>JACSYO010002166.1:22500-1222500 GCA_016806645.1 Ophiodon elongatus
ATTATAGCAAACGTCCTCCATGCTTTGCTTGAATTAGAAGAACTTGTATTTTGTTTGAGTCCCCTGCACGGCTATAATGTCCAACCTTCCAGAATGGCAGATTAGTAAAACTGCTCGTAAAAGATTTATAGAAGTATTTGTGATTCCTGCTTACAAGCCCTGGTTCACTAGTAATCGGCCAGCGTGAACATAAAGGGACCAATTGCAGAAATGCAACAAAGTGAACTTTGGTCTATCAGAAACAAAACAAACCTTTGGTGTGCCTGTGCCCTCAGATAATCTCTGCCAAATTGGTTGGCCACAAAGACAACGGACTTTGTTTTGCTGCCAAGCCAATCAGTGCCCTTCTGTACATCTACACAGTGGAAAGTGTGTGTGTGTGCAAGAACCAGAATGTAGCTCAGCAGAAATAAAGACCCCCCCCCCCCCAAAAAAAAAAAGTACACCCAAAAACTTTTACTCTCCCCTATAGCGTTGAAGCACCCTGCTGTAATACACAAATAAGCTCCCGTCGTACGCCTCTGCTATAATATGGGAGTGCTGTAATGTTGCATGTGAGAAATGGGGCAGAATGAACAACAGGGAAGAAGCTATCTCACACAACTAGCATTAATATTATATTAGACCACATCACCAAAGGACCTGATCAGTGTTGCTCACACTCACACTCGTCAACCTCTTTTACACAGTAAGTGGAGCACTCCTTATGAATATTACACACTTCTCTGTGTTAAAAGCTTTCTATCTGCGTGACATCGCTGGCAAGCTTCTCCACAGCTGTCAAACCAGTGTTGGAGAGTGAGAGAGAGGGTGCGGCGGTGCAGAGGGCAACCGTGAATGAGTGCGCGTATGTGATGGTGGAGGGGTGGGGGTGGTTCCTGGATGTATCTTGTCATCATCGCACAGCTGTGAGGGACCAGTATGACCAGAGATAGCTTCAGAGGAAGAAACAGAAAAGCCATCTTGTAGTATGTTCATGAATATCTCACATGCTTTCAATTCAAAACATGTGTGATTATTAAGTCATTGGTCTGTCCTATATAGACGATGTTTGCAGATGTTCACAGATGTGTGAGCTGCATGTTGGGTGAGATTATGAATAGAAAATGCAAATCGCATATATAAACTCCGTCTACCAGAAAGAACATTTATATATGCAACTACTAAAAATCTTTATTTTTTTCCTAGATATATATTGATAGAAAATGTAATTCATTACTCAATTGGGTTTCTTTCATAACTTATTAGGAGTATATAAATGTAATTTTTGCACACACACACACACACACACACACACACACACACACACACATACACACACACACACACTTTGGCTGTAACCCCAAACACCTTTAAACCTTAAAATCAGCTTTTCACTAATGAGGTCTAGAGCATAGTTCTCATAGGTGACTTTCACCCAAGATTTCTATTCTTACAGGGTCTAAGTGTCCCCGCGTGCCTGTTAAAAACACCACTTATTCACACACAGACACACACACACTCTCTGCTCCTCACCTCTCCTTGGCACCGCTCCTCTGAGGCCTCTGAAGGCAGCTGGCTGTGAGAGCAAGTCTCTGCTCTATTAAAACCAGACCTCATCTCATCTGCCATCTACTCCACTGTAAATACACTCTGTATTTTCACACTGTGCTCTGCTCTCCTTGAGTGCCTCGACCCGCCGTCCTCCCTGCACTGGCAGCGAGGCATATATTAGGTTCTTCAAGGCTGAGTATCCTTGAACCATTATAAAGTGCCTTTTTAGTGCTTCCTGTGCAGATATCCAGCAGCTCAGTTCACTGAATGGAAATGTGACCATAAAGGACGTGCGGCTCTTTATTAACACCAGGGAACTCTTTAAAAGGCACACATTTTAAAAAATGTACTGTTAAATTGACTCTCACGACAAAATAATAAAATAATGTAAATTGAAAAATTACAGTTCTAGCACCATGAATCTTCCAGTACTTTTAGATTTTACACAACAGACAAAAATGGCCTTCAGAATAATATTTCCCACCTCCAATAGATGTCTCATTTGCATTTTTATAAATGCTTAAACTCCATTAGCATTTCTAGTGTTAAAATCATATTTCATTTCAAGTTTACTGTATGTTTCTTTCAGTACAATTCCACAAAAATGCCACCAGCGTTAAATCAATTTCATGCTACACCCCATAAATCCATCAATAAGTAAACCAACAAAAGGATGTGTCGTTTTCTTTGTGAGACTGTAAAAGGAATAAAGAGGTCACATTCTGTACATTAAAACTAAATCTATAGTATATTGGTCAGATTATACATTTTCTGCAGACGAGAAAAAAAACGAAGGATTTAAAGGGTGAATGGTCTTCAAAGAAAGTAAAAGTCTGGTTTTGGCCAAAACACTGCATACTTGTAGATGTTCACAATACTGTTGGAGGTATTGACGTGGACATGCATCAAAATGCATGCAGGATAAATGTTTCAGTTCACGAGAAAATTGAAACATTTTCAAAGATTCAGTTTCTTGCAATATTAAAAGACCATTTAAAAAAGAAAAAAATCCAGAATCTGTTTTAAAAATGATTCACATGTTCTTTTCCCAATGGTCACTCCAATAACCAGGGTTTTAGCCAGGATTGTAGAAATTCTGAGTTCATGAGTCCCAGACACTTGGGCCAAAAGAGGCTCTATATAACTTGGATGTTTTATGTTTTGTTTATTCAGTTAACATTTCAATTATGAGGTCCATACTGTTAAAATCTTTGTCAGGAAACTCAGACTATTATTGTGTAATCAGACAAATACCTACCATGTGCACATTTTTAGCAATTTTCGCAGTGTGGCTCTAGGGATGACTAGAGCCTAGTCATCTGTCGTTCCACCAATTTAATCCAGACTGAAATATCTCAACAAATACTGAATAGATTGCAGAACATTTTGTCCAGTCATTCATGCACCCCTCATGCTGATTGTGATAACTTTGGTGATCTCCTGACATTTCTTCTAGTGCCATCATGAGGTCAAAATTTCAGCTTGTCAAATATTATAGTTTATGACCAAATACTTGCAAAGCTAATGACATCATCTTCAGCTATGCTTTGTATTTAGTGTTAATAAGCAACTGCTTAGGTGCTAAATACGAGATAGGGAGCATTTATTTGACCTCTCATCGACTCTCGACATGGCGACGGCCATCGACTCTGAACTTGACGACGGCTAAGCTTGCAGCGGGACGCCGTTATCAACTGTATGCGGCGTATGAGCACAGTGCAGATTATGTAAACAAAGCGCAGAGAAACTGGGATTACAACACAAAGAGGTAGAGCGACTTCATTCGCTGCTCAGATTGGCATAATTATATCTTTACATAGCAAATAATTGTTTGTTGCTTTATTATTATTTATTCTAAATTCAGCAGCTACAGTATGACTCCACCGTTGACTGTTTTTTGAAAAACAAAAATGTTCATTAATTTGAAAACAAAGAGAGAGTGAAAGAGAGTAAGAGTAAGGGAGAACCTGCAGCAATTTAAGTTATACTACATTATGTAATATGTTTTCCTATATTTCAGTTTAGGAAAACATCACACAGAAATGCTACATTTAGGTTGTTAGCAGTCATAAAGAAACAACAAGAGCCACAAGCAGCTTTTCCAAACATCTGTTAAGTGTAATAAGAGGTTCCCAGTGGTTGGAAGGACTCATTTTACAAACAGGTGTTCACAGGAGGTAGAAGGGCTAGATATTTATTTAAGAACATTATGTTAGCTTTGCCAAATGAAAAGAAAATGAATACCCTTTATTTAAAACATGAACAAAAGGGGAACCTCGCAAGTCTTGGCACACAATGTGATTAACATTTTAAAAGGCTACAATAGAAAACGTAATACTGCGAGAACAGTGCTACTGTAACCTTGAACAACCGACTCTGTCAGATTTTTAATACAGTCATTCAAACCATGTTAAAATGCAACACATGGTTTGTTCATAGTAGGATGATTAATACAAATTTTCACTTAAACGATGGTATTGGATGTTAGTTTCTCTTTAATCTTCTATATCAGCTGAACAAATTACAACCCGATAGTGAATTGAAGGGGAGAGTGCTTCAGAGAGATTGAGACTAATCTTATTTTACTAGGGGACATAAATCCCAGAGGTCTCCGGCCGTTCCTCGACTCATTCCCTGCCGTTTTAAAGGTTAAGAGCCCCCTATAAATAAGCAGGACACCACATTAAGTTTCTGATCAAGATGAGGATACATGAGACCCTTGAGCGCTGTTGGAATGTGTCATGTTGCATAAATTCCCTGACTTAATTGACAGCGATTACTCCCTAATTAGTCTGCAGAGACAAAAGAGGCGTGATGAGGGTGAACCATTTCTGTCAGTTTTAACACAGCGGTGCCGTCGTGATGCTACGAGGTACAACCTACTTGTGTCAGAGAGTGAACCACATGCTTTTGGTGTGTACACATTGAAACAACAGAAATCAGGTAATAGTTTCCCATTTATGCTTCATAAAGCCACTATGTGAAGAGAGTTTATGTCATCACTGCATCTTTCAAATAATTCTGGGAGCAAAAGCTTCTCTTTGTGGAAGAGTGAAACAATCCCAGAGAAAATTGGCGCTGCAGTATGCGGTGCTTTCAAACCTTAGTGTTCTCAGAGCGGAGGTAAGAGTGGGTACCAGCGTGCAGTACTGTGCCACAATGTCCTTTCCGATATTACCCCTGGGGTTGCCAATTTTCAAATTAAAGGAAAAACTTTGTTTAAGCTCGGCCTTATTTTTGTAGTTTTGGTGATTGGCTGTTGGTTATGATAACCTTTGACAACACAACCTCACTGCCGAGATCAGGGGACGAGGTACCGTTGCTACAAAGGAGTCTGAACAGGATAAGCAACACAAAGTGGATGATGAACAAACCATCTGTTTCACTCAGGAGAGAAAATGAAGGCAAATGTAAGAAACACATCCCAATTTGTCCAACAAGTCCCTCGAACTAAAGAACAGATTTGTTGAGAATATTATAATCTTGCAAGCCAACCTTCAGGGCGACATCCTTTTTCAGTGCCCTCCAAAACCTTTTATAGATGGCTGTTAAAATGATTTGTGTGACTGTTTTCTGACCTGCCCCTGGTAAAGGTTCAGCAGTTAAAACAATATTGTTGAACATGAAATAACAGATTTTTTTGTCCACTTGGGTGCAGCTGACATATCTTCCCCTTTTAATTAATACTGTATAGTGAACACGTTAGCACATAATTGCTTGTTACTTGACAAATAATGTAAAGTACGGTTACTTTAAAAAAACAACTACTCAAGTACAAGTAAAGGGAGTCCTTTAAAATAACTACTTGAGTAAGAGTACAAAAATATTTACCGAAAAATTACTTGGGAAGCTAGTAACATAAAAATAAAAACTACTGGAATTATTTCAACCACTGATGGTCTTCCTCATGTAAAGTTAAAGAAGTGAACATCTATATTTGTTTGTTGGCCACATATAGACCAGACAACCTTCCCAGTCTTTACAGTACATTTAACACAGTAAATGTAACTTGTTACCTCCCACTTCTGGGAGCTACATTAGCATTTATTTGTGGGCGTATTTCTGGCCACCTGGTTCTGGGCAGACCAACTGTCCTCTAGCTGGAAACAGCTGCACGCTGCCTCTGAAAACTCGAGAGCACTGTGTCTTTTCCTTCAACATATTAGCATTTAACTCTTTTGGGCTGCAACTCTCGCAAATGTTGCTATGACAAAGTGTCTTTGATTCAGATTTGAACTTTGAAAACAAACAGTATATGATAGATTAATTGAGTTCTTATTTGCACCTTCATTTTGTTATTAAAATAAATTTGTAGGCACTCAAACGGACTCGTAAATGTAGAAAACACCCAGACACACACATAGAGTCTCTCGGTTTCTCAATAACACACACACACACACGCTTTTGTTTCCACTCCTTCCTCTATCTCCCTGGTGGCGCTATCAGAGGGGTGAATCTGTATTTGTTCCCTGCAGCACTATATGAGCTCCATCGCCTTGCCTGCATCGCCTGTAACGTGCAACAGACAGTGATGCCTTTACAGTAACTCTGTGAGACAGTTAGCCTCAGACACACGGAAAATCTATATGAAGAAGTGAGAGAGAGAGAAAAAACAGAACACCCTTAAACGCACTGTAGGCCATTTGCTTTACTCACATCACACACACACGCACACACACACACACACACACACACACACACACACACACACACACACACACAGAGAAACACTTAAAGCGATGATGATTATTATTACCTTTCTCCTTGTGGAGGTTTGGGATGACCTTCTTTGTCCGTCCCCCAGTGTGCTGCTGCTGGGGCTGCTGGGTTGAACTAGCCAGAGGGCACACAGGGCCCTTTGAGGCCCCGTGATGGATGGACCACGCTTATTTATGGAGGAAAAAACTCCACTGTGTGGTGCGTTTGGTTTGTTGGATGCAGGTAAAAAGAGAATGTGTGAGGTGAAGGGGATGACAGTGATTTTGAAGTGTGCTCTAACCTTGACCTCACGTCTGGACAAGATAAGGCCAAAGTGTGAGTGTGTATATGTATATGTATATGTGTGTGTGAGGGAGCATAGCTGACAGTGTTTTAAAGGCCAGAGGATAGTCTAACCTTGGCAGAGAATAGGTTGGACTCCAGCCAGCCTCATCTTCACCTTAATCCCCGAGCCTCATACATCCTTCACTAGACCCTGTAGAGACGATGGCATATTTCACTTTATGACCTGATCATATTTCTGATAAATCTTCACCATTACACCCCAAAAGAGCTCACTGAATATTGCTCCGATCACTGCTCAGAGCCGGTCAGTGAGCAGCACTGCCCCTCTGCACCTGTTGATGGCACTATTGAGCTTCTGTGTCCTGACCTGCTATCGCCAGCCATCAACAGCCAGATAAAGGCAGTAACAACCACAGTGCAGCCCCCTCATACCAGGTTCCTGCATCCCTTCCTGCCTCCCCTGGAGCTCTGATGGATGTGCTTGCCTGCAAAACTACTTATGAAACACTTAACAATAATAATGTTGTTTCTCATTCACTATTCTGCAAAGCTTCCATTTAGTCACTCCAGCTGAAGCAGAAGGTAAATGATAAAAACCCACGCTTGTCATAAAATGTCATATAACTAATATAAAATGTGGAAACATGCAAAACAATGACTATATGTATATATTCTAATGGTAGCTGTGGATGCTGTTGATGCAATGTAAACAGTGGCACTGTTGAATGTTTAGATATGGTGAGTAGGACTGAAGACTGGCTGAAAACGAGAAGGATAAACGCAAAAAATAGAAGACTACAGCTGAAGGGCAAACTACAGAATGTAATGTAATTTTTCTTTTTATCTCCCTCGGGCGTAGATGAGGAGATTATGTGGCTAGAGGTGTACGTTCGTCTGTATCTTTCTGTCTGTCTCTCCATGAACAATCTTGCATACTACTGGACCCATCAGCCTAATATTGTTGGTGGTCTTTTATGATTGTATCCTCAAGGACTTCTCATAATTGTGGGATTTACACTCTGAAAAAAAATATGTATTGGCTGTTTTAAACCGTCTTTGGCTGCTGACTCCTCACTCCTCTTAACCGTCCGGTAGAAGCTCATGTGATCAACAACTGCTTCAGTTTGGGCTCTTCTTTCCGTCACAGATCAGGAATTGTTCTGCTCTTGATTTTGGAAACCTAGGTCAGATAATTGCATTCATAACTATCACTTATCGGATGACAAACTGAACCGAGCGCTGACTACAAGGGAGCGCATCCTCTTATGTCGGTAGGAAGCAAACACACAGCAGTACTGAGGGATTCTGTCCAGAGGAAGCGTTAAACAGTCAACATGAAGCGTTACACAGTGAACTGCAGCTAAGCCGCATGCAGACGGCGAGAGCTGCATATTAAAATGAGAGCGTATTAGTTGTTTGAGACGTGCGAGTAAAATACGACTGATGGGCTTGCGGTTTAGATGGAGGGCAATTGTGGTTTGTATTCATTCAATCAAGCATCACAGCCGTGGTTGTTGCAGACACACCTGGCCGAGATCTGAACTCTACTGAGTCTACTTTTCTAGTGTTCCCCCTTTGATCCATCTAAATGGCCCAAATCCATACATCTACTTTGTTTTTATCTTCTATCTAGGCTTTATTTTTTTACATTAATCAGCATGCGCAATATTAAACATTAATCATTTTTCTGGAAAACATGAAGAACATGAAGAAAAGTTAGCTTTACCTTAGCAGTGCAAAGTGTATCTGTTCCAATTGTAGCCATCTGGGTGTTTTGATCCCAACTAGACCAAATGAGCTGATCTAATTAATGGAAATTATGCTGCGTTAGTGAGTATCAGAAGACTGTTTTGTCTGATGCAATTATATAGATCCGCCCTGGCAGTGAATGCTTATGCATTATTAATATCTTCATATTACAGTGTTCTGTTGCGGTAACCAGCAAAGTTCTGCTGCGGAGAGGAAATCAAATCTGACAAATATCTTGTTTGTCACTGAGGCGAGCTCTCAACACTGACTAATAAAAGATGGAGGCAGAGCCAGAAAGGCAGGCTTTCTTTCTGAACATGCAATTTTCCTCTTGCCTTAACCCTTACCCTGACCCTTCGTCTAACCTCCACCCTGTCCAGCACCACGGACAAAGAGCCCATATTTCATGTGTTCAATCATTGTCGCTGACGTTATGGCCATTGGCTGTGCTGTCAGGCGTGACTACAGCATATACTGGCTAACCCTTAGGTCCCTGCCAGCACAGCGACAGCAGCTCCTCAGCCTCCCACGGTGATGGCTGCCTGGGAAATAGAAGTACAGCCTCCCTGTGATCATTCCAGGAGCCATCCTGCCTAACAGCTCTGGGCTTTATGGCTCCACTGCTTCTGATGATTCACACTCTGTCGTATAGTGCAAGCACAGCTACACGGACAGACAGATTCATGGGTGCACACACACACACACACGGAAACCTATACACTGCACAAACACACACACACACACACACACACCAGCACACAGATACGCTGGCAAACAAGGCACATTCCTGCACACACAGGGAAACACACAAACCTAAACACACACACACACACACACACACACACACACACACACACTCAGGGAAAATACACTTGTACATGTCACATACTGTACACGGGTACATTGAAACACAAAACACATTCCTGCAAAACACACATATTTGTACTTCTATATTATACTTCCATACTAGTAAAAAGTTTATTACAATTTGGGTCTTGCGTTTGCAGTTTTGGACATAATTTCTATTGGTTATAATAATAACGTACTTACTAAGGTAATTGATGAAGCAACAAGTTCAACAGAATACGTCCCTTGTAAACATTCATTTACACAGATTGACTTCCTGCCTCAACTTTGACATGCTGTACTTTCCATCGTTATGTATGCACACAGTTTTCCTGTGCAGTGATTGATTATTACAAACATTTTGTGCTAACAAACTGTCTGTTTTACCTCCAAAGAAAGTTATTAATCTGGTTAAACTGTTGGTTTGCTTACGGCATGTCTAGTTGTCTAGTTGCATTTTGTTGCAGCAATGTTACTTCCCGATCTCAAGTATTATCTCGTGAGTTATCGTTGTGAGTTTAACCTAAAACTTAATTGTGTATTCAAAAGGAACATGAAGCAAGGACACATTTAGATGTAGATTTGTCGCAAATTGACACGAAGGGTCAAAAATGTTTTTGTGAAAAATTTGCACGTAACCAGGCTTTTTGAAACAACAGCAAAAAATAGAAGGAGGGCAAGGTACAGAGGCTGGAGGGAAATAACAGGACGAGACTAGCTGTCAAATTTGCATGAATGATGCGAGGGGAAAATGTGCTTTGCTTTCTGTCTGAACCCACTTTAAAAGTAATAACTCTCAAACAGCCCTTTGACCATGTGAGAACTGTCCAAAATGTCTTCTGTTAACAAAACAATTGCATCTAATTGGTCCTCACAAAGATAGAAGTACAGGAGCATTCACACACACACACACACACACAAGTCTGCACAACATCATGGAAATAACACACACACCTGCCATCACACATTCCTCCCACACACCCACTTTCCACACACACACACACTTACACACACACACACACACACCTACACACACCTACACACACCTACACACACACACTAAGACACGAACAACATATACACTGTATACACAGTCAGATTCAATGACAGACACACAAACAAGCCACACTCCTGCATCGGTCTGCAAACACATATCGGTGTGTGTGCGCACACACACACACACACACACACTCACACACTCACAGGCCTCTTTCACAGTCAGAGCTGGATAATCCCCCTGTCCCTTCTTCTGCACAGATAACAATGTCCCACCACCAGTCCAACAACGTATTTTAGTTGCCTTGGTAACCTCACGGCGACTTTAAGACCCCATTAAAATCAGTCAGGATGGAATAAAAAACAGATCTAACAAAATCCCTCTTAACCTATACCAGTCCTCCCCCCTCACCCTCTCTCCCCCACCTCGTCTTCACATCCTCTGTCTGCCCAGACTGCTATTCAAATCCACCTGTACCTCTTCACCTTCATCCACCTGCACATTTTTCTCTCTATTTCCTCTGTACCGACAGACCGTTAAAACTTCTCCCCTCATTTCTTTGCCTCCCTAATCCCTCGGCTTTGCCCCCTTTTCTCCCTGGTCCAGTCCTGTAACTCTTTTTGCTCACACTCTCTCTCTAATACTTCCCTTTCTACCTCACGGCTATCTCTCTGCTCCCTTTTCATCCCCTCCCTTCCCCTTCATCTCTATTTCTCCACATACTCAGAGATGGAGTGGCTGGACCTTCCCCGTCTATCAACCCCTAGCTATGACATTTTATCCCTCTCATCCTCTCCTCCATCCGTCTGAATTACTATCTCTCTCTCTCCCTCTCTCTCTCTCTCTCTCTCTCTCTCTCTCTCTCTCACTCTGTGAAGCCCCTCCCTCTGGCCATTTCCCCTTTGAATGCAGATGTGAGCCACTGCATAAATATATTTTCACTGAAGCTCCCTGTGATTGAAGTCCAGCCATGACCAGTGCATCGCTTATCCCTTGCATCCCTTATCCCCGTCCTCGTGGCTGTAAATGAACAGTATCCTTCACGTCTGTGTCTCACTGTGGATGCGAATGAATGATGCATCGTGATCTGCAACATCAAAGTTGTGTTGTTTTATTCATACATCTGTATTATCTGGCTGCCCTTGGCGGGTGTCAGTAGAGAGTGCAGTGGTGTCTGAGAGCGGGCCAACACTGCCCCGGCCACTGTCACACTGATGTATGGCGACAAATTACAGTGATAAAAGCCTGACGCTGCTACTGTTACCAGCCACTCGAATGCACTTAATGCAGAGTGGGAGGGAGGGAGGAAGAGGAAGAGAGTATGTGTGATGCATCGCACGCTTGCATGTGTTTGTTATTTTGAGTTACGAACTGTTCAGTTGTCGCCGTCCCTTCGGGAGGCCACTAAGAGGTAAATTGAATGTATCTACAACTGTCAAAGTGTAGTTACAGTTTGTGTGTGCGTCTGGTGGGATAATAGGATGGCTGCTTGAGTGAACTTTCTCTATCACGGCATGTGTTACTACCGACAATGTCAGTGAACAGCGTTTTGTCAGATGTTGCTGCTTTGAGCGATGTGTAATTCTCAGAGCAATGACAGCAAAGACTGAGATGACTTTGAAGAGACGGAGGAGAGGGGAGTGAAGACGGAAAGGGGAAAACGGAGTCATGAAGTTATAAGGAGGGAAGGGGAAAGATGACAAGAAGGGGAAAATGGAGGACACGAAAGAGAGGAGAGGCAGAGAGGGATTCACTTCGGAAAAGATGGAGGCGGGTGACAAGAGGGGGGGTTAGATAAATCAGGAAAAAAAGTAAAGTAAGCTGAAAAAAAGGCATACAGGTATGAAAGAAAAAATGAGAAATTATCATTTGAAGAGGAAAAGGAAGGTTTAATTGAGCAGGTTGCAGTCCCCTCACTGAGGCCATTTTCACCCTGGAGGGGTCTCACTTGGATAGAGTTCAACACAAATGCCATTTCAGGAGCTATTACAGTTACGATAGCCACTTTCTGATGGGAAAACCTTTTCAATTGTTGCAGAACCCTCAAGATTCGGAAAAGATACTATTGGGCAGAGAACTGCAACAAGTCATCCAACCTGAGTGACATGAAACCTTGTTCATGAACGTTACGAAAATGATGTTAAGTTTGTAATTAAAACTACTTAAAAGATTGTGGTTAACAGCTAAAAAGAATGTAGACCTAGAAGTGGAAATATTCAATTTTCAGAGCAAGTGCTCCAGAAGTCAGGTGACTTGATATAAAGAGCGAGTAAGTCCGTACAGGAAGGAGTATGGGATGGATGGATGTGTCAAAAAACAACTGTCATCCAGGAGACTACAATTCATGTCCTGAGTGAAACCAAAAGTCAAGACTAACATACGTTAGCTGCTTCCAGTCTTTGTGCTAAGCTAGGCTAATCACCACCCAGGCTCAACAGCTAATCAACACAGCCTAATCCACGCAGACGTTATTTTTTTTTTATTAACCAAATGACCAATGCTGCATTTTCTTCTGGAGAGGACAGTTTAAGAATTAGTAGATATATTGTTTTCTCTCTTTTTTTTCCCTCCTTGAAGATGGCATGAATAGATAAAGGATTTTCCCAGAAAGATTACCTGTTGTTTTACATGATCCTCTGAAGAGTGTGTGAGGTAGTTTAGCAAACCTGGGGATTTTGTAAAGCGTGTGTGTGCATTCATTAATGTCTGTGGATGGGGCTGTGTGTTTGTATGTGCATGAGGATGCGTTCATTTGTGTGTGTACACTTTCTACCTTACCACAGCCCCTGACAGTTCAATTGATTTTTCCTGGCAGTCTGTTGGGATCCCATTGGGTTTCCAAATCGTTTAATTTTGCTGAAATTACAGCCAGATCCCAGAGACAACAGCCCGAGAGAAAATAATCCTCAAACCAAACCAATGTCTTTTACCATAAACACAACTTGAAAGCAAACAGAGTCCATTTTTCTGGAGAACGACTAACAGTTATATCCCACATTCATTGCACAGACCACTTAATGACCTCTTCCCTGGCTAACTAGATATTGAACCTATTGGTGTGGTAGCTAATTGTCTTATTGTATGTAGTGGTGTTTCATCTGTGGAATGTTAAAGACAGTGCGCGTGCGCGCGCGCGCGTGTGTGTGTGTGTGTGTGTGTGTGTGTGTGTGTGTGTGTGTGTGTGTGTGTGTGTGTGTGTGTGTGTGGTTTTGCTCTACAGCAGTGGAGCCATTTCTTCTTAATGGTCCATGTTCTTTTTTTTTCACTCGTTGGATTTACGATGGGTCTGTGTGGCAGACAGGTGCAGAATACCAATGAGGAGAGCAGTTTCCATAGGAATGGCGTTATCAGTCCACCGTACTGCAAGCTCACAAATCAACCTCTATCTCGATGCAATTTCAGTTTAATGGGCTCAATTGGAATGAAAGTTCAGAAACAATATTGCCAAAGCAATTATGGTTAGCGTATAATTTAGATAATAATGAGATGCGGTAACAGAGAAGGTTTGTGTTTGGACTTTGTGTGTGTGTGTCAAGGGGCATATTAGAGGGGAACATTTGGGGAATCTGGACAAATTGTTGCACATTTTATATATATGTTTAAGTTTGAAATTGAATGACGTGATTAAATAAACTAACCTTAATACATTATTAAGCAAGTTAATTTGTATAGTGCTTTACATAAGACAAAGAGAACAAACACGATGACATTATTTTTTAATTACAGTTGTATAACATTAAATAAAATACATTTTGACAAGACAATCATAGAAAAGTGGCTATGCTAGATAAGACTATAACTGGCAATGCTTTAGAATATGGTTGTAAAAACATGATGATGGAGAGTGTAATTAAAGCGGTGTTGTATTATGGCATTGTACACAACAATTGTGGTACGGAGCCATGCTGAATCTTTTTTTGTGTGTCTTAACTGATGATGAGTGTTGTGGCTTCTGGAGGACTTTCATTTGTTTTATTTCAATTTATTTTTATTTGTGTCTATGTTTTGCATAAACCAAATTTGCATTGATTGTTTACGTTTGAAACATAGTGATTAACGACCTCTGATATATTTAAGTTTCTCTAAGTGTTTGTGTAAATAATGCAATATTTACTTGATACTGTCTTCACTCCAAACACTTTTCCACTTTTTCCTTAAAATCTTTGTCATAACATTGTTAACCTGATTTGTTCTCAATACTGATCAAATGAACAAGGTTCCAGAGCTTTCAACTATATAAAATAGTCTTCATCAACAACTCCATTTGTTGATCAATGGATGTAGTTATCATTCTATAGATAAACAACACAATTCCCTGGTGAAGACTACAATTTCCAAGAGGAGCATATGGCAGTTTTTTTTTTTTTTTTGGTTTTTCAAGACCTTTCATTATTTGAATCAAGGATATATACAATGTTTTGATTTTGGGCTACATAAATAAACTTGACTTGACAAAGGTGACAAGACGTGAGAGAACAAATGAACTGCTGATGAGTAGAGTTTTCCTCTCTCTCCCTTAATGTTCTGCACATGACAGCTGCATTACTGACTCCCAGACACAAACAAACACTTACTTAAACGCTACACACACCGTACACATGGGACTGCTCTCAAAGCACAATTTAGTTTGGTGGCCAGGTGTGAGACAGCTCACGAAGAGAGATGCCGTGCCTTCTGGGAGCAAGCGAAACCCCCGACATGGAGACTTTATTAAAGACTCGACAGGTGACGGAGGTCTGGGAGAGATCTGACTCCATCGACTGAGACGCACACGAATAAATGCACACACACAGGCGTGCAATTCTCCTTCTCTCTGTCTCTCTAGTCCTCTTTCCCTTCACACTCATTGATTGCTTTCATCCAGTAATAACCTCTCGGTCCCACAACCTCAATCTGATTGCCATTGTCTCGCTCTCTTCACTCTCCTTTTCTCCACTAAATTTCCTTTTTATGTCTCCGGGCCAGCGACAGCCGTGGATGGAGGCATTATGTATTTTGCGTTGTCCATCTGTTCATTCCCTTCTCGAGAACGCAATATCTCAGGAACACCTTGAGGGTATTTCATTAAATTTGGCAAAATATCAAGGATGAATTAGGGGGTCTCATCCTTGGATCCCGAAATTGTTGGTCAAAGGTCAAGGTCACTGTGACAAAACCCATTTTTGGCCATAACTCAAGAATTCATATGATAATGATGAGAAAATGTCTTCATTTTAATTAACAGGATAAAAGGAGGAAGTGATGACATTTTACATCCAAAAGGTCAAAGGTTAACTTCATTCTGACACCATAATGTTCTTGTTTCCGGCCGGTGTGTAGGATTTTGGTGTTTTTTTGGCAGAAATTGAATAAAATATTCATAACTATGTTTTCATTAGTGTACAATCACCTAAAAGTAAGACGTGTTGTGTTTTCATTACCGTAGAATGATAATTTATATCTACACGGGGGTACTCTTCATGAAGTCCACCACGTTGCACCACCATGTTTTTACAGTAGCTCAAAGAGATTGTTGAGACAGCTGACCTCCAAACCTTGATGCCACCGTCCCGGCACACCACCACAAAAAACTGGCTACTGCAGACTGATAGAAGATCTGCAGGAGCCTGTTGTACACACTGCAGTAGTCTCCTAAGGAGGAAGAGTCTGCTTTGTCCCGTCCTTCAGTGTTGTGGGTCCAGTACCTCTCTCTGGATGACAACCAGGACAGTGGGACAGTCCTGCTCCTCTGTAGTCCAACACAAGCTCAGTGGTTTTGCTGACATTGAGCTTCAGGTGATTGTCATTGCACCATGCGACAAAGCTCTCTGTTCGTCTTCTGTACTCCTCTCTAAAAAAAATGTCTGTAACTGAAGATAGCTGGAATCATATTGCAATATAGGGATATTCCATTCTCCACATTTGTTATAGTCTGGACAGACATCGATGTAAACAGCAACTTGACTGGTTAACAGAGGCAAACAGTACAATCGTACAAATGTAATTGTAGTTTTACTTCATTCGCTTACATCTCCAGCCTCTGTCTCTTCCCCATTCATTCACTGTGCTTTTCCTCTCCCACCACCTCCCTCTCCTCTTATATCTCTCCTTGCTCCTTCTTATCATTCTCATCCCCTCAGCTCTACCTTTAAACCTTCTAACCTCCCACCCTCTCTCCATTTTTTTCTTTTCCCTGGCCTTTTCCACTATTCTCCCTTGGTTTCCATCTCTCCCTCTGTCTCTCTCTCTCTCTGTTCTCGGTGTTGCTGTAAAGGTCAGGTTAGCTCCATGAATAAGCTGTAGATTTATGATGCTGCCATCTCCCAGGAATCACTGTGACCAGGGCCAAACAAAAACAACACTGCAATAGACCGCAATAGATCGCCGGGGCCCCATTCAGCAAACGCAGGGGTTATTAATGAGGCCACGGGCCGATGCACTAGAGGTTGAGGGAGTGGTTAAAGCCATTGGTAGGCACACACAGGGATGCACATACAGTAGACCTTTATGAACAAAACATACAGCTGTAATTTTCAACCAGGGTCCAGATCTGCAGTTGCCAGAGGGTACGTGGAAAGCTAATTTGAAAACATTTTATGTACTTATCTCGATATATATCTCGATATATTATATATACTTTTTTTTATTACATTATATTTCATTTAGCAGACGCTTTTATCCAAAGCGACTTACAATAAGTGCATTCAACCATGAGAGTTCAAACCCAGAACAACAAGAATCAAGAAAGTACAATTCCTCAAGAAAGCCAAACTACCAAGTTCTATAAATAAGTGCCATTTAAGTGCTACTAAAGTACTAAGAGAGATAGAGATAGATACACAATTTTTTATTTTATTTTTTTCTATTCATTTTTATCTATCTGCATATATATGTAGAGAAGGAAAATAAACGGCCAAATTACAAATTGCCGTTGCTGATCTTTTGTATATTCACAACAGGAACTATTCCAGAAGTAAGAACACCTCCTTCAAAATCCCATTGACATTTGTAACAATGGTAATAACTATAAATTCAGCCATGGAACAGAGACTTTGTCAATAGTATGTCGTGTGGTGATAATTTTCTTAATTCTATATTCTTTTTTTATGGACACATTTCCACTGAGCATAGAGCTCTGGGGTTAAAACGTCATCAGCTCGGCAAGAGAGGCGAGTCCATTGGTGAGTCAAAGGCCTGCAGTTAATTCAGACATGTCTGTAATAACAGATCAGACATGTCTGTAATAACAGCAAGACAAAGAGGACTGAGCTGTCCACCAACACAAACACTCAGTGTGCCTGTGAAAGCCATGTTTACGCAACAAAACTAGGTACGGTTCCGAAAAAAGATCGTGGTTTGGGTTAAAATAATTACAGAAGAGGCACCAAGTTATATGACAAATGAGTCAACGTTGACGTTGGATTACGATTACATGGGTTTCAAATGAATTACGGGGGTTACAAATTATAGTACATTACTTTTCGTAGGTATGGCTATGAGCAGTGTATGAGAACAAGTCTGCTATAAGTACCAACCTCATTTAACCTGATACTGACTGAGAGATTGCAGTGAGTTACAGAAGCTAGTGGAACAGAGGTTAACCCAAAGGTGACTTCATGACTTGGCTCTCTACAACCAGAAACAAAGTAACTGATAAAAAGATGAAGCAGTTAACGAAAAGTAATGAATGCATATATGAAACGGTTAGATGGAAAGTAATTAATACAAATATTTAGCTAAAAGTAATGAATTAACAGTTGAAATAGTTAGGGGAAAGTAACTAATTTAATTAAATTTCACTAATTAGCTAAGCATTTGAAAACTTTACTAAAACTAATGGATAAATGTTTGAAACAGTCAATAAAAATAGATAGCTTGAAGGCAGCTGAGATGTCCAGCTTCTGCAACTTTCAAGTGGTATGCAAACTGGCACATTTACAATTCAATTGTATGAAAAAAATATTGCAACAATATCCACTTTTATGGTAATTTTAAATAGTATGCAGTTTAAATCCATTAGAGTACACATTTGGAATAGGATGGGTGGTGTCAGTGAAGGGCCACTTGAGCTCATTTAATGGGACTTTGGGGGAACATCAAACACTCAAGGTTGGGAAACACTGGTATAAAGTATGTTTAATGCCTGCACACTGCTTTTTATGCCTGCAAACTCTCACATATATTTACAGAAACACAAACAACCTGATAAACTGCAATAATGAATATCAAGGGAAAAAAGGAAGTTCAAGCATCAGCAACAACTTACTGAAAAAAAGCATTAGAGACAAATACAAACTAAAAACATAACTAACATAATTTAGCCTTATCACCCTGTGCAGTTCCATCAGTGTCTGCAAATATGAACATATTTTTTTCTCCAAAGCCATACTTTGTGACAGGCAGATTTCTTTTAGGATATGGTCAAATATTTAGCATACGATATGCACAAAGGCATAAAGCTTTTTTCTGTGTGTGCATAGAAACATTTTTGTTATAACACAACAGATAAAAGTCTTAGTGCTGTTTTCAAACGTTGGAAGAGAATTGTTTGCGTTCCCTTTGAACCTTTCTGAGAGTACAATTATGATTTTCTTTGACATTTTCCTTCATGATTTCACTTTAACCCTCCAAAGCTGAGTGCACACTCCTGCAGATTTCTGAGGTTATATGTTGTTAAGGTGTATTTTTCAAGGAAAGCTGAAAAGCACGTTCTCTGGTCACATAAAATCGGAAAAAATATTATTTCCGAAAAATTCTTTGGAACTCTCGCACATTTTCCCTGCTTCTTATGTAGTTAGGGGAAGCTCAGACACTCAGGCACTTAGACAGATACAATTACCCGTCTACACCTCCAGCCAGCCAGTCATTACTCCATTCTTCTTCACAATTTCTTCACCCTGCTCCTGCACCCACCACCAACCCCGCGCCTCCCTTGGCAGATATTTTCACTCCCGCAAGTGTCGGGTCACAATGGGGTCAATCTCCAGTCAACAGTCTGGATTAAAATTTTATGCAAGCCCTGATGCATATTTCATTGTTCTATGCCCTCTATCCATCACGCTATATCTTTCTGGCTGCTATGTTCTCTATATTTGTCCATCTCCAGAGTCTTAATTATACTCATTAAGTAGCGGTGACTGACATGCAGATAGCCATTAAGACAACCTTACTGTCACAGTGAAACACAAAAAATAGTCAAGAAGATTGCCTCTTCTCGTTTAAAAAAAATAAAGTGCCAGTACTTATAGCAAATGTAATTCAACAGATTGCCTCAAGGTGCGTAGATAGTAGACTTAAAAACTGAACACAAAATAGACACGAACAGATCTAAGCGAAGAAACTAATAACCAATAGATATCATTGTGTATTCTGCAAAAAATATTTTTAGATATACAAATTGGACATGATCTTATCAAATATGTGCTAATTTGCATAAATCTAAACATTGGATAAAGTTCAAAATTCTTGTTTTATTTTGTAGAAGTCAAAGGTTTTTATAGTATGGGATTTTGGATACATCTTTTTATCACAGTCAACAGCCACAAAAATCTAATTTTGCCATGTTTCTAGGAAAGGTATCTTATATAAATCAGGCTATTAATGATGTATGAACAAAACCCTCTGTAAAAACATTCAGAATATAGATAGGATTGAAACTGCAACTTTTGGTAAGTGCTGTATAATGCAGTAGAGATTTCTGGCTGAGGGAAGGAAAAAAAACTTTGAGTAAACGGCCTGTAATAAGACAGACAAAGTGTAAAATAAACAACTAGATGCGTATTTTAGTTGTTTTCTGACTGGAAAAAAACAATGATTTTGCCTGTGTCTCGCCTTAGAAAAACAAGTCGTGCCTCTGAGATCAAAATGTTTTTCCATCCAGCGTTATTATAGACACACAAAAAGTAAGATTGCAATCAATAGCAAGCCTTTCAGTCACTCAGTTTTTCCACCAGCCTTCATGGATTCACGGTTGCAGGTCACTTTAATATACAAAGCACAGGTGCAATCAATGAGCCATAAGTCCGATTAAGTATAAAAGGCATGCCGGTGTACTACAACAGCACAGACAGATAATATCGGCTGCTGTCAGTGTTACGGATGAAATAAACTCAGGCTTATGGGTTTTATATGTAAATAGCATGGCAAACTTGATATTTCCTGTTTCACGTTTCATGTAATCAATAATAGTCACAGATAATTGGGACTGTTGGACAATATTACTCATGGTAGCTCAGAAAGAAAAACAATGTTGTACTAATGTTATGTAGGAGTGGTGTATTCAGAATTCATGGTTAAATACATTAAGCAAAAAGAAACATATTATATTAAAACAAGCAAATGACAGACACAGTAAATCATCATAAGACTAAGAAAATGGAAAACTTTTTTGTTTGCTTTTCAGCCTTGAGTGTATACGTGAGATTTCTGGCTGCTGCATTTTAAATGAGATGGAGCTTTTTTCTTTTCTTTTGATGTGTAAAGTGAATTTCTATCAAAACAAATTTGGGATGGTGATGAGACAACTCCGATAAGATTTTAGAAAACAAAAGTTTTGAATGTTCGGAAAAACATTTTGTTTTCTTTTTATGAAGTTTAATTGGCAGCAGCTTTCCAAAGTCGGTAGTAACTTGATGGATGTGCACACATATTGTATCATTTAATGTTAATTAGAAACAGTAAAGCACTTTGACGTATTGTGTACTAAATGAAAAAACTGTATATTTTGACAATTATATATAAATGTATACTAAAAAAGAATGGAGTTGAAAGGCAACTCTTTTTATAACTTACTGTGGGTGTGGTAGATTTGGAGTTGTTTAAAGGAAAAGTAATGTAATAATGTATATATATATATATATATATATATATATATATAATAATGTAAGAAATAAGTAGGCTGATGAATAATTTATTAAATACTGTGATCCATCCATCCATCCATCCATCCATTGTCATCCGCTTATCCGGGGTCGGGTTGCGGTGGCAGCAGGCCTAGCAGGCCGACCCAGGCTCCCCTCTCACCCACAACACGTTCCAGCTCGTTCTGGGGGATCCCGAGGCGTTCCCAGGCCAGCTGGGAGATATAATCCCTCCAGCGTGTCCTGGGTCTTCCCCGGGGCCTCCTACCAGTTGGGCGTGCCTGGAAAACCTCTAACGGGAGGCGTCCAGGAGGCATCCTGATTAGATGCCCGAACCACCTCAGCTGACTCCTTTCAATACGAAGGAGTAGCGCCTCAACTCTAAGTTCCCTCCGATGTCCGAGCTCCTTACCCTATCTCTAAGGCTGAGCCCGGCCACCCTACGGAGAAAACTCATTTCGGCCGCTTGTATCCGAGACCTCGTTTTTTCGGTCACGACTCAGAGTTCGTGACCATAGGTGAGGGTCGGAACGTAGACCGCCCGGTAAATTGAGAGCTTTGCCTTCCGGCTCAGCTCCCTCTTCACCAAGATGGTCCGGTGCAGCGCCTGTTTCACTGCTGCAGCCACACTGATCCGTCAGTCGATCTCCCGCTCCATCTTACCCTCACTCGTGAACAAGACCCCGAGATACTTGAACTCCTTCGCTTGCGGTAGGCACTGCGTCCCCACCCGGAGAGAGCAATCCACCGGTTTCCGGCAGAGCACCATGGCCTCAGATTTGGAGGTGCTTACTCTCATCCCCGCCGCTTCACACTCGGCTGCAAATCGCCCCAGTGAATGCTGGAGGTCATGTTCCGAAGAGGCCAACAGGACCACATCATCTGCGAACAGCAGAGAGGCGATCCCGAGACCCCCGAACCCAACGTTCTCCTCCCCCTGGCTGTGCCTAGATATCCTGTCCATGAAAGTCACGAACAGGACCGGTGATAAAGGGCAGCCCTGGCGGAGGCCAACACCCACCGGAAACGTGTCTGACTTATTGCCGAGAATACAAACACAGCTCCTACTGCAGTCGTACAGAGCCTGGATGGCCCGTTGTTACGGGTCTGGCACCCCATACTCCCGCAGCACCCCCCACAAAAACCCCCGAGGGACCCGGTCGAAGGCCTTCTCCAAGTCCACAAAACATATGTAGACTGGTTGGGCAAACTCCCAGAACCCCTCCAGTAGTCTTGCGAGGGTAAAGAGCTGGTCCACTGTTCCACGACCATGACAGAATCCGCACTGCTCCTCTTGAATCCGAGGTTCGACAATCGGTCGGAGCCTCCTTTCCAGCACCCTGGCATACACTTTCCCCGGGAGGCTGAGTAGTGTGATACCCCGATAATTCGAGCACACTCTCCAGTCCCCCTTTTTGAAAATGGGAACCACCACCCCGGTCTGCCAGTCCATGGGCACTGTTCCCGACCCCCATGCGACATTGAAAAGGCGTGTCAGCCAAGACAGCCCTACAACGTCCAGCGCCTTCATCATCTCAGGGCGGATCTCATCCACCCCCGGCACCTTGCCACCAAGGAGCTTTTTGACTACCTTAGTGGCCTCTGCCAAGGATATGGATGTGACCCCCCCTCCCAAACTGTTTCAGTTTGCAATAGAATATTAAGGGAAATTACTAGAATAATTATGTAAAATAGTAGACACAAAATAATTTAATTTAATACATCTGATTTCATCACCATAGCAACATATTGTCTGTTGTTTGTTTTATTACATTTAACTGTTTGTTTTTCCAATACCGTCCAGAGGGTGTTTTCCATCTGCTGTCTGCCGTCGGCCTAATTCCATGTGAATGCATCATTATACCTACAAAAAGTAATGCAGTATAATTTGTAAAGAATCCGCATAATCACTTCGTAACCCCACGTAACCGTGTGCCAGAACAGGTGACCTAAAGAGTGCAACACATTATCACACTAATGAGTCTTATAATTCAGCTTTGTCGGTGCAAAGCTTAAAAAAAGTCCCGTGTTTGTTCAACTTGTTGTAACTTTTCGTCAGATATATTAACTATTGTATGAGGATATGTTGGAGATGAATGTGTTCATCACTTTGATGTTGCAGCTGGTGAAGGTGTAGATACTTTTAATTACTTGAAGGGTAGCTTAATCTATAATAACTAAATTAGTTGATTACATTTTTGTAAGTATCTAAATGTAATGGGGTAAAAAAATGCTATATTTGCCTTCAAAATGTTTTTGCTGTGGAAGTATAAAGTGTCATGAAATGAATATACTCAAGTAAAGTACACATACCTCAAAATTGTACTTAAGTACTTGAGTAAATGTCCTATTTAGTCTTGGCCCCAAATACCCTAACTTAAAGACGAGCAGGTTTTCTTTATTTCACTTCAAGCACCGACTGTCAATGTAAAAAAAAAGAAAATAACTAAAAAGTGCCACAGCTAGCAGTTTGTCTGTTCTCAACTCCAAAACCTAAAATGAAGTAGTGAGGGAGACGGAAGGAGCTGTGAGAGAAAATATTGACTTCTACTCTGCCTTTTCTCATCAAGGCAGAGTAATAGCTGGCGTCTTCACTTCACTTCTTCCCATAGGTTCCCATGGTGAAGAGAATTTAATGTCACGCTGGTAAAGAACAAGATTCCACTTTGTTTTCCCATTCCTAAAGGGAGCGCTCATCTTTGTACTTTAATTTCCAAAGGATTAGATTTCCCATGGATTTGATTGCGATCCCCTAAAGCCCAGTATCCTCTCGTCTAATTCTAAGTCTCTGTGGGGGAATTTCACCTCAGCAGTCTTGTCTGTGTAAACCACAGAGATGGTCCCGTCTACCTGAGCTGTACTTCCGTCTGCTGCTTTCTAGCTCCTGTGCTGCTGAACTCTGTCTGACCTGACAGTAGACTGGTTTAACCCAGCGGTAACCCCACATCCACTTGTCTCATCACCCCCACCGGCTCAGGAGGAAACCAACCGCTCACGCAAACTCACTCACACCCCCACAAAGCACACACATCCACACAGCTCATTCATTGGAACACCATGGTTGGCTAGCAGAGTGAAATGGCTCACACTAAATAAAGTTCTCATCCATTTTTAATCGCATTGGGAAGCAGTAGGGGAAAAAAAAAAAGAGGCAGGATATATGAAAGCTTTCGAAATACAGTACGCATGCAAACAAACAAACATGAAAGAGTATGTATGCAAGCGACAGCCTCAAAGCAGTGTGAAGCTACTGTAGGTGGCTTCAGTCGACATCACACAGTCTGCTGCAGGGGGCTTCATGGCAAACAGAGCATATGGCTCTTTAGAAATTTTGAATGCTTATGAATGGAAATCAGTCTGCAGATGTTTGTTTGTGCACGAATTCATCCCATGGAGTGTATTTACTGGACCTGTAATAGGTTCTCTTTCCTGATGAGTGGTTATTATGGTGTCAGGGCAATAAGAAACTTCTTCACAGATCCAGTTCTCACCTCCTTGACGAACGTGTACAACTACGTGTCAAAACATCCAACCGCTTCAAACATCCGCCGGATCACAGCTTTTGCGAGGTCATCCGTCGGCCACCCATCGCACACTGCGTTTTCTGTGTTGAAAGCACACGCTGAAAGGTTGACATCTGAAAACATAATTAGTCTATCAATCAGTCACAATTCTCTTTGAAAGCATGTTCTTTTCAACAGTCAATCCCCACTTTATTTTGTAGGAAAACGTATCCTCTCAAGATGTACCTCATGTCTTTGCACTGAATCATTAATTTTCTGCTCTCCTACTACTCCTTTCTCTGCTCACTCTAGCATGTCTTCTAAAACAGAAACGTTAAGTGTGTCTAAGAAGGATGTTGTCAGGGCACTAACGCTCAACTTCCCATTACTTTTACGAAAAAATTATAAAATTTTACAACAAAACAAATCACATTCTCACCTCATCAAATACGACAGTTTGGTCAGTGGCCCGACGCTTCACGCCATGACTCACACCCTTCTATCGTCAGTTTGGACTTGTGTTATGTATGTATGTTTCTGCTCCTTACGTGCATAGTGTCTTTTCAAAATAAGCTTCCGTGTTCACAGCAAATGCAGTTTCCGCTTGTTTTATGCAAACAGTCTCTTTTCAAAATAAACTTTCAACGTAGGGTTACTTAGGCAGCAAATCTACTTGGTGAGGCACAAAAGTACTTGGTAAGGCATGAGACAAAATGGTGGTTTGGGTTCAAATAAGTACATTGGTTAGGTGACTGGCATAAGTTAACTTACGTGACAAAACAATGTTACAATAAGTCAACGTTGACTTATGTTTCACACGGGACCAGACAGCTGTCTCCTGGGTGAAAGTGCTGTGTTTGTTTGAACCATCTGGCTTTCCATTCTGCCCGCCCTACACCGACTTTCTTATTCTTTACACGACATCAGCTGCTCTGATTGGCTGATAATGACACAGGTGTTTTTAATTGGAGTTAGTTGGAAGACTGGTTAGTCTCAGAGACGCTGAAGGGTTCCTCCCTGCATCGTTAGCAGACAGCGATGGACAATGACCAAGCATCAGCATTTGACGGGTTGGGAGTGAGACCAGGTTATATCTGTAGATGTAGATGTAGATAGAAAAACATAATGCTCTGCAAACAACATAAAATACAGTGTAATGGCACCAGAGACATGCATTAAATAAACATTAAAGTAAGATGGCTTCAAAGTACAAACATTTATGTGACACATGGCAGGAAATCTGAATGAATCACCCATTAGTTGAGTGCAGCATTTGCTTCCTCTTTATCAAATAAGAGGCCCGACAGAGCGGAGGGAGGACAAATGATTGCCGCACTGTAATGTGACGCAAATAATTTGCTGTGAAAGCACCGCAGTAATGGTGTCTGAGTGTGTGTCTGAGCTCAGTTTGTACGTGTGTGAGGGACATTTGTCAAGTTTAAAAATATGAACTGTATCTTCCGGCTTGTGTTGGTACAGTAGGTATGCACATGCATGTGTGTGCATGGTTGTGTGTATATGGGTTGTACTAATAGCATTACATGGCTGAACGCTCCGCTGACTCCCAGCAGGGCTTTTAGACAACTTAGTGTCCATCGTTTGGTCTTGTAACACACAAACACACACACTGACACCATCTCTGGGTCATTGTAAGGTCTCCACGTGTGTGTGTGTGTGTGTGTGTGTGTGTGTTGGTGTGAGATTGAAGGCAGGCAAATGTTATGTTTGAATTGGTGTCTGTATGAGTGACAGCTTGCCCTTTACTGCAACATAAACTCCCCAGTCAATCAAGATCAAGTCAGAAAAAGGCGCTGTGACAAACTGCTTCACTGTTTAATCAAACTCAGTGGAATAAAATGAACGTTCCAAAATGGTCTAAGAAAAAGAATCCTGCTGTGATGAGTAGATGACATGGTCCATTTCATCAACATAGCTTCAAGGGCATGATTGAAGTGAGACCTGCTCTGCCAGACAAAGAAATTCTCTGCATAAAATTAGAACAAATACATTGTTGTTTCAAATGATAGAAAGTAATGACTTTGGTTGCCAACTTAATATTCTGCAAATATTTAATCAACAAGAAAAACAACATGAAAACAAAACTAGGAATACACCTTTTACTTTGCAACCCAATTTTCTCCCCGAATAATTTATGCAGGTTACAGCATCAAAGTTTGTTTTTGATGTTAAAAGTAATAGGCGCAAACTATCTCCATGATAACTAAAAAAGCTCATGCTTACTCTTTTTTAGTTGATGCTGTCACCTTTATTCCTCCTCCCTGCTGAGAAGTCACTCTTTTTTAAACCGTGGCCCCAAATATTAGTTTCACTAACTACTCTAAATGAATACAGGCTTCTGGAGAGCTGTCCATAATGAATACATCCAACTAGTTTTTCATGAAAAACAGTAACAGTGTACTCCTGGTGGACACTGATGTTTTTTTCCTACCTTGTAAACAACTTGGAAGCAACACAGGGCTGACTTTCAAAAAACTGAGTTTGGAAACTTGTACATCTCCTGGGTCTCTTCGACTGCTCTTACCTACCAGAGGCCACAAATCAAACTCATCGGGTCAGAAAAGCCAGAGTCGTGAATGAAACAACACTTTTTCAGGGCAC
The DNA here is from genome assembly GCA_016806645.1 of Ophiodon elongatus. NCBI lineage: Eukaryota > Metazoa > Chordata > Actinopteri > Perciformes > Hexagrammidae > Ophiodon > Ophiodon elongatus. The sequence continues at coordinate 49,590 of JACSYO010002166.1, forward strand.
CTGTGATTGATATTTTATTATCCTGCTCTTTTCTCCTGTGATGTTTGTATACAACCTGACACATAAAAAAAAAAAACATCTGTGCATTTGTTTTTAGGTGTTTTGTTTTTGTGATATGAATATATTTATAGGGCTGGTTTCAGAGGAGTTACACTTCCCCATCTTTGTGTGTATCCCATTGTTAATTGATCTGAGATGAAACAGATATTCCATCAGCCAACACAGCCGCTCTGATGTGTCAAATCCACGATTAAATACATTCTCTGCCCTGAAAAGCATCAACCAACGGCTGATAAAATGGAATACTCAAGCAATGCCTCTGTCACAGAAAGCAGGCGGCCCCCAATGGAAGAAAAAAAACCCACCAATTACAGATGGCAACAAATGCAGAATATAACCCTGGGAGATTCCTCCATAGCAAAGAATTCAGTGCCGGTCCTGAGAATGGTCCTTATTAAAATGCTTAAGACAGAATAGAATGAATTGAGAATGCTTGCCCTTTGAATGCTGATTAAAACGAATACAGAATTGCCTCTCCAAACGCAGAGCGCTACGCAGTGTACAGTAAAATCCTCAGACTGTAGCTGTTAATATTTAAAGGCAGCTGTGTGAAATCCAGAGCCGAGGGTTTTAGAGCCAAAACGGGGTGAGGGAGGATGGAAGAAGGGTTGGGGTGGAAGGAAGGCAGAGACGGAAGCAAATGGAATAGAAGAAAATGCTAGATCATTGACTGCAACAAGAAAGAGCCAAAGTGAGGAAGAGCAATACGTCCAGCCGCTGTTATTCGTTTTCATTTGAACCCCTGAACCCTGAACGACTTCCCGTGGGTAGAAACAGCTTGTCAGCGCTGTGTGTGCGTTAGTGTGTGTGTGTGTGTGTGTGTGTGTGTGTGTGTGTGCGTGTGTGCGCACGAGAGAGAAAGGAAGACTGTGTCCACGCTTACATCAGCAGTTCAAACCCCTCATTTCACCGCCTCAGCACCCCTCAGTATTGCACCCTGTTCTCTTTACGCCCCATCTCTTTCCCTCTATTTCGTCTGCATCGGGCCACCACCCCACTGTGTCACCAGGGCGCCCATTTACTCTTCCTGGGTGCCGCTCAAAACACTTATTGCTCTCTGTCTGCCTGCAGATTCTTTCCACTGGCCTTAAGTCAGTCAGTCAGACTGCTTTGACTTATCTGACTGATTTCTTGACCGGCTGTCAATCAGTCAGCTGGTCGGTCACTCAGTCTGTCTGTGTCTTTGACTGGCCGTCCTGTCAGCCCATTTGTTAGGCTGCCTTCGCCATTTTTTTCCTGTGATTTTAATTTTTTTATTTTCCAGGAATATATCAAGTCGTAAGGCCTTTACACTCTGGGTTATTTTTTTTTCAATCATTTTTTCAAAATGTTTTTTGTCATGTGTACTTAAACGCAGAGCGCAAATATTGTGTGGCACAAAAGCATTCAATTTCTTTCCAGAGCATGGGAGATTTTTTTTTTTTGCTTTCACACTACGAATAAATGCATCAACCAATCACACTGAGTGGAACAGACTTATTCTATGCGTGTACTTTATTGTGCAACAATACGGAGGCTTTGTAGTCCAAATCAAGACGGAAAACTTTTATTACTCCTTACCAGATCCAAAGTGCAGATCATTTAAAATCATAAAAGGGTGTTCTTTCATATACCTAGTGAAACATGGACAAATTACTATTACATGGCAAGATTGTATTCAGTATACGTGGGCTGCAGGCTATGAGGCTCTAAGGCACACCAAGATGCCGTTCACCATTGCCCAGCCCTGTTGGAAGTTAGCTGACAAAGGAATCTGAGATATGAGCTATATTCTGATTGTTATCAACTTGTACTCACCACAACTTGGATTCCTCGATTCATGTCCCATCAAGCTTTCATCTGCATAACCCACAGAGATAAGAGTTATATGACCATGCATTGGATTTTGTGGTCTATTCATTTTAACCTCAATGAGCAAGAGCTGGTGTTGCGGGTGAGAGGGAAGCCTGGGTCGGCCTGCTAGGCCTGCTGCCCCCGCAACCCGACCCCGGATAAGCGGAGGAAAATGGATGGATGGATGGATGGATTTTAAATGGCTGATTGGGCCATTTGAAACAAAAGACAAATAATACCAGCTTAACTACAAATAAACCAAAAACTAAACGCTAAACGCTAAACATTTTAGCGATAAAAAAAAAGAAAGTAATTGTAATGAAGACTTTCCATTACAAGCATTGGTATACAGCAAGGAATAAGACACACTCAAAATGTTGAATGATTTATTGGAATGTCTTAATGATTGGTTCTGGTAGCTGTTGTGGCCACAGGTACAGTTGTTTGAAGGCGGGGCCTGTAAAGACAAATACATGATTAGTTTGGCCAAAATGATTGAGAGTATAAACTGTTTCTTGGTGCAGTCAAATAAGATGTAATGTGTACTGTGTTCAAGTTACTTACCTCTGTTGTGTCTCCTCTCCAGGGTGTTCAGCCTAAAATAGTCCCCAGGGTGCCTGAGCACCAATTTACAGGTTCCGGGGAGTACCATGTGTTAATTAGTAGAGGGGTGTTTGTAAAGTTGATTTCCCTGTTCGGGCTTTATATGATCTCTATGGTGATGTGTAACACCAATAGAGATCATGCAGATTATTGGAATTAGGGGATAGGAATGTATTTGAATGTAGGTAATTGTGTTGTCAGGGGAGTAGCAGAGTTACCTGTACTGTAGTGAGTTGAGCTCCTTGTAAGTGGCAGGCTATATAAAGCTGCCTCATTCAATAGAGTGCTGTTGCTGCTGGGAACACATGCTGCCATTGGTCCACAATGTTTGTCATGTTTGTAATAATTGTATAAACACATGGTTGGGCTGCACGTAACCTCAGTGTCAAGCCTCCTGCTTCCAAAATCGTGGCCATCCTAACAGTCATCAACAAACTGATATAGTCTAAAGAAATGAAAACATATTAGTCGTAAAATAAGAAATAAACCTTTTTTGCATGTTTCAGTGGTTTGAGGCACAGGATCATTGTTTGTGAATGTGTAGTTGGCGTGGCTACCTTGTGATTGACAGGTTGCTACCACCACGCTGCCCAGTCTGGGAGTTGTCTGGGCTTCCATCTTACAACTTTAACCCTTTCACAGTGTTTTAGTTCATATAAAGTTAATTGTAACATTTTGTTTGCCCAAAAATGCCCTTTCAGCGTTCAGTTTTACTTAGCTCCAAAAAAACAAGATGGCAAACTCGAGCCTTCATGAAGTCACAGTGCCTACGTCCTTCTTATATACAGTCTATGCTCTACGCACTAACTTGGGGACGGAAGCTTGGATATCTGGTTGCACCCAACGTGTCCACCTCACATAGCGACTGACCACGACTGGTGGTGAGAAAGTAAGTCAGGGTTTACATTACTCTCTCAAACTATTTATTTTTCATTATTTAATCAACAATTGTATTATTTTTTTGTGTGTACAACTCTGAAACCTTATCAATGCTTTCAAGGAGAAACTATCCAGCTTTCAAAGGCAGGCTTATCATCCTGACCTCCGCTAAATTCACACTACAATCCACACAGAAGGACAAATAACTGGAACACAGCATCTAAAATGTTACATTATCGTTATTACAGTGTTTCAAGGTCGGACCATAGTATTTAGCTATGACATTTGCATTTCCGCTGTAATGAGGCTTGGTGAAGGCATCTTTGTTTCAATACAATAGTCTTCAGTATGCGTAACACAAGAGCACACAATCTAAAAATCCAGTTCACAGTATTCTTCCTAGGAAGAAATTGTTCTTTTGTTAAGAATTCCCAATGAAGTGCTCTTTATGTTAATCAGTTAACTAGGCTACTTAAACTGCACAGTTTGAGACCTATACCAATACAGCATGAGTCATGCAGCACAAAGCTCCCATACATCTTTATCCAGCTCCTAACAGCACTCTATCTGTGTGTGTGTGTGTGTGTGTGTGTGTGTGTGTGTGTGTGTGTGTGTGTGTGTGTGTGTGTCTGCATCTGGTTGTTGAAGTGTGTTTGTCTGTGTATTTGCATGCCTGAATAATTTAATTCCAAAAGCGAACGTTTTCAAGGTGTTAGCTTGTGCTTCTGCCGTGTGTGTGTGCCTGCCTTCGTACCTCATACGTCTTTATTTTACTCTCATAATTAACAATCCAGCTCCATAGATGCTCATCCTCTGTGACAAATGAGGTCTGTGTTGGCCATGACCTAACCAAGGTCTGTTGTCTGCTTTAATGCTCCGGGGAGAGAGGCTGAGAAATGGGTCGGGAGGAAGAGAGGGATTGAGGAGCGTGTGTGCTTGTGCTGACCTGTGCGGGTTATTAAGGCCAGGATTCATGTTAGTGTAAACCCCAAAGAGAGAAAAAAAGGCTTGGCTTTGATTCAGAGGACACTCAGTAGGAATAAGGAGGCTTGGATTCTGGGGGCAACGTAGCCTCCATGTCAAATCTTTCTTCGATGTTATAGGTACACTGTAGACGATATGATACGTTTTCAAAATAGGCGCTCTGAGCTCCTGTGAGGTTTCATTTAATAATTTCTTTTCATCTTCCTCCTCTAAAGCGAACACCAATTCATACAAGCTGTGGTTTGCAAACATATTCAGAGATGAGGAGTCAAATTTTGCTTCTTTTCCTTCTCATTGATTGCTTCTTAATGCATTGCGGTAATGGCGAATAGATGAGTTTGTCTGCATTTGAAAACACAATGCACCACCTCGCAACTTAGGCAGGTTTCCGTGTTATATTTAGCAAAGCTCGACTGTGTGCTGTGAGTCGCTGCCCCTCATTAATGATTCTCAGAAGATGGAACTGATGATGAAAAGGAAATGTAAGAGTGACAACTGTTGAGACGCGGGGATGTAGAGATAACAGAAAGCATTTCTCTCCCCCGTCGAGAAACATGTCAGTCTGTAATGAGTCTTCCTGTCTCATATGAAATGAAAGCGTGCCATTATCCCAACTCCATCATTCTCACATTACAAGTGAAATTACAGAGTGCTCCAAAGGAGAGAGAGGTGGAGAGCTGAGGGCATGAAATCATCATAAGAATACCTTCCAATTTCCAGAAATATTGTCTCCTTAATGTATGTGAATTCTATAGGATCTCCAAATGGAAAAGGGATATGATCAATTATATTTCCATTCATATTAAGTCAGAGTCATTTCAAGAGGGGCGTTTCCCATGTGATCACAGTGCCAATGGAAAATCCATTATTAGCAGCAAAACTTTTGTATTGGCTCCCGCGAGAAAGATCAAGGGGAAAGATGAAACTTTGCCATGTGTTATTACCAGAAAATTCGAACTGTGCTTAACTAAAAATAGACGTGATAAAAGTAACGGATATGGATAATTTTTTTGACAGCACCAACTATAAGGGGAGGAAATATTGGGTTGGACATTGTTTAGCTCTTACCCCTAGCTGACTCTCCACGGTCACTACATCATGGATGTCAATATGAATTATATTAAAATAGCGTCAGGCTCGCTGGCTTTGATCTCAGCCGCGTTTTCGTTAGCTTATGATGATGGAACCTACAAGAAACTCATCAGTGCAACCAAAATGAGCAGCTATAATTGTCTTTACAAGGTCACAGAGTGATCTTTTTTAATTTGACGGAATTGTTAATTTCTTTTCAGCTAATATCATTGGACAAACTAATATCATTGGACAAAGACGGAAGATGGGCTCACCCTCAGGGGGGACCTTGTTCCTTTCATGGTCTTAAGACAAGAAAAAAAGGACAGTATTGGAGAGAAAAGAGACAAGTGAGGCTAGGGACGAATACTGTAAAAAACTGACTAATTCTAGTCTATAAAGAGGTGTGCTAACTGAATATACATATATAGCTGTATATATTGATAAATGGTCATCTAGCCTTTTTTTTTGCTTATGAATTATTTAGGAAATAATAACCAGAAATTGGAGATGTTCAAACAAGAAAAAAGGTTAGAATGCTTGCCTCAAGAACCCGTTGACTTGAGGTGACATCCAACCCGCGCCCTAATCTTTTGTCTCCCTCCATGTGTTTCTGCTGCCTCAGTAAAAAAAAGGTGCAGACCTCCCTGCTGACCCTAGAAAAAAAATATGAAAAAGGAAAGGGATTAGCCCAGAGTGTTTGGGGATGGAGCCAGAAACCAGCTACTGAGTTCACACTCTAGCAATTAGCCCAACTACTGTGCAGTGCATGGGAAGCTATCAATCACTGCACTTAGTCAGAGTCCTGTGTGTGTGTATGTGTTGATGTGTGTGTGTGTCACACTTTGCTCTATCGACCGCTTATGCATCAATCAAAGATTTCTGTGATGCAACCAGGAGACAAGTTTAAACTCTGAATCACTTATCACGTTGACATCTACCTTGATACACGGCAGCGCTCGGGGTGGTGATGCATCACTTGTTCGGCTTTCGGCTGCTCGACACGCATAACTGTATTTTTGGCGTATACCATTGCGTCTGTGTTTGTGTCATTGAGCACACAGACGTTCACTGCATGAGCGTGCAAGGAACAGAAATATGCATAAACTGCATTTCTGCTTGTAATGGGGTTTGTGCCCACACGAATCTGCAGGCGTCGGAGCTGTTTTCACTTTGTAGCGTCTCACGGCAGACTGAAATGTAAGATGAAAAGGGCTGAGGCTGAGGGCTCCAGGAGGAGAGATGGTGGTGTTTAATCAGGTCCTTCTTTCTTCTTCCCCTGCTGTGATGAGCGCCGGGCTTAAATTCTCCTGCTCCCGTCTGCTCTGGCATTCGTCTGTTGCCATGGCAAAGCCACACTTATTCTCATTCCAGTGGCATTCTGCTGATTCTGTGCCCAGCAAACACCCATAGACACTCATGCACAGAGAACGACACACATGAATTCTTGAACGCATGCCTGTGGAACCGCTACACAATGCGACGTACACTGGAGCAGATGCACATTAACGCACACTCACACGGAGCCAACACACACATCTTCTGTTTATCAGGTGCAGGCATGAAGAGCGTGAAGCCTCGAGCTTTCACTGACTTGAATGCAGATTCATGCTTCAACCATCTGTCAGCCAACAGCTGTCCATGTTGGCTGCATGTGCAATTTAGACATTCGCAGGCTAATATGGTATCACATCATACATCTCCCACAAGGTATGTGTATGTCCGACTAAGTAGCCCCATCCAGAGACAAAGCTCCGGGCATCTGCCCTTGGCTTCTGAAAGCATTGTCTGACAACAGCAGGGATGGGAGGAGGTTAAGGAGGGATGGAAGAAAGGCTGGCACAAAAAAGAGAGAAAGGGTGGGGAAGAAAAATGGTGGCTGCAAACAGGAGAGCTATAGATGAGGACATCTGTATCAACTTAATGTCTGTGTGCTGCACAAACAAGACAAGGTGGAGAGAACACAGAAGGTGTTGTTTGCAGAATAAGGCCACAGGAAGAAAGTCTACAAAGAAGGTAAAAATGATTGGGGAGGTTGAGAGTTAGACCATCAAAAAGTGACAACCTTCCAAGATGTTGATCTACAAAATGCATTCAGGTCCAAATCAGACCCGTACTCATCAACTCTAATGAAGTGCACAAATAACAGGATGACAACCGAGCGAGGTGCAGACACAAGAGACACTAAAAGTTTTTTACTCACAGCTGAAAAAGTACCCACACAACCAAAAGTTTTAATTGAAATGGTTTGTTTTTGGATGATTGAAATAATCAGCAGACTTTTTAATCATTTGAATACAGTTTCAGACCTGCATGGAATTTGAGTGTGTAACCGTCTTTTTCAAATTATGTTATAGTATCGATTTTCTTTTTCAATCTATCTTAATGTAATTCTCACGTACCATGTAAAAGAGTCATTGTTTGCTGAAATTCTTCCTCCTTTCTCTACAAGATAGCAGACTTTTTCTCATCTTTCAGTGTATTTTGCCCCTCCCCCCATCTTTTCTGCTGAGGAAATAGCGTGCAGGCAGAACATCGAGCAGCATACCCTCTGCCTCCGTCGTCTCCCAATCCTCGACCACATCAACATTTGACTGCATAGGAGCAAATGCACAACAACCTATTAACAGAGGAATCGCGTCCCTGTAGTAGAATGTACGTGTTTTGTAGACGCATCTTACGATCTGAATAATGAGCCCTTTAATAGCAGGAAAATACTGCACCATTGACTTTAGACCATGTTTTTGTTGGTCAATGGCGCCATCGCTTTCTGCTGCCTCAAGATAGCAATGTGCCAACAATACAAGATTCTTTGTTTTGTCGATATTTCTCAGCCAAGCAGATTGGAAGCTAACTGCCAGTGTTTGCTTTGGAATTATTTACCAACCGGCCATTAAAACTAAAGCTTTTGTGGGTGGCACCCGAGTTCTGTGTGATCTAAACTCCATTTTCATCCCAAATACACAAACATACACAGTTGATCCTAAAAGAAGAAGACGATTTATTTATGTAATGTAAGTAATCAACACAATTCTTGCGATTATGATGCCTTTATATGAAAGAAAAATGATTAAATACTGTATCCTCGTATATAAACTATAAACTAAAAGAATTGATTACATTTTGTTTAGACCGGTATAGCGTGTGAAGCAACTCTCAATTGTATGTCACTGCAGCTGTTTTTCACCAGGCTGGGTGATACATCAGTGTTAATTTGATTTAGTTTATCTGCCTATTGAGCTCACTATGAAAATGTGCCCACCAATTTAGCATTTATTGATGAATTACCATTGTTAACAAGCGCTATTGTGGCAATCAAGGGATTATCATTCATTTATCATTAAAAAATCACCGAATGACGTAGGCGCTCAAAGCATAATACATATACATATACTTCCGATTGAATATACAGAGGTAAGTGGATGAGTCTAAAATGAAACGGAAGTGAAAGATGAAGTCCCTGAAAAGATAAAGGACACAAAGGTTGAGGAGCAAGATACAAGGACGGAGCAAGATGAGTCACGAACAGGAGCAGAGACAGAGCGAGAGAGAATGATGGCAAGACACACAATAGAAAATGTTTGGGGGCCAAAGTTTCATGAGTAACTGAAAAAAAGCAATACGTGCTTGAATAACGAACAAAAAACACTCTTCTACTGTATATACACTTCTCTAAAGTGAATAGCTATGTTGAGACATATTGAATAACATAACTCTGAACATCATGGTAGTTCATCAAATAGCAATAAGGCATAACAAAACAATCACTACAGGCATTAAGCAAAACACTCTGGACATATGAAGCTGAGAACTCAACACACTTTTTGTCCAGCACTTACAAACACACACACTCGATACATGCGTGTGTTTTGATTCAATGTCTAATATAAATCCATGGCGTGATGTACAGCTTTCCATAAGCGTGGGCCGTTTGTGTCCAGCGGGCACAGTTATGCTCATGTGAGGTTATAAATAGCTAATGTACACACGCTCTGTTTGCGTGCTGAAATGGATATTCATTAAACAAACAAATACTGTTGTCCTGACCCACACTGTTGATGGATGGATGTACGCCACAGGGTGTAGCGAGCGGGGGAATAGGCAGCCCTGTAAAAGACGGCTTCCACAGCGAGCTTAACAACGCTTAACAAATATAAGCTTACACAACGGCTACATTACATAAATAATTCCTGTTGACCTCCGGACACTGATAGTTTCTGTGTGTGAGTGAGTGTGCTTGACGCAAACAAAAATATGCTTTCTCATTATAGATTGGTTGATAAATTGATTAGCTAAAAAAACACATACAATTTATACTTACTGCCAGCAGCACACCCGGTGAGCCGATATTGGCCTGTAACAGGTCTGTCAGCTCATGAATACAATGATAATTTGTACCACTAGAGGCTCCGACTATTGAGCGGAGACTCATTTACCCCGCTGTGTTGACAGAGAGGGCGCTCAATGTGCTTGTTATGTGTGTGTGTGTGTGTGTGTGTGTGTGTGTGCAATCATGCATCTGCGGGCAGTAGGGACTCACTCATCTCTGCCAAGGTCAGAGAAGGCAGCTGCATTCATTAGCCGGAGCCACTGATGAGGGAATTTAGATTGTGTGGCTACAATGAAGACATTTCAATGGGCAAAACGCTACAGATAGTAACGATCATCAGTGAAAGCATTGTTTTTTACCGTAGCCTATAGCATAATTGTCCTCTCTGGAGTACAACACACAAAAGGAACCAAGCTGTGATTGTTGTGTGTTTTCTTCTAGATTTAACAGGAAACCAAACCAAAGCTGTGACCTGACTCTTAAGTTCTGTGCCAATATGGCGTTCGGAGACTTTACAGGGCACATGTTCAGCTCCCTTGTCAGAGAGAAAATTGGCCAATCTAGACAATAGTGATGTGAAAACTACTTTTGTACAGAACGGGCTGTGCCACAATGCCATAGAGAGTGATGGAAAGTGAAAGAAAGCACTATTACAATCTATGAGGCCCATTGTGGGCAGAAGAACGAGATGAGACAGAGATGCTATCGGTTTATCAATCTAAAGCTGGACACACACACACACACACACACACATACGCACACACACACATACATGCACACTTACAGCACACCCACGCACGGAAATACCCCGAAGTTGAACTGAGCTTAATGGTGGGATCGCCGGGTCCAGCAGATTAGAGATTAGATGAGAATCTGGGCAAGGCGATAGAGAATTGGTCGTTCTTTTCATCAGTCTTGTTCGGAGCTGAGTGGGACATGGATGGAGGGCGGAAGAGACGACACAAGGAGGCAGGGAGGTAACAAGAGAGGGAGAGAAAGGGTGGAGGGGAATGAGGCCAGGGGCAGACAGATGGAGAGGTGGACGGAGGAAGGAAAAAGAGATAGATGGAGAGAGAAAGAGGGATGGTGCAGACTGCTTGATCTCTACTACCAAATGAAGAGGTTGGATGCAGTTGAGACAACTCAAGGTCAAACTAAAGGGAAAAAAAGTCAGTGAATTAAACAAAAATCTTTCAATTCAAAAGTAATCCCATCAAGAGTTGATTTCTAATTAAATCTCTATTATACACTCCCTTGTTTCTCACATTTTTTCCCATCACATATCTTTTTTCCCATGGCATAACTCTTTCCCACACTTCTATAGGATTGAAAAAAAGTCTCTTTTAACCGGACTCAATGGCTTGTTTCACTCTTATCAGCATCCTGCGTCTCTGTGGTGTCTCCGCTGTGAAAGCTCGCCGCTGTTCTGCTTCAGTGAGAGTGCAGAGAGGGTGGGGGGGGTGGGGGAGATCCCAGGTCCTCTGTGCCTGCCTCCCTTCACTGCCCTGGGGGTAAACAGGCTTTTTACCACCCAGGCCTCAAAACAACGCCTGCAAACATCCAAGGCCAGAATGAACCCTTTTTACGAGGCCACTTTGGCCCTCCATCAAAGAAAAAGTATATCAATAAATCTTTTTTTTGAGTGTAAGAATGAACAGCGTTTTTCTGTTTTTGTTCTGTGTGATGGACTGATCTTCAGAGAGATGAAATGAGGGTAGAATGCCCTCTAATGATAAGGGTGTGGGGAGAGTGTGGTGGTGGTGGGCATGTTGAAGCTGATTAGTTGATTACGTGATGAGGGCTTCTTCTGAGCTGTCTTTAATTTGCTCAACCGGAAAAGAAAAGTAATTAATCTCAAACTCCCAAGACCTCTTGGGGCCTTCAAAAGCTCACCAAGAGCAGCAAACAACAAACGGCAAGCCTTATTGTGAAAATTCGTTTATTAGCTAAATTGGTTGATTGTCTGAGAGGCTTAAAACTGGAATTTTTCGAGCGAGACAATCTTGAGGATTTTTATTTTTTCTTCCACAGAAGCTTGTATTCGCCTCTGCTTCTGCTTCTGAGGCATGGCCAAAGACGGAGCTGTGTTGTAATTTTATAAAAATGTGTTTGACATTTCCACGGAGGTTGATAACTTGTCCACGAAAATAAGTGTTGAGCTACTGAAAGGAGAAAAAAGAGAGCTTGCGCGTAATTGCACAAGATGTAGTGTAAGAGATTTAAAAAAAAAAAGCAGGTATCTTCTCCTGCTTTTCATGCTCTGTGTTTCCCTGCCGGTTACAAAACAGTCAGTGTCTCTGATAGTGAATAGCAAGAAGAAGGGGAAAAGAAAAAGATTAGGGAAGAGGATGCAAGAAAAATAGTGTTATGAAGGGCAGGATAAGATAATAAAAAAAAGAGGAAATAAAATGATGATAGCAGAAGTTAAGGAGAAGGATGATGAGAGTGATAAAGAGAGGAGACAAGGAGATGAAGAAAGGTTACAAGAAGGAGGGATGCGGGGATGGAACAAGACGAGGACAAAAAGGACGAGAGCAGAAGGATGTCCCCCGTTGTTACTGACCAGTAAAGGTTTCATTACACTGCTGTGCGATAACAGCAGCTGGAGATCGTCTGTGAAATCTAGACTGCTCCGTTATCCCTCTGCTTCCCGTATAACAATGCCGTTTACCGCTGTATCGCTTTACCCTAACAGTAACCTACCTCTTCAAATTACACTCAGGAGCACACGAGCACAACAGCCGCTCCACAATGGAAGTCACAACTGATAAGGAAACAGTACACACCGACAAGCAAACACACACACACACACACACACAGAGAAACAAACACGTGTAGAGAAACTTAAGTGTGGACCATACAGATAGAGTAGGAGTAGAGCGGTCGTCTCTACGATTGTTGGAACTGGCTAAAAACTATTACACATTTGTGTCAAATATGGCAAAAAAGTTTTGTGAGGTCACGGTGACCTTTGACCACCGAGTTCTAATCAGTTCAACCTTGATTCCAAGTGGACATTTGGGCCAAATTTGAAGAAATTCGCTTCAGGCGAGATATCGGTTCACGAGTATGTGCAAATTCACGAGTCGATGCAACTGTATTACTGCGTGTCGGCTGGTTTCTCCAGCTCTGGGTTTGAGCTACAGATCCTGAGCTCAGGAGCTTTGGCTTTCACGGTCTAACCACCATCACCTCACAGCAATGATGATCTCTGCTTTAGACTTCAATAGACATTCATCTCCTTCTCATTCATCATACAGACACAGAAACACCTTACGCCTGGAAGATTTGTCTGTGTGGGTGAGAATATCTTCACATAGACATGGCTTGGAAGCTTGCCTGTGATTACATTCATGCACAATCACTGTATGCATGTTGTGTGTGTGTGTGTGTGTGTGTATGTGTGTGTGTGTGTGTGTGTGTGTGTGTGTGTGTGTGTGTGTGTGTGTGATAGGATGAAATGGCTTTGACTGCATTTTCCACACAGCAGATAGGGATCAGAGGCGCCCTGATAGTAGGAATTAGGAGCAGGGATCCCATTGATCTCTAATGGACCGCTACAAGCGGTCTGAGAGCCCATCAGTGTATCCAAGGAAACACGACCCCACGCACACGCACGCACACACACGCACAAAACAAATAAGACAGACACACTCGCTTGTGTTATAAAAGCAAGAATTGTTACCGCTGGTATTGGGTTACACGGTCAAAACGCCCCCAGAATCAATGATGGAAGCTTAATTACGGAGGGTGAGAGACGAGACTGTGCGTGTGCGTGTGTGTGTGTGTCTGTGCATGCACGAGTGTGTGTGGATGTGTATATGTGTACAAATATTTTTTGCTGTAGAAAAAGAGAAACCGAGAGAGAGCTAGTGTTTCAAAGCTGAAAGTTTAAGTGAAACTGGAAGCTCAGTGGACTAGATTGCCTGGTCGTCCTGATCGGTTGCCAGAAGATGAGGGACAGAAAATCAAATTACCCTTTTCAAACACACACACACACGCACACAGTCATGCACAAGAACTTAGTAAAGAGACGGTGAAAGATGGCCTCCCAAACGTCTTGATATTGTGTCTCTTGTCTTTCATCGCAGCTGAAATGAAAGCATCCCTCTTGCCTCTCTCCTCCTCGTCGCTCGTCGCTTCCTCTTGTTTTCTGGCCTACTGGGCACATCTATTACCCTCTGATGAATGACACCAAGAATCGTATCTGTGCTTACTACGCTCCCTGTACAGTGTCAGCAATTCATCCTGCGTCTGAAGCTTCAGGGTTGTATGATCTGCTTCAATAGGACTCTGTTAATCTCTGCTGGACCAATTAAAAAAACATTATTGGAGTGTCTTTTCATGGGAATGTTACAGTGTCCACGATTTCTGGTTGATTTCAATGGCGAGAGCATGTTCAATTCCAAATGCTATTCACTTATTCATGAGGGCGATGTTATGAAATGTCTGTGACGTTCTCAAGGACCGTGAAAAAAAACAACTTTCCATTTTAGATTTAATTAGATTTTCAGTTTGATTGCGTTATCTCTTTGAGATTGAGTTGTTTTTTTCTTGAAAGATCTGTAAACAAAACAGCAATTCATTTAAAGGTATAGTTTGACATTTTCTTGAATAAAATGTTTTCTTTTGCGAAGAGTTGGATGAGAAGATTGATGACAGTACATTAGCAAAATATGTAGTAATGTAGCTGTTGGCTAACTTATCTTACAGTATTATAAATACTCCTAAACTCCCTGTTCAAAACATTGCATCTTGTATGTTAAATCTGTATTAAAAAAACTATTTCCTGTGTGGGAGCAGTTTCCAGGCTGTTTTTTGTCACTGTAAATTGAACATCGAAGGACTTTAGACTGTTGGTCAGACAAACAAGCAATTTTCTTTTTTTGACCAAATGATAAATCGATTCGGAAGTATTTGTCAGATGTGTCACAAAACAACTAAAAACACTATTTTCTAAGATCCGGTCAAGATTCTTCATTTTCCTTTGTTACATACTTGCTAAATTGTGCTTTGAGATCCAAGTTGGTCTAACTTCAACAAAAGGAATTAACCAGTATCCATGTGAATTACGTCAGCGCAATATAATGGCTGTTGAAACCACTGGTGGGGACCAAATGCGTCTGAATGACCAGAGTGGATTCCCAGCTGAGCCTCTAAGTGCTACTTTTCACTTCGAACTCCACTTTCTTTCCAGTTCGCCCCCACTTCCCTCTCAAATTACATTGACACGACATTGTGATAACCCCATACTACAATAGAAAAGGCTAATTATGAGTGTTTAAGCTCCTTTTGTAATTAGCTAACTTGGAGTTTCTTACATTTCATCCTCAGAAGTTTCTTTCTTACTCCCCTGACGCAAGTGGCAGCAGCTGAACCAAGATGAACTCAAGATGATCTTCACATGCTAGTTTCAGGCTTGGATCTCACAGTATTTCTTTTGCACTGAGGCTGATTTAACTACTGAAATTGAGTGTTAAAATGGTTCTGATGGCGGTGTAAAATGATAATAACAGTTTATTACACCCTGGGTCTTATTTACTCGTGTAGTTTCCAATCAGTGATGAAAAAAATGTAACTGTTATTTAACCAGCATCATCAAAAAGAAGTCTTTCCTTTGAACCCAGTGTAGTCTTGTTCAACCCATAATCACAATCATTCATTAATCTTAGCCAAGTGTTTAAGTTAGTACGTTAACCATTAACCGTTATTTGCCATATCTGTTTTTCTGACTTATATCATATCCATATCTGTTTTTCTGAGATGTCAACATGTTACATGATCTCAGCAATTACTTTAGTGAACACAGTGTTATATTAACTGACAGAAAGGATGGCCAAAACTTAAAAAACAATACCCAAGTTGCAATAAATCATAATTATGCTTGAAGGTATGTATCTGGTGCCATATGGTCATCTCATTTAAACACCTTGTCTTTATTAGAGATACTCAAATGTATAGTTTTTATTATAATGACTATGCTCGTATATATATTCAACCTCCACAAGCTTTATGGGATAACTTGGAACTTCGTCCCTGCAATTCTCTGTGATATTACATATCATTATTGCACTGGGATTTATGTAGTTAATCTATTAGTTACTCTAATAAATCTCAGTCATATCCTTAAGCCACCCTGAGCAACTCTCTTTGACTCTGCTGGACTTTGATTGCCATCCATCTACTTTATCTATGCCTCACTCACTCTCTTTCATTTTCAGTCTTTTGCCACCACTTTTTCTCTGTGAGTGCTGGCTTAATTGGACGCGGCAGTTGTCTCCTTTTAATTTCAGAGTTTGCTAATGTCATTAATAATGTATGGATATTCTAATTAGAATCTGCCCCAGTCGCTTTACAGTGTAAACACTATTGATCATCTGTTAATTAAGTTTTAAATATCATTGACGGGACACGGAATCGGAGGCAAATATGAACATTCTCATCAAGCCTTTCCCATGCAAGCGTTCAATGCTCGAAATCTTACACTAATTAAAAAAATACTGCTGATCCATTTTCTCATTTCATTTCAGTCTCGGAGTGGTGCTCTCACTGCATGCCACCAAAGCAAACACAAAATCTAAGCACACACAACACTGTTCACTAAATAAAGAGTGCATAACAAAACAGTCCTGATTGGTTATTTAACTGTACATGCATTGCCACATATAATTTCCAAAATAAAATACATCCAGGCAAAGTTACATGCTTAGCTGAGGGACATATGAAGCTTTTAAGACGAGTTTTGTTGTCGTGCATACTAGCTGGTCTGCCAACACTGACGGATTAGTGTCCGATACTACAAGAATGTTAGTGCCATGCTGAAAGATCCATCTTCAACAAACACACAAACAAAAACAAACAAGCGCACATGCATGCACTGACAAAAAGAAAAGGACACCACATAATGTAGAAATATACATCGACACAAACACACATGCTAAGTGGAGGCACGTAGAGTCACAAACAGCTAAGAGGTTACAGGCTTCTTGGAGTTTGGGGGCAGAGCCCACTGCATAGCAAACAGGCAGGTACAGATGGCAACCTCAGGGCTAAACACACCCCAAGGGCCTGTTTGCATGTACGTGTGTGTGTGTGTGTGTGTGTGTGTGTGTGTGTGTGTGTGTGTGTGTGTGTGTGTGTGTGTGTGTGTGTGTGTGTGTGTGTGTGTGTGTTTGTTGCTAAAGTAAGGTGAAGTAGCATATCGTGAAAAAAAAAAGAGAGGAAAAGGTCAAGTGCTTGTCCACCAATTGCTAAGAGCCACTACCTCCTCTCAGTCGCCTTGTCTTTATCTATATTCTTCTGACCATCCTCGCCCTTCAGCTCACACTTTCTCTCTATGACAGGAGTCCATGTGGCAGACAGGAACAATTATGTGTCAATGGAAATACATTGATATCCATAAATGTGGTGGAGAATGAGTGGGAATCAACAATGTCACCTGGGGAACTACACCCCAGGATATATGGACTGAACCTTAAGATATTGTTTTGAAATCTGATAGGGCACACAGATTCGTTACTGACATGAGGAAGAGGACAGGGGCCAAAAAGAATGAGGCTATGCCAACAGGTAACTTTTATAAGTTGGCCCCTGATTAGGGAATCGGTTGAGGGAGGAGCAAGCCTTAGTTCTCAACGCTACACCCTATGCTGCATTCACTACTTGGGGAGCATTCCCCACCACACAGACATGTAGCCCAGCTTTTGTTTTTTTTTCTTGTACAATTACCTTGCACACCAGCTAGCCACAATACGCGGGGTTGGAGGAATGTAAAAGAGAAGCTGCAGCCACAAGTGAACTGGTTTGATCAAGAAGTAAAGTTGGGAGCTTATAGCAGTTTGAACAAACCTCAAAACCTAAAGCATCACTAAGGTAATGTAGGCCACATCCTTTGCTAAAACACCCCATGTAGAAACAATTGTAAGTAATGCCTACTGTTTCCTATTACTACGTCTTACTATGTTATGGAAATTTGACATACGGTGATGCTCATGTGAGTAGACACATATTAAGGGATTTTGGTATTGAACCACTTCGAAAGTAATGTTGGCATGAGGTTGCATTTGAGACCAATGCGTTGATTTCTTGAGCTCATTTCTGTTATCTGGAGATGAAACTGATTTTCTTCATAGCAGGGAGGATTGCAGAATGGCTCACAATGCTAAGTATACCTTGAGAGTATTATACCCATTTTCCACCAAAATTAGCATGCAAGTTTTCTAAATGTGGGTAAACCCACAAAAAATATTAAATAGACTCCTGTCCCATTGGCCATAGACATCCAATACTCCTTTCGTTTTTCTTCTCTTTTTTTGTGTCACATTCAACGTCATAAACTTGACAGTTGACCGTAGACAGCAGCATGGAGGCAAGTGAAAATATTGTGGTGGTTACTTCTTTTATATATCTGTTACTTAATCAGTCACTTTTCAAACTCTGTGCCGCCTAATTTTGAACGATGTTGGAGCGCTGCGCCAACCGACACAGATGGAAATTATTGCTGAGTTGTAAAAGAACGTGCCAGAAAAGGGGATAAATGCCCTTATCAACGAGTCATTTGTCCCGGGAGTTCATTCTTATTGTAACCTTTCCAACGAAAGACAAATATCCAAATGTTAGTGGGTTTTGTGTCCATTGGGAAAGGGGCTTTGACAGAGTCTCTTGACAGTAGCATCCAACAGGAGTTTATGCGCATAGAAGCTTTTTCAACACTTTCGGCTACTGTAGCTATTGTACTATTGTCTGTGTGACGCATGTGCCTTAATTGATGTGCCTCAAAAGTGTAACATCTGTTAGATATCTGTTGTTACGGCGACAGGTTGCAGATGTCGATAAGCCCTGCCAGAGGAATGCTCTCGTGACCCTCCATTGTGTTGCCAAATGCTGTTACTTTACTTGTCTGATTCACAGTGTAAGTCAATAAGTATCACTTTTCACCCTCAAAAAAAGAGGAAGATTCACTTCCACACAGACATTTCTTCTTTCTTCTCATTTCTTTCTGTTTCATGATGATATGTCTCCTCTCAAGTTTGCGTCTGAGGGAATAGAGTTCAGAACCTGTTTTTAGTTGCCAGGGAGACGGCAGTGACTGTTCGATTCAGAGTTCCTGCAGTTTCTGTGTTTCTCGTGAAGCCTTGTCCCATTATTTCCGTGAAGGTGGCATCTTTGATGGAGACTGTTTTATTATCGTCTTTTGTCTGTTGGAATCGTGTTCAGCACAAATGATCATCTTCTTTTCAGCAGATAACGTTTGAGACAGTGTCTTTCTCTTTTATGAAAGATATTTCAGCAGGACTTAGGCAGTGTCTCCTTTTACCAAGGTTGACGTTTTTAAATTAAACCCTGATTTCTAAAGGAGAGGAAGGACTAGACTTCCTGTTGAGAAAGCGGGGATGTCCCACACTAACAACATGCATTGTTTGCCACTTGCAAACCCCTAGTGATGTAATATGTTCATTTTGTACAACAAGACAGTTAAATGTCACTGATTAGTCCTTCAAAAGAGCTGCGGCCTCGGGCACCGACAACAACATTAAAGGACTTAGAGACAAGCCAGTGGTCTGTTGTCTGCTTATTTGAGGACCACACAGACAGTTCAGCCCTCTAGATCCAGTCTTTTACCCCCAAAACTCTGCAGGACAAAATTACTTTTTGCAGGACATGTGCAGAATTTGTGACATTCTGTACATTTAACAGTGAATTTGTAATTTCTTTGGTACCACTCAAGGCATACGGCGTACAGGTTTAAAGTTATAACTAATTGCTTATTAATAGATCTTTAATAATGTATTCATGCATAATAGGTTTGAAATAAACCAATAATAAGAACAAGAGTGTCCAGGTTATGGAAAAATCCTTTTGGCTGGTATAAATCCTTCTTTACCGTTGATGTTGCTTTGTCCCTTCAGCAAATCTATTTTGTATTCATCTGCAGGAAGACCCCTGCAGACAGTTTGATTACTTGCGGAGCTGCAGAGCATCTGGACCACAATCCACTTGTTTACTTGTTTGTAATTGCCAGCCTGAGGAGAAGAAGACTTAAGAAGAGAACGTCATGACCATTTAGAAACACTCACTTTCTAAGAAGCCATCAGGTCTGCAGTGATAATTAAGTCATTAATTAGAGGTTGTTTGGGTTTCTTGTGTTGTGATAATCAATCAAAGTGAATAAAAGAGGGAGCAACTCTGGAGATATACAGGGATTTTTTTTCTCACTGCCTGGCAACTTAAATATTGCCACTGATCATCAATTGATTCCCATTCCAGGAAAGTTTTCATAGAAGAAATGTTATACATCACAATAGGAAAAGTGCAGGTGGTAAATGATAAAAATTAATGATGTGTATTGTGCATGCTGGCTCACTGTCACACCGCTGTAGCTTAGTGGGGCACTTGAATAGAACGGGTCGTTAATGTTTCCTACTATGACCAGTCAAAATGTCTGCTGTGAAAGAGGCATGTTAGTTATAACTTATAAATCCTTTGCTGAGAACATTTGTGGCCTTATTGGTGGTTCTCGTGTGCAATATAGATATGTAATGTTTAACCCAGATGAATAAATAGTAAAGATTTGAATAATATATATCACCATGAAACTTCCCCAGTAGATTACTTAGTTTAGGACAATTGCCTTTTTAATTACAAGTTTTCTGAAATGTTATGTTTAAATATGCAGATTACGTATTATTTTAAATATATTAAATATATGCTTCTGGAAATTGCATACATTTCCAGAACAGACGTCTTAACATTGGATAAAGCCAGGTTTAAAATTCGTGTTTCATTTTGTTTACATATTAGTTAGTGTCAAAGGTTTTCACAGAGGGGAAGTTTGGATATCTCATTCTATCACTCAATCATAAAAATGTTGTCAACAGACATAAGAAAATCCATTTCATCATGTTTTTAGTAATAAAATCTTTTGAAAAAACATTTGAACAAATAGATATCAACAGAAAAATATCCCAAGTTGATAATACGATTCTTTTTTGCATTTCAAGATTTCTGAATTTTTTATTTAAATATGAAAATTATACATGATCTAACGCTAACTTTTGGCCCAAAAAGATAACGTGTTGTAAAATAAACACCTAAATGTGTGATTTGGATTATTTCTTTCCACTTGTCTGAAAGAACTGTGAGAAGATACGTTATGAAAGCAAAATAGCCAAATCTCTCAATATTGACCAGTGCACGAAAAACCTATTTGTTATGCCTGTAGTGCCTGTAAATTAAATTCCATTCCCATGTAAAAATGCTTATGGAGTGCAAGTGATCATTAGACGTTACTTGATGGGTCAAATTCCTCTTGTCTTGAGTTTTCTGTTACTTCCTGTTTTGCCTCCAACCCATCCTCTCAGCATCAACCGGAGCATATGCTTAACCTGACAGATTGAAACTTTGCTCGTTCTCGAGTTCTCTTGGATGACAAAATCAATAATGGTGAAGGGAAGTGAAAGAAACATATTGCCAGTTGTAGCGTGAGTGAAGAGATAACAGCTTTTCCTCCCTCACAGTTTTCCGTGATGACTCGTTGGACTAAGGTGTGAGTGTCTTATTGATTGGTGATGTCATTTAACCGCCGCTGCTTCTCCCGATGGGCTCATATCTATTTGTTATATACTGATTCTGAGGTCACACTGACATTGGCGGTGGATGCTCGGACTAGTCTGTGTCTTTACTTTAAATTAGTGAAGTCATTTCAAGCCCTGCTTTTTTCTTTTATTTATGCACCCTGAAACTAAATTGAGGTGTCTGGTTATGTTTTCTGTCCTACGTTCATTTCATTTTTACCCTTACCCTTTCAGAATTAGCTCTTTAATCAACTAAAGGTTCGTCTAATATTCTGTCCCCTCCTTTATTTAAATGGAAGTGGGTTAAAATAGAAACCAATTTTTCATCCAAGTACTTTTTAGACCGTTAATAAGGTTGATGATCAAGTTATTTATAGTCTAACTGTTATTTAAGTTATTATTAAATTGTTTATAGTGTAATGTATTTCTGTATACATTTTTCTTAAGTTATTGGAGCTGCATTTAACATTCTCATTCTAACCATGTTGAGATCCGCCAATCTCGGATCTTGCACCTATAATATCAATTTATTTCTGTTATGCAGTTTATCTATCCATTAACTACCCCATGTTTGGGGTGAACCCCTGAATTCAAACCTGAATTGAAAAAATACAGTACAATTAAACCACAAACTTTGATGAAATTGTAAGATGAATTGTTAAAGGATTCAGGAGATGTTGTACGGTTCTCACACAAAAAGGATTAAATTAACTATTTCTTCTCCCGTCCTCTTCGTCAAAACACTACATTACATTATTATTTATATTAAGTATTGAACTCAAAACACACCCAATTAATCGGACCAGAATCTCGCCTGCTGTTTTGTTGCCCACCAGTAGGAGGGGCTGTTGCTGTGGCAATAATGAAATGCACCTTAGATATCTATGTGTCCTTTCCCCTGCTGCATGTATTAGAGGATGGGGAGTGCTGATTAGGCCTTTCTCTGGAATCCACATACTCAATTTCCCCCATGTTCTCTGTCCGGTAAATCTAAATTTCTTTGTTGTTCTATCTCTCTCCTCCTGGATCACAAACAACAGTAAGCAATCAAAAACGTCTGGCTCTATCAGGTTTTGTTGCTGCATAAAAAAGTGTGTTGATTTGGGGAAAGTTGCTGGTGCTGCAGGTTCGGCCGTTTCTGTTTGTGCGGTCACATGTGTGTGTTTGTCTGTCAGTGTGTGTCGAGCTTCTCAGCGAGTGTTATCCTTTGTGTGAACAGGGTTGTTGATGGGGGCTGGGACGGAGCAGGTTGACATAGTGCTGAGTTGCATGGGAAAAGAGAGTGGCGTGCTGTGTTTGTGGACTCAGACAAGCGTGGGGCAAACCGGCTTCGACGGGAGACATCATAGGCAGAAAAACAACAAGATTAGGAAGCAACCCCTCTCCCGCTCTTCACCCGCTCTCCCCTTCACCCTTCATCAGCCAGCTGTCCATGAACTCTTTACTTCACCCCCGTTCTTTCTCTCTGCCTCTCCACCTTTCTTTAGCTCTCATCCTCTTATTAAACACCACCTTCCCTTCTTCTACACCACAGACCAATTATCCAACTGACTCACCGTCCACTCTGCTCTCAAAGACCTTTCTTAATTCAGTTATTTTTTTCACAGTCATGTCGACTGTTTACGTAGTACTTATCTTGCTTCTTCCCAAACAGATGGTTTACTGGTTACGCAACACATTTATCCATGTAAGCGTGAATATGTCAGAAGTGCTCTGCACATGTTGGGGCTGAATTCCACATTCTCTCTCTCTCTCTCTCTCTCTCAAGGGAATCACACTGATCCTCTTTGTGGACGATGTGAAAGTTTTATCTGCGATCAGAATCTGCTGCTGTTCACAGGCATCACAGGCATTGCATTCCATTTTCAATGAGGATTTTTATTTGAGGGATGATACAGAACAAATATGTGACCCACACCTAACTGTCCATGAATACTGAGGAGAGGTCGCAGGGTGAATACAAATCACCAAAAGTGTCACTTGTGCATATTTTTCTGCCATAAACAATGATTGAAAGTATCCTTGTACTTCTCCAGTCAGTGCGTTTCCAGCCACCTGTTTTGAATGCCCGTTTTCAATTTGTGAGAGGAGACTTCAGGAATAAAAAGAAGATTTTACTGAGGTGGGAAAAGTCTTCAATGGTTTAATGGCACCGGAATGAAGAATTTACACCAACAACTGTCTCTGTCTCAATATTGCATGTTCTTTTGCAGATTTTCTGGAAATGAACTCTCTAACAGTCACTTTCTAACGCATCGCTTACCTCAACGCACTCGCTTAGGTTTCTGAAAAACATCATTGTTGGGCTTAAAAGTATGGAAAACACGTGACTTCAAAATAACGCAACAACATTTTGGGACAAGAACACCGGTCTTTGGGTTGAAAGTCCTGTGTTTGTTTGACTCGTCCGCCCTCCAACAGTGTGAGAGTCTTTTCAGTCTGCATCTCGTGACACTCTCAGAGAATTTCTCTGAGCGTCTAATAATGACGGGGATGGGTTTATATTGTGGTTACTCGAAAGTCCGGTGGGTCTCATACACACACTAAAGGTTGCCTTGTGCGTCGGTATCAGACGCTGAGGGGCGTGACAAAGCGTCTGTATTTGGCGGTCTGGGAATGAGAACGGGCTGGTTACATTTAGACGGGAACTTGACAAATGTTGTGGATCAGACATCCTTGCAAAAACAGTTCATTGTTTAAAAGAAAAAAGCTGTTTTCCTTGTATTATGTTGGTGTAGCCTTCACCACCCATAAATTACTCTCACTTTAAAGACTTCTGGTCCCTCGTGGTTTAAAGACGTTTACAGTTCATTGTGAGCAATACATTTAGTAACTGTTCTGCAGCTACCAGGAAGTGTAAACATGCAGACATTGACAGAATTTGTATCTAAAATTTGATTACTTGAACCTCAATTTTAATTAACTGTGCTTCAAACTTAATGATGCTTTTTTTTCTGCTGAAATCCTTCATAAAAAAATACAAAAGAATCTTTGAGAGACTGAAGGTATCATAGCTGTGTTTTTAAAATAATTGTTTAAAGCAAATGTGTTCATAATTACTTCAAGGTGTCCTTCCTCCTGTCCTGCCCTTTCCCCCTCACTGGCTAATGACCTTTCACTCTGACAGACAGACAGATTACTCCATTTTACCCCCTCTGTGCAAGTGTCAAAGGGATGATAAAAGAGAAGAAAGAAGGATGTGATGAAGAGATGAGGAGCTTAGCAGGATTTGACAGAACACTGTTGGAGAGGAGCGGACGTCGAGAGGATGGATGGATCAGCGAAAAGTAGACAGGAAGGATAGCTGTGTCTGTTTGTCACTCTGAACCAGTCTCAGTAGCCTCTTTCACACAAAGGAAAAACAACTATTGCCAGTTTGACTTATTGTTTGTTCTCACCTCTGACACCTGCAGCTCAACTTGTCTGGTGAAGCTGAAAATAAGCATTGTGGATATTTAAAAAAAGGAAAAAAAAACTTTAAAGCAAGGCTTTTCAGTTCAGTACGAAGCTCAGTTTTCTTCCAAATTCACGAGGCCAGCTTTTTTGTCACAAACACATCTTTCAATATCACTTATGCGCGCATACTATCTGTATTTATGTCATTGTCAACAAACTCCTCATAAACCAAATCCAAAAAAATAGTAAGTAACATAACAAGTGATGCCTAAAAAAGCTTATTCCTCTGTGGCATAGTGCTCCATTTGTGTCTGAAAAACCCTGCTGCTGCCATAAAAACTCACTAATGCACTGATGAAAACAGTCACAAACAAATACATTTACTCCTGTTTGAGTAACATTAACTGCAGTATCCAGCTGTTTTGGGAGATTGTTGAGTCTTAATGAAAATATACTTACTTGTAATTGTGATATATTTTTAAGGTGCCCAATACAAAAGTCATCTATTGCCTATACATGGCTGAGCAGGCGGTTAACAGCTAACAATGCTAACAGCAATACTTAGGTATGGCATAACTCCACTATATATTTACATAGCAAATAGTTGTTTGCTGCTAAATTAATGCTCAGAATGTTGTATAGAAAGCCATAGGAAGGTGGTTCCCTGACACCAGTTTTGGCTCTATTTCCCATTTAGACACGATGCTTTTGCAGATAATTGCCATAATATTTACAACAAAGGTTGCAGGTGTAAAAAGGGTTATTGTATGGCTGTAACTTAATTTAATATAAACTGAAAGGTGCCCTCTGTTTTAGATTGTAGAATCAATATCAACATCTCATTTTCTGGTTTTCCATTTCCCGAGATCCCCGGACCCTAATGGAGGCAGGGGCAAGTTAATCAGCGGTTCAAGGAAAACACTTTTGTTCCTCTGGCTGACAATGAAGGGCAATGAAGACAGCTGCTGTACCTTTAGCTGTGTGACTGGAGCCCAGTGTGAGCCCGTATTTACATTTCAGTCAATAGAGTATTCACTCATCTGTTTGAATGACCTTGTAACGTCAGTAATCCCTGCTTCACAATGAATAAATACATAAACAATGAAATTTCATCTGCTCGCAGTCGCTCATTTTGAAAGAAAGTGAGACAAGGAAAAAGAAAGAGAGGTGTGTGGCTCGGATTTCACAGTAATTCACCGACTGATAAGTAATTGCACTCTCATAAAGAGTGCACATACTGCTGTTTGTTACTACACGGTAGTGACTGTTGTAATGGCCCAATCCATATCGTACATGTGCAGCAAACAGCGAGGCAATCAATGTGTCTGACCAATTATAGTGTACCCCCTCATTGCATGTAGCATATGTTGCATGTTCTTGACACTGAGGTAACAGAGAAACTCCAAAACATGAACTGTCAATGTAATCTGTATGAGCACTGGGCTTTTTTCCACTTTAGTATTAGTTCCAGCTCTGCAATTCAGAGGAAGAGGGTACAGCAAATTTCAAAGAGCAAAAGAGAGAACTGCTTCCAGTGTGCTCTGTCTGCAACCTGATGTTTTATTCAGAGATGAATTCAGTTCACTTCACTCTGCTATAGTGATTTATATAGGGCCTGCTTGAACAAATGAGGCTTTTTTTCCCTCCTCAACGCAAAGACAAAGACAGAAGGAAGAGAAAGCTATTTGCAATTTGGAGCATCAATAAAAATGCAAATAGTGGGAAACCATTTCTCAGCTGTGACAATGGAGGCGTTGTCAATGCGGCGCCCAAAGACAGCGAGACTGATGGACCCGCCCGAATCCACAACCCAGAATTCTTTATCTTTAAACTGAAACACTCAAACTCACAGAGGACGGGGGTGGGGGTATGTCTTTCTGCAAGTGCTGCTTTTTTGTAAAGATGACATGTTTTTGTACACTGCCACGGCGGTGGCTCTAGCTGCACAGGAGCAGATGTTGGACTGACATTCATGGTGGAGGTGTCACTGTTGACGTGGGGAGCAAGACAACGACGGTCAATCAGTCAGTATATAATGTCCTTGAAGAAAAAATCTTAACGGAATGGTATCAGGTCGCGAACAACTTCGTTCAAAATAACGGATCTTTTGGGTGCACGAACTGAAGCCAATCACTTCCTGAAGCGATTCGTCCACTTCTCAGTTCAGTTGAGCTGCATATATGCAGACAGGGAGTCAGGGACTCGCTGAGTGAATGATTCAAGTAATTCCTTTGCAGGGGGAATGGCGTGGGTTGTGTTTAAGGCAGTAAACGCACAGCTGATATGGGGCGGTGTACAAATAATGTGGCAGTTTAAAAAGAAAATGTGAATAGTTCTGTTTTTCTTTGAAATGAATAGAGATTTTATTTTATGTGCATTGTTCTTCACTTGAGGCCTTGGGCTACATGTGACAGTAATATTTGCACCAAGTCGTTTATTTAAAAAATACACAGAAACGGGTATGGACAGTTTTAAATAAAAATGTAAATTTTCTTCTGAAATTAGCTGTCACCTGACACCTGACTGAAAGGACTCGGTCATAGGTGAGGTGTGACCACACAGCACACACACTATACACCAATACAGTAGGCTATCTTTATCCAGATAAATCTCAGTTCTTTGTTCACTAGTTAGCGAGCTGACCTGAACGTTCAGTTGTGTTTCAGTGCAGTCAGAGCTCTGGAATGTGGAAGGATTGTGACTGTGTGAAAGCTTTCTTACTTTTACAGGGTTATTATTTTAAAATAAACAAAAGACTGTTTTTAACCAACTTGTGAAAATATCTGAGCTTAATTAGCTGGTATTAGCTTAAACAGCTAATGGTAGCTATAGCTGATCAAATCTGCTAGCAACAGTCATTCAGTTGAAAATATCAATGGCGAAATGAGTAGTCAAGTCAATTTTATTTATATAGCCTAATGTGTGTATATATATATATATATATATATACACACATTAGGCTATATATATATATATGATATCAATTATCATCATTGTATATATCCTAAATTAGCCTCAATGTGTTTTACAATTTGAACACCCTTGATTCAAATAAGAAAAAACTTCCCCAAAAAGAAATGCTGGGGAAGCCTGCTTTTGTCTCATCAAATCAAGGACCCATTGTTCTAAAAATGTGACTTTTAGTGGTTAATCTTCCACTGCTATCATTGTAAACTGCACATGTGCTGTACAAGAGTGGGCTCAGCCTTTGAGACAAGCAAAGTCTACTACTATCAGTCAGACAATCCATCAGCCAGCGAGCTCTCGCAGGCCTTTTATTCATACCAGTTTTTTTTTTCTTTTAGAGCAACACAAGTCCAGGAGCAAGTGTCCACATGAGCAGCGACCTGTGGTACATATGGTGAACAAACCCTCGACTTCACAGTACAGTTGCTGTACCGGCTTCTGATGGCAGCGGGGGCATATAGCGAGCAGCTATTGAGAACAGCAGGGCCCTGCGGCAGAAGCATTAAGAAGCATGTGAAGTCAATAAGAGTTTTTCTTTTCCCTGACTTGGTGTTTCCATGCTTGCTGATTCTCCCTCTGAGTGGAGTAAGTGCACAGGTAAGCTTCCAGTTTATTGGTCCAGACTGAGATGGAAGAAATTCTTGATCGGCTCTGACGTGCAGCCCAACGATTTTTTGTTTTTTGTTTTTTGTGACTGTTCAAACAAAGAAGCAAACCTTGTTGTTTTCAGACACACACTCGGGTGTTTGTCGCCTCTTACTGAGATCAAAAGGTAAATTCCACCCTTGGGGTGCAAAAGTCCTCCTTTTATCCCGTTATTCTAAACCACCTGCCTGTAAAGTTTTCTCTGAATATTAAATTGCCAAGGAGCTTATCAGACATTAACAACAACAAAGTCACAACTCCTACATCACCTCTAAAACATCACGTTGTTTTATACAGCAAAACCTTAAAGAAACACTGGAGCACTCTTGACCCCCAAGGGGAATTTGGGGATTAAGCGTAATCTCTTTCATTTCCAACACCTTCCTGACTCTTTCTTATATTTCGAGTCATTTCCTTCCTCCACTCGTCACTTTCTGTGTGAGTGCATTTATGCGAGTACGATTTATTCATGCGCACACAAAATGTGTGCAAAGATTTCCAACGTGCGCAGACTGCAAAGTCCCTATACCTTTCTGTTGTCTCAACTGCACATGTGTGCATGTGTGAGAGAAAATGTGTGTCCTCACTGGTTGGCATGTAATGCGGTAGAGTTTAGGCAGAGTGAATGATCACTCTGTTTATAGGGATTTGATTGCAACCCAGAAACCAGCCCACATTCTCCGTCTGTCAGCTGCCAGCGAGCAGCCTGGCGTCAACATTTTACTCCCTGAAACTCTGCCTCCCTCTTCCCACTGCCTCTCCCTCCTCTCTCCTAATTCTTTTTCCCGCTCCCCTCCCTTTCTCAATAAATTTATTTTTTTATACCCGCCACCCTCCCTCTTTTTCTTTCTGTATGTGCTCTGATTTCCCTGGGAACTCTGCAGCAGCAGCAGCAGCCGACGTATGCCTTCTCCTCTCAAAAAAACCAAACATGCCCACTCACTTGAGCACACATGACTATGTATACAGTATATGTGCACATGCAGGCATACCCACATGATTATTCCATGTGGATTACCTGGGAATGAGGACGTCTGGGTGTACTAATTTAAATATTTGTTTACTCCAAGCTCCAAGGCCCCCAGTATGTGGTAACAGAAGTTTATGAAACCAAATTAATTATCTGTGCCAGTTCCCCGAGGAAAAGCAAAACACAAGGCTCATCACAAATTTGTACAGAAGATTGAAATGTTAGTCCCCTCCGACCTGAAGCAATGTTGTGTGTCTGCAACTATGTATGTGTGTGTGTGTCACTTTGTGTGTCTTTTCTTGGCAAGAAACCAATGTTGCATGGAGGCACCTCCGGTATATTTTAGTGTGTGTGTGACTTTCCTCATAAACACTGGTGCTTTGCTTTTGAATAACAACCATTGTCTCTCTCTCTCTCAATCCTCTCAATACATCTGGTAATTGTGTGGAAATTGATCCAAAAATGAAAGTTGAACCGCTGCATTGGACATGATCTGATCGGCACTTAATCTCAATCTTAATCAATTTACATCTGATGCATATGTCTCCGGCTTCCATTGAGGAGGTGCAGTTACTTTCCTCCTTTGCAATCCTCCTGTGGATCTCTGTTAATAAAACTGAGGATCTAATAATAATAATAATAATGGTACTTTGTGCTTCAAACAAACTAGTTAATAAGTGCTTCTCAAACATATGGAGCCCAAAGTCTAAAGACGTTGTGAAAAGCCTGCGGTCACAGAGAGATGTGAGACTCAATAAACTGTGAATAAATGAGGTAAATGGTGCATACTTTCTCTCTGCATTCGAGGTGTTGCACTGGGTTATACCCACAAAAAGTGATGGAAGTAGTTGTGTAAACTTGAGACTTTCTCACCTCTGCACAACTGGCTAATCACTGCAGAATTGACGTAGGTGTGACTGTCTTGGAAAGTTATATTTATATTTATTCTCCCAATACCAATATTGGAAAGGTATGGATGGAGGTGGTTTCAGATGCTGTTTGACTCTTTGACAAGCACTTTGTTTGAAGCGCACTGATGCCTTTAAATTACAAAAAGATGTCATCAACAAGCAAAACAATCTCACACCACAGCATTATAGCATCACTTCTTCTGCATTTTCAAACTCTTCTCTTATCCTTAATAAATCAAGGTTAAGCTAAAAAAATTTGCAATTATATATGGATATAAACCCCAAATAACAAGTGTTGCAATAGCAGACAATTGAAGATTGCTGCCTACTGAAAGTCTGGGGATTTCTAAATGCAATGTTGAGAACAGACTAACACACCTCTGCCCCTTACAGGCCAATCACAACCGCTTATCGATACGTGTGGGGACGTACGGGGGTGTCATGAGGGGATAATACGCTGTTGGTCAACGTCGTCCAGGACATGTCTCCGAGGGAGAGAGAGAGAGAGAGACGTAGATTCTGGAGGAATAAAACCTGTGACCCCGAGTCACATTCTGGATCCGTTTACCGGCTCTGAGATAAATTATTTTTAGCAGCAACACTGAGTGAACCGTCTGTGTGTGTCTGTTAACACATTAGCAGGGCAGCTATTGCAACAACAGTCCTGTGCATGGGTTTCTGCTACAACACTGTTAATAAACACACAACTTTATAGGATAGAAACAATGCGTTATTATGAATCCTATTGTTTTTCTTGGCAAGAACCGCCCTTCATGTTGAGGCAGAGACGATTTGTTAAGGTTGGCATTGCCCTCGAGTAGTTAGGGTCAGTAGAGCCCATTGGTCTGGGCATACGCCTGAAACCTTAGGATTGGTTCTGCTATGTTATGTTGTTTTTCTTTAACTCTATAATTGTTTCAACCCAGTTTTAGCAATGAAACCAGGGAACCAAATAAATAACTTAATAGTATAAATATATAAATGATGAACACACATGTGACAGTGTGGCAGGAGACTAATAACGTTATTTGAACCAAAAAGATATTATCAGCATGATTTGAACTGCCTGTCTGAGCACTCGCATGTGTCTATACACGTGCTGTGATGTGACTTGGTGTCAGAAACCTGAATATACAGACGGCGCTTTCACAGTGCTCATGAAACATACACCTCCATCAAGTTCAGGAAGTCCTCTCTCTCACACACACAGAGACCATCATCCACTCCTACTGAGCCAGAAATAGGCGCGTATCCGTTCTCCGCTGTCTCAACACAAACATTGATATACGAGTTAGCTGTGATGTGTGAGGTTAAGTATAAAGACAGTTGACGCTGACGGCGGCTCGTGGTGGGCGGGGGGAGGGAGGTTGCAGGTAGGTAGAGAGGGAGAGGTTAGGAGTGTGGGTGTCCTGAATGATTCATACAAGCTACTCCCAGAACCGCTGCTTCTGTACTCAACACCAGCCATGGGATATAGCGTCTATTGATGTTAAGAGTTTCTTTCTGCTCCCATGTTGGAAAGTTCAAAGTTATTGATTTGGCCAGAGAGCTCACTCAGAGTAGGTGTTCCAGATACCTGGCCCACCAGCTAATTTTATTTTCACGCAGCAAAGGAGCACCAAGGCTCCGCCCGCGTGGTGGGATATCACAAAGTAACTCTTCTCCCTCGGATCTCCTGCTTCGTTTCTATTCATCTACATTGTTTACCACCTCTGCTGGCCTTTGTTCTCCCTGCTCCCTCCTTCCAAGGCCATGTATAGTATGAGTTAAAGAGTCAGGTACAGAGGGTAGGCTGGCAGGATCACTGTTTATGGACGTTTGAGCCCAGTCTCTGGGAAAGGTAATTTCACGCTTGGCAGCTCTGACTCTTTCCCAACGTTGTCCCTGTGATTAATTAGGCTTTTTAAATGAACAAACCAGGAGCCAGGTGAAGATGTTAATTATCCCACTGTTATGCAGATATAATAAAGTCATGGGCCTGCAGTGCTGGTTAGCACGTATGTACCCATACACATACAGTACACAAACGTTACAGCTACACTTATATATATATCAAATTAAATAAAATAAAAGACCAAAAACTCTTCAACTCCTCACCACAAGCAATCTTATATCATTAGGCAAATTGAAATGCACTGACTTAAACAATAACAGTAATGATGCAGACACACACTAGAGAGTGCAATATCTGAGCCCCCCAAAGAGACAAACAAGCATGCAAGCGTTCTTTTATAACAGAGACTGAAAACCTGAATCATCCACTCACAGTCATCCTCATTATATAACAACCATTGATATATCTGTCTGGGTTGTTGCAATCGTTTGTTGCACTTGTTTGAAATGGGAAAATAAGGATCTGTGGGTTGCCTTGTAATTCTTTCTGGGAAAGAAGTGACATTCTCTTCATTACCTTTGTGTTTCCGTCTTTTGTTTCCGCTTGTTTAGTTTCTATTTCTATAGTGTATGCTGAATTCAAACTGACACATCATCCCTAACAAGTCCAAAACCGACGCCAGAGAGGTACCTAGAGCGTCATAGTTTGAAGCTTAGGGCCACTGACCAAGTCTCGGTATTTGACAAATTGGTAGTGAGAATGTGTTGCAGAGACACTCCAGCGTCTGAGACGCACTTTCAACGTAGTGTAGTGAGAAAGTCTGCTAAGGAAGGAGGCCTGGGTGGATGGTTGGGTCAAACATACGCAGACTTTCATCCAGGAGACTGTTGTTGTCCTGTGTGAAACAAAGTCAACATTGACTTATGTTACCTTACTTTTGTTCTGTAAATGATGTACTAAACTAATGCCGCGTAAGTATTTTAACCCAACCACAATCTGTTCTTAAGCCTAGCAAAGTGGTTTTGTTGGCAAAACCTAAACAAAAGTTAACTTAAATAAACTTATGTTGGGAGTTTATTTTGAAAAGATACCACATGTAAAGAGCAGAAACTGTATGTTTCCTATGAAGATGGAAGTTTATGTTAAAGTGTCACTGCATGTAATGAGCAGAAACTGTACATTTCCTTTGAGCGCTGAAGTTTATTTTGAAAAGACACTATACATGTAACGAGTGAAAAGTGACACGCCATTCCTGACCAAACCTGAATGTAAAGGGGTACGTCTAGCATCATAGTTTGAAGCTTAGGAACACTGGCCAAGCATCGGTGTTTGACGAGTTGGGAGTGAGAACGTGTTGGTTTCTTCTGCCTTCGCTGGTGCAGCGAGCTATAGCCAGCCTGAACTGGAAATAATTGTGAAACAGTGAAAACCATATTGGACAACAGATTCAATGATAGAGATACCTCAAACAAGAGTTAAACCACAGGTGGTGTTTAAAACTAACTAACACTGGATTCAAACAAGTATAGACTAACTGTCAAATGACTTACAATGTCCCCATGGCTGCAGGAAACAAAGTAAAAGATCAGCATTAAAGGTTCCCTGTGGAGTTCTTTTTCTTTTTTTACCTCTAGTAGCACCATGGAGCTGTTTTCCTTTGCGTGGGTCCCCGTTGGTTTCACAATAATTCACGAATCTGCAGGTGGCGATAACATGCCGAGATGTGCTGTGTTTTGTCCCCGACTGCAACAACGAAGCATTTTTTATTCGCTGTCAATCTGATGGATGATTTTCCTCCATTAAAAGGGGCCAAGACTCATGGGAACTGTAGTATTTAAAGCCGTTCACCATGCCAAGCCGATGGAAAGAAAACATCATTTTGGATAATTATCTTTTATGAAAAATACAATGATGCAATGTTTCACATTTTACAGATGGGAAATTTTACCGTTGTGTAAAACTATTGTCTATTACATAGTGAGTAGTGGATGAGTTAATGAGGGAGTGATTTCAGACACCGCTAAAATGTAACCTATTTTCCTAGAGTTCACTTTTCTTTTTGAGATTAAACTGTTGCAATGAAAGTACAGTATTCATGACTTCTTTCTAACTTTGTGTTTTTCAAGACTAGCACATGGGAGTATAATTTAAATCAATACATCACGACTCAAAGGACACAGCTGTAATGAACAGGTTCTCTGATAGTCTCAATCATTCTCACTGTGCATCTCTTAGAAAAAATAAATGTAGGTCTTTCATAGCAAAGCAGCAAGTTTACCACGATATTTTCCCTCGATGATAAAAGAAACAAAATCCTTTTCGGTGTGTTAAATTAACGAACAACATGTTAACGCTGTTGATCCAGCCACATACAGTGACCTTTCATGACGAGTCCAGCTGGTGGTGATGTGTTGTTTGAGGTGTGACTCTGTCTCTCTCAGTGTGAACTAGCAGCAAGCAGACATCAGACAACCTATTAAAGACTCAATTAGACTGCCTGAATATTGGATTCCTGTGGTTATCTGTCCTATTGAAATACCATTACAGAGAGACAGAGAGGAGGAAAACGAGAGATAAAGAGCAGAAGATAGAGACAAACATGCAGAGGCAAAGAGAGAGAGACAGAGAGAGAAACAGATAAAGACACAGAGGGGGAGGCTGAATGAAGCGCCTCTGGCATCAAAGAATGATTAGAGCTCGGCCAACATAATGTGATCTCTCACACACATAAGTTATGGCCTCGGTTTTTCTAATGTCGCAGTACAAAAGCTGACATTACAGATAGCTGGCTGGTAATCCAGTAATGCACTGTTAAGAACGAGTCTTTCAATTCAATAAAAGCCTCGCGGATGTATTTTGATGACTTATAACAAATGACTTTTATGAGAAAAAGCTTAAACATGTGCAGCACATTCTGTTGCAGTCAAAAGAATGCAAATTTAATATCAACAATAATAGCAATATGTATTTTCAGAGCTCTTTATTTTGCCGAGTAGAGGTGTCTGTCATTGTTACTCCTTCTCACTGCTTTTCTTCCGCTCACTTTGTTTCTATTTCTGCCTCCTAATTACCAGCAGTCTATCACTCTTTCCTCACTCTGTTGTGTTGAACTCCCCTGTGGACCTTTTCATGTTTTATTGTTTTACAACACCGAATCACAGTAGAAGTCTAAAAATGGTGAAGTGAAAATAAATAATCTACTATTTGATTTAAATTAGATGCAAATTTAAAACACAAAATAATTAGTCGCATGAATATTCACTCCATTTGTGTCAATATTTAGTTGTTACATTGAAACTGGAAGTGATTTTCAAATCCTGCAGAAAATTCTGGATCGGCCTGACGCCCGGGGGCCCATTACAGAAACTTCCTATCATCAAATCGTATCTCAATTTAGGATGACATTTAGGATTTAGGGTATTACAGACACATGTTTCCTAAGTGCATTTAGGAACCAGCCCTAGTTTAGGATGGCACAGATCCTGTGCTGAATTCAAAATAACTACCAAAAGGGGCAGCAGCACTATAGTTATGTCTGTATGGCAAGAAGGTTAGGGAACAACGTGAACATCAAAATGTAATGATTGAAAGACTATTCAAACCACATGATGACTCTTCAAATTTCCCGGACCATGTATTAATTAATAAAGGTATATACCGACCGCCAAGACGATTCATTTTGAATTTGATCAACGTCCTACGTCCAAAAAAAGTTTTCTTTCCTCCGCCCACACGATTAGTGCCTCCGACGAGCTAAAATTGATACAGGCATGACGGGACGAGTGTCGAGGGTTAGGGGTCAAATTTACAGTTATAGTTGTGTTTTCTTAAGTTAAGATAAGATGGGAGGTTTGAGACAGAATAGGACACAGCCATGAGTTTAGGAATTGCTTCTGTAATAGAAAGATTTTTCTTTTTAACTTAAGGACAATTAGTCGTTTTACCACTCCAGGACTTTAAGTGATTCCTGTGTAGTTTTGACTTTATGTTGGTTTTTTTTACCATTGTGGCCTTTATTCTTTGATGGCTTCTCGTTATTCCACTGTGGCTTGGATTGTACCTCAAACCGTATATCACTTTGGACAAAAACATCTGCCAAATGATTAATTATCCATAATTAAATGTTTATGTCTTGCAGAAAAGAAAATCTCCTCCTAAGTCACAGTTCTCTTGCAATATGTTTTCGCTTTATTTTGCTGCATTCTTTTGGGGTGGCAGAGAAGAATCCCCACAGCTCCATACTTCAGCCACCACCACCACATTGTCATGTCATTACGAAAGATCATGGTGTGGTTAACAATAACCTTGTTATGGTTATGCAACCTTCTTCCTCACAGTTGCAGCAATAAACCCGCAGTTAAAGTAAATGGAATGATTGTGGTCATGCTTGAAAAACAAACAACAAAGTCTGAGTTTTGTTGACCCTTGACCCCCCTCCCTATGTGGACTTTGTCGCCCTAGAACACCACCTGACTTTGCGCAATCAAATTTTTCTGTTGAGCCTCTGTGTTTGTCCTATTCCAAGTATGGAGCTCAGCAATTTAGTTAAGGCATTGGCTTATTGACATCATCTGCTTCAACCATGCACAATCAAAAGCTTATTCATCAACTGTTTGTTATGATATCGTGTATCAGCTCGTTTAACAATACCTGTCACTCGCTACCCGATTCTTTCATCCTGCCTGATCGCTGCTGCACATGTGGGACTCTCAAGAGAGATGAGAAAGAAGCGAAATGGCTCACTTGTTAGCTAATTCCATCAATTGCTATGTACAAAATTGATGATTGGAGTATTTAACAAGTGAGCTATCACACTCCTTTCTCTGCTGAGAGTTGCACATGCACAGTACCAATCGGTCAGGTGCTAACGGAGAGTGTAACGTAAGCCAGAGCTAGTAAAATGTCAGCAATTTGAAAATGTTTTATAATGGAAAAATCTTGATAAAAGTCTTGATAACTACAAAACTAGATAATAAAATAACGTTCTACGGCACAATTACTCTGCTGAAACACTCAACACAGTTTGCTGAGTATATATATATATATATATATATATATATATATATACATACGCCTGGAAGATTTGTCTGTGTGGGTGAGAATATCTTCAATAGACATGGTTGGGAAGCTTGCCTGTGATTACATTCATGCACAATCATACTGTATGCATGGTGTGTGTGTGTGTGTGTGTGTGTGTGTGTGTGTGTGTGTGTGTGCGTGTGTGTGTGTGTGTGTGTGTGTGTGTGTGCGTGTGTGTGTGTGTGTGTGTATTTGCCGCAGCGGCTCGTTGGCAGCTCTCACTCCTCCTTTGGAGGCAGACCATTCAATTAGCAAATTATCATAAAAGAAATTGCCCCAAATCACTGGGTTGGCTTTTCCAGTTTATCTTCGGGATCCAGAAGAAGGTCTCAAGCAAACCTCTGTCCCAGGGAGGGGGAAAACGTTCATGCATACTAGGCTTGCTCTCTCTGGGATGTCGTCGGCCACAGTATCTAACAGAAGCTGACTTTCATTACAGCGGAATGATTCCGTTCCATTTGAGCAAAGGCCCCACTAGTCGGTGTTTGCTTTCGGCATCTCAGGTTCTGGAGGGTCCCTGCTGATCATATCCTCCCCGCTATAGCAGCAGCAGCCACAAGCGGCCTCTCTCGGGCTGAATAAGGCTGAATATCCTGTCAGCCAAAACAATGTGAAACGTACACTTAAAAAAAAATCCTCGTCTATAACATCCTCTGTACTCATAGTTTTGGGGTGCCATGTTCGCTGTTGGAAACAAAAGAAAAGAAAAGAGATCTAGGATGTTTTCGAGAGGCATTGCCCCCCCCCCCCCCCCACAGATACCAAAGCTGAAGTAGCACAGTAATTCTTCCTTGCTTCTGATGACGTCACCGGAAACAGGAAGAACAACAGATCTTGCAGCTGCGTCCCAGAGATATAGTGAGAGAATAGTGGCAACAATTGCAGGCGTTTTTCAAGCTCAGAGAGGTGGAGATGAGGTGGAAAATCGGCTGCAGACTCCGCTCAGAGGACTTCCATCATAGAGCAGTCTTTTCCACCAACAATTTACTATAAATATTCAGGTCCTTAACATAAGTATCTCTGACTGAAGTAGCAGTGGGTGTAATGGCCAGGGCATTTCTGAGTATAGCCAAAAGTGACTACCATTGACCTTACTGTACTCTACGGGATATTTAGTGCCTTGGAATTTTTCTTGTGTCCTTCCCCTGACCTGCCTTTCACTCACAGTGTGTTGTGTGATCTTTTTGATATGTTCATTTGACCTTTTGATCTAGTTGTTGGCAGGAAATTTACTCACTAGGTGTTGGACCCTCTTGACAGTTTTACACACAGATGATCTTCATTCATCTTATTATACGGCTTCTGAAAACAACTGGCTGCTGCACCAGTAATGATTAAAGTTTGTCACAGTAATGAATAAATACTTATTCAATAATTTATTTCCTGTTTTAAAATTGTACTCGATGTAGTGTAAATTACAGTGATTTGTTTTCAGTGACATTAAATAGTCTCCTAATAACATCCACCGTGATTCACTGTTAAAGAAGAATAAAGCAATTTGTAAAAGTTCAAAAGGGGGACACACACCAGTAGTTTACAGTTCTTCAGGAGTCTCAACCTTTTCACTCTCCCTCTCGTCTCTTCCCCTCCTGCCCCCATGCATTACCACATTAAGGCTTCCTTGTTCCTATGGCAACCCATCCTCATCTCTCTATCAGGGTGTATATACATAGCCAGTCTCCGGGGTATTCGTTCTCCAACTCAGCAAAGATATTAGCAATTATGTGCTTGTTAGGAGTGAGCTGGAGATAAGAAAGATGTGTCTTGTGTCTGATTACTTTTGCTCTGTGTTCCTGGGAGAGACGCCTGGGAGTCCTCCGGGGGGACAGTACCAAACCCCCTCTGCTAATCTAGCCTGGGCCCTGGTGGAAATATTGCACTTTTGCTTGTATTGGATTATCCATGCATGAAACATTGAGTAAATGAGAATGTGGGAGAGCTCTTATGTGAGGTAATAGTGGCCAACATTAAGCACCCCCCAGTCCTCTTAATGTCTTTTTATTCCCTCTTTGGACAGTTTGAACAGGTATCTGTGGGCATGGACACCTCCCATGCTGCATTGTGCGGCAAAGGCTTGACAAGATGAGAGCACTGGTGCAAACCTCGATGTGGATAAGGGTTTTTTGGGGGGATTCTGGTAAAAATGTCAAGGTCAGAACCTCACTTTGAGTGCTCTCAGTAATCACCCACATGCACATAAACCATCTCAGCCTGTGCTATGTGTTGATGAGACAGGAGCATGAGGGCTGTATGTGCATCCCTAATGTAATTCCATCTCACCAGATGGCCTATTTTGCAAAAACACACACTCTTCCCCCATCTTTGCTCATCCTCTCCCTCATTCCTTCTCCTTCTGCACCTCTTGTACTCTTTCTCTCTTCCGCTCCATCCCTCACATTCACATCCTGTTTTTTTCCCCCTCCGCCTAGATTTTCCTCGTATGTTACATCTGTGGCTTCTACTAACACTTTCATACCTCTACGTCAGTCGATTTTTCAGTTTCTCCCCTCTCTCTTTCATTTCCTCTCTCCTTCCCCCATCATGTGATCCTAAGCAGGACTCATTATCATCAATCAATGGCTGAAGTTCTTACACTGCAACTCTGGCTCCAGTCAAGTATTCTGCAGTGCTGATCCGCTCACTCACAAGCACAGAAACGCATGCTGAGGCCACAGCTCCGTTGCTATCTCTGTGGCTGTTTAAACGGTCAGATGGCGTGTGTGTAAGACATTAGGCTGACATGTTTCCTATGCCCAGGGCTTTCCTCCAGAGGCATGGCGATCAGAAAAGCTCATTTGATTGAATTGATGCTGCGGGCTCGTAGGGCAGCTCAGCGCAGGGCCCGGCTGAGTGACGGCCAGGCTGATTATAATGCACTGCAGCATGTGTCAAACATGCCAGCAACACATTGGGCTGCATTCCAAAACCAGGGATACTGTACGTCCCCCCCCTGTCCACTTTACCTGCTGCCCTTGAGCAAACACCCACATCAGAGCTGATCATCAAAGAGCCAGTCAGGAGAATTGCCTGTCAGGGTGTTTTCTGTTCCCCGCCTCGTCATTGAAAAGGACCATTAGGGTTGTAGCGTCAAGGGTACAGTGAAGGTTTTTTTTGTTTTGGATCGCAGCCATACAGCAGAGAATTCAAAAGGAGCTGGGGATGTAAATCACTTTCCATTTCAGAGCACAGCAAGGCTGGTGATAAACTCAGGTTTGCCTTTTTTGTTGTTTCTCATTTTTTCTCCAAAATGTGTTTTGGTGGCATTAAACTTTTCAAAAGAAATGTTAGAAAAAGGAGACTTTTTCTTTCTCTAATTTTAGTTAGCTCAGGAGGTTTCCAAAATAAATGTGGTGCTGTCATGGTTAGTTTTGAATGTGAGCTCCTTTCTTCCATATCCCTGCTGAATTGATTCTTACTAAGCTATGCACGTAGCTTATTCTAGTGTTTTCCGTCTCCACCAGCAAAATAAAATCAGATGTACAATGTCTGCAGATTTCAAACTTTAAAAAAAAGCTCCAATCTTCATCCAGTCACTCAGAGTTAAATGCATTTATCTCCTAACAACTAAACGTGTGTCAGAGTTGGGATGTTATCTCTGACACCTAGCTCTCATCACCTTCCTTCCTTCATTAGAGATGAACAAACATTGGTTCACTGAACAGGAGCAGAGGGGTGAACACAAAATGTTTTAAGGTCAGATGTAAAAGCTTAGCACTCTCTCCATAAATCAGATTTATTGCTCAACATTTAAAATCCTTGTAATCTAGACTTTCTTCAGACCTCTTCCTCACCTGTCCTCATTCACTATTGTTGGTTTTATCCGCCTCCTATTGCTTCCTGGGAGATTTGAGCTCATTTCATACACTGTGCACAACCATAAGACTCCCTTTATGCATTATTGCTAGAATTTACACTCTGTAGAACAACCTGGTCTACTAAGAAACACATTCATGTACTAATAATTTGCTTTGCCAAATGCATCTGGGAGAAAAGACCTGCCTGGATTATGAATACTAGCAGCATTTCAGTCTAAGAAGTGTGACATTGTTACACTGCAGAGTCACAGGATGGTGGTTAGGAGAGGGATTGAAAAATGTATCATGGTTTGGGAAACTTCATCTTCTGGTTAAATATTGAAAATGTTAAAGCTGCAAATTCTTTTAATTAAAAGAAGAGCTCAACATTTTTGGAAACATGCTTATTAGTTTTCCAGCTGAAAGTCAGATGAGAAGATTGATACACTGTCATGTTAGTTTTTTAAATAAGATAATAAGATGGAACCAGGAGATGGTATGGTTAGCTGAGCATAAATAGTTAAAAAAAAACAAAGAAACAACACGCATACAAACTCTGCCTGCCAGCACCTCTAAAGCCCACTAAGTAATAAGTCAGAACTCATTTGTTATAAAATGCAAAAACGGAAGTGTAAAACTGACACGTTATGGTTTTGCTAATGCAAATTAGTTGTATATGAAATTTTCTAGGCGACAGGATTGCTGTCTCAACATCTCTGCATCACCTGTGAACCTGTGCATGCAGGCACCCCCCCCCCCTCCCCTCCACACACACACACAGACACACACACACACACACACAGCGGTGAATAAAGCCAATCAGTGGAGTCTGTCAGTGCTGACAGTGAAGTATATAGGCGGTCTCCCTGAAACAGATGAGATGTACACTCAAAGTTCACTCTGAAATCCCTCTCTCTTACTGTCACTCCACATGACTCATACCATCTCTCTCTCTTTCATAGACACACCTTAACACAAAACATGTACACACACACACACACACACACACACACACACACCCCTGTTCCCGAAGTCGAATTTCTGAGAAGCCACAGAGGAATCCATTGTGTTTCCTGCATATCCTTCTTACTGTACCTGGAGACGCTCCCGCATGCCTGAGCCTTTTTAATATTCTCCCTCCTGCCCGTCTCCCCTCTCTCACTGCCTCTCTCCATCTCATTTATTCTATATCTAATAGGATAATCATGTCAGTGACCCTCACTACTTAAAGTCCTCAAGCGATTATGAAGATGAAACCAAGTGGTTTACATACTGTAATTCTGTTGACCTGTCAATTTGTGTGTGTGTGTGTGTGTGTGTGTGTGTGTGTGTGTGTGTGTGTGTGTGTGTGTGTGTGTGTGTGAGTGCTCATGTTTGTGCGTGGATTACACATACCTGTATTTGCTTTTTAAAGGCACATAATGTGTGACCTTGTGTCAAGGAGTTATCAGCATTTCCCCGGTTGAGCCAACTTACCTGAATACAAAAGAGGTCTGTTGGACTTGGGAATACAAGCATAGGATTTACCCCCACACACACACCCCACCCCCCACCCCCCACCCTCATCCCCACCTCCCCTCCCCTCTCCTCCCTCACAGTGTGTGTGAGAATTAGCAAGGTTGTTTTTCAGCGCTGCATAGTTGCAGGCTATTATAGAAGCAATACCACCCAGGGGATGGAGGTATTATGAGTGTTGGAAAAGCTAAGAGCCAAGGAACAGATGAGTTCTCCCCTGGCTGTGTCTCTATCCATGCTTCACACTGCTCCTGTGGGCATTCAGCCTCCATAAACACACAGGCCTACTGTATAAGGCTATTCTAAGATTTGCCCTATTCCTCCACCCTGCACCTCCAAGACGAATGCTGTTTAATAAACTCTCTGGCTTGGGTGTACATGTGTGTTTTTCTTAGCTATAGAGAATGGCCCGTGTTAGTTACATTGATTATCAAGTGGGTTACCATACAAATAGCACATTCCAGAATGAGGATTTTTCAATGAAACACAAAGAAAAATAATTATCACATACCTAGTGGGCATGTAGAGAGATTGTGTTTGTTTTGAGATATCCCATTCCGAGATGCTCAGATACTACAGTCTCCAAGAGAACAGAAACATAACAAAAAACGCTACAAAAACAAAAGAAGGTTCCAACGGAGCAGACAAGATGGTATTGGAGAATGAGCACACAAAGTTTATTTTTGCAGTTATTTTTATTTTTATTTGTTTGTAATTTCACAAAATTATTATGGATTCATAATGATTCATTCAGTATGAGAGTGTACCCCCTGGACTTCACCTGCAACATTTGCTTCAAAAAGACACGTACCAACCAGGATGATACCTCAATTAACCACAAAGAAACATAAAAAGACTGCAAAGAGACATAAATCAACCACAAAGGGACACAAAACCACAGAGAGATGTAGACCAACTACAAAGAGACATAACACAACATAAAAAGAGGCAAAAGCATCACAAAGTATGTGTCTCGCTCCGAGGAAAGGTGGTGGGCCTTTTAGGATGTCTGTGCCCAGGGGCTCATTATATTGTTTATGCAGAGTTAGTTTTTAACTAATTACCAGCTTCCTATTTCAAAAAAGCGGGAGAAATGCACAAGCTAATTCTTTAGCATGAGATGGGGGTTCCCATCCAAAGCCGCCCATATAGTTGCATTGATCTCCTCATGCTTTTTACCATATTTGTGGCAAATCCCAGTATCAAGTTACTGTACTTACCAGAGCTATGACTTA
Organism: Ophiodon elongatus; assembly: GCA_016806645.1. Classification (NCBI taxonomy): domain Eukaryota; kingdom Metazoa; phylum Chordata; class Actinopteri; order Perciformes; family Hexagrammidae; genus Ophiodon; species Ophiodon elongatus. Next base: position 93,269 of record JACSYO010002166.1, read on the forward strand.
ATGTTCAGCGTATCAACTTCCAAGTCATAATTACACCTTGATTCCTCTGATGTGTCAGACTAAACTAAACAAACATGGATGCCTCATGTCAGTTACAGTCTTTCATTCAAGATAATTAGACCCATAATTAATGGATATTGCTCTATATTTTCAATGCAAGGTATTATTTTTTACCCTCACATGATCAACTCTAGAATAGTCTAATTTTATACATATTGAGTTTTTTTATTTGAACGCTCGCAAGACGCATACATGGCAACCTTCCACATCTCACCATGACATGAAGCCAACATCAGACCAGTTGGAATCTCTGAAAAAGGCGTGGTCAGTGGTTTAGAGGTCAGGAAACAATCTTACTATTTTTATTTTTGAATCTTTGAATGTAATTTATCAATACTGTAAGCACAACATTGAATAGTATTTGAATGGAGACAGATATCTCCAAACCTGAGAAAAAAACAAACAGTATTTAGAGACCACTAGAAGTAAGAGAACCAGAGGGTTATTTTTAATGCAATTTGGGTGAGCCAACCTTTTTACTGGACTGTGATTGTCGGCCTTTTTTATTAAAGGTTTGAATCACTTGAAAGCTGCAGGGACTTATTAGCTTGTCAAGTCTACCCACCCTGTAAATGACCCACGGTTTACCACCCACATCTTCAAATACCGTGCAGAAGTAACCACACGACGCACCAACACCTCCTCATGTTACCATATTTTGTCACGTTTCATTTGTTTGCTCATAGCATCAACTACAAATGACAGCTGTAAACAACTGGCTTTCTCTCTCTCTCTCTCTCTCTCTCTCTCTCTCTCTCTCTCTCTCTCTCTCTCGCTCTCTCTCGCTAACCTCTGTAGGCTATGAACTGGAGAGGGTATAATTTATCATGAACATGACAAATTACTTTTGGTGGTGTTAAGGAGTGGATTGGTCGGCCGTGTGTGTGTGTGTGTGTGTGTGTGTGTGTGTGTGTGTGTGTGTGTGTGTGTGTGTGTGTGTGTGTGTGCGTGCGTGCGTGCGTGTTTGTGGAACAGGCCCTATAAAATTATATGCAGCATCTCGGCTGTGCAAGATGGAAGGTGTGAACAGATTTGAATTACTGCTTTGTTCTTGATGTGCTGGTGTGTTAAGAACCACTCCAACCACATGCGGTCACAGATCACAATCAGCCCCTTACACTGTGCAAGTGTGTGTGTGTGTGTGTGTGTGTGTGTGGGTGTGTGTGTGTGTGTGTGGGTGTGTGTGTGTGTGTGTGTGTGTGTGTGGGTGTGGGTGTGGGTGTGTGTGTGTGTGTGTGTGTGTGTAAAACTGTTCGTCCATTTGGGTTTAAGTGCCTGAAAGTCGTGTGATTTACATCTTGTTTGTGTTAGCTGTGAGCGCCTGCATGCATGTATAATGCATTGTTTTGGCATTACTGTGTTTATAGAATTTATCGCTGTCCAATGAACACCATGTATCTGAAATTTGCGTCTTAATTTTTAAAATGAACTGAGGTGTGAAGTGTTCCCTCACGGGTTGAGAAAATTCCCATACTTCTAAAAAAAATGTAAAGCATTGCACTCCTGTAACTATTGTTGGACTCATGATGGACAGTTATAGAACAGTACAGCTTTAACACTGACGCAACGGAACCACGGCTATCACCTTTTTTATTACACACATTCTTCTTCTTTGTGAAAACCTGGGGCCTATGTTACCCACAATACAACTCGACAGCTGGTGTGTGATGCTAGTAGCGGCTAATATAACTTTGAGAAGCTAGCCTCAAGCAGAGATGTGGAGCGGGCAGCAGATCTCTGTTAAGCTCACTTCTTTCTAACTCCACACCCGCAAATATTTTAATTTTTTTAGTGCAGACATCTACGTGTAAAGACAGTGGACTAACCCTTTAAGCTAAATAAACCATTAAAAAAATCCACAGAATTATCTAAAAAATGTGTCATCACAAAGCTAAAAACAACAAACATTTACATTTTGGAGAATTATGGTTTTCAAACAGATTTTTACTCTACGTGTATACAGGTCTTTATTAAATAAATGCATGTACTCACGTGCACGGTTGAGCCAGTTTGTTTTTATATTCATGCAGATGTTTATCACTTCTTCTCACCCATCGTGTGTTGATCTTTTCCTGACTGCGGGGGTGTTTTCGTTTGGTAGATGTGTCTTTCCATACGGGTGTGTTGAGCTCCATAACAACCAGGAGTCACTCAGCAGAAACTGGCTCTCTTCACTGCCAAAGTAAGCAGTTCTGACCAGATAGGAACAGAACAGAAGCCGGGCCAAAAGGATAATAGGGGCTCTGTGATGATACACAACAACTGGCTTGTATCACCCGGTCAGTCATGCTTTTTGTAATGGGAGTTAGATAAGACATTTTCCACCAATAAATCCAACCAGACAAGAACAATTATAGATGATTTGACATTTATCTTGCAATACAGACAGTGAAATACACAACAATGGCATTAAAATAGTTTTTGATGTTCTTGTTTTAGTTTGTTGCACAGAGGGAGTTTCAACTTTTGACCAGCGTAATGCATAATGTGTTTGTTATATTTGTTATGTGTACATTATTAGAGCGTTTCTATGGTAACTGCATTGATTTGTACGGGAGTTTGATTGCTCGTTTTTTGATAATTTCCTTTGTTTTGACATTTTAATACAAAGTTTGTTTATGCAGAAGGGTCTGCCACTCCAGACAGACCTTTGTGCAGCATCGGGTTTGGCCTACTTGACATGGTGCTTCAGGTTCTTTTTTGTGTGAAAATATAGTATAACAATAAATACAAATGTTGGACTTACTGTCTGTGTTGGGCTACTTCTTGTTCAGTGTTTTTGGGGTTTGTTATTTAGTTACGTGACAACATATGAACGCAACACATTTCAGGAGGTAAATATTCATGTGGCGTTGGGCTCAGGTCGGGTTCAGACAATATGCTGCCTGAGCTTACACAAACATTACAAAATGAAAAAAGTTGGTAAAACAATGATGATTTTGAGATGATATTGAAGTTAAAAAAGTATTACTATATTATAGTCTGTATAGTTATGATGACGTTGTACTCATCAAAGTAACTATTGAGATCTTGAAGGGAATGTTTGTAAAAAAAAAATATTTAAAGTTAACAATTTGTTAAGATTATCTAAACCACTTTATTTTGAGGTAAATCCACCAAAGAGTGCACCTGAAATGTCAATAATGAACAAAAAATGTATGTGATTGGTGAAATTTGGACCAGGAAGTTGGTCTGCGGTGGATGTTTAGAGCAGTTTGGGTTATAATTTAACCGAGTGCCTTTGTTTTCTTTAGGAGTTTGTTTGAAAGGTGTATGATTGTTTGATTACTTCTTTTCCTTCTTTTAGCAATGACACCATGTTCCCAGAGCTCAGCAATTAACTTGGTGAGTACATTTGTTTTGTTATGGTAGAAATTGTTTCTTATGTAAAAATGATATCCAAATCACCAGAATCATCCTTTGAATTGCATTTACACTACTTTGTAAAGTCACGTATTTCAGTCCTGTTGTTGAACTATGATTATACTGTAACAATCTGACTGACTTGCATTTGTGTAAAGTGTAAACAGACACTGTGGGGAATGAACTGGATATGAATGGTAAGAGAGCAGAGTTAACTGGAACATGAACACTTTCGCACAGCCACAAACGACTCCCTGCTTCAAATAAATTGCTCTCTCTCACACACACACACACAAAGACACACACACACGCACGCACGCACGCACGCACGCACGCACACACACACACACAGACACACAATCACGTGCACAAAAGGTATAAGAAACAATGTATGGAGCCAAACCCCATCAGTACCAGTCGCTTTATCACACAGGCAGGATAAAAAAAAAAAAAAACTCCACCAGGAAGGCAGGGAGAGCGGAGGAGGATCGATATTCCAATACTCCCTTGTCTGCTCCACTGGCCCCCGACGTTATCCCACATCATCGCAGCGGACACAGAGAAGACAAATGACTCCCATGTCGAGAACATGGGAGTGGTGGAGGAGAGGGTGTCATGAAGGGTAGCTGTGGGTTGATGGGGCACAAGATGTACTGTACGTCCCTAACATCAGCGCTGACAGTGACGATGTCTTTCCAGACTTTGGCAGCGCGAGCGTGCTGCAAAAATCAAAGTGACAGGAAAGAGCCCGGGTGTGCTAAAATAATGGGGAAGAAGATTGCCTGGGAGACGCAACTAAAAGCACACGACCCAGAAATGAGGAGACAAATAGACAAACAGAATATACTGCATGTCTTTATCAGCTGTGTTCCAACGTAGAGAGTGCGCAAATTGCACCGCCTGCCACAAAACCCTCCAGGGAGGCGTATATATATATATTTAAATATATATATATATATACACGTGCACACATTCATACACGCGCACACAGAGTCAGATCTCTTCCCTGCGGTAGGTCGATAGGTGGTGCAGGTGGGTGACGCAGGTTGGGGGCCTGTATGTGACAGTTCACAGAGTGACAGACTGGTTGCGAAGAAAAGGTGCAGGAACGAGGGAAGATGGATGAAGGGGAGAAACGCTCCCTTTGTACCACAAAGAGCCCTCTGTTGTTTTTGATCTGCTCTGACTTCAAAGTGCAAAAGTCTGTTCTTATTCCCGGCAGAACTCCCTCTGTTGCCTTATCACACATCTCATTTGTGGGGCTCCAGACAAACAGACAGCGACACAGGGTGGAGGGCCCTGCTAGATTGAGGTTTGACAAATTAGATTTCGCAGTGATTGATGCTGAATCAACAGCTGAAACAAATTCAAGACAGGAGGGCTGGGAGAGAGGAGGACGGGATGATGTAAGGGGGGAAGGAAGGAAAGAATTACGGACAGTACTAAGAGAAATAAACCAGAAAAGACTGAGGGGGGAAAAAAGGCATCAAAGGAAAAATGTTTCACAATATTTATTGCCATCTCTCATTTCACAAGAACTCAGCCGGGCAGAATGGCATCCGTATTTATTGACAATGTCAGATTGCTGTTGTAATTTTTTGGGCCGGGACACAGGGGCGTTATGACTGGAACTTGCAATTAGATTTATCGAAGCTTGTGTGCTTGTGTGAGTGTGTGCGTGTGTGTAATTAGAAGTTATTGAAATGTGTGGTCCCTGTAGACCACTATAACAGCTTAATCAATATTAATCAAAAACACAACTGTAGGCATAAAAAATGCAAAGAAAGGCAGAGGCAGAAACAGGAAGACAGAAAGTTGGAGGGAAAGTGAGAAAGATGTGGAAGGATCGAGAAAAAGATGACAGCCTCATAAAATGGTGAAAATGCAATAGAAACAATAAAGCCAAGACGGCCCGAGTGCATCTGAGGTTTAGTTTTCTACTCCTGTGAACTTTGACACACAAACATGCACCATTAATCAAGAGCAAAGTTGTCTTGACATTGCTGACATTTGAGTGTCCCAAATGGAGGCCGCTATCGTAGCTTATTAGCGAGGTTGCACCTTCCGGTTTTATTTAATTCCTCTGTTGGAGTTTAAGCTGCTTTTTGTGCCTTTTGAATAAACTGTGTGCGCTTATTGTCCTGATAGCAAACTTATTGGCTTAAGTGTGCTTTTACTCAGTAACATTGTCAATGGAAAGTCAATTAGGATTCTTTTGCGTGGTGGACACATGAATTAAACACATGACTTTCAACCACTAGAGCGGCGATCAAGTCCAACGAGTGTTGTTTTAAAGTGACACGCCCGTGTCGGTATTCCTAAACCTAACTAAGTGGTTTTGTTGCCAAAAATAATGTTGTGTAGACGGAAAATGAGTGACACGAAAATAATTAAAATTTGTTTGTACACAAATCAATAGATCAAAATTGCGTGACTACACAAACTGCTGTGAGACTGTGTTGTTCGCCGATGTTTCTGGATTTGTCGTTCAGCGTGGAGGCATGCAAGATAAAAAAAATTATTCTTCAAGAATTTGAGGTAAGACGTAGTGAGTAACTAATGTACAATTAAGGGTGACTTTAACTTCCGGAATCACATATTTTTCTTTGCCTTTGGTCTTTTTCATCCACCCCCTCCCTTCCTTATTCGCTTCTTACTTTACCTGCTCGTTTTGCTCCTACATACTCCCTACATACTTCCTACATACTCCCTACACTTGTTTTCTTGTTTTGTTGTGTTTGTGTGTGTGTGTGTGTGTGTGTGTGTGTGTGTGTGTGTGTGTGTGTGTGTGTGTGTGACATGGCCAACATTACGGCCTGTTTTATAGGGTGGCGGACAGAGTCTCTTTGCCAAGGTCAGGCTGACAGACTGCATTATGGGAAAGTAATTCACGAGTTTACAATAGAGCGCATTTACACACTCAATTTTTTGAGTTATTTCCATGGAGCACTAGAACACCTGCCCTGTGAGTGTGTGTGTGTGTGTGTGTGTGTGTGTGTGTGTGTGTGTGTGTGTGCACCCATGTCAATGTAGGTACATTTGCTGCAACGTGTGATTAATTATCGTATACAGCTTGGATAGATTGTGACAGGTGTTAGTCATTTTCTTGGGATTAGGAGGGTGGGAGGAGAGCAGGAAAGGGGGCTTGATGGGAGGATTGCAGAGGTGTATGAGAGACGACGATGAACATGACCGAGTCTCAAGAATATCATATGACGAAAGGTCTGCGTGTGTGTGTGTGTGTGTGTGTGTGTGTGTGTGTGTGTTTAAGAGAGAGAGAGAGACTTCCCTCCATCTTGTTTGAAGCAATTACCTCTCTATTCCAATCAGTGTTGATGTCTGAGCATAATCTTCTGTAAACACTAAGTGCGACTAGACCTTGTTTAATGAGACTGCCACACACACATACACGCACACACACACACCCACACACCACACACACGTATTCACACACGTACACAAGCCATTAATATTGTCTCATGGCAGTTAGCAGCATTACCACCCTCTCTTCCTGCCATGCCACCTCTTTGCAAAAGCAGGAGAGCAAAAGAGAAGTCAGCACACATCGGAGTTAAGTGCTCCTAATAAGTCCCGAAAGCATCGGTTCTTAGATGTAAACACACCTGGAGCTTTGTTGGTGAAATAACCTGTTTTAAATAGAAAGGTGCTTCTAGCTGCAGAAATTTTGCCAGAATTAAAGCTCCTAGGATTTGAGGGTCTCATTTGTGTGGCGAGTTCTAATGACTTTGGTTCAGCTCTATTATGTTTTATCAGTGTAGGTGAACAACACTTTATTGCAAAAGCTATTGGTATCAGGGAAAGATTGATTTCATTATCGAGCGATCTGCCAAATATAGTTGTAAAGGATCAATTCTTTTTTTTATGAAAACAATCTTATCACAAGGTCCTCTTACTTTTTTAAGCTCTCATCCACATTTCATGGCCTTCATCATTGGATGGACTTTGATGACTTCATGGAGATTGTTTTGTCATTATCTTATCACTTATGTGTGTAACGTGGTCGGTCATACATGAGGGGGAAATCATAAGTCTGGTCTTAAATATCAAGTGAGGAGACATTGTGACGTGTGAAGGATTTTGTTAGTTTTTGTCAATTTTTTGTTATTTTAAGGGTTAAGAATTACTTTAAAACTCAACTTAATAGTAATTTAGTCTATAAAAATGTCAAGAAAACTACCACATTACTGTTTTTGTCCCAAAGTTATACAACTAACAATTTTGTAAAATACAAAAAACTATTCTCATGCAAGAACATTTCTGTATTCTTATGCTCTCTTTTTTCTGTACTTGTTCCAAGTCGAATTCACCAAAGTGAACTAACCTTGTATATCCATTGTTCATAAGAAGAAAAAAAGATGATCCGGTGAACAGAACATTCATTTTGCATTATTCTATTCATTCATTTAAAATTAATCCACTGTAATCTTTAAGTTAATGAAGTGTTTTTTTCTCCATGTTCATGACTCGCATAACAGGTCTGGACCACTCGAGAATTTTATTTGAACCTAGGAGAAAATCCAAAGCGGAAGAAAATTGTGCGTCTAATGGTCTCTCACGAATCTGTTCGTAGAAGTGGAGAGGCCCATTATTTCCTTCTTTTTTTTTTTAAATAAGTGAAATCAGGAATTGTTGACAGTACATTTTCATTTTCATTAATCATTTAATCAGCTAACGATTCAGCACTAATTGAAAACAGATCTAAAAATGTTGTCTAATATGTTGCATTGATATAATGTCACGTTTAAAGCTCTCCTGTGACCGAATGCTAAATGAACAGGTTCCCATGTTGGTTATATCTTGTGTTCTGCCTGAAGACACAAGCACACATTTTGAGTATGATGATAACCAACGGTGGTGGTAATACGCCATAAAAGGTAGTAATGTGCCAACAATGGAGGTGAAGAAGAAGAAAACAAGATGGTGCAAACAATGCAGGATCGAAAACATTCAACAAAGGCTTTGCAAATGTTTTATAAAAGTAGGAAATGTGTTCAGTTTCTTTGTTGGACATTATGTTTTCTGGTGAGAGACGTTAAACAAACCCATAACTGTTTCAAGCGAAGACTCCACAGGGTGCCTTCAAATAGAGGTAATTAACTCTCCCTTCCTTCGGTGAAAGGAGAAACTTTGAAACATTGTTACTTAGCAGTAAATCAGGGTAGAAAATGAGAAAAAAAAAAGTTTAAAATTGTATTTGTCTGCATCCATCGTCCATCTTTTTGGAGCATTACTTTAAAATGGTTTACATCAGTATGATGAAGAATCATTTCAGACTCAGACAGACACAAATACAAAGCACCACATTATTAAGCCATCGTTATGAATGTCACCAGGTAAAACGTTGAGCTTTACAATGAATAATATCAGCGGCTCATGATGAGAAGTCATCATCTGCTTGGACGAGGATCTGCTCCGTGACGCATTCTTCACCTGTTTAGAATGCAGTGTTATCGGCTGGTTAACCACCCACTGACAACCTTCTCTTCCTGTCCCTCTCAGCACTTCTCTCTATCTTTAGACATGCCTAGCAAACTGTTTCACGCTCTGTCTCTTCAGCAACGCCTGAAAACGCTCTCACTCTCATGTAGACGTGCCTAGCTCTACCCAGCACCTTTCCCTAATAGAAACCTGTTTTTCTACCAAACACTAACTCCCCCCCCCTCCACCTCCCCCCGCCCAAAAGAAGAAAAAATCTTCATTTCAGCAAATCTGTGTCTTCCTAACCGTCACTTCTCCTGGCTCCACACCTCTAAAATCCTAACCACTTTATCTCTATGTGTTCAGCACATTTGCAGATTGAATTCAGATGGAATTGTGTTTTGATGGAAACTAATTTAGTGCTGTTTGTGGCACCGCCGGCATGTATTTGGACCAATTAGACGGGAACGAAGGAGACGGATAGAGAGAGGGAAGTGATGTGAGGGGAGGCAAAAGGAAAGGATAAGAATATTTTAGAGTCCAATGGTGGTAATTTCCTCATTTTGGAGTCATTGAAGCTATGAGTGAGTGTGAGTGTGAGTGAGTGAGTGAGTGTGTGTGTGAGTGATTGGCTTTGCATTATGATGAGTGTACGGGGGTGGCGGGGTGTTGACATGCGGAGCACAATGCCTCCATAAGCAACAGGATAATGAATGTGTTTGGGCTCCCACGTTCAAACACAACTAGCGAGGCTGTTTCCTCTTTTTAACAGACAATGCTCCTCTCTGATTTTCTAATTTTCTCCGCAAGTGGCTGACCAGGTGTGCGCACGGGTGAGAGCAGGTGCAGAACAGTGTGTGTTTGTGGGCATTTGCGAGTGTGTGTGTGTGCGTGTGCAGACCACCAGAGTGTTACAGTGTTGAGCTCTACTGAGCTGTCGGGCACAGAAACCCATTTAGGCTGCAGCTTCAGTTCAGAAGAGGCCCGAGGCAGCGGTTCCTTCAGGCTGACGCCGCGGATGGCTCACATTTTTACCTCGTTATCAGAGCTCCTCTCCGGGCTGAGCCTGGCGGGAGGACTGGCTGCCTCGCCGTTCCTCCAGGCAAGACAGATAGCAACCAATCACCGGCACCAAAGAGACTACCCCACGGCTCTCGCTGCAGACTCACATTAGCATATCCAGGTGTGCGTGTCTGCTAATCAAAGTGAAGTACGGCTGCTTAGTGTGCAATGTGTGTGTGGGCTTAGCCCGAGCTTAACTCACGGTCAAAACAAAGTGTTTGATCATATTTTGTTTACTTTTGTCACCTTTATCGTCTGGAAACTACACACAAACGTGCCTCCGAGCACACACACACACACACACAAATAGACAAAGCTTAATCACAGCTCCGCGTGTGTGCACTGCATTTCCTGCTCTTTCTCATCTATCTCATAACACATGATTTATGTGAAAATGATTTGCCGCTACAAACACACTCTCGCCAGGATGCACACACACTAACGCACACAGTCCGTCATTGTATTTATGACAGCAGGACTGCTGTGCCAAGGGGATATTGGACTTTCTCTTCAGTTATCAATGTTTCGCTTTTGATTGATGACCTTTATTGTAATTATTTATTGAAAGGCAGGAACAGGATAATTAGAAAAGGTCTGGAGGGGAGGAAAGTGCTGATCCAGTGGGAATTCTGAGGAGGAAACCGGAACGCTGAAGGTGATAAAGTTCACGGATCTCCTCAGAATTCCGTGTCAGCGAACGGAAAGGAGGGGGAGATCTGCAGGAGGAATCAATGATCAGACTAATGGCATACTAATGATGTAACTACTCATCCATAGAGCACAGACAGAGGGAGGAAGAGGGAAGGAGTGAGAGAGCAAGAAGGTGATCGAAAGGAAGAAAAAGAAAGAATGTTTTTTTCTCAGAGACACTGAGGTCATAAATTGACCACTTATCAAAACAAATCACAGACCCAGTGACCTATAGATCACCATGTAAACATGGTTATCAAAGTATAATACAAGTTATTTAGCTGGTGTTGAATCTCTGACGTTGAATGCAATTTCATCTATCATGTTTAAAGTAGTCATTATTTCACTGTAATCTCAGACTTGTCGTATGCATCCCTTTCGAGGGAATTTAAACTGCAACAAGTAATGCACCACAACTAAGTATTAATAGTGGAAACATGAATCCAAAGTAATGCAGTTGTCAGGACTGCTCTCGGAGCGATCAATGATCGAGGTCACGACTCTCACGTTCAACGTTGTTTTTTACATTCGTCATGCAAAATTGTAGCAGTGATTTACATATTAAAATGCAGCTCTTCCCCAAAACTAACAACCTATACCCAACGCTTTGTTAAACTGGTGTTCGTACATTGACAACTGTAAAAAGCAGCAAATAAGTAACAACATTGTGAGTCTACAGCCATGCTTACTGCTCTAAGAGGCTGTACTGAAGTACAGCGGTGCCAACGTCCATTCATAATGTTAACTCTGAACACAACGTACAGCAGAGGCTCAAGGGAATGTCATACGTTTTACAGTTATTTGATCGTAAACCAAACAAATTGAAATTTGGTCAGAAAGGTCAGGGGATCACTAAAGTCAGACGTTAAGGGTGGACGGATCGATCCGAAAATATCGATACTACAGATACATATGTCTCGTTTAGAAGAACGATTGTGGCTTCAATAGGCTAGATACAAAAAAGGGATAATTTTCTCTCTTTTACAGCCATTTGTAATTCATCAAAGAGTAGAACAACAAATTAATGTTTGTACTTTGTTTGTTAAAAAACACATTTTTGTTATTTGCCTGTAAAAAGTGTCCTCTGTTTTAACATGCATGTGATTAAGTAATTAACACAGGACAATTAAAAGGAAAAAGGGCCAAATTCTGTTCATTGTTATTTACTGGCAAGCATGATTCAGCTGTTGCCTTTTTACTTTCACATGGAGCAACTGGCAGTTAACAAGTAATCGTAATTCAACCTTATTAGATGGACACCAAATTACATAGGCCTTATTTGTTTTTCTTGGGTTTTTTTCATCAATAAGGACGACTCACATTAATTAGCATTTCTTTCAACGTGCCAGTGTTAGCCAGCCGGTTGAATTTCAACTGCAGTCCTTTGGCATTGCTGTTCCAAAACCAGTGAATAGACAGATTAAGAAGAACAAACATACTGCGGGACAATAAGATTCTGATATGATAACAATAGCAGAAAAATCAGCAGGCTCGAGATAAAAAACACATCCATGCAGAGCAACAATATGTATGATCACATCCGCTATTCAACCAGGACAAAAAAGTATTATTTTACTGGATATTCAAAGTGGATATTGACTTGTTTGGGTACAACTTTCTTGAGAAACCACATGCGATGTTTTTCAATGCACTGCAACAAGCTGGTTGCAGTAAAACCTATGTTTACAGGGCAAGTAATAAAGTATGTTCTCCTATCATGAACACAGTATTTGTTGCAATTGGACTGATGGCACAATGAGAGGACAGGCTCTGCAGAGCACAGTTTTACTTTCTGTTGGATGTGTCTGAATGTCACAAATAACCTTCTGTTCAGCTTAGATATAGTTCAACTTGTTCAGTTTTAGTCAGACATTGCTTTTAATTATACTGGATACAGCTACAAGTAATAATCTTTCCTTTCATCCCTCTGCACTGCTGCAACAGTTATACTTGTCTCTGTATGAGGTATAACCACACGTAAAAAAAAACAGTAAGAAACCTTTTCAAGCAGATACATGACCGTAAAATTGGATTTCCTTCGCTGAAATGTAGTGGGTTACCCAATTAGGTGCAGATCTTACGCGTTGCACCTTTAAGGAAATCAGGTTATTAATTTTCTTGACATCTAAGAAATCAGGTGACTACAGAGGTACTTACTTGGTTTATTATCCTATGATTTCCTTTGATAGGTTGATGGATTAGGCGAAACGTGGTTAACCAATGTAAATTCCTCCTGGAGAAGCCTGATTCTTGGGCCATGCATACGCTTAAACGTATGCATTTTAAGGAGATTGTAAGTGTGTAACAGCAACAACTTGGTGGGATGAAAGGGATAATGAGAACTTGTAGCTGTGCACTGTTGCATCCAGAATAATTCCACCTAAATGCCAGCGGAGACCAAACCAAACTTGTGTTGAATTTACTGTTAGAAACTGTCAAGTTGAACCATTAAATGAGGGGATTTCCACAGCTGAACAGCATAGCTTTATAAAACTCAAACACGTGTCCACAGTAATGAAAACCTCTCCCACTGCAGAGCCTGTCCTCTCATCCTCTCACTGCACCATCAGTCCAAATGAATCTCTTAAAGCAGCAGCCTCATCACACTTAAAGGATATCCTTCAAACACTCGAAATATGCCAATACTGGTTCAAAAAGTGTAAATTTTATACATCAGGCTCAGTGACTGACTGGCCTGCTTGTTCTTTGTCAGGTCGATCAGTGTTTAACTGTCATTTGATTGCTACCATGCTTTATATTGACAAAGGGACATCCATCAGCACTAATTAACTCTCTGACTGAACCTCAAAGTACAAGGGACCCTTTTCACCATGAAGCATGAAGGCACTAATATGGTTGTGGTTTTTTTTTTATTTGCTCATTTTCCTTTTTAAATGTGTCAGTAAAAAACAAATGAGAAAAAAATATGAACTCCCTATATCTGATTCAAGAAACGTGTACGAGTAGTGGACTGATGGACCCAGGATGTCACTGGTGCAGTTGTTGCAACAAAAACTGCACATGTGTGAAGAAGATAAAGGCCAGGATTTGATTTAAAACCAGGGACCAAAAAACAACTGTCGGCTGCCAGGTGTAGCATCCTGCCCACTGTAAGGGAACAGGCAGTTCCGAAACAACTGAATTGGATGAATGGATTGGGTCTGGTGTGTTGTACCGATCTAAATTGTTTCTGTGGTTTGCTGTGGAGTAGTGTAGTGGACAAAAATGGGGAATTACCTTCATGCACCTTCAAATTACCGAGAACATCAACAGTTTGGCCTGATTTGAACTATTCTATTTTACTATTCAGACGTAGAGCATCATGGTTTGAAAATGTAAGGGAAAATGTTGAAATTAGCTCCAGTGAAATGTAAAGTATAGTATATTTGTGCATATTTTGAGTTTACAAATGGTAACAAGCACAAACAGATTTTGTTCTCACCAAAGAACATTTCAAAATTCAGAAAAATATGTCTGAATCAAATTAAAGATATGGGGGGGGGGAAACAAGCGACTATGACATGAATAAGCTCCTGGCCTTTGACCATGTGTTTCATTCTGTAGAGTAAACAGAAGCATAGTCTAGTCTAAATGAAGTCTACCCCATGACAATAAAGAGGTTAATTTTCTTTATCTGCAGGGGAACCACAGTTCTGATTATTTCGGTATTGCTTTCATAATGAAAAAGTGTAACTACATGCTGTTTTATGCACAAGGACATATTATTTATTAATAATGACTTTACTGTGGCAAAAAAACACTAAATTAGCACAATATTTGGGCACCTTCCCTTGCCACCTTATTCTAAATAAACAAAAAGGCACGGACACAGTAAAAGTCATTAATTTACTCTGAAACATTCTTATTTCCTGTGGGGAAGAAAGCTAAGGTGGAGACTGCAGCAAAACCACAAAGACACCAAAGACAAATACTGCAGAGACACAACATAACTATACACCAGAATACACCTTTCCTGTATGAATACTTACCCCTGTTTCTACCCTCCCTTTCTCCACAGAAACTTTTTCTCAGTGTTTTTTTTTTTTTTTTTTCATTCCCCGGGCTTTTATCTGAGTGCCTGTTGAGGAAAGGCACATGTGGCTGCCTCAGTAATATGACATTTAGACAAATTCACGAGGCGTGCTAGCGGGATGCTGCCTCCACTGTACACGAATGTGTGCAAATGTGTGCAAATACGCCTCTGTGAGAATGTGAGGGTGTGAGAGTTGTTTTTTCTCGCTTTTTTCGAATGCATATATGTGTGTGCTTAAAAATTGGGTTGACTTAACCGTGAGAAGTGCACGCTCTGCTTTAGGTTCACACACACAGACACGCAGCTGCAGCCCTTTTGATGTTTGTGTTCTCGATGAGCTTCCATACTCATAAGGCAGCGCGGGAGGCCTCAGATGCTGCAGAAACAAAGCATTTCTCTTTGAAAACTTACACGACCCCAATGTGTTACTGGACCAGCAGAGGTTATCTCTATAGTATGCGGTCTCTGCATGCCTTCCTCCTCACTTTTCTCTGTCACTAAAAAACTCCATCGTCGGATGACTGTGAACCTTGGGCAACCCGAGACAGACGGTCATGGTGAATTGGTAATATGAGTCACACAGCTGAATACTGAAAACATGACAGCCTTTTGGTTTTTCTTTCAAGAACTTCTGCATGCATGTTTTTTTTTAGTATGTATGTAAGAATACACACTGAGATACAGAGCAGAGAAACTCACACACAGATGCTCGTGAATACAATGGGGTCAGGTCTATGTTCCGCCAGATTCTATGAATATTTTACCATCCAAATTAGGGCCTATCTTCCCTCAGCCCTATCTCAGAGGCTGAGGAGGGCGGGTCATACCTTGACTATAGTAGGAAAGAAAGATTGCAACCAGGAAGGTCCGATGAAATCATCCTGCATAATAATTAGCCATGTGCTGTACATGTGCTTTTGTTATTTTATGAGCAATGGGCCTCGGAACAATGGCCGTTTGTTGGTTATTGGACAAATAGGATTTCGCTGCAGTGGGAAATTTTTCTGATTATTGCGGTTTTGGAATAATGGGCCATAGGAACAATGACATGGCACCGGCGGAGGTACTTATCTGAGGGAACATCGAGCGGAGGGAACATAGGGTTGAGATGTTGAGGGAACATAAGACTGAGGGGACATAGACATGCTTCCAATACAATGCAGTGTTTAAATCTTCCTTGCTGAGAGGATGTAAAGTGGGTAGCGATGAGCAGATGGAAATTAATTCAGATGTATCGACAGAGGAAAGAAGCGATGCAATGAAATTAGGATCGAGAGACAACTAAAGAGGGCATCTTAACCCGATCGAGAAGAGGGAGAAACTCAAACGAGATACAATTGAGAGGAAAGGAGTGTGTGTGTGTGTGTGTGTATGTATGTGTGTGTGTGTGTGTGTGTGTGTGTGTGTGTGTGTGCGCATGTGCGCGCGAGGGGCATCCAAGCGTGCAAAATCAAAAGTGCTTGCACCTCAATCAGTGAGAGTTCAGATGGAGGGTGATAGAGTGTAGCAAAGAGGAGGAGGATGAGAGCAGTTTAAAAAGGAGCAAGGAAATTAGATGAATCAGTGGAGATGTCTCTCAGGTTATTTTTTTATATTTTGGGGTCAGTTCTGTTCCATTACTGTTTGTCCTCAATCAAAAAGGTTTTGCATTGTGCAAAAGCCGTAAAAAAAGTCATGGGGGGGAAATTTCATTTCTCAATCTCCAAATTGATATAGCGGAACCTACTGAAGGCTACGAACCGACCTCCGAATTTGGCTTATTGTGCTTCTACTGTGCACTGTCAAACAGACGGGATTTCAGATCAGCGCAGAGTTATGACCTGACTACGCTAAGATGATAAGATGATTAAATATCTAATTCACTTTAGATCATTAACTTTAATCTGCTTATACTTAGGAGGCAGAAGAGCCGGCGAGGGAAGGGAGGGAGGGGGAGGAGAAGGGGAGGAGCTCAGCGGTCTGGCTTCCATCTTTCAGTATCGCATCATGGACTTTATCTTCTGCGTCCATCTGACAAAATGCAGAAAAAGAAACAAATAAAATTATAGGGGAAAATATATGAAATTATTTTTATTCCAAGATCCATCTACTGCTGCATTTCCTGTGTGGGACGTCATCCCACCTAATAAAAAAAACAGGGTTGACTAGAGCCTTTGTCATTGTCTTACCAACATACCAGTGTTTTGGTCCATTTACTACAAATTGTTTGTTTCACTACCAACCATTTCCTCAAGTTCATTATAGATTTTTAGATTGATGAGTGTATGCTTACTACCTTCCGCACTGCATTTGTTTCCCATTCATTTCATGAAAATCAATATGCAAATGAAAGAAAATTGTTGATCGGCAAAACACTGCAGAGAACATTAAGTCACTATAATCATTAAGTCAAAATTACCTTGTGATAATTCATTTTAAAAGAGATTTTTTCTTTTTAAAGCAGGCTTGGTGTGCTTATGTGCTGTTGGGAAGTTCAACCATCCAGACTTAAAGAAAATGTTTAACATTCTGAACAGACCGATACCACTCCTACCACTCAATAACAGAATATCTGTTGAATATGAATGCCATTAGGCAATGAGCTTATCTCACTACGTTAGGTTTTACACTTCGGTTTTTAAATGGATTAAACATTGGATTTAACAACATATAATGTGTTAATTACTACGTTTTTGAGATGCCTGTAGGCAGATTATGTTACTTTTGGACAGAGCCAGGCTAGCTTTTTTCCTGCTACGCTAATCAGCTCCTGGCTGTAGCTTCACATTTAATGAAAAGACATGAGAGTGGTATAAATCGGCAACACAAATAAACGTGTTTTCCAAAAAATATCGAAGTATTCCTTCTAGTTGAATGCAAGATAGCAAGAAGGAAAAACACATTCACACTGTCCTCATTACTTTCACAATGTCCATGTTTGCTGATCTTTTTAGTTTCATTCTCCTTCAATGTGGTTCGAGATTTCTAAGTTGTTTAATGGGCAACTCTTAAATGTCAGGGCTTCACTCCAGGCCCTGAAACACCCACTGATACAGCATCATTCTTTAGAAGTGTTCCAGTCTGAGGACTTTTACCTACTCACAGACATGAGAGTAGTATCTTACTCTCAGCACAGCAATGTCTCCTACAAAATAACCCATACAACTAAACTGCAATCTCAATTACGTTTCAAGAGAAGCGTATTTTCTCTCAGATTACGGTCGCAGTTTTAAACCCGATTAACATTGTAAATTGAAACCAAACAAAAACACAACAAAAGTACGTAGTTATGTTTAGGCAACACAGCTACTTTGACGTAATGCAGATTTGTTGAATGGGAACGTCATTTTTGGGAGACCAGCCGGCTCAGCAAGAGAGCAAGTGCATTTCCCAAAATGTCAAACGTACATATTTCTTTTAACAGTTGTGATCAAACCCATGGATTAAGGGTATATAAATGTTCCACTCTTCTGAATTCAATATGCCGTGAACACTTTGGAAACATGCCAAATTGAAGGTACTGCATCTTGGCTCTGATCACATCTGACCCTGGTGAACGCTGAGAGGCAGACATTTGTTTTCATGTCCAGAGAAGATACCTTGGCAGGTCCCACTGCACGATGGAAACAGAGATTTGGTTTCAATGTGCTCGCGGCAGAGAGGCAATACTGAAGCCAGACTCTGCTGCTATCTTTGGAACAATATTGTATTTGCCAATCAGTCATGCCAATAATGTGTAATTGACATGAGGCGGAAGTTGCGATCGAAGGCAGAGGGTGGTTGAGGTTCAGATGAGACAGACTCTGAGGTGAAAACCACCAACAGCCCAGTAATTATTGTCTGTTTATTTCAAAAGAGATAAGCGGTGTGACAGGGGATAGTGTCGATTTCTCCCTGTGAGAACCTTATGTGTCTTACAATGAAAGGGAGGAAGGATGTGGCAAGGGGAGAGAGAGAGAGCGAGAGAGAAAAAGCAAGTGGTAGAAGAGAAAAGGGAGAAAGAGAATGAGGGGTGAGGGTGGGGGGGGGCGGGGGCGGGGGCGGAGTACAGAGGGAAGAGAGTGAGACAGTGTGAGGTTACGCTGCTTCCATTAACTGTCCGTTGTCTTCCAAGAACTGGAGCAGCAGCTAGATCAGATTGCACTCCACTCAAACAAAGAGCTTTGGTTATTTGAGTCCTCTGCCATTGTACCAGCTAAATTTCCCAAGGCAAATGTTGACAGAGAAAATTGATATTGAGTGCAATATTATTCTTCACCGATCACAAAGCATTTCCTTAACCAAGTTTCGAATCTATGATGTCTGCGCTGCGATCATCTGCATTATCATTAGACTGAGCCTCTGTCTAGTGAAAGAGGATATCAAGATTTACTTTATTTAGACGCCCATTTGCAAAGAAATTAAACTTGCCTGTACAATAAAACTTACTTGTGGGTTAAAGGTTAGGGTTAGGGTTTGCTTTATAAATCTTTTACCTGCATTAGTGTGGCATATCTTTTTAAGAAAAATGTGCAGCTTTGGTGATCATGTTTTAGCTAATACATACTTTTAAAGAAAATGTTTTAATTCAGTCTTGTTTGTGTGACATCAGCTTTTAAGCCCAAGTAATCTCCACAAATCAATACATGCTCAGTGGCCAGTAGACAGTGGTTATGCGCAGCATTTTAAATACAGCCTTAATCATTAACAACTGCCTTGAAACATGAGATAATCCAATTCCCTATAGACACACACGCCTATTGACTTTAATCCCTCATGTCTGTGAGAGAGAATTAAGTGTTAAACCTGACACACCCATTGAAAACATATGTCCTCTGGCAAAATGTTCAAGGGTCAACTTGTCACTAGAAAATAACAACCCTGCAGGGAAAAATACAGCACATGCATGCATGCACAAGCTCTCATAAATGTGTGCACATACGCACAGAGGAATGTTTGAGCAGAGTGAGGCAGATGACATGAGGAAGTCTGAGCCTGAAGTAAGCTCGAAAAACAAAGTGGTGTCGTCAAACCACGCCGAAAGGCAAAAGAGAGTTCGTACCTGTTCTGAATGGCCACACTCGTAGGAGGGACGACTGCTTTAAAGGAGAAGGCAGGACGGAATGATTTGTTCAAATAAGAAGAACGCAGCAAAGTCTCTCCTCAAAGGCTTTTATAGTGTTGCACTCGATTGTGCACCAAAATTGATGGAAGTAGAATAAAAGAAGTGCACTTGAGAGAGAAGGTCAACAGCTACTTTCTCCTGAACATTCGCTGCATGAAGTGGGCATGCTTTTCGGATGGTTAGTTTGCAAAAGTTACCAAAATTGCCGGACGTACTTCCTCAAATTCAAAGTCTGAGTCAGCGAAGTGTTGTTTGAAGCATTATGATGCCTTTGGTGAGGCGGGAAAGGTCTGTACCCCCCTGTATTACTAATAACCTTATGGAGGCTTGAACGAAAAGAGTCTAAGTTCAAGCAAAGTCTGCTTTCTTTCTTGTCGTTGGTAACTGGAGACACTCAGAGCGTGTTAAAGTCTGTCCTTTTTGCTGGAACAACATGATCTCACAGAAATGCGTGAAATGACCGAGACCTCTTCACAGCGCATTTACGTGGTGGTGGCACGTAATGTGCAGCTACCACGGAAACAACTTAACATTATTTTTTTAAGCAACAAAACCACTTGGTAAGGTTTAGGAAAAACATAATGGTGGGGCTTAAAATAAGTATCTAAAATAAGTAAAATAAGTAAACACGTAACCATTATTATGTTATTGTGCTGAAAAGAGTTTGTGGTCACTTTATGTATTTGTGTGCGATCCAGCTGGCTGGTAGTGGCATAAGGCTTAGTAGTGATTAAATTCCCTTGACCCAACAACAACATTTTTTACTAGTACTACCTGTGTCGTGACAGCATACGGAATGTATCTGCAATTATTTTACTACAGTATTCACTTACAATACAATGTCCACACAATAACCATTTTTTATGGTTATGTTTAGGCACTTACAGCTCTCGAA
Source organism: Ophiodon elongatus (assembly GCA_016806645.1). Taxonomy (NCBI): domain Eukaryota; kingdom Metazoa; phylum Chordata; class Actinopteri; order Perciformes; family Hexagrammidae; genus Ophiodon; species Ophiodon elongatus. The sequence continues at coordinate 113,894 of JACSYO010002166.1, forward strand.
AAGGTGCTTCTGTCGCCTACATGTGGGTTTCAGAATGCGTTGTCCAGTGTTACAGTCTAGTCTATTTTCATTTACACAAATGCAGACTCAGTTGTACACACAGACAACATGCTGACATGTAAAGCACAAACATGCAAACACACACCTGTATGCAAATCTTTACATCCGTAACAACTACATACACACGTGGATGTACCTGAAATCAAATCTAACATAATTTATAAACTCACACACACACACACACACACATACACACACAGCTTTTAGTTTGACTCCATGCCACACCGATTTAAACTTCCTCAGTGTTGTACGCTCTTCCTCAAACACACACACACACGCACACACTCAAACACTAACAGACTCTGGAATGTAGGAAATAGATGGCGCCCAGTTTTGTTTTGTTTCTACAGTGTGCACTTCCTCCAAAGCCACATCCAAAGAAAATATTTGTGTCTGAAACACTCTGTCAGTTCTGGGAATAATTCATTTCAGGGCTCCATGATGAAAACAGTTTGGTCTTTTTATTTAGTTTTACTCCATTTTTACTTGTTTACTTACAAAGAACAAAAAAAGAAACACTGCTGATTCCAAAATAATGGAAATTCAGGAGTTTGGAAAATTTGCGGGGGGGGGGTTTTGTGTGCGTGTGTTCGTTTTAATACTCTTTTGCCTTTTGTTTTTGTGTTTTTCCCTCAGTGGAATCCGGCCCTGGCCGCTGGCTGAATGAAAAATAAAGCACAAACAGACGGGGCATGTCTGAGCATGGTATGTGTGTGTGTGTGTGTGTGTGTGTGTGTGTGTGTGTGTGTGTGTGTGTGTGTGCTCGCGCTAAGGGTGGACATTAGCAAGCTGAGAGCGGATTCCTAAAAATCAAGACAAAGATGTAAGCGCCATGAATGAATTCTCTTTTAGCTTGTGTCAACATGAGTACCAGCTATAATCCACTGACCACCTGTTTATTTATTAATAAACATCACATTTTAATTGGGGGCATTTCATGGGCCTCATACATATGTAAATATTTGTTTTTAGTGTTTTTCCATGGCATGTGTTCATTGTGTTTCTTCCTATGAATGTATATGTGACTCTTATTTCATTATCACAAGACAAACTTCATTGATAAAAAAATGTGCCAGAAATACATAATAAGCATAAATGAAACAAAGAGACACAATGAGTGCGTGTGAGACACTGAGGCAGGACATAATACACAGCTCAAAGCCTCTGGAAACAGTGTGAAAATATCCATCTAAACAGGATCATTATGCAAAAGCAACAATAAACTGGTTCTGATGATAAACAGACTGTCATATCTCTATACCCGAGCCAGAGGGCAACACACTCTGTGACATCCATCTTCTTTAAGTAACGCCGCTTCTAATGACACTGCGTATGGTGAGAGAAAAACAGACACACACACACACGCCAACGTCCTGTCATATAAACACACACAAGTTAACACTCACATTCCCGCGATACTAATATTCTCAGTCGCTTTCTCTCTGTCTTACAAACACAGCGAGACGCGCTTACACACACGCGTACACACACATACACACGCATACACACTCTCACAAATCTCCCAGTATTTAACACAACTGGGTAATGCTAGGGGCGAGGCAGAAGTCATAATCACGAGTGTGTTTAACAGCAGTGTGACAGGCGGATGCTGCTTCAGTGTAAGTAAGGAACATGTAAATAAGAAGCTGAATTATTCAAAACTGAGACCGGCTCACACACGCTGGTTGCCCTCACCCGCTCAGCTCCAGACTCGCTGGGATAATCTCAGGAAGTGATGAAAAAATAATGTCTTCTTCCGTTAAGGTGCAAAGCAGTCCAAACACAAGTCTGAGCCAGAGCAGAAGGTTGTTATCCAAAAAATGTAATAAACTCACGTGACATGAATGTAAATTCTGGGTTCGATGACGTCATGGCGATGCACATGTGGAGGCCACAAGGCCCGTGGGAAGCTCAGAGGAGGATCTAACTGGGATTGAAACATCTGAAGAAATGTGTCGTCTAGAGTCTTTGTTGATGTGTGCCTCGTTTTTGTGAAAGCTGGCACCAGCAAAATGTTTGCTTTTGTAGCTTAATGAATGACTAAGACGATTAATCAAAATTTGGTACCGCTCTCTCATAAGTCAGCCTTTATAAAGGGTTTGTAAATTGAAACTATTGACTTTATTAGTGGCTTATAAATCATTCACTAATTATTTATAGATCAGAAACAAGTCATTAATTAGACCAACTTTTGGGTTGCCAGGTTGTGAAAAGTTCCTTTATTTTTCTCCCCTCAAATTTTAGCTCTTTAATTCCTTAATAAAAATCTGGAGCAAAATCCATTTATTAACACACTATTAGTATGTATAGCTGCAGACTCTGTGTGAAAGTGTGAAAGCCACCAGCATTTATTAATGGGTTTATAACTGCATTGTTACAAAATAGAAAGCATAAAGAATGTTATTTTATGCATTAGTAAATATGTGACCATTATTTGCCTTTAAAAGGACAAGAAGGGAAATATTACCTGAGATAAGTTATGGCAGGTTTCGAGAAGAGGTTGAGAACAGATCACATCCAACTGGGAAATCATGGACATTGAAACTGTGGATAAGCACACGGGCAATTACAGCCTGACTAAACACACATCACACATCATCAACCCAAACCACTCAAAGTGAAAATATACCCTCATCCCTTACCAACCTCATTTGCCATCAGCCACAACCAACTGCTGCTTTCACACCCCCAGGCCTGCTGATTGGGCTGATCTTACTGATTGAGCTTCATTTAGGAAACATGTGGGAATCAGGCTTGGTAGCTTACTAACATTACGCGCAGCCAGTCATTTTGCTCTGCCCTATTACCACAATAAACATTTGCAATAACAAATGCCTGAGAAATTGCAGCTAAACCACAGGGGCACTGGTGGATGATAAAAAAATAAATAAAAAAGCACACTGTCAGCTTTGGTGGAGCCAGTCTTATCTGAACAAAATCCAGCAGTGGAAACATGTTTCGCTCTTCCACTAGTAGATGTGATTAGTGAGAATATGTTCGACAGTAATCGCCCCTGGGAATAACATAAATATGCCTGACAAGTTGTTCGCCCGCATTAAAGAAGAAGCAGCAGGTCTCAGTGCTGACCACCAGCGGCAGCAACGCGAGAAGCAGCGTGAACCAACAGGCATTGGGGGATTGATCTCATGGTTGTCAGACACTCGAGCTTTCAGGTAAACGGATCGGTTTGGAGCTTTGTGTTGCCTCTTATTTTGCTATTTAAGATTTCTTATAATCGAAAAAAAAGAATTGTATTCAAAGTGAATAATTCGCTGATTTCACGATCGCTAAAAATGAGCTTTTGTTGGGTTACTTTCACTCTTAGTTTCTCTATAAATTAAACACGTTCCACATGCAGTAGACTTCAATTAGAAACTTACACTATTTTCCGTGCATTAAAATTACTTTCTATAATTTGTGTTTGCTTTTACTGATGATCTTTGTTCTCCATTCAGTCTCTGGCAATTCAGGCTACTTATTTCGACTCTGTGTTTCTGGGGCCCCTACTGACACTGTTTCTTAAGAAGTTCATAATCTAATTTCTAACTTTATTTTTTTGTTTTCCATGTTTGATTTGTATGCATATAGAGAAAAAAAGACCAATCAAATGAATGGTCAATGTAGCCTACATAAAAACACATAATGCAAAATAGAATAATATATTCTTACATTGAAATGTACCTATAATTCCCACCAAAAAGTCACTATTTCACAACACCTTTAAAAATACACATTTAAAGAAGATGGCACTTTTCCTACATGGTTGCATGTTTCGGGCAAAACATTAGACGGGTTGAATTGGGAATCTAAGAACTCTAAAAATACAGGTTTTAAATGATAGATTTAATTATTGATTTTTTAATGATTTTTTTATGAGCCCAATCCAAGCATTGGATCGTCCTCTCCAGGTCCAAAAATCAAATAAATAAAATGTCATATTGTTGCCTAAACTACAACTTGAAATGTGTTTTCTAATTACTTGATTATTATTATTATTGGAGGTTGGTGTTTGTCATTATAAATACCACACACCAAAACAAAAGTCAAAATTTTATTTAATAAGCTTATTGTAGGTTAAGCTTCTAACTTGATCTACAAAGTTGTAAATAGAGCTAATAGGATGGAGTAAAACATACTAAGTAAAAATAAGCAGGGAATTCAAATTCTGAACCACTGAAAAGTTTGTTTGTGACTTAAACTAAAACGAAATGTTATACTAGCACAATAACTACATATTCAGAAAACTGACTATGTAATGTCAGTTATATAGCAGCATATCTATTACAAGTTTGCTAAAATGATTCACCATAAGCTACTAGATCAAGTAATGGCTGTGTAGCAGCCAAACAGGCGTGTTAAATTGTGTTTGTATTACTTATGAATTCAACTTTGAGTTCGTGTAAAGAGGAATGTGTTGTGACCTCTAGCTATTGGCTACTGACGGATGACGCGGTCGTTACGCGTCAACCAATAAATTAAAGCGACTCTCCTTTTCACTCGGTTTTCAGGGAGAGAGAGTGAGAGAGAGAGCGAGCGAGAGACGTTGAAAAGGTAGGATTCGCGCTGCATCCTGGGTACATAGCTCCATGGTGATGCAGTGTGCCTGTTGTGTAGACTGGAGACCAAAGTAAAGTAAACGGGGGAGGGTCGTCTAACCGGGGGGGGGGGGCTTTTTCACGCGAGTTACAATGCGTCTTTCACGGTGTTGAACGGTCTCTCGGTGAACGATGAGCCAACTTCGCCGGTCGTCTCTTAGCGGAGTGAATCACTCTTGAGCCCCCGAAAACGAGTCCCTTCTTGGCGGCGGGGGGGAGAGAGCGAGAGCGAGAGAGCAGCGAGAATATGCAGAAGCCGAGCGCCCCGCTCCCTGTTGTCGGCTTGACTGGGAAATGGTAGCGTACTGTAGGAGCCGCACTTGGAAGGAACATGGTCGAGAGGAGCAGCAAATTCTTGTTGATCGTCGTCGGATCCGTGTGTTTTATGCTGATTCTCTATCAGTACGTGGCTCCCGGGGTGATCAATTTCGGCTCCCCGCACGGGTATTTCACGGAAGAAGACGAGGGGGACATCTTCCCCACTCCGGACCCCCACTACGTTAAGAAATACTACTTCCCTGTCAGGGACCTGGAGAGGACGATCGATTTCCAAATCAAAGGGGAGGACGTGATCGTGTTTTTGCACATCCAGAAGACAGGGGGGACTACCTTCGGCCGGCACCTGGTCCAGAATGTCCGCCTGGAGGTCCCCTGCGACTGCAGACCGGGCCAGAAGAAGTGTACCTGCTACCGGCCGAACCGCAAGGAGACCTGGCTCTTCTCCCGGTTCTCCACCGGCTGGAGCTGCGGCTTGCACGCCGACTGGACCGAGCTCACCAACTGTGTGCCGGGGGTCCTCAACAAGAAGGAGAACAAGCAGAAGAATCTGAGGTAAAAAAAAAAAAACAACTCTTGAGATGTTTGATTTACTGATTGCAGATGATGAAGAAAAGTGTGAGGTTTAGGAAATAACATGTCAGAAATTGTTAGTCTATAATAACATCTTTTTTTTTTTTAAATTAGTTTACCTCAAAAACTTTTAAACTACATTTCTGTAATTATACGTCGTTCAAAACGAGTTTTGCAGCGATGCCACTGAAGGGAAAATCCACCTGAAGGTACAATAAGGTCACTGTAAACTCGCACAGCCCTAAATTGTCTCTCTGTAGGATCAAATAAAGATGATCTAATCAAATGTAACTAAGTTAAATCAAACTTCATGAAATGATTAACATTTGTATCTACTCTCAATAGTTCTGCTTCATACATACGTATCTGTCTAAGAAAACAGCCTTTAATGCAGTTTTTCTTCCCCTCTGGAGAGACCATAATGATCGGCCTAATTTCATGATTAGCATTTCTTCTCACAGCATATCAAAAGTTAACATGAGTGCGCAACTATCTTTGGTCCATTTAATGACACGGAAATGTACGAAAGATACCAGATAAGATAAAGCATAACGGAAGGCAGTACAATGTTGTTATTATAACATCATATCTGAATACCACAAACACATTAAAGTTCCCACAGGATCTCAATGGAAGTACCTGGTTGTTGTTCTTGTTGTTGTTCTTGTTGTTGTTGTGTTATCTTAAATCAAAGGTCTTTTCTCCTCACCGTGTGGGGCAAAGTTTGTCACGGTTCAAATTATAAGAAGAATGTCAAGGATGGTGTGCATCTTCCTGAGATGGTGGGTTGATGGGAGATGCTGAGAGACAAACGTTTATCGGCATTTCAACGCCGCGCTGTCACAGATGCTCAACAGTGCCTCTGTCAATTGTTGATGGGTGCTAATAATATCAGGGTGCTCTGCGTTTCCACCAATAACATTCTAAAGGGTCGGCTGAATTTACTTCAGGCATTGGGAGTGTAATGCATCTAGGCAACATTTCCACAGTAATAATCCCTTGCATTGACTGCGAGGTATCCAGACACAATGTGCATTATTATTAAGTTATGGGCTAACCCAGTTCTTCGCCTCGACTCCCCATTGTTGTTGCCAACATATTGCATCCCTCACTCAGACATATTGACGGCTGTATCAGCTTCCATTTCACTGCACCCTTGTGGTTAAAGGGGTATGCTTGTTGAATGTGTTATGGGTCTTTGTATTGCCTGAGCTTGTGCTATATTTTAATTTGGCTGTGAGTGATCAATAGTACAAAGGGGGGTTAGAAATATGTGGGAATAAAAAAAAAAGAAAGAAAAGAAAGCAGTGTTTTTCCCCTCTCTGCCTGTCTGTCTGGCAGCCAGGCGCATGGGGATGTCAGACCGGCTGCTCTGCTTCCCATAGCTGCTCAAACTGGGGATCAGAACTGCAGGCTGGGCAGGGCTGGGTCGGTAGGGGGGAGAGGGGGGACCCTGCGGGGGTTTGGCTCCGCTCTAATCCGGGTGATTATTACTGCTGGGACACACACACACACACACACACACACACACACACACACACACACACACACCAGCGCTGGTATTTGCTGCTGGCGTCTGTCCTGATTCCCGTGGTTTCCCCTGGTCAGAGGTGATAACGTGTCCGGCCGTTCTGCACGCCGAGCCGAGATATCACAGTGGAAGCAGGATAAACGGCCTTTCATCACTTTGTGAGCACTGTTTCAAAGCCTGAAATTGTATGGGTGTGTATTTTCTTGTGCGTGCGTGTGTGTGTGTGTGTGTGTGTGTGTGTGCACCTGAAGAGGCCGGGGGAACAGAAAGAGACAGGAAGGCACAGTAGATGAGAGGTCTAGGTATGCATGCATGGGAGAGGATCCCTAGCCTCTGGTATAATCGACTATCCTATCACTCCTGACAGGAGAAACAAGGGACTACACGCTTAATAGCACCCTGAAGAAAAACAACGCTGCACCATATTACACACAGCTCCACTTCCACAGGAAAGAGAAGTGAATCGCTGCAATGAGGAGAACTGAAGAAGAACTGGAAACGCACTCTCCGTTTCCCTTCCCGTTTTTTTTTCTTTCCTTTTTTTTTTTCTTTCCCGTTGCCTTTTTTTCTTTTCTCGACATGTGCCTCGGTCTGTGTACGTTTAAGCCCTTGTGTTTGTCTCTCTTGCATCACTGTGGTCATGCTTGTTTAGGGACATTTGTCTTGAGGGCAGTGTGGTGGAGAGGCCAGGGAAAGGGTGGAAAAAGAGATCATCTGTGTTTACAGAATGATGGTGAGGGATTTCTTGGCGCAGTGTCGTATGCATAGCGTCGAGATCAGCTGTGCGTATTGTCAGTGTGGTGGCGATAAACAGTCTGTAGCCTGTGTCTGACACACCTTGAATCTGCAAGCTTTGTGGAGGAAGTGGGTTTGTAGGTGTGTTGATAACTGAGAAACGGAAAGGAGGAGGCAGCCTCTATCGAGTCATCTTTGACAATGCAGCAGCGGGAAGAGTTCTGGTGTTGAGATCCAGCATCTCTCCGCAGCGGTGTTCTCACCCAGCTGTCAGGTGAATGTTCACAAATGTTTTAAATGCTGCAAACATAAAAATGTTTGGCTTCGAATGCTGGATTCAAGCACATAATTACGAGAGTTCTTCGTCAAGTTGTAATTGACAGTTACTGTCATATTGGTTGATTGTTTTCATTTGATTATGGAAACAGATATATATACGTGCCAAAATTTTGGCCTGCAACAAACAAACATATTGTTTCCATTCATGGTGAACCATAGTGCCAAAGGAATGCCAGAAAATGGTAAAAAAAAAAAAAAAGTGTACATCAGAAATTTGCAGAGCTTGTGTTGACATATTTAAATAGCGCGGTTCATCTGACTAACACTCCAAAGGAAATTCATATGTTCAATTTATTATCATGGAACACCAAGATGTGAACATCATGTTCACATTTGAGAACCTGGAAGCACAGAATGCCAAAGTAAATGACTTTAACCGATTACCCAAATTCTGCAATTTAACATTTGAAGATCGACTAATCAAAATTGTATAATGGCTGTGTAAACTCACAAATTGCCATTTTAATGACCGGGACAGCCAGTCTGACATTTATGTGATTTGCTTTAAAGAACATGTCTGGATGTCCAAAGCCACCATTGAACTGTTTGGTGTCATTGATGTAACATTTTCCAGGCGCTGTTGTCATGGCTGTATTATTTATTGATTCTACAGATGGGTCTGTATCACTGTGCACAGTTTCGTCTTCAAGAGAGCATAAAGCCATTTTCGAGACATTGAGGAAATTGGATAGAATATGTTTTTTTTTTGTTTTTTTTTTTTGTTTTTTTATATTCAGTATATCATACATTGTGGGAGAAAAAAAATGCTACGATGGATTACGCTCAGTTTGGTCTGGTGACAAATGTGTCAGCTTTAGAGGGAGGCGCATTAGGCAGCAGCGAGCGGCAGTGAGATGAATGGTTGGTAATAGGAGAGACAGGTCTGTCTTTGATCGGTGATGAGATGAGATGGAGATGAACAGTGGCATTGTGGGAGAAAAGAAGTCACATACTCTGCAGCGCGCCACTCGGAGTGGATTTGTCATTTCCCACCTCTTTTATCAGTTTTAATGTTCCTCAGCGATCCCATGGGACACACACACACACACACACACACACACACACACACACACACACACACACACACACACACACACACACACACACACACACACACTAATGAGTGTGTGAGACAAACAGTCACAGCCCCCAATTCAAGGCCTTAGATATGGGGCTTCTAATTGGCAAAGGAGGTGTATACCACTTTACTCAAATTAGAGCCACACTTTCAGATGGGGGACACCATCTGTCCCGTGCATGTGTGTGTTTGTGCACACATCTCATGACTGTGTGTATGTTTTTAATCCTAGTGTGTCATAGAGCATCTTAGTAAGTGAAGTGATGGGGCTAATTTTACTGCCTCTATCTCGGCCCTCTCAAATCACTGTTTTTTCTCTCCATCTCTTTCCCTTCCCGCCTCCTCTTCATCCCTTCTGCTTGCCTCTAAAACACTTTCCCTCCCTCTCCTTCCATCCATCCCTCCCTCCTTCTCTCCATGATGGTGTCACTCTATAATCAAACAGCAGGCTTGCTTTCCGCTTGGTGGCTTTATGGCCGGGGGGCTCACTCTCTATCTTTCTCCTTCACTTTCCTCCCTCTCCTCTTTTCTCCTCTCTCCATCTCTGCCCACTCGTCTTTCTTTCGCTCCTTTGCCATCTTCCTCTCCCTCTCCCTCCGAGCGTGACTACCGCATTAGAGGAAATGTCTTTTCATGGAAGATTTGCTGCAATTTCCAAAATGGCTGCTTTGCCTAATGGACAACTGCCTTGGTTCTAATGAATGATTACATGTATGAGTATTGGGAGAGAGGGGGGACAGAGGAGGAGAGGAAAGCAGGGAGAGGGAGAGGGAGAGAGAGAAGGAGATGGAGGTGATGAAGAGTGATATGAGGAAGAGGATGGGCTGAATGTGGGACAAGAGGAGAACTGTCAGGGAATGATTGAAAAGATAAAAGATGGAGGGGTGAAAACGTTTAGTTTCATTACTGGGGAGGGGGCTAGTCAATTAGCACGGTTGTCAAGCACTGGGCATTACTCTTCTTTCAATAGGTCTGTTTCAGATTCACAGCACAAATCACGGCGCTCACTAAGATGGCTCTCCGTGTGTGTGTGTGTGTGTGTGTGTGTGTGTGCGTGTGTGCGTGTGTGCGTGTGCGTGTGCGTGTGCGTGGCGTGAGAGCGGATGCGCGTGCATGTGTTCGCTCAGCATGGTGCCATCTGCCAGCCAGCACAACCCGGAATCCAGATGAACTCCAGGAAGCTGCAGAGGCAGCCCTGGCTGATTGGCATATAGTGTGTGTGTGTGTCCATGTCTATATGTATGAATGCGTGCGCACATCCATGTGGAGCCAAGCAGGTTGGTGTTAATCCAATCAGATTAGCCGGGTTTAAGTGCTGGCGGCCAGGCCCTCCAAAGCGGGTTACGTCCGCTCATCCTGCAACTGCGATGCACCTGCATTCCCAATCCCAACCCCAACCCCAACAAACATTCCCACATCCCTCCAGCCAGTTAGTCCCGGTCTGCTTACTCGGCTCATCACCTTCACTTATGGGACTAGTCTCCTCGTCTTAGTGGAAACCAGGCTCTAATTGATTTTAACACCGGTGACCGAACACCTTGCTGTGCCTGATTGATGTTAAGTTAGTGTGTGAGGAATTGGCATGCAGACGGAGGCATTTAAGAACATTTTGTACCAACATGATGCTTTTCTAAATTGTAAAGTGTTCCCAGTAAGTGCTAGAACCATTAGTAGATTAATGGACTTTTCAGTAGACAATACAGCTGTGTCTTTCTAATGTAAAAATACCAAACAAATGCTGGTTCCAAACGCTTTACTGTCATTATAACATAAATCTTTTTTAGCTTTTTGACTGGTGAGTCTGATGGTCAGTCAAAAATGCAATTTGTAGATGTTATCTGGGCTCTGGTAATTGGCGATAAGCATTAGTATTTGAAATTTCAAAGTCAAAGAAACAGTTCACAACATTATTTGTTGGCTTATGACCCCTCAAACAAAGCAATGTCTACTTGCAACCTCTTGCCTCAGGTCATACATGTGTTGAAGTTGTCACCAGCTCAACCAATACATCATTTTTCCATCTCATACTGTTTTATTTTAGTACTTTTTGAGGTCAGAGGGGCTACGTTTTCTTCAACAATTCGCAAGACGCAAATACTTAAAGTCTGAAAAACATTTTCTTCTTTCAAATGTTTTAATCGTCCCGCAACCCTTTTTTGTTTTCTATGTTTTGTAGAAAAGCGGGGAAAAAAGTGCCGTTTTTAGCCAATGCATTTAAGCAGCTGGCTTTTCAAGTTTTGTGGTCTGTCCTTCACAATATAGTGAAAGGCTTGGCGAGTCGCACGCGATCTCACACATAAAGGGAGTGAGATATGGCCCCTACGTGCTCTTCAGTAGCTTGAGGTGAGTGTTGACAGCCCTCTCTCAGCTACAACGCTGCTTCCTCTCGAATACAAGAGTTCAACTCTGGTTCAGCCTCAGGTCACGTAACTTATAACCCAGCTTCACAATTCAAAGTTGAGAGACTTTAGCTCAACAGGATACAAGGACCTCTTTTGGGCCCCTGGACACACACACCCACACACACACACACACACACACACACACACACACACACACACACACACACACACACACAGCTTTTAGTTTGACTCCATGCCATACCGACAATCCACAGCCATTTTACAGCAGACAACTGTGGCTGTAGTTGATCAGGGATGCAGAACTGTTGGTGCAAAATGTCGATTTTCCGAGTATGGTATGGATTCTTGTGTTGTTTGGGACGAATCTAGAGTCCACATTAAACTGACAAGAATGCGAACCCATACGGTTAAGGCTGTTGCCACCATTGATTTGCCCCAGCTGTTTCACTTCAGTGCACAGTAAAGGCAGGACAGGGGGAGGGAGCTGCTTAATCGCTGACTACTGTCTCTATTGGTAGTCTGTGTAGGGTTATCTTCGCTCTGCCCGCGAGCCTTCATTTTTGATTAGCCATTATGGGTCGCGGAGGGTTTTTCATTGATTGATTGATAAAAACTTGAATGACGCTGACATTGAGCAGAGGCCTTCCAGATCCGATCTGGCTGTATCCTCAACACCGAAGAAAGAAAAGCAAGAGTGACATGTTTCTTAATCATTACACGGCCTCTGTGACTCTGTGCGTCACTCTGTCTCTTCCACCCTCTGCCGCCGACCGTCAAACGTCAGCCTCGCCCGGCCGCCACCAAAGGGATTCTGCGGCCCTGTGGACAAATAACCGTGCGGCGAATGATTAGCACACATTTCTATGGCTGGTAATGAGGGGCGCTACGCTACAGCAGCTCCGCCAACAGGATTACTCTCTATTGATTAGCCTAGCCTAGCGTTAGCCTTGCTAGCTTAAAGGGAGTGAGTGATTAGTGGGCATTTCTATAGTGGTTAATGAGTGGCGCAGAGGAATGCTATGGTATGCTATCCATGAGAATGGGATTACAGGCTATTAATCAGACAAGAGGCGAGCTGAAGTCATTAGCCGACCCCGCGGCAAAGTCAGTGCGTCTGTGGCTGATCCTAGTTCCTGGTTTCTAAATCCGGTTTGGCCTTGTCTCTGTCATGTGGTCTCTTGCTACATACCGACCCCCGAATGTCTGTCTTTCCTTTTACCACCCCCCCCCACCCAATGGTGCCCTGTTCTTTGATGGCACTCCCCGTCTCCTCCCTGCTTCGCTTTCTTCTGAGATGGAGAAGGACCGAAGACAAAAAGAGAGAGAGAGACATCCCCAAGGACTGCTCTCTGCATCCATTAACAGCGCTGTCTTTTCATGTCCCTGAATGTGACAAGTCCAGACAGGATGCGACCCGGGAGCTTCTCCTCGTCTCTCAATCCGAGCGCCTCTCGTTTATTTGTAAACAAACAAATAAATGCATACATTTTCTGCATGCGTGTGTTTATGAATAAATGCATCTATTTACAAAGCCGATGTGTGTCCGTGGGAGCATGTTTGTGTTTGTGTGAGCGAGAGATGGCCAACAGAGGCATGTGAACGGAGAGGAGACGCTGACAGGCGTGTTAATTGAATTGTGGGAAAAATGCAAATCCCGCACTGCCTCTTTGAATTAGGGGGAGGAGTTTTAAACTGATTGGGACTGTCTCGTCTTTGGGAACACACACACACACACACACACACACACACAGAGAGAGAGTAGGCTAACTTTTACAAAATCCCCAAAAAGAGAAAGAATGATAGCGTTGTGTGTGCATCCTTCCGCGCCTCACCATCTATTTTTCTGCCCGTCATGCCATCCCAGCACTTCAGTGTCTTTTGTCTGTGTGCATGTGTGTGCGTCTGTGCATGTGAGCGCCCCACCAGAAGAGCTAAAGTGCTGATGCCATTCATGGAAAGACAGAGCCAAGGAAAAAAAAAAACAGATTCTTCGTTCTGCTACACTTGGTTTGTCTGCTTTGCTCCAGGGCAGGGCTGTAGATCACCAGAGTTTGGGGTGTGTGTGTGTGTGTGTGTGTGTGTGTGTGTGTGTGTGTGTGTGTGTGTGTGTGTGTGTGTGTGTGTGTGTGTGTGTGTGTGTGTGTGTGTGTGGCCTTCGTTTGTGCATCCAAGCAGGGGTTGCATGTGTCCGGGTGTTTGCTGTGTGATCTGTGTTCGCAAGTCTTTGTGTGCGTGTGTTACCTTGCTGTTTTGATTTGTCTCTTTACACACCTGGGGCTCAATTATATGAGGAAAATATATAATTAGTTTTTTTCTGACCAATATTGGTATTGTGATTTATTTTCTGTAATTAAATTCTAGGCCTTATTGATGAACCACATAGTATTAAACAAGATGAGCTTGTACCAAGCAAAACCAAATATATTCTGACACAAAAGGCATCAGGTAAAATAGAGGCATGGTCTAGTGCCACCCTGCTGAATGAGGGTCATTGTTACTCATGACGACCACCTATAGTGAGGGTGAAAGCTTGTTTTTGAGCTCGTTTCAGGGTTCTTGCTGTGCCCCCTCGCTGGCAGAGGCTGTGGCCCGAGGCATTATGTTTTCAGATTTGTCCGTACATATGGCCATTCGTTCCATTCTAATAAATGCAATAACTCAGGAACGCCTGAAGATATCTTCACGTTTGGCCCAGATGAAGTGATGACATTTTGGCCAGAAATAGATATAAACTGTATCTTGACTTGTTGGCGGAAGTCTTTAATTAGACTGACATTACTTAATCATTCTATTAAATAAAAAATAGCTACATAGTTGTCCTTTTTTTAATGCTATTAATGAAAAATTGAACAGCAGAAAGACACTGACTCTACTCTCTGATGACTCGCCTCATGACTCGCCAGAAGTCACGACATCTCGTTCGAGCAAACCTCTGTTCCACTAACTTCTGTAACTCGATGGAATCTCTCACTCAGCATTTCCTTAAGCGGTCCTCCTCAGAAACCGAAGCGTGTTCCTGAGGTTAACATCTCATAATCAAAGACAAATTGGCATGCTTCATGTCAGTTAAAACCAGAAAATTTACCAGCGCAGCAATGTAGTTACACACATCATTTGTTGCCTTGCTTAGCTGAACATATGGAGTGAACAAAGCAGCATACTGTTGATAAAGCCTCTGTTCCAGGGCTAGATGTTTAGTTTTAAGCGTGGTTATGAAATGTGTGTGTTTTTTTTTAATGAGGTTCTCCTTCTTCTGGAACAAAACCTAGAAGTTCCAGAGTAACTTTGGCTCTCTGTGATACAGATCGGTGCTTTCTAGGGTGAAACCATTTTTCGCTGAGCATAAGTATTACCAACTTGAGCGTGCAGAGAACATATTAGCCAGACAGCTGCCGTGCATTTAGATTTTGTAGTTTGGCCGATTCGTTGGAATTAATGATAATTAGCTTCAGCTGGTGAAACTGCCCACAGACAGTTGTCTTTATGGCTGGCAAAATTGTTGCCAACTGTATTTTCACTAAACTTTTTTTTGTATCTTCTTAAGACATTAATAATAATTAATACATTTAATAATGTAATTTAAAAAGTCTGTTTTCTTCTTCTAATTTTTTTACTTTGGTATGAAAACAACTGTGTTGCACACATCACCTCTCCACATGTACAGGCACACAATCTCTTGTGTAAGCAGCTGATTTAGGTCAAATCAGAGTTAAATAAATGTCACCTTATCAGGAGATGTCGACACAGTCCATTGCTGAGTCAAACTCCAGAGTAAAGAAGTAGGCTTCTCCTGTAACAACAGTAAGGAGCAATTTCGGGAGCGAGAAAGTGCCGCCCTGCTGAATGACGATCGGCGTTGAAGCGAATCCAGTTATACTATTCTTAGTGCCTCTTCACCTCTTTGTCTCTCATTGCTCTACCTCCTTCACCCCACACGGCACTGTGGATCTGGGTCATGATTATGTCGGTTTTCACCTTTTTTCACCCCCTTATATACTTTTTTTATTTTTTCTACTCCACCTCTGCTTTACCGATTCTACCTTTTTTTTTAGCTCTGTCAAAAAAACTTTCACTTCTTCATCCTCCCCGCCACCACCCTGTCGTGTTGGGTTCTCAGCGTGTGTCAGCTTCCTCTAGAGAGAGGAAGTGATGTGTCAGGAAGTGCTTTTATCTGCCAGTGATCTGATCTGATGTGAGATTGAGATAAACACAGGATGAGTGTAGTGTTCCCTCTCCCACCCTGGAGAACTGTACGATGGAGATGCCCTCGTTCTTTTTTTGACTGCGCCTGCTTTTTTTTTTTTTTTTTTTTTTTTTTTTATCCTCGTGCACGCAGATAAAAAAATCCGGTGGTCTTGGGGTTGATTGCCAAATTAAAAAGGGAATACTAGAGAGTCTGCTGTGAAACCAGAAAAGAGACGTTTAAGAAGTAGTCTTGTAGCAGTAAAATCACCAGATTGAGCCGTCACGCTATGTAATATGTCTGCAGACAGCCTTGTGTTGTCTGTCAAATTTGTCTTTGAGGAAGAATACGTTTTTCTTTTACCTCCACCTGCTCCCATTTTCTTTTAGACTTTGTTACACTGTCAAATACATACAGAGACATCTATTAGATCACTTTCTGGAGCACCTACGCATGAAAAGTACACTGCTGAGACATTCAGAAGACTAGTACATGAAAATGACACAAAGTATATCAATATTTCAGATTACGCCTTGGGTTGTCCTAACAAGCACATAGTTTGGCTGTTTAGAGATAAATAAGAAAGGAAAAACCAATCCCACTGAGGCGCGACTATTTTCAGTAGTCAGTGTAGTGTTTTGAATTTTAAAAGCCTCTGTATGTTATAGTATATACTCATGGAAAAGCAAGGCTGATACACATTCATCACTTTTATGTAGTGTGCGGTTTTATGTAATGTATTTGCTCTTTTGCTGTGGTTGTTTTGTGTCTACCTGCAGGGACAACAGATGCAAATACTAGCTAACTCTGGTGCAATTACTTTTAATTGTGCTCTTTCCTTGTTAAAAAAAAGAATTCAATAAAAAAAAAAAATCAAAATAAATCAACCACTCGTGGATGTCAAACCAAGCCAGGTATTTTTAGCTAGTCTGTCAACTTTATTTGAACATATTAATTTCCGCATTCTTTTTTTGTATATGTCCTTCAACTAATGGACACACTGTCTTTATCACAGCTGAACTGCTCTTGAGCAATGGAAGAAAGTAGCCGGCCAGTCGGAGTATGCAATCTTTATGCTCAGCGTTAAATACGCCCATTAGCCTCGGACTCATGAGAGGCAAGAGAGAGGCTGGCTCTTTGAAAGTGTGTCTGAGCTGGGGGTTAGACTGGAACAGCCTTCGTTGGTGGGCGGGTGTTGCTTCATGTACCGGTGAGACATGAAATACGATCCAGAAAGTCCATTTTCAGTGATAGATCCATGGGGTTGAAGGCTTATCACAGACCAGTCCACTGTATAATACTCACGGCAGGAATCATTTTTCTTTGGTTCTACTGATTGCGAGGTCGACAGTAGAAATGGGGCATAACAAAGAAACTGACCAGGAATGTACCCTTGCATGTGTTTGATTAGCTGCCACCGTGTCTTGCCAAATTACATATATGTGGTCCAGCAAAAGTTGGACCACATATGTCTTATGTGATGTCTTTCCACTGTGATTGAAGGCAGTACTGTTCCAAAATTCACACCTCCCAAAGTGCCAAAATGCTGATAATGTCTTCTAAATGCCTCGGTAATCATCAGCTACCACACTGGCGACGAACAGTCAGAGAATATTTGAATCATTTAGTCTTTGGGTTGTGCTTGTTGTCAAAATTTGACTTGGCTGGGTATCTCCCTTTCTAATTACTGGACAAATCAAAGCAAAACAATGACGATTAAAACCGCCCTCTGTATAGCTGTAAAGCTCACACTGCTGCCATCTAAATTTAATATTCTCTGCAGCAAAACAGGCGCGGAGGCTGGTTTCATTCCCAGATAGCCAAGAGATTGTTGGGTGGTAGCTCAAAGGTTTCCAACAAAACGTTGCCCCGCCTTTTTAAGCACTGAGCAGCTTTCAGAGGTGAGCGTGTCATTGTGAAGCAAGGTGTGCCTCGCAGGGATTGCGTTAGACTTTCTTGTTGTCCGTCATTTCGATGGTCGTAAAAATATAATCATAATCTTTTATTGCCCCTCATTTTAATTATTTTTTTTTTGAATGATAATAAGACATATTTAACAACATGTAGATTATGTTTTAAGGGCATGGAAAAGATGAACATGGGCAAATGACGGTACAGTCACCTTTTTTTTTTTTTTTTTTTTATCTCAACACCACACAAAGCTGATGGAGGATTTTAGCTCTGCCGCCACCGCTGGAGACCAGAATTCCCAGCACCACTTCAGCCATAGTTTTAAAGTCTGGGAACATTTCTCCCAGGGAAGTGATCAGAAGTCGGGAAGACTCTCTGAACGTAGGATTTCCCGACCCTGCAAGCTCTGGCTTCACTGGGTGGAAATCCCGCAGAAATTCCCTCCCTCTGCACCCGTCTGTAACCACTACTGGTCCATGGCCTCCAGCCCGTATCTCCCTTCGACATGCTGTCGGCACCCAGATAGCGAGCTCTAATCTGTCAAAATGACAGACGGCCTTGAGACTGAAACATCAGTGTTTAAAAAAAAATCAGTCAGTGACAGAAAATATTCGGTTAATGCGACCTCTGGGTCACCACCAGGGAAGTGAGTTAAAAATCAAATCCTCATGTGCGCTGACATCCTATCAGCCATGGGATTGATGTAAAAAAAAAAAAAAAAAAAAAAAAACTATATTTTGATTAGATGGTTAGCACATACAAACAAATAAAAAACACCAGGGCCATAAGATTAAAAGGCTAATCATCTGCAGATGGCAACATAAAACCCAAACACTGACTGTAATGTGGCACTGTTAGGGTAACGTTTCAATATCCCATCAGCAATCTGTTGGTTTATGTGTGTCCATAGCAATAAAACAAGGCGAGTCGAAGCATGTGAGGCAGATAAAAGCACGAAGACCCTCCGGGCCCGGTCCCTGTAGTCCAGCATGCCTGTTCCAGAAAGATGTCACTCTGTCATGACTCGCGTGATGCTGGCCTTTTGCATGTTGAGCACCACAATGCAAATACTCCGAGGCAGTCATGCAAAAATGCAGACCACGCTCTCCCTCTCACACTCTCGTTCTGCCACACACATTCAGCCTCCATCCCTCACTGACTTTATGGATGTTCACTGTTTGACGTTTTCCCTTGTTGAATACACCCCCACCCTGCCCTGTTTTTTTTTTTTTTCCCCCTTTCTTTCCTCCCTTCCTTCCTCGCTCCCTTCCCTCTCTGCCGTCTTTTGTCCGGCATCTCTTCACGCTTGACCAGCCTTGCTGTGACTCTTGACTTCAAAGAGCTACTTCATTCATCAGTCACTCATCAGAGAGAGAGAGAGCCATTCAGTGCTGCGCTAAAAGAGAGGGAGGGGACGAGGAGTGAGTGTATGAAAAAAAAAAAAAAAAGAGGGTGAACGAGTGTATGAAAAGAGGGCGCGCGAGAGAAAGAGGATCCGCTCTTGACCGCGGGGAACCTCGGGAGTCACAAAAGCGAAAAGGGGACACACTCCCACACATCTACACACCCATACAGAGTCACTCTCAACACTTACACGCACTCTTCTTTTTTGTTTTGTTTTGTTTTTTTTGGTCTGGTTGGGTGTGTGCACATGCCGCATATATGATCTTTCGTCTTTCTATATCCCCTTTCCTTCATTCTTTTCACTTGAGCTGGCAGTACAAAGGGGTGCCGAGGCCTGTTCCTTCCCGTAATCCCTCACTGCACCTGTATTTGTGTGTGTGTGTGTGTGGTTGTGTGTGTTTTCAAATATATTTTTTCTACATGCCGGCCACTCTCCAGTTCTTCTAAATCTCGCCCTCTGTATTTTCATCGCCTTCGTGCTCACTGACATTCTCCCTCTTTTTTCCCGTTCCTCTATATTTTGAGGTGGCCGGCGAGCCAGTTTTCAGGTCAGTGGGAATTGCTATTGCTTCCCCTCTCAGCTGGAGTCTGGCTCACACTCAACTGCACACACACACACACACACACACACACACACGCGCACACACACAGATATGCACAACTTTTTTTGTTTGTGTTCCTCGCTCTCTCTTTGTGTGAGTGGTTTATACAGACATGTGGTTGTGTGGTCTTGTGTATATACGAATGTCTGACTTGTAAAGATGCATTGCTTGTAGGTGCACCAGGTTGCTCTTCATCCGTCTTCTGACTCTTCATTATTCCGTCGTTTATTTGTTTTTCTCCCTCAAGTAATAAGTCATGACTGAAAGTCTGTCACGCTCTGTGCGGCGCTCGCCTCGGCCTGTTTGTGTGTCAGTTCACTTTGTCTATGAAGGAGAGGGGACTTCGCTAATGACTCACCTTGCGTGTGTGTGTGGGCATGAATGTATATAAATCTCCTACCAAGGTTAGCCTCTCCTGCTCAACGAGCAGTTTATGATATTTATTGCCAGAAAGCAAACGGTTTTATATCAGATCGCTTCTCGTGACACATGCCTGATTATACCAGAAAGCTCCGCTTTTAAGCTCATTCCTGTTCCTCAGTAGTTATGCACAAATTTTCCAGGGCACACCAACGGCCACCAAAGGCTTTGAGAGAGCAGGTGTGGAGACGAGTCACATGTCTTAATAAAGAAGTGTGGAATAGTTAATGAAACGCCTCCTCATTTTTTTTTTTTTTTTTTTTATTGCCAGAATGAGAGAGTGTGCGTATGTCTTGTTTGTCTGTACGTGTAAGTAGCTGTACATACATGTCGGTAAATACGTTTTCTAAGTATTCATTTGTATAAATCGGTGGGAATTACACCCCTCGATCCAATGCGGTGAGTCAGTCAGGTCCTTGAAAGCCTGCGAGCTACGAGTAACGGGCCTGCCACGACATGCCTCAGCAACATATACACACACACAGACAAACGGGCACATTAACTGCCAGAGAAAATTGGGGATGGAGGTAGAAAGACAGAAAAAGAGCTTAATAAAAGTGCCATGGAGGGGGAAATTGGAATGGAGGGATAATTGTGTTCAAGTAGGCAAACGGAAAGAAAGGCTGGGGAGAAACGTGAGATGGGGCGAACAGTTGGAGGTAAAGAGTAAAAGAAAGCAGAGATGTAGTAAAAAAAAAAAAAAAAACGTGGAAAACAAGAGGGCAAGAAGGTTAGGGAAAGTATCTCTTCGTCTCCTCCTCCTCCCCCAATGGAATGTTAATCAGCGTAAAGAGGTCAGCCCCTTTGGCGTTTCGGAGGGAGGGAGAGAGAGGGGGAGAGAGAGAGAGGGAGAGAGAGGGAGAGAGAGGGAGAGAGAGAGAGAGGGAGAGAGAGGGAGAGAGAGGGAGGGAGAGAGGGAGAGAGAGGGAGAGAGAGAGAGAGAGAGAGATTGGGTGAAAAGGTCAGACGCGGTGTTCTGGCCTTTTGGAGCCTTGTCTGAAGTGCTTCAAGTGAACAACTGCACACAGGGGTCCATTACAATACCCTTTACAACTTTCTTCCCAACACACCCCCAGCCATAAACAGCTCTTTGATTCATCCATTTTGACAGCATTATCATTATAAGGAAACACTGCGTTTAATTCCAAGACCTCAAATATGTAGTTTTGTAGATAAAAAAAAACAATGCGTTTTTTTTTCATCTATTAGATACTAATAAGATACCTTCTTTTGTTTACAGGTCGTCTTCCTTTTTGTCACATTCTGTCAGTGTTTCGTGAGAGCAGCTGTCAGCTTTTTAAAAGCATGGAGTCGGGATTTTAAATCCAAACTTTCGACATTTACACTGGTCACACACACACACACACACACACACACACACACACACACACACACACACACACACACACACATTTGACAGAGGGAACTCTGTTGCCAGTGGCTTAACTTTGGCCGGCATACACAGTGGGTTGTAGATCCCAAAACAGCCAAAGGATCAAAATGTGTCATGCGTGTCAACAATTTAAAATGTATTGTACATTTCACATTTTTATTAAAGAGCTCGGCAAAGTTATTTCAGGCTATTGATAGCCACAGGGTGAGAGAAAAGGCTTGAGCACTATTAACAAAAACATCTCTTTTTGTTTTTGTCTTTTGAATTGTGCACGTTGGCTTGAGTTGCATCACGCTTTCCACATTTTAAATTGGAATTTCACTGTTTAAAAATAATACACAATGTATAAATGAAAGTGTGGTCTCCAGACTGCAAATTTTTTAATGAACTGAAGGATTTTCTCTAGCATGTGTCTTTGTTTATTGGCCAGAAGATTTCTCACAGCACCAAATTAAGTTGTGTAGGAAGCTGTCTGAAATTTTTGCTTTCAATAAAAGATGAAAAAAAACAAAAAACAGCCTCAGGTGATTTGGAAATTGCAGCAGTCAGTATTGAATTGGCTTTTCTTTGTATGATTCATTGTGCAGCCCCAATACAGAGGCAGGTTTTAGATTTGAAGGTTGCAGTTATAAGAAATTATAAGACATACACCAGTCAAAGTTATCTTCCGTCTGTCCAGTTTGGTTTTAGACATAGTGGTGAGATGCTGAAGAAAAACAGTCAGTCAAAAAAGTGGAGAAGTTCAGAGGCCAACACACAATTACAGGTTCTAATTTAACAAACAAATGTAAAGGACACTATTGATGAAGCTATTTTAAAGGTAACGCTTGATAAAGCTAATGCTCGGCTACATTTATCCCTCACAAAATAAATGAACCTGTAATCGCATTGTGCAAATGTGTCATCAGCTGACAGGAAGTAAACATGGACCAATGGTACGTGGAACTGAAACTCTCCGATCTGATATAATAATCCTAATGCATAGAGTATTTTTTTTAAAGCTCAAAGTGCTTTACAAAACAAAAGCAACACATTTAAACCGGAACAAATGGACAATAAAAATACAGTAGATGTGAAAATATATGTTAAAAGTAATAAATAAAGAACAACCATCAAGAATAATAAATATCAGAGGATTAGTAGTTACATTTCCCTTGTATTCTTCATGGCTGCATCCCCAATGTGCACTAAAGGTGCATTGTACAAGAACAGGAGAAATATCATCTTTTTTTTTGTTGTATAAAACGCTGAAAAAAACAAAAAAAATGAATAATCGGCTAATTAAAGTAATAATCAACGGATTAATCAATTATCAAAATAGATGCAGCCCTACTGCGGTTCCCTTTAGCTCTATCTCGGCTTTTAGCATCTCTCAGCTCATTGTTATGGTTTCCTCTCACGCAAATCTACTAATTTGGTTCACTCGCATGGCTGTCATCGGTGTTGTTTACAGATGCAATAAGCAGCAGTTTTCAGCAAAAAAAAAAAAATGAACCCACTTGTAAACTGCTGCTCAGCACCAGACCGCAGACCCACGAAGTGAACAACTAGCTGGTGAACATAGTAGAGGAATTTGCTTTTAGCTCTGCTTCGTTCCTCACAAACTCCTGAGGGAAATATCTGGCTCTTTAGCAGCTGAGCGAATATTCCACTTACACTCTTAAGGATGACAGAAACTCGACTCCAAAAGAATGCTAATGTTTCTGTGGATGTGCAAATTAGCAATTGTCTGTGAATACGTTCTACTGAAAAGGTTTTAATATGTTGGTGTTGCGTTCACAGCTTGTTTACAATGGCCAAAACAATATGTTAATGCGGGCTTTAATAGATTTCTTTTGACACCGAGCTGCACTTACTTATATGCAAGTATTACTACACCACAGATGCCGCCAGCATAAGGGGTCAGTTACAGCTCTATATATCTGCTTACAAGTTAATTAAATGTATTACCAACAGCACAAATTGTGTAATGAATATTATCCCCTCTTTACATACACAAGTAATTGTGTTCAACACTCTCTTACATTGCTGTTGTGATGCACAGTGGATATCAGTATTTCCAAAGTGAAGCACCGGATATGGATTTGCCACATTAAAAGGAGGTATTTTGTACTGCAATTTATTTATGAGGCTGAATTTACTTGGTCAGTCTTTTCGCACCAACTTCTTTTACGCATTTCCCACTGATTGCTGTATTTGTCGGGTCACTAGTCACTCTGATGTGAAGACTGACAGTTTTGTATCGGTCTCTTTGGCTGTGGTCATTTCTTTTTTTACAGCTCAACCACTCGAAGCAGCTTTTTCAAACGAAGTGTTTTCACTTATTTCAGTTTATTGGGCCGTATAAGAAATCGGGGCGTGTAATTTCACTTGGGACCAAAACAATCAGACCAGGACCTTGTTGAGGGGGCAGGCTCAGTACGTCCCACCGCACGTCCCACCGCACGTCCTCAAGTGAGAATCGTTTGCACTGAGGAGGAGATCTGACTGCCATCAATCTTATCAGCTTCACAAACACTGAATAGAAAATAGTCACAGTGGTTCAATTAGCATTTCAAGTAACCATATTGTACCCCCCCCCCTCTCCCAAAAAGAAAAGGATGTTAATTATTCCAAACCTCATTTCATAAATAGAGGGATGATCCTTTTGTTGTACATTACAGAAAGACACCAGGCACAATTTCTAAGGGGAGTTTGGTAATCAGTGCAGTGATCCACATCCGCAGCAGATGCTGACGCTTCATGTTTGTTTAGCTGGAAAGGAAGTCGTCTCCAGCTACAAATATCTGACTAACAAAGAAACGAGGATCAAAAGTCAAATCTGTTCCTTTCTGTCATCAATTATGAATTTTTTTTAAATATAACAAAGTACCCCTTCTCTACTTCTCCCATTTAGAATTGAGATTACAACGGAAATGGCTTCTTTTTATTGAGAAATATTGTGCAATCCTATTCCACACAAGTGTACACATTGTGGGAAAAAATATGATTTAATCACACGAACACCGCTCTGTTTTAAAGTGTTGCAAACATTTCAAGTGAAAGCTCACTTCCAGTTTCACCTCAAAATAAAGTGCTTCAGATAATCTGGCTAAACTGTTGCCTTGGTTACAAACTGTAAGATCGTTTGACCGGTCGTTTCTTTTCAGATCGGGGGAATATGTGGGCAAAATAAAACCCAAGTTGTAATGAGCCAGAAATATCCTTCAATAAATGAGGGGAAGCGGCTTAATGGGCCGCTTCCAAACTCTTACGCTTGCTTCTTCTCCCTTTGCCTCCCAACCTCCCTGATTTGAGGTCGTTCCTCGCTCTTGTATCCACCGATCTGTGTGTGTGTGAGCTTGATAGTAATGTTGCATTTTAATGTGTAATACATATGTATGACCAAACACATGTTGGCTGTCAGCTTTGCCACATCTCCCCTTTGATTAATTTAACTGTGAGGTAAAGTACTACGACTCTGATGCATAACCACGCACACTCATACACACCACGCATATTCCTGACAGTGTTGACTGCTGTGGATATCAAGAATGGGATGCGGCCCCATGTGGAATAAGAGATGCTATCTCTGCCTCCACTCTTATCTCACTCTGTCCCTCCCTCAGCGTTACTCAGTGTCTCTCCAACTCTTACCTGTGCTCTCTCTTGTCATCTCGTCATCTCTCCGCATTCCTCTCTGTATATCTCCCTCCTGCTCTTCTTCTCCCTCTCCATCAGATAGAAGCTGACAGCTGCCATCAGGCTTATTTCAGGCACTGGCGCACACACACACACACACACACACACACACACGCACACACGTACACACGTTTCTCTTCTATCTTTTCACACGTTCTCTCGGTTTGTCACCTCCTCCCGTGATGTCTCCATCCTTCTGTTTGACTCCGTCTGAATGTACCTGCTTGTGAGTGAGTGTGAATCCAACTTGGATTGGTTCCTGAAGCCTGGCCCCTGCAAGCAGACGATCTGGGGGAAGAAAACAAAAGTAAACTGGGGAGCACACTCCTCTGCTGCTACTCCTTCTCCCTTTCCCCCCCTGCCTCTACCTGTCCATGTGATCGCCTACACCAGGGAGGGGATTTCTCATTGTGTGTTTCTCCCCGGTGTTGGCGGCGTTGAGCACACATCTCTCATTCATTTATAATTAGGTGTCAGGCATTCCCGTACCCGTGGTTGCACAAATTCCCCGATTTTGACATGCTGTCTCTGTCTGGGCCAACGTGTCCGTTGTGTCTGCTTGTCCATCTCATTCTCTCTCTCTCTCTCTCTCTCTCTCTCTCTCTCTTCCCAATCTGTCTGCCTGTCTTTTTTGCCGGACCGCCTTTCTCTGCTTTTGTCAAATAAATAGGTCGTCCACCTATCAATTTGTCCTTCCAACTTGCCTTCCTTCCAGTCTGTCTTCCTGCCCGTCTCTGTGCCACTCAGCCTGTCTCGCTGTTCAATTTTTTTCCCACAGTGTCAGTCTGTCAAATCAATTCTTCTGCACCCCTTAAATGAGCCAAGGAGGGCCATTTTTGAGCTATCGATCTGTGGCGCTGTGATTGCTTCGGGATTTTATTTGGTTGTCAAATGTTTACAGTGTCACAGCACAGCGTCAACAGTGTCACCCTGTTGTTAGGACCTGTCGGGCCGCCTCCATGCCAATGAGACTCATTGTTTACCCGGTCTTCTCTCTTTTTTTTTTTTCTTTTTTCTTTTGCATGTCCCGGTCTCCTCCTCAACGTGTTCTCTCCTGCAACAGGTAAGACCTTTTTTTATCTGACCCGTTTCGTGTGTTTGTCTCAATCAGTTCTGTTGTCAAACGACTCCGAGAAGTTGTGTCATGCAGGTTTGTTAATCAAACAATTTGCGATGTCCTTGTGCCTTTCCACGACGAGCACAATCCCTGACGCACACGCGCACACGCGCGCTTTGTTAGTCTCACATGCATTTACAATCTCAGGTCACACACACACACACACACACAAGCTCCATGAGTGTTAATTTACTATTCTGGTGTTGATTTACTCAACTAGTTAAATGTTAACTTGACTTTGAAGGTCTGAAGGTCTTTGTGTCTCTGTTTGTTGTTCTTTAGAGAGAGTGTGTGTGTGTGTGTGTGTGTGTGTGTGTGTGTGTGTGTGTGTGTGTGTGTGTGTGTGTGTGTGTGTGTGTGTGTGTGTGTGTGTGTGTGTGTGTGTGTGTGTGTGTGTGTGTGTGTGTGTGTGTGTGTGTGTGTGGACATTTCTGCTCTCCCACATGGGATTGGCCTCTTCCTTCCTTCCATGCATGCAGCCTGTGGGAGTAGCTTATATTTGTGTGATTTCTTTATAAGTGCGAACATTGTGTAGTCCCTGTGTGAGATCACCTGCAGGATGTTTTTCTTTTTCTTTTTCTGAGCTGTCTCGTGTGATCTCTTCGCCTCTAAAGCACTGCTTTTCTAATTTCCCATCATTCTGTATTCTCCCCATCCCTCCCTCTGTTTTTTTTCTTTTTTTCTGCCATCCTCTCCCTCCAGTCTCTTATCTCCTCCTTGCAGCGGAGCCAAGCCCAGAAACAGCACGTGCGTGCGTGTGCGTGTGCGTGTTGGCTCTATGATACACTCTGGTGTAGTCAGGAAAGGTGTTTCTCCACGTTCCAACGCCCACCCGTCTGTTTTCTCCAATTCATTTTCTTTTATCATTCTGTCTTTCCTCTCAGCGCCCCCCCACACACACACACACACACACACACACACACACACACACCCCACCCCACCCCTCCCCTCCCCTCTCCTGAGTGGTCTTCAGTCATACAATCTGTTGAAAATCTGTGTTTCTAGCCCAGCGCCCTGCTTTCTGCTGCACATCTAAGTGTGTTTATATTCATCTGTGTGAATACAGTGTGGGTGTGCGCACGTAATGTGAAATTCTCCCTGGTCTCTGGTGCATCGGGCCCCACCGCGGTTTGTTCTCGCTCAGTCCACTGATACCAACATGAAAGCATCAAGTCCTTTTGTCATCGTTTTTTTTTTTGTATTTCTTCCGTTTTTTTTCTTCAACTAACGAAGGCCAACAGAACAACAACAACAACAACAGCCAAAACAATCTAGCTACCATCACTACTACGCCAGCCAGAGTCTGCTGCACTGCTCCTCAGGCTGGCAGCCACAACACAGACACAGATATATAATTGTCTCTGCATGTGGAGTTGGTAAAAGAACTGTCGGAAGACGGGAGCTGTGGCGACTGGGGGTGCCGGACTCTCTTACATGGATATTTTGTCAGAAGCTCCCTTTATTCCTCCCTTTCTTTTCGTATTGTTTGTTTTCTCCTCGCCTTGTTCTGTACCTGCTGCACACCGGAGAACAGAAGAAAGGATGACCCAGATAGAAAGAACGAATGAGGAGGAACAGTGGGGTGCGCTGAGGTAAAAAAGCGCAAAAAAAGTGGGATTGAGAGGAAAGGAGGAGGAGGAGGAGGAGGAGGAGGGATGGCAGTCGAGAAATTTACTGGCGACACCTGCTTCGTGTCAGCGCTGCGTCGGAACAGACACATTCTTTCCTCGCCTTCGTCGCTCTCCTCAATATTTCTTTTCTTCTGTGTTTTCCTCATTTCCTTTTTTTTTCTTCTTTTTTCTGCCGCCCATGAAACCTAATAACGAGGGAAT
Source organism: Ophiodon elongatus (assembly GCA_016806645.1). NCBI lineage: Eukaryota > Metazoa > Chordata > Actinopteri > Perciformes > Hexagrammidae > Ophiodon > Ophiodon elongatus. The sequence goes on from JACSYO010002166.1 coordinate 141,987, forward strand.
AGGAGGGGACAGACGAGAACATGTCATGCAGGGAGGGAGCAAGGCAGTGTCCCGTGTGTGTGTGTGTGTGTGTGTGTGTGTGTGTGTGTGTGTGTGTGTGTATGTGTGTGTGTGTGTGTGTGTGTGTGTGTGTGTGTGTGTGCACACGTTAAAGAGGGATTCTCAAACAGCATTATTAACTCATCTGGGTTTTGCATGAGTCGCCTCCCATTCTCAGACAATGCGCGCACACACGCGCGCACACACTTACACACACACACAGAAAGCAGTGCAGTGCGTCTTGACAGCTCCCCAGGCTCCTATCCTGGAAAGGCGAGACAGGAGAGCAGCGGAGCATGCTGGGATAGTAGAGGACCCGGACGTTCATCTCCGAGCCCCCCAGCTTAGTTAATACTTAATGTCCCAACACACACACACACACACACACACACACACACACACACACTCGGACTTGCACGATCATAAACACACATGTACACACACACAAAGCCAGGAAGACATGCTTACACACACCCACACACACACTCTCAGAGTATATAAAATATTCAGGAGTCCATGAAATAATGATGAACATTGATGGAATGAAACTTGCTAATTTAACTGGGACCCTCTCTTTCCTTTGTTAGGGAAAGACAACAGACAATGGAGACTCAGTCGTACACACGCACACAAACGCACACACACACAAACACAGTCAGAGAATTAATCGCAGCAGGAGAACAGAAGTGACAGCTTATGGACACCACTGGGACAGTATCTGAAGTGTGTTTTTAAAAAAAAAAAAAAAAAAATTCCACAGCATCTGTCCCATCCGACTTAAAGCAGGGTGGTGGGCTGTGCGTGCGTGTGTGGGCGTGCACGTGTTTACTTAAGTACATATCATAGTAGGTGCATTTGAATGTTCCATTGGTTTGATTGTGTATATATATATATATATATATATATATATATATATATATATATATATATATATATATATATATATATATATATATATATATATATATATATATATATATATACACATACGTGTGGTGTGTAAGTAGGGCAGCTGTCGTGTTTCCCTCAATGCAACCGCTTCAGCAGTGAGTGGGAAGTGCAGCAGTGTGTTGCTACAAAGATTAATAATGCTGGCTGCCGTTTGTAGTATTGAGATAGAAGTTTGGTAATCAGTTAATTAAATCAGCTAATTAAATCAGTGTTTGGAAGCGAGAGTGTTTTTCACATTTTGCTTTTCTGAATGGTGGCAAACAGTTGGAGGGAGATGGAGAGAGAAAGCACAAGAAACTAGAGAGAGAGAGAGATGTAGAGAGAATATTAGGGCCTGTTGACAGCTGGACATCTTAAACGATAAGGGCACAGGACATAACGAATCTGTGTCTGGGACAGCCAGTGTGTCTACACATGGCTCTGCATGTGTGTTTGTTGAATGGAGTTCACGGGTGTGTGTGGTCATGGGCATTTGTGTGTACATATGCTCACTCATTCCAATGTGCATATTTTCAAAGAGCATTATTAACTCATCTGGATTTCGTTCCCTCGCTCGCACTTTTTGTGTGTGTGTGTGTGTGTGTGAGTGACTTAAACATTTTCCAACGGCAACAACGTCCCATTCCCCAAGTGGCAAATCATAAGTGTGTGTGTGTGTGTGTTGTGCACATTTTCCACTGATGTCAGCATTTGGACGCAGAATCACCTTTATAGGGAAAGTTGTTACAATGAAATGCTTTCCCCTGTAACAACCGGCATTAATGCTGTGTCATCCGTCACTGATTGTGCTCTTTGCTGCGCTAAGCTGTCAGATAGCGAGCGGAGGCGAAATAAAATGTTCCCCCTTGTATTCATGAATTCCAGTTTAGACAATTACTTGAGCAGCAAGACTTGAATTACAGTAAACGTCACTTTTTTATTGCAGTTTTCAAAACACATTTAAGAGCTTTGCAAAAACAGTGAGGAGTGAACGTCATTAAGATTAATAGTATTATGGATGAAACTGGTGAATTAAAAGCATGACTGCAGGAGAATAACATATAAGAATACAGCCGGAATCAAACAACAATATTATGAACCGTATATCCGTGTATATATTTAAAGCTGGCAAGCGAAAGTATGTTTTAACAAGTGAATCCAAAGGTGGCACTAATTTTTCCAGCCTTAAGCTCCTCAGGCAGAATGTTCAAAAGCCTCAGAGCCCAGACGCCACATCCCGGCCCCAAGCCTTATTACTTGCTGCAGTGCCTTCAAACTGCAGCGCATTAAAGCTAAGATAGCAAAGTTTGTATCAGCATTACTTGGTGATTCTATTCGTCATGACTCAGGGACTCGGGCTGAAGTAACAGGCTTGGACGTCACAGAGAGGAACGGTTCAAATTAAATTACACGTCTACGTGCAATAATAAAGGCATTCGTTTGAGCATCTGCCCGTTTGTGTATACGTGACGTTTCATGCCAGCTCGCACGCGTGTGTGTGTGAGCGTGGTTCGTGTGTGTGTGAGCGTGGTTCGTGTGTGTGTGAGCGTGGTTCGTGTGTGTGTGAGCGTGGTTCGCGTGTGTGTGTGCGCCTCTGACATCGATCGGCTTTAAAAGTGGATGGGGGTGGGGGGGGCCCCCCTGCTGCTCAGCAGATTGGCACTCCAGATCTCTGTTTGTGTCACCCTTTAATCTGTCCCCCTGCGTCGCACCATAATCCCTCCCCTGCCAACCTCCGCTGACAGGTGGAGGTTGCACTGGGGTGTCCTTGACCTGCGCTGCACGGTGGGCTGGCGTGGGACTGGATCAGACCAGATCAGACCCGACTCACCCTGCGTCTGCGTGTGTCGGTGAGCCAAAAAGAGCCACAGGTATCAAAGAGGCTTTTTTCGGAGGTTTTATTTTTCCGACAGCGAGTGCAATGATTCCTTATTTGATGTCCAAAGGAAGTAGGCTTCAAGTGATCTAAGTACATTTCACTGTAGGAAACTTGGAAACTAAAACCTAGGCTGAATTTCATCCTTATATTCCAGTTACAAAAGTACAAATCCAGCTTGAAATCCACTGCTGCCCTGGTTAACATACATCCCAAACCCAAAAGAATACATGGATTTAAAAGTGTGTTTTTGCGGGACTCGTTCCTGGCAGAGACTCGTGTCTCCCTGCGAGTGTCAGCGGATTGACAGTAAGCAGAGTAACGTAATGCAGCTGTCATCTGAAAACAGTCAGCCCAGGCACAGTGAAGTAACAATAACACAGCAACACCTGCAAAACCAAATTAAGACTTCATGTTTGCTCTCACAGATCCGTCTGTGGGAAGCTGTTTTTCAAACTATATGAACATGAATGGTAGCTAATGGTTTCCCCTCAAGCTAGGGAAATGAGCCCAGATATTTCCATTTATGCTGACTGTGCTGAGATACCAGCAGAAGTTGTATAAAGGAGTAGGGGGAACCGTATTGGCTCGAGCTTAAAAAACACCGACATTATCCTCCAGATCAGAACAGATAAATCCATTCGTCTGAGATGTTATATATTTAGCCATAAGACATAGTCATATTGAATGGTTAAGATGCAGTATACCAGAGAGAAATATTGTACAAACAGGTAAATGTAATTATTGAAGTACAAGTACTTCTCCCAAACTTGATTTTAGAGTGGAATAGCCTGTTACGGGGCTGCAACTAAACTTCTACAAGTTTTTAAAACAAACCAAAAAATCTTGGAGTGGAGAAGTGAACTCCCCAGACCTCTGTAGACACTCATCTCTGCTTGAGGCTAGCGGCTCGACGCTACAACAGCCACTACTAGCGTCCCACACTGGAATTTACGACCCAACTGTCCGTGGTCGAGTTGCATTGTGGGTAATGTAGGTGGCAGGTTTTGACGAGGGAGAAGAATGTGTGGAATAAACAATATCTCTGGCTTTGCTGCATCAATTTAGATTTTCTTTTAACTGGTAGTCCGACAATGTTTTGGAAGTGCAATGCTAAGTCGATGGAGTACCGCATTTACCTCATATAAAAGGGTTAAAAAAAAAATCTATGAATGACGAATACAAAAGGTGCTTAATAAAGAATAAATGCCCACAGTTATAATGCCTGTGAAGACCTTCCTTTTAACTGGAAGGCCTGTGGTCATATTCCCCCAGGAAAGCGAGTACCCCCCTGGCTGAGCTGTCCTTCTTCCAGGCGTTCTCTTACCCTCCGATAGGTATCACGCATTACAAATCTTGGGCCGTACCTGGCAGCCTTGGAGAGAGAGACCTTCCACTATCCCCGGAGAACTGTGAATACCCTCATAATCACATAATGAATGCCGGCGGCTCAAAAGCTTCAGGCTGCATGACAGTTTAGAGGATTTTAAATCTCTCCTGCAGGGGTGATTAGTAATGTGGTCATCTAGTACAGACAAGTGAGCCCGAATTCTCAGACTAAATGTCTGCTGCCAAGGCTGAGGTGTCCTTGTAGCTCAGTGTTCAATTCAAATTTGAATCATGTTGCTCGCCTCTATTGCCCAAGTGAATCCTTGCTGACCCCCTCAGCTGTACTCTTAATGAAGTAAAAAATATCCAGACAAAATTAATCTTTGAACAGCCATTTCTTAATTTCCCCACGCCAGACTGTCTGCTTCTACTTTAATACTGTTCATTACATTTTCTTAAGACACGATAAGGATTCAATTTATTTTTGTTTTATTCAAATTAAGAGGATTTTTTGGGCTTCTGCTGTCCTTAAATGTATCAATATATAAACTGAACAGACTAGAGGTGGGGAATGTTAGGACTTCAGTCAGTCTGACGCAAACCAGGGCCTATTACAGTTATGGCCTCAGCGACTATTATGTCTTCCTTTTTTACGTTTTATAGTTGGATTTCTCAATATTGTCTTTGTACACACACCCAGGCACACACATGCTCTTTGGCCTCTTTGCCCCTCATTGTGGAAACCCTGAGCGCTGCCGTAAAGCTGAATTTGGGACGTCTGCTCTCTGCGGGAAACCATGTAAAATCCATTATGATGATCATCTTCACTGAAGCTGGCCTTTCCCCCCCCCACAGGCCGGTTACAGTCCGGTGGCTATGGATCTGCAGAGCCGTACTCGATAGCATCCTGTAGTTATGTGTCTGTGGTCACCTCTTTTTAACCCCGTGGTCAAACCATGGATCGTATAGACCTCCAACTATTACATGTTGGAGGAGGAATCAATTCCATCACTGGAAGATTTTCTCTGCAAATATGTAGAAAAGGGAAATGTCAGACTTTACGTCAGGGCCTCACAATGTGAGTAATAATTACAGTTGGATGCCAAAGACTGCAGCACAGACTGTTTTAAAGGGGATAGGAAATCCATGCCTTTTGTTTTTGATGCTTGAAGATTATGTTATATGATTAAAAGCTCCAAGACGACAAAATGAACCTTGAGGTGACATTGTTTTGTCAACTGCTGTTTCCGAGTGCAAGAATTAACTTTGAACATCAAACTAAGTCGATACCAGAGAAACTAAAAAGATATCTAATTTCCGTAGGTGTCATTGCGTCAGGCTTCAAAATAATACCGTATGGTATGGTCTGCTATTTGATACAACCACAAAAGATAATGGCTCTGATGTATCTGTCTAACTTCTCCATAGATTTCTTCTGTTTTCTTTATTCTGCTGCCAAGTGCTGATTGAACATGGGAGCACAACGCAACGGAGCAGATTAGAAATCTACAGTAGAATTCTAATTCTCGTCCTCTAATGGCCTACAGTAGAGTCAAAGGAATGTGAAAAGGATTAACACTGGGATGAATGCACAAGAGGAGGGAGAGAGCCCGAGATTACAATGAGAGCTTTGTTTCTGCAACTATCGAGCTGAGGTTTCTGCGAGGATCCATTATTCTTGCACTGATGCTGCTGTCTCAATGAAAAGTGGTTGGCGGCGATGCATTGTTTCAACAGCAAAGGGGGATATCGCTACAGTGCTATTCAGCATAATTTAGCCTTCCCACCCCGCCTTCCCATCCCACACCTCTAACTCACTCCCTGCCTGCGTCGTTGTGACTCGGTGCAATTACCTGCGGTGCTAAATCAGGGTTTGACAGCGGTGGCTAAATATGGAGCTTCATGCCCACCTCCACCGTATCAAACTTTTTTTTTTTTTAGGGGTTTGCCAGCAGAAACCACTCCAACCGGATGCAGGCCTCTGATAAACGCCGGGTTACCCGGGACGACGGTTGTCGAGGGCACCGTTTGTCAGTTATATGGGCTGGTTGTCAAGGAGCAGATTGTCAGAGACCAAGGAAGTCGGGGACAATTAGAAGATGGTGTGATTTATGTCGTGTGATAAAACCCGGAGCCGCTGCCGTGTTGGGTAGGTGTCACCGTGTCTGAGCGCCGCCAGCCTCGGCCGCACGCGTGCACGCATGCAGTCGGACGCCTTGGTATGTCAGAGTGTGACAGATATTCCTGGCTTGGCGCTTGCACCATCATTTCCCATCGCTCCTCTCGGCGCAGATGTTCGCCTGTGCACACCCGATCATACACCCAGCCGCGCACACGCACACACACACACACACACACACACACACACACACACACACACACACACACACACATAATGGGCAGCGCTCCACACGCATTCCCAGCTCCAGCTGTTCCAACAGTTAGTGGGACATGGTAGATGCCTCTATTAGAGAGCCGCAACTCCCCGCAGAGGTGGAGAAAAGAGATGGAGTGAGCCATGGATGAGGAATGAACAGGGAAAGTTGAACAATGACCCTGGTGCTGCAGGCTGGGAGGGAGGAAGGGAGGGAGGGAGGGAGGGATCATGCTCTGGCTCCGGCTCTGGCAAGTCTCACAGCAGACATTCTGGACATTTCTGGATCTAGCTTCAGAGCTTCTTAGTGAAATGGAGGGGGAGAGGTGTACACAGCAGGGACGTGTGGGGGTATTGAGGAGGGGTCTTGGAGGGGGTGATGAATGCTTGCGGAATGCTCCAGGAATGTCAGATGGGGCTTTTTAGAGGCGGCCTGCTCAGCGAGGGCAGATGTGGCCTCGGGGGAAATCACAGGATCATCATTCCACCGCTGCTTACCTTTTTTCTTTCCAACACACAAAACCATACACAGATCCATAATTCCAGCGGAACGGTCTCCGCTGTACAACCATCAAGGGGGGAAAGTTTAAATGGGAATTTATCCCCCAGCTGGGGAGTGGTGGCTACCTCCAACTTTAACAGATGGTTTTATTTACTTTTTACAAGGATTTATGTTTGCAAGTTTGAAGCTCCTGCCAGCTGCTGGTAGTAGAGTGGAGGTTAAATACTACAAAATATAGTGCAGGGTACAGGGTCCCCTCTGTTACAGCAGCATCTCTTTGGTACATGTTCTCAGCGCCGATCCATGTCTGACCTCTGAAGAAGTCTAAATTTTAATCCTCCCACCCTTCCTATTTCTTCAGTCTCCGTCCGTCCTGCCATCCCTCCCCTGGAGACGGGTTGTGAACTCACGAGGTCCAAAGCCTTGTGTAGGTAGACCGGCCTCACTATCAGACGAGACGACGCGGCGTGGGCTAGACGAACAGACTTGTCCTGCAGGCTTTTGGCCGATTAGCTTTCCCTGCGAGTCTCGAGGTCGATCTTTTTTCGGCAGTTAATAATGTTTCCTGTTACACTGGGACGAACCAGTGTGGGTGGATTAACAGATACTAGACAGTTGGAAGACATGGGGGAAAAAGACACGGTGAGCTTTCAGCGCGGTGACCCAGTGTGGGAGGTTTGCAGGCAGTCTCTGATAAAGGCCCAACTGCTAACTGTTTCCTCCAGTTCCTACTGAATGCTAATCAGGAGGAGCAGAAGACAGTATTGGCTGGTTCCTCTTATTTCCTCTATTGAGCGTCTGCCTCTTCCCACCCTATCCATCTCCTTTCCTCTCATTCTGTTTTTCTCTTGTCTCCATCCTTTTTTCTTTTTTTTTCTCCGTTGCCGAGATAGCTGTTACAAGGCTTTGCAGATTTAGCATGAAAATGAGGGGAAGCACTTGGCTCTTCAATGTAGACATGTTTTCTGTGCGTGTGCGTGTGCGCGTGCGTGTGTGTGTGTGTGTTGAGCGCTCCGTTGACTCTCACCATATGGAGGAGCTTCATTTGCATAGTGTATTGTTCCCCTGGCACATGGTCTCTTGTGAGTTTTAGCCATAATATACTCCGTCTCTTCCTAGTGCACAGCACATGAACATACACACTCCAACTCTGACCCTTAGACACACACTCTAGTTTTTTTCTTTTTCTTTTTTTTTTTTCTTTCCCTCCGGCGCCCCCTACCACGGTATCTGATCCAAGGATTTGTTTGGGATTCACTCGGATTCACCCTGATTCACCCTGATTCACTCTGATTCTCCCTGTTATTTATCAGTGTGTGTTCGTGCGCCTGCATGCGCACATGTGCTCGTCAGTACACGTTTCTTCTGGCTGGGCACATGAATTTAATTACATATGAGCCTTAGTTTTGTATATCTTCCAACGAGACACAATCTTGCATTGTTAGCCCTGTTGAGGGTAGGATGTGCTGCAACATATTCTCACACACACTCATACTTTTACTATTATGTAGACATTCCATTGACTAACATCTGCTCTGGGATTTCGCTCTTATGGCTAAATGCCAAACCCTTTGTGCAATACAATACAACTTTGGTATAATTTGCGTAGTTTTGGCCATAATTTCTACTGTTGTCATAACACGGTACTCATCAGAGTAATTGCTGGGTACATGCCGACTTTGCTACAACAAAGTCTGACATGGCGAGAAACAAGATCTAATTTGAGGTAAAACTGAAAGTAAGCGTACCCAAAATATCAATAGTAATTATCCAGAACTACAGCAACCACATTTCAAAGTTGAACCAGTAAGTAGGTCTTTCTTTGCCCCATCAGCTGTGCTGGCATGCTGCGTTTCACACAGCGGCAAGGGCAGGAAACACGCTTAAATTAAAGTCAGGTGTAACGGCTGACTTTGTGACTTGTCGTAGCAGGAAATCACAGATGTAACTAATAACGTTAGAAACAACTGCATAACATTTAGATGAGCCGTTTCATGAGTTTGTGCATGCACGCTCAATGTCATGGCTCACCGGGACACTCGATGGAACTGAGCCAACATTTAACCTGTGCCTTTTCCTGTCGACAACTTTCCAAATATCTGCCATGAAAAGGATCTATCAGCAGATCTATTAGCAGATCTATTAGCAGATCTATCAGCAGATCTATTAGCAGATCTATCAGCAGATCTATAAGCAGATCTATTAGCAGATCTAACAGCAGATCTAACAGCAGCGGGTAGTGAACATGCTGTGATGCATTGACGGAGACTGTTAACCAAAGTACCATTTACATATGGATTCAGTCATGACAAGTCATCTGAAATATGTGTTCATTAGTTTCTATTGTTGACAAAGCTGTTGGTGTGCTCATAAAACTGTTTTTGTCCGTTGGACTTTTCCATTGATTCAAGTCGTCACAAGCAACATTTGATGTTTTGCCAAATTGAAAGTAGAAACACACCCACCCAGCTCAAACCGGTACCGTGTCTGGTTTGGGATTGCATACTCCTTAAGATGTGTTGCAACAGGGAGTTTTGAAACAGTTTCCTTTTTCTAAAACTAAAAGGAAAAAGTTAACTATTTGGCTTATTTCTTTCTTATTTGGCAACCTTGGGATTTGTTTAAAACCTGACCGCTTGTGTTTCTCACCCCGTGTGACTTCGGTTTTGTGATACTAAACCAAAACTATGAAAATAAAAAATATCCTTTAGCCTTGTTTATGGGGCCAAATGTTCCTACACGTCTTTTTGATCTATAACAAATTTTAAAGTCGTCCATTACAAACGCATGCTGCACCCTTTTCCAGTCCCCATTATTCACCTGATCTTGCCCCTGTCTGAAAAATATTTTATTTCTATACTGAGGAATAGTCTATTATACATGACCATTAAAGGGAATACTTATTGACTTTATCTTAATAATTCTTGCCTATATCAAAGGAGCACTCTGGCTTTGACCCACGGCCTCTGTTTACTTTCTTTTTAGTGGATAAGATAAACATGTCAGCTGTGATGTATATTTTTTCCATCAGCCTTTCACTTGTTGTTTTTCCATTTAATTTGTCTTCCATTGCCAGAACATCCCAAAGCTTGAGCTCAGTTTGTGCTGGAGGAACAGCAGCCGTATGCCAGTTTCGTTCTATAAGGCAAACGAGCGGATTTCATGCCAAATCCAACCAGGTGGCACAAATTGTGAAAGGCACTCACTGTAGATGCCGATAGAGCTGCCAGGCTCAAAATTAATTTAGCTCTGATTTATTGATGTTAAAATAACAACATTTACATTCTTCCTGCTTTTGAATTGTGACTCAATCATTCTGGGTGGGGTTTTCAGCTAAATGCCTAATAGTGACTGACAACATGAATGGTTATTGAAGCTGACACACACACACACACACACACACACACACACACACTGCACAGACCCCGTCCTCTGCTGTGTTGAATGTCGGGGTGTTGATGCTTGGTAAGTTTCTATCCCGCTTGGTTGGCGAGGAGCGTTGCCAGGCCGACAGCTGCTCCGACTTCACATTCCCCAGCATGTGATCCGGGAGTGGAAACTCAGGGGAGAGTCTGCCCTGTGAGATGGACACACAGATCTACGTCCACACACACACACACACACACACACACACACACACACACACACACACACACACACACACACACACACGGTGAAAAACACATGTACTTAGAGGCACACATGCACCAGCTAACAATCACCCACACACACACACACACCCATGCAAGGTGTGGGCTGAAGAGCTGGAGAGGCTAGATGTCACAGGACTTATAATAGAGGGATGCCCCCTTAAGCTGCTTCACACCAGAGCCCAGAAAATCAAATTGTCATATCAATGAGCAGCTCAACCCCCCCCCTCACCCCATAAAAAAGATCTCCCCTCTCCTCCTCACTTTTCTTTTTCAGCCTCTTCTTCCATCTCTCTCCCTCCCTTTTCCCATGCCTTTCTTAAAAAGCAGGTTTGAAGTTTTGTGAAGGACTGAGCAGGCATTTCAATTATTTTCGGTGTCATTCGTAATGGTTTAAGAAGGAGAGAAGAAGAGGGAGATGAGAGAAAAGGGGGGAAGAGGGTGCTGAGAGCAGAGGAGAACATGGGAGCAGGCAGAGCAGAGCTGTTTGTGGCGGGCTAAATGGAGATCTAATTCAATTTTAGCTATGACCATGGGCCAGGTTCTGTTACTAAAAGCCTGTTTGCATCAAATGCAAACACAACATCATTTTTTTTTTTTAATCCCTTTCTTCTTTCCAGCCAAATAGAGACTCATCAAAAAAGGGCAGGGACTTTGCATCTATCCCCAGTCAAACATCTCCTATTTTCAATTTTTTATTAAAAAGGTTGTTTGATAAGAGCATTTCTAGGTCTTTTCCTCTTTAGTCTATGTTGGATCTTCTGTGGAATTAATGTCCTTTTTGAATCTATGAATGCAGTTGATATGCACCCAACAGATGGTGCGTGGCTCCACAGCTTTTCTTCTAACCCATTTTTTTTATTTTTTTTCTCTCCTTGTTTTTTCCTCTCCACTAGCCAGTAAGAATTTGCTGCTCAGTGCATGTTAGCTGCATGTTCCTCTACGTTTGTTGTAGAGTTTGTTCTGCTCTCTTTCTCTCTCTGTCACAGATGTAGCCTGAAATCACGTCTGTCACACTGGCCTTAATCTCAGGGTTAGCAGCTGCCGGTTGATTATGTCTGTGTGTGTTTGTGTGTGTGTGTGTGTCTGTCTGTGTGTGTTTGTGTGTGTGTGCTTATGGATTGTTGGCGTGTATGTGTTTTGTGTGATGTAGTGTGAAAGAATCAAAGAAGTAATTAAGTTCCCCTCGGTGCTCTGGTTACCTGAATGTGTTAATGTTACTTTGTTTGAAGCCGTTGGTCATTTGATAATTAGAAGAACTGTTGATGAAAATGCGTTTCATTTACGTTCGTGTTGTATCGGTTAGATGAGATGATTCTTACAGCTTTCATTTCCTTTTCGATAAAATATAAGACCACATCCTGCATTGGTTGCGCTTACCTTATCTTAAAGATGGGTAACAGGGTGAGACTGCTTGCTTGGCTCTGTCCAAAGTAAAAAGAGATCCTTCTGCCAGCACTTCTAAAGCTCACTAATTAATACATTATTGCCTATCTGGTTTTGTTTTCTGCCATGACAAAACACAAGTGCAAGTCAATAAAATGGCAACTTATCTTTTTATTAGTTTTAATGGATTATACAAACGAGATACGTGTTAATTAGTGTTTTTTTGTGATCTTTGGACAGAGCCAGGCCAGCTTTCTCCCCTGTTTCCAGTCTTTATGCTAAGCTAAGATAGCATAAAGATTACAGATAAGAGAGTGGTACACTTTTCATCTGTGTTGAAATATTCCTTTCAGAAGAACTTGAGTCCAGTTGAACGGAGTCGAGGAAGGAGTATATGAGGACTGAAGGAAGGAGGGAAGGAAGGATGCCACAGCCTCGCAGCTCATTTGAGGCAAAGCTGGGGCTGTGAGCTTGAATTACACCGCTAGACAATGGGCTTCTTTCACCCAACTCACACAAACGTACACAAACGTACACAGACACACACACACACACACACACAACACAGAGGCGTTCTGTCTCGCAAAACTGTTGTTGCTCCTGTTGCACAATATTTGGCTCTTATTATTTCATTATGCCCCCTTCTTCCTGCTCTCCTGCCTCTCCACCCGTTTCTGGTTTTAATTTGCTTGACTGCTTGTTTTTGTCTGACTGATTAGAGCCTCTCTCTCTGTGTGTGTGTGTGTGTGTGTGTGTGTGTGTGTGTGTGTGTGTGTGTGTGTGTGTGTGTGTGTGTGTGTGTGTGTGTGTGTGTGTGTGTGTGTGTGTGTGTGTGTGTACCGCCCTGTCACATGTATCTAGCCTGTACCGTATGATTGCATATGATAACAAAGGCTAATTTTAGCTGTGAAATCCCTCTGACATTGTGTCTCTTGAGTTGCGGCCGCATAATGAGAGAGAGAAGGCACAGGGACAAAAACTGGGGAATGTCATCGTTATTCTATAATTCCCTGGAATTTTTGTTCCCATTTTCCCTCTTTCGCTCTCATGCCATTCCTCCCTCCAGGCAGTGCTCATTAGCCCCTTGGCCCCCTCTAAACAGGTGGGGCATGTTTGGCACAGCCCTCCGACATGCAGTCAGGCCTAATTGGGCTTGGAGGACCCCTTACCCAAACACACACACACACACACACACACACACACACACACATACATCACTCATATGCACCCCTCCCCATTTTCCCTTCACACATTTCCCTCCATTCTTAAAGCACCAATTGTCCCCTTCCTGTTCCCCTGGGTGAGGCTGCAGTCCCTGGACCGGAGAGTGTAAATCCAGCCCCAGGCTTGTCTCCGGGCCTGTCTGACTGACTGGTCTCCTGGCTGTCCCTCTGTCTCCCCTCTTACCCGTCTCTGTCAATAGATAATAAGCACCGCTACCCATGCAAGCTCCATTGATATGCAGACGTATCCCCCAAATGTCAGTTTCTTTGCTTTTTCCCCGGCTCTCCGCCTCGCCTTTTACCTCTCCGCCACCTCACCTGTCTTTCTTTCTTCTCGTTCCTCTCCCTCTCTGGCTCTCTCCCAACTAGACTCTTTGTGCTTCTTTGCGTCTTGGTTGCTCGAGAATAATTTTAAAGTCCTACCTGTAGGACTTTTCTTTTGTTTTCACTTTTCAAGGATACCCAGAGACTGAGAGTTATCCTCCTGTGACTGCTGTTTTGTGTTTGTTTGTGTCTGCTGAGCTCTCTGGGTAAACGTGAATCATACCCATCTATGTCTGTGTAATTACAGCCACATCAGCCTGTTTTTTTTCCCCTTTCCCGGCAAACACTTGACACTACCTTGAAAGAGTGTTTTCTTTAAAAAAAAATCCTAGTCTTGCTTCTGCCTCCTGTCTTTTTCTCTCCCTCTCTCACACACATACACACGCACACTATTCTCCGCTGCTACTGGCTCAACGATATCTCATTATCCTGTTTATTCATACAAACAAATGCCTTCTTTTTGGCACACATACATAATATACAGATGTAGCGCTGGGTTGGAGAGCGAAGAGCAGAGTGAAGTGTGTGCGTGTGTGTGTGTGTGCGTGTGTGTGTGTGCGTGTGTGCGTGTGTGTGTGTGTGTGTGTGTGTGTGTGTGTGTGCGTGTGCGTGTGCGTGTGTGTGTGTCGATTGGGTTGCACAGGGCAGGTGGGGAGGTTTGAATGTTAACTGCCTTATCACTCCAATTTCACACTCTCGCCTCCAGTCACACACACAAACACAATGCATGCACACAGAAACACCCTGTTGCCTCCGGTCTCGTATGTGACGACTGATTAACGGGGAAACGAAAGGGGGGGGTCACACGCACACACACACACACGCACACACACACACACACACACTAATCCCAGCCAGAGGGGAGGTTTTGTGTGTATGAGTGTGTTAATGAATGTGTGCGGCTGCTTCTGTAATGGGGCCACCTGTCTACTCATTAGCCTCGTTACCCAGCCTTTTAATTGCCCCCAAACTCTGCGTCATGTCTCCTCCTCCCTCTCTTCTTCCTCCCCCTTCCTCCCTCCTTGGTGATTTCTCTTCATCCTGTTAAATGACCTATTGGGACATATCAATAATCTGACATCATCACCGTACAGCAGGGGATTATGTCATACTGCGCAGGTGTGTGTGACTGCGTGTGTGTGTGGTGGGATTGGGTGGGGTAATGGGAGTGCAGCACGTCCATATGTCAGCGTATTAACAAAGTGATTGCTTTGACCTCAGTATCAGGAGGCCTATGAATATGATGCAGAGTGGAGGGGAATTTGTAAACGCACGCACACACAAGTTGATTTGTGTTACCTTGAACAACCTAAAGCTCCACCTCTATTTCTCTCATTTTCTAGCTCATATCTCATTTCCTTTTTAGAGCCGCATTATTATGAAAATGGACTCTGGTCAATGTATTTTCCTCGTACTACTGCGTTCACACCTCCAAATGTGAGTGTTTGTCGCAGCTTCAGGAAACTACAGCAGATTGTTTTATTGTATTTCTTTGCATACATTTTCACTGTGTTTGTCTCAGTGCAGTGTTTCTTTAAGTTGCTGAGTCCTTTTTTCACACAGTCTTAACACCCTTATTGTGGTCTATATGTAGAAATTTGATTAATAATGGCTTCTTTATTACTTTGGGGAAGCAGCTACGATCCAAAGGCAAAGAATCTGTAGCTATTTGTCGTCATCTGGCTTAAAACCAAAGACAAACTGAGATTTTTGGCTGTGTATTTTCTTTTCTATTGCTGAGCCAATCCACTCTGCTTTTTATACAACATGATGGACATAAACATAGAATGGTTCATATTTCAGAGATTAGGAGTGGGTGATGTGGATGAAAACAGTTTATGTAATTCAATGTAGTGAAATGTATAAATATCATGGTATTGTAAATGTCTTTTTGTATGGATAAAATGTCAGACAGGAATGTCTGTTTTTGCCTAATTCAGCAAACAAATACCAGACACATAAATGCTTATCATATTGATGCAAAAATCTAAAATGAAAACCATAAATATGAGAAAATGGAAGAGAAAAAAAAAAAAAGCGCTGAAACGATTAGTCAATCAATCAATCTATTGGAAGCAACAGAATCAACAGAAAATTAATCAGCAACTTCTCTCAGAATAAATTACAAATGTTTGTCATGCAAGCAAAAACACCAAACAGTTGCTGATTCCAGGATTTGATGTATGATTTTAATTTGAAGACTTCACCTTGGGCTTTGGGAAATTATTATGGGGATTTCATACTTTTTTTTTTTCTCTAACTTTTTATAGTCAAAACAATTCATCGAAAACAATCAGCAAATTAAACGATGATTAGAAGAAAACTTTTTTTTTTTTTTTTTTAATCCTCCAAAATTGCCACAAAGCAGTCTTGTTCACCAATGGCCTAATACATTCAGAGAAGTTAACGAGATAGGACCCATGTGTATACCGTTGCAATACCTCTGACGGTAGACAAATGTCTATCTCCCGGCAGTGTATCTGATGTCGTCATATCACCCCCAAACTGTCAGGGATACATAACTTTAAATTGTGAAAACATGAAAAATGATCCGCGATTACTTGTGCAATCCTTCCTGTCCTCCGCCCATCTCCTCCTCACCGAATCCATCTTCTTTTCTCCGCATCTCTCCCTAGCCCTCCGTCCGTGTCGGACAGCTCTCTGGGCTGTTGCCAGTCCAGTTACATGAGAGAACAGGCGGCCGTACATTCCTTCTGAACATAGCTTTGCACTCAGGGGATTCCCTCCCCTGTCTCTCTCCCTCTGCCCTCTCTTTGTTTTTGTCCATTCCTGTACTGTAATGTCCAACTCGGGCTGTGTCACTTCCACCCGAGTCACTCTTCTGGTTACCACGGAAAGGATGCCGCTTTTGTTTGTGCTGAAATGCAGTGGTCCATGCGTTATTTTTGCACTCATGGCATAAGCGAAGTTTTCACACGCTCCTTTAGTGACGGTAGCACGGCTATTCTCATTTGCAATGCCAACTTGCATTTTTTTTTTTTTTTTTTTTTGTTTTTGTAAAGAGCACCTTTGCGTGCAGAGAGGAGCTTGCATGCCCTGAATACTTTGACACTATCTGCATGGGATCTGAGACATGCTCGCTGTGTTTCTCTCACCGGGGGCTGAGGAAATTGTTCCGTACACGGCCACAATAACAAGGCTCCTCTTTGGGGCTTCGCCAGCATTAAAGAAACATTTGACTGGATGCTGTTTTAAGTCTAAACCTGATCATAAGTTTCAACGCTTGTCTTCTTCCAGTGTGTCAAATGTAAGAAGTTGCTGCTTTTTATAGTGTTATATGAATGAACAAAGCTGAATAACAAAGCAAGACATTTAAAGACACCAGCTTGGGCTTTATGATTCAAAAAAAAAATATATGTATCACAAGTTTCTGGCGTTTTATAGATCAATTATTACAATAATCTTCAGATTCATTAATGATTTGAAAATGTTATTTGCAGCCACATGTGAATCATAAATCATACCACACCGCTGTTTGAGTCTATTAGGCAGGATTACAACATTAAAATAGACCGGAACAGCCTTCATCAGTGCATTATTTACTGATGTAACATTTTGCATCTTGTATGTCGGCAGTTGCTTTTTATAATCTGTGCTGACTGACTGTTGGAATGACTGGCAGCGTTTGGTTTTGCAGTTCTCAATTCCCCATTTTGTGTAGATTAAAATGTCAAAATAGGAAAATGCCCATTCCATTTTCCCTGAAACCAAGGGGATATCAAGAAGTTGCTTATTATGAAAAAAACTAAACAATTCTTTTAACAGAAAAATATTCAGCAACCACTCTGATGATTTATTAATAGTTTCGGTCTATATTCCCAGACGGCAGCTTCCTAAAAGTGTTGATTTGCTGCTTTTAAATATCTTTTGGGTTTTGAACTTTAAGTTGGACAAAACAAGCAATTTGAGGAAACTGTGATGAACATATTTTCATTTTATTTTACATTTGATAGATGATTCAATAATTTACAGCCCTAGTTGTAATTATTGCATATCATTTTATTTCATCGTAAAAAGTAGACTCGGCCCACTTGTCCCCGTCCCGTTGCTCGGCCACATCAGCACACAGCGTATCCAATTGCATCCAGAAGTCTGCAAATCTCCGTCAGGATGTTATGATATACAGAAAATGTGAACACTTGCAATGGAAAGAATTCAGAAACCATAACTCCTTGGCACAACGTGATTTCTCTTTGCTGAGGGAGAACAAAGAATTTCCACAAGTTTTCTCATCTTGAACCACAATCTCCGGGATGTCTGCTTCACTCCGGCGGGGCCCCTCCGTGTCCCCTCTTTCCAATACTGTCGCCACTGTCTTCTCTGTTACTCTCTGCCTTTTCACTTGTCTCGCATATGTCTTCTGTGTTTAAAGTCCAAACTACCAAGGCAAGCTGTCTGAATCCTGAGGCTGTTATTGATCGACTAACAAAGAGAGAGAGAGAGAGGGAGAGAGAGAGAGGGAAGGAGGGAGAGGGAAGGAGGGAGAGTGAGCCAGGGCGGGCAGAGAAGACGCCTCGAGAGCTTGTCTGAACCGGAGGGTCTATTTCTGTCTGTCTCAATGCGTCATTAACAGAAGACACACCGGACACAGGATGAGATGACGAATGGTGAGCGGAGGAACAGGAGAAGGATGAAGGATGAAGGATGGAGGGTGAAGTTTAGTCTCGAGAGGTCACCGTTGATTTGGTGCTGCAGACGGAGGGACCGAATATCCTGAAGCCTGTCAGCTCACAACCATGTCTGATTGTTCATTGTCGTGTGTGTGTGTGTGTGTGTGTGTGTGTGTGTGTGTGTGTGTGTGTGTGTGTGTGTGTGTGTGTGTGTGTGTGTGTGTGTGTGTGTGTGTGTGTGAAAATGGAACAGGCAGGACTCAGTAGAAGTCTATTGAGATGCAAGTCCTGACACATCGCTCCTCACTCTCCCTTCTCTAAATACACACACACACACACACACACACACACACACACACACACACACACACACACACGGTTCCTCTGCATTTACAGCTAGCACATTCCACAGGGACCGTTCTTCTGAAAGCAAAGTGACTGAAGGCAGACCGGTCGGGACTTACAGGGCTTTCCCTGGAAGTTAAAATACACACACACTCACACAGAAACACGCTGATGCGGTACTCCCGGGAAAAGTGTTGGGTTTGGAATAGATTTCTGCGTATCGATCCTGGTGCATATAAAATCAATCGGCATCGAGTGGGGTTTGCATCCCAATGTCATTCTCAGTTGACACGGTTGCTGTGACCAGTTGACTTTTCCCCGTTTGTGAAAGAAAGTGTAGATTTAAGAGTTACTATTTCTGTAAGTTGACTTACAGCAACTTGTAAAGCCTGCGTCAATCACATCCTCAGCTTTTTTTTGTTTTAGTATTATTGTTTCTGGGGTGTTTTCTGCTATTTGTCATGAATTTCGCAAGGTAGATGACATTACCCGTCCTCATTCTCTGACTGATTGATTGACTGTTTCCTCAAACGGTGAAAACGTCCGTCAATGGGCACAAACCAGCCCCATTTCATCGCTGAACAAATCACAGGTGTGGTCACACTGCGGTTAAGTGCCTCAACAACTGTACTTTTCACTGCTTTGTCTGTCCTTTGTGAAGCCAGACGCCGCTGTTGCGCGCTAGCTCCGGTCCAGCATTGTGACAAACGCCATACATGTTAGTTGACAGCAATGTAGACGGATATTAAACCGCTTATTTTTTTCCGAGCAACGATCCATATCCCAAAGATATTCGGTTCACGGTGATATGAAACAGAGAAAAGGCAGCAAATTGTCACATTTAAGAAGAAATGAAAGGTACGTTTCATAACAAATCCTTTTGGTTTATTAAGTTATTCCAGTTCAGAACTGATTCTCGATACCAAGCACTAACCCAGACCCCATCAGAAATGTAAAAAGAAGTCACTGGTATTGGTTTGTTGGCATCGAGCAGTGATTCATTAACCCAGGCCGTGAAACACACACCCTGCCACTAACCGTAAACCGTATTTTTGCTATCTGTGTTTTGTTTTGATTCCGTTATCCGTTCCACCAAATGAAGTTTAATTCTGGTGCACTTTCCTAGGGGTGTGTGTGTGTGTGTGTGTGTGTGTGTGTGTGTGTGTGTGTGTGTGTGTGTGTGTGTGTGTGTGTGTGTGTGTGTGTGTGAATTCTGAGGCGGCATTTTCTTCTTTTTTTCTACTTGTTTTTACACGAGCTGTTAAGAGTTCAGGGACATTTTTAGAGGTGGGAAAAGAGCGGTGTTGTTGAGTGGATCTGGTTTCAACAAACATCCGTGAACTATTAATAAATCATGGCTGCGCCGCACAGGGGTGCTGTTGGCGTCACCGTGTTTGTATGTTCTGGGTAGGTAAGTCAGACTATGAGCGCGACCGTATATATTTTAACAAGACATCTAAACATTTTCAGGAAGAAAAATAAAGCCGTTGTATCTCTAGTGTATCGCAACCACAAAGCCACCTCCATTATTTCTTTCGCTCCTGTTGTTCTTGTTGCTTCCCTGTCATACAAATAAATCTTCCAACAACACTCCTAATTTGCATGAGACCTTATCGAAAAATGGCAACCCAAGCACGTGAACTTGTAGACCTTAAGCCGTATTAATCGTTCTCCCGTTTTGAACTTTTCAACAACGCTAACTAAAACTCCAAACCATCTCAAACCTCACCGGTCCACAGTTTGTGGCGCTCCCTCAAGGACGTTACTCTGGTTTTGAGATTTTAACAACAAAAAAAAACCAACCTCCTAGAAGGGAGAACACATTGTAATCAGGCGGAGGCGAGAGTAAGAGATGGGCTGACTGGAGGGAAGCGACAGAAAGGGAACGATTTAAACCGAAAAGGGAAGAGAGGTTAAAGAGAGACGGTGGAGGTTGCAAAAGTGGTGATTTGTGGCCCACAGGAAACAGGCAAAGGGCTCATTTACCCTGAGCTCTGAGGGACCATAACAGGCCCGGGCGCTATGTGTTTCCTCCTGATAACGCTCAGCCAGCTCACATTTACTCACTTGACCAATATGTTTATTTTAGGTCTTTTATTGGGTTAAAGCTGCTGATGTTTATTCCTTTTATCCTTGAAGTTTGACCGTGGTCGTAACAAAAAAAATGGTGAGGAACTATTCTAGGAATATATACGAGGAATAAGTATTCATTGTCTCCGTTTTAGATAATTGTACTCTTTGCAAGATGGAAAAGCCCTCCGAGTGTCTCTTTCGCACTTAATTGCAGAGCGTGTAAACACACAGTTGTGCACGAGAGATGATGGAGATGGTGAGAAAAGACGGGTAAAAAAGTGAGAAAACCCTCTAAAAATATCTCGCTCTTACAGCCTCTGTTTTTTTTATTCCGTTCTAGTGATCGGGATGAAAAAAAAGCGAGAAAAGTGAGAGATAAAAGACATAACTGTCCTTGTTCAGTCCGAATCCCGCAGTTGTCCAGATAAAAGCTTCATCACACCTCTCCCTGCCAAACACAAGCTTTTTTTTTTATCAGTCTTCTCTAAACGCCGGCGATCCGATAGCATAAATCTTGTCGATTAGTTGACATGTGTGACACCGGATAAATGAAGTTTTGAGTGTTTTTGCGAGGGTGTTTGAGAGGTATTCATCCATTTGATAACACAAAAAGGCATACAGGGGAAATTTGCTGAAAAAAAACAAAAACATTTTACACATAGTCTGCAAGAGGGCCACCGTCGAGCGGCTGCTCCCAGACTGCAAATTCCTGCGTTCAGCCGGAGGATGATGTGCTAAAACCTCGACGGTGAGAGATTGAGCGCTGTGTATTAGCTTTGAAGTTAATTTGACAAGTGCACGTATGCTCCAACTATAAGCAATATCACCTGTGAAGAAAAGAAAAAAAGAGCCGCTCAGAGGCAAGGAGCGAGTGCGTGTGTGACAAGGAGTGGACTTTGTGTGTGTGTGTGTGTGTGTGTGTGTGTGTGTGTGTGTGTGTGTGTGTGTGTGTGTGTGTGTGTGTGTGTGTGTGTGTGTGTGTGTGTGTTTTGAATCATCATTACCTAGGGATCTGAGTACACGGCCAGACATCATTAGACTTTAAGGCGAGAAAGTCTCCACGGCACCAGTTCTGCAGTCTGCCTGACCCAGCAGACACGACAGGCAGGCATGCCGTTTAAGATCATTTATTTGGGTTGCATTTATGTGTGTGTGTGTGTGTGTTTATGTGCATGTTATTTATTTATTTTCCCTGGTAATATGCCTGAGCCTTCATTATAGCTGGAGCCATAACTTTGATAAATCACTTGGGCTCGGGGCCCTCACTGCTTTCACAGTATTAGAAAACTAATTGAAATTCTCTTCCGCCCCCTCTCTCTCCCCTCTCTCTCCCCTCTCTCTCCCTCTCTCTCTCCCTCTCTCTCTCCTCTCTCTCTCTCTCTCTCTCTCTCTCTCTCTCTCTCTCTCTCTCTCCCCCACTCCCCCTTTCTTTTTCTCTCTCCATTTTTCGCCCTTTCCCTCGTTCTCTCCACCCGTCTCTGTTGCGAGGGCCAAACTGTTCTGTGTTTTTTCAGTAGAAAAGAAGCCAGGAGGGGGAAAATGTCATCACTGATTTAATAGGCGTAGTCTTACCCAGAAACACACACACACTCTCACACTCACACACACAAATACACACTGCACTCTGGGGAGTGTTAGGAATCCTGATAATGTCATCATAGGAATCTCCATAATGTACCCCGGTCTCTGCAGGCTCCAGTTCGACTGTGCCTCTCCACTCCCCTGATTTTGATTAGATCGGGCATGAGATTTTAGGTTTAGGTTGATGGGATTTAGAGTTTAGATACTTCTTTCTATGGCTGTGATCCCCTGCTGTCCCAGGATTGAGGGTCTGTTTGGTTCGTTGCCTGGGATCTCCCAGCTGCCACTGGATTTAGGGTTTAGTCGTTTCATTGTCCATGATCCCTCTGCTGCTACTAGATTTGTTTCATTTGAAGGGATCTCTCCGTGCTGCAGCTAAATTCAGGGTGTGGTTGTTTTGTTGCGCAGGATCTCCCAAATTGGTTTTGGGGTTGGTTTGTTTTATTGTCCAGGTCAGGATCTGCTTGCCGCTGCTGGATTTGGAGTTTGGTTGTTTTAATTGTGCATCTCTCAGCTGTTGCTAGATTTAGAGTTTAGTTGTTTAGTTGTCCGGGATCTCCCTGTGGCCACTGACTGATTTTTTTTGTGGGGGTTTAGCCACTTCTTTTTAATATCCAGACACTGCTGCTGTTTGTGTGACACTCGGGGCTTTGTATCCACCCAGCAACTCCTCCTCTCTCACTGGGTGAGCTTTGTAGTGTGAAGCCAAAGATTTAGTGATGGAAGCAGGGAGTCTGTGTGTATATGTGAGGCGGCTTGTGTGGACCGGGCCATTTCATGGAGTCCTGTCAGCACACAAAATTCTCTCTGAAAACATTCCTCTGACGTGATACAAGCCCAGGAGAGGAGGGCATGTATTTTCGACCAGCGGCATGTGTCTGTTGCACAGACAAATCTATACCATCGCTGCCAGATACACTGCAGGCACATAACCACACACACACACACACACACACACACACACACACACACACACACACACACACTCACAAGTTCCATGTGTGTGTGTGGTTAATGAGGATGTGTTGATTGATTAGACTGCAGTAATTAGCTGGAGTGTGAAGGCCTGGAAAGGTCTTCGCTCTGGTGGGAGTGTACCCTCTGGAGAGACATTGAACTGTGCTATGCACCATTACGTTACACACACACACACACACACACACACACACACACACTCCACAAAAACAGTCCCATCCATATCTTAGATGCGGGATGAGTCATCTCTCGCAGGCAGACCTAATACGTGCAAGAGGAATGATGTGTGTGTGTGTGGGTGTGTGTGTGTGTGTGTGTTTCAGATTCTGAGACTTAAGGATGTTTGCGGCGTGGCGATGTGTGTTGCAGATTGAGATGTGCTTGTGCCAGCAGTTTCTTTTCCTGCACCGTGTGGCCAAAACACTGACCTGATCCTCTGCCTGTCTCTCTCCCTCGCCTCCTCTGCTTCTTCATTTGTAGTTTGATTTCCTATCAGCTGTACAGATTTCCTTTTGTGCGTCACAGAGCTGCTTCTCGTAAATGCAAATAATATGGTATTTAGTATGGCAACCTCTGACTTTAGCCTTCCTCCAACTGAGTTTTGTGGCTGTAGACTGACCTGCTGCAGTAAAGCGTTGTAAACAGTGCCACCACATGGACGACAGCGGAATCACAGATCTCTTCTCCCCCACCAGGAAGTTCTACTACATCACTCTGCTGAGAGACCCGGTGTCTCGATACCTCAGCGAGTGGCGGCATGTGCAGCGGGGAGCCACGTGGAAAACCTCCCTGCACATGTGCGATGGACGGACCCCCACGCCCGAGGAGCTGCCCTCCTGCTACGAGGGCTCCGACTGGTCGGGGTGCACCCTGCAGCAGTTCATGGACTGTCCCTACAATCTGGCCAACAACAGACAGGTACAGAGATTAAAAGCTTTCAGTATGATGAAGTCCAATACAACCACGCCAGTAGCTGTGATACATAACGATAAAAAAAAAAAAGAAAACCGCACACTGTGAGCTTCAAAAGCCTGGATATGTTGCAGGGTTGTCACGTTGACAGTCCTCTGAACTGAAGCCAGTGCAGTCGTGTAAAAGAATGCTACAGAATTGGCCACAAATCCTCAGCCATTCAAGTTTGCTTTTGGGCTTCTCTTGACAGAGACTCTCTTTCACTGCGAACACTGAAATCAGCTGCTCTGTTCAGTCATGATGCCGCTATTTATCACAGCCCCCTCCTAACATGCATCCCTGCACCTGACCTGACTTCTCTCCTGCGAGACTGTTTTGTTCTGTTCCCCGAACGGCTGCATACATCCAAGCCCATTGGAAAATATCAATACAGGGAGAATACATATCTGCAGGAAAAAAAAGGATCAGATTGGGGCTTGGTGAATTTTCACACAGGAAACCAAAATACAATATATAGATAATGATTTTTTATTTATTTATTTATTTATTTTTTAATTGAAGGAGAATGGGAAAGCCACACACTCATAACCCATTTATTTCAATGTGTAAAGATCGGCCGCATATTTATTTCTCAACAAAATAAATAAATATGATTTCTTAAATTCAGACTTACTGCAATTCAAAATATGTGAAAGGTATGAGATGAGATGCACACAGCGTGTACTCTTTCCCTCTCACACACGCGCACACATGCACGCAGTCAGGAGTTCACCTGCTGGCCATAAACACCTCAAATTCACACCTTCTTTTCTGATGGCTTTCTCAGTCTCCCACCTAAATGTGTTGGCCAGCTTATCTCACCTGAGCCTGGGGCTGTTATTACTCAGGGTCCCTTGGCTTATGAATGTGGCACACACACACACACACACACACACACACTTGAGGCATCCTGCTGTAATCTTGTGAATCCAAATCAGTATGCAGTCGCTGCTCCTGTGCTGTAACACAACAGCTCCAGAATACACT
The DNA here is from genome assembly GCA_016806645.1 of Ophiodon elongatus. NCBI lineage: Eukaryota > Metazoa > Chordata > Actinopteri > Perciformes > Hexagrammidae > Ophiodon > Ophiodon elongatus. The sequence goes on from JACSYO010002166.1 coordinate 167,163, forward strand.
CGCTGATAAAGTGATGTCTCATTTTGGAACAAATTTGCCAGACTTGAAAATGCTTTTAGTTTTCGTACAATACCTGATCAAATAACCTGAAAGGGAAGCGGTTGTTGATACGGATATCAAAATGAATCAATTGCACATGCGAAAAGACAAACTCCCGTAATAACAAACTCAAAGTGATGTCTGACACATTTACTTCTTCTTACTGTTTAAATGATCTGCTCTTTATTTTGTTTTCGGTTCTTACTATTGATGTTGAGCACTTTGAGCTGCATTCTGTGCATGAAAGGTGTTAATTAAAGTTCACTATTATTAAAGTTATTTTTAGCCAACACTAATAATAAATCAAATCAATGAATAAAAAAACATTAAAGGATGGAGAACCAGTAATTATACATATTTCTTATTTGATAATTTAGTTGGGATGTAGGGCTGCAATTATTAGTCGATTTAATCAATTAATGAATAGTTTCAGTCATATTTAACACACAAAAGGCCCAAAGAACTATTGGGGTTCCAGCTTGGAATGTGGCTGTTTTTTCTTACTAATTTTCTTTGTCATTATTGCGAGTAGATAGAATATGCAAAGATTTTGAGCTGGACAAAGCAAGCAAATTTAATGCAGTTATTTTTGTAGAAAAAAATGATTAATTGAGAAAATAATGGATAATAACAATGGATAATTAAGATGATTATTAGTTGCAGCCCTAGTTAGATTAATCAGTTATTCAGTCATCAGTTCATTTTTCTTTCGTAGTCCTTTCAGCTCAATTCAACATCAATGCAACACCTGATTGTTTGATTGTCCCCGTTTTAACTTTTGCTCTATAATCTTTTCATAGAGCCTTCCTGGCGCTGAGGTTCAAACACAAGTCCTTGATTAGTTGGATTCTTTAAGACCGTCGTTCACACAATCATCCACCGATTTCTCTAACTTCCTTCACTTCCTGTTCCCGTCGACAGGTCCGTATGCTAGCGGACCTGAGCCTCGTCGGCTGCTACAACATGTCCACGGTTCCAGAGAAGAAGAGGGCCCAGCTTCTCCTGGAGTCGGCCAAGAAGAACCTCCGAGACATGGCCTTCTTTGGTCTGACGGAGTACCAGAGGAAAACCCAGTTCCTGTTTGAGCGAACCTTCCGGTTGCGCTTCATCAGGCCTTTCATGCAGTACAACAGCACCAGAGCTGCAGGGGTGGACTTGGACAACGCTACGGTTAGTGCTGCTGCTCAGTCATCTCGTGTAGATTCAGGTCTGTGGGCAGGAAGCAAACCTTCAACAGGAAAGGACAGATTCAAAAGTCAGTGGAAGAAAGTAACAAATACACTAATTACGTCTTCTTTTACTTGGGAAGTTCCTTTTTATGCTTTATACTTCTACTCCTCTAAGTTTGACATGTATTTACGAGTTACTGTCCAGAGTAAAATCTTACATTTAAAAGAAAACAATGCATTATTAAAGATTAAACCAGGGGATCCCAACCCTTTCGGCTTGTGACCCCTTACCAATACGGTTGGGAACCAGGTCGTTTAATCCTAGACCGGGAACCACTAGGACCACTAAGCAGGACAGGTACTTATACTATGTTATGATCAACATCTCTCTCAGAAAATAAACATGGCAGCCGAAGCACATTCACTTACAGACAAGAAAATATAATGAAATTTGAAAAAGGAAAATAACCTGAAAAAAGAAAACTAGAAAATGAAAAAGAGAGAGGAACACAAGGGTTTTTATATTGCTGTGAAATGAGTTGGGATGACTGTCACCGTAAAAAAAAAAAAACAGACGACAAAAAAAACAGCAGCTTCAAACACGTTCTTCACACTTTGATTGGTCCAGTGTGGGAGTTCTTAGGCTCAATTCCCAGCAAAGAAATATCCTCCAGTACACAGAAGACTGGTGATTTAAACATCAAAACCAGAAAAATAAAATATGCCCTTCTGACAGAGGCTGTGGAAAGGTTATGTGGTTATTATCACAAAAAGGAGAAAATATCACTTGGCCTGACAGGTTTGGGGAGGCTGCGTGTGGCATTTTGAGTGAAAACCTGTTTTTCAAAAGTAGCTTTCAAATTAAATGCTTAAAAAGGCACTGCATGAAATTGTGACAGTATTTAATTATTTCTAAAATGTCAAGTAATTACATCAGCAGGTGAAGAGGAGAATATTTACTTTACACTTTCCCCGCAAAGCTGTTGAAAGCTCATTTATACCCTCGTGCATCAAGATCCCAGTGAGTCATTATTGATTGAAACAAATTGTGTGACGACTGTTCTCTGATACGTGAAGTCTTTGTGACGACTTGAGCTCAGTGCCGTCTCCGTAGCTTTGTGCCGGTGTCCCCCCGCGCTGCCGATCAAACATCTCTAATTTTCTAACACTGATGCGGCACGCCGTTTCCCTCTTTTGACGCACACATGTCTCACAAATGATATCCAGCACTCCATCTTCAGATTTCAAAGGGATTTTCTTAATTAAACACATTTCCTCCTCCATGTTGAATCCACACACGGCAGAGGATGCACGCCAATAAACCCAGCTGCATTGCGTTGCACCAAACATCAAACACGTTTCTGTTATCTTTCTCCACATATTGCCAACGCACTTCTTTTTTTTTTTTCCCTCTGTTCCCCTCTCTCATGTTAGAAGTCCTATAAAGCTTTTGTACAACAAATGTCTTGTAATAGGACGCTCCTCAGCATGAACGTTCCCCAAGGGGGCCAAGACCCATTTGAAGAATTCAGGATCTTTACATGTCTCCCTATACACTAATCGCAGGTTTTAAAAAGACTGTAACCCTCTGGGTTGTTCTCTCTAAGGCCACGTTAACATCGACTTTAGCCCTCTCGTTCGTTATGAATGAGGCCAGTCCAGCGATGGCTCTGGCAAAATAATTCCTTTTACTCCTCGTCCTAAAAGTAGGACCAAAAATGCGTCACTGGCCAGATTGGAAATATGTCCTATTCTGAGACAATAAGTAAACATGGGCCCAGATTGTCTACTGTGGAGACGGGCAACTCTGCATGTCTCTTTTTCATTTATTTATTTAATCCACTCAAACATTAGAGTCACGCCGCAATTCGTACAAACAAAAACGGATGGAAATTCTGTCTCAAAGGCCGCCATTATTTTTGTAATCCATCATCGGTCCAGACTTTAGTTCCTCAATGTAGTTCCATGGAGGCTGCAACTATTTGGTCTCGAATGGCTAAAACTTCTGTTCTTTTCGTACCTTTCTTTCATGTTCTTTCATGACACTTTTCTTCCGCCTGTTCTTTACTCAAACGTCTCCTCTGCTCCCTCCTCGGCAGGTCCAGCGTATAGAGGAGCTGAATGAGCTGGACATGGAGCTGTACGACTACGCCAGGGACCTGTTCCAGCAGCGCTACCAGTACACGAGGCAGCAGGAGAGGCGGCAGCAGCGCATCAAGAACCACATGCAGCAGAGCCACCAGGGCCTGGGCCTGGGCGTCGGCCTGTGGCCCTCCCATGGCCGGCAGAGCTCCGTGTCGACGCTGGAGGACGGAGAGGGGGAGAAGGAGGAGCGGGAGGAGGGTGAGGAGGGAGGCAGAACGGAGGAGGCGGGCAGCAGGCTCCCCACTGAGGACTACATGAACCAGATCATCAACCGCTGGTAGCAGCAGAATGAGAACAAACACACAGACATGCATATGAAATGTGAAATACACACACACACACACCACGCACACACACACATACACACACACACACACACACACACACACACACACAGAGAGGCGCCTGCATCAAAAGACCCAAATGACTGACAAACAGACTTTACTGGAGAGTTGGGCTACGGGAATGAGAGTCGCAGTGGTTGCTATGGAGACCTGGGCTTGGTCGATTGCATCTGCTCACATTATTGAGGTTTGCCCGGTTGTTATTAGCGCCCGCCTGCCCTTTCTCCCTCCCTGCCCTCCGAGTTTCTCTGTCTCTCCTGTCATCATTACTGAGTGGAGGAGAGATATTTTTAAGAGGTTGCAGACAACCAAGCATCTCATCCATCTCTCCCGCCTCCCCTCCTCCTCTTCCTCCTCCTCCTGTGTTCCTCTCGTTCTCTGTGGCCTAATATGGAGCATGAGAAAAAAAAATTAAGTCTGTGAATTCCCACAAACTCTTGCTAAAGAACCAGTCTACTTCCTGGATACTCCAATTTCAAAAGAACTGGGACTGCTATAAAAGTATGCTAATGGCTGAGCTGAACAAAGAAAGCGGTTGGAGTACATGAGAGACTGAACCTGAAAGAAAGAAGCGAAGAAAAGTTGGACTTAGTCGTGTAATAAAGCTTTCTGCTTAAAAAAAAAAAAAAATCTGCCATTTTACCCATGAACACGCTTTGGTCATGAAATAATGACTCATTCTCATTTTAGGATGATTTTATTTGTATTTTCCTTTTTGTTTATGCTTTTTTTAAAGCAGAATTGTAATAACACTGAGACCAATATTGCTGCCTAAAGAAAAGTGATTCCTTTATTTCTTTATTTTTATTGGTTTTTATAAGTCAAAGCTAATGGATCGGATTGATGTACAATGGACCATAGCCATTACTGAAGCCTTGCATCTGGGGGGGAAAAAGTGGCCTGTTTCTCTGTTAAAGGTTCTCAAAGAGCCTGTCGCCTGTCTCCTAACGAGTTCATTTCCTCTCTTCTCCCTCCTCAGTTTCTGCAGAGAATGACAGCCAATTACAGAGTCGAATCTCGCATAGGTGCAAAGAAATCAAAGGCAGGGAGAGGAGAGGAGAGGAGGGGCGGCGTGTGTCTTCTGCAGGTCGTTGCCAGGAACCGTGCTGTGTGAGCGACAAGCACTTTGGAAACCTAAACTCAGATAAATGCTTGAGATGGGAGTTGTGGAACTACTGGTCACCATGGCAATAGTGAACCCTTAATGTAGTGGGTGGCATTTTCAATTTCTCGTTTTTTTTTTTCTTTTTTTTTTTTCTTTTTTTTCTTTTTTTCTGACCAAGAGCTGCGTTGTAAAAGCGGCGGTCTCAAACAAGCCTCCCTCCCACCTGCTGAAAGGGCTCACACCGCGCCGGTGACCTGTAGTTCACACGTGTGACCGGTATTACCCTGAAGAACGCACAGGGCGAGGTAGCAGTGCCTCTATGTACTGGGATCATAGTTAACATAATTATTGCCAGATCTTATGTCTGCATTATACTACAGTAATTTCTCTGACTACTTGTGTGTCTGTGTGGCTGAGTGTGTTTCTGTGTGTGTGTAAATAGTATGTACAGTATGCCTTTGATTGGCGTATGTGTATGCCTTTGTAAATAGTGTGCCTGACTGAGAGAGGATGCCTGATGTGTTTTGTGAATGACAGGTTCCATGACCAATTATCTTGCCATTTTTGTTTTTTCAATGGTGGTGGAGGGGCGGGGCTCCATGTCACAGCAGTGTGACCGTCGCAGTGATGCAAGCCAATAATACTCCCCTCTGTCCTTTCCTTTTACATTTTCCTTCCCCCTTTTATTTTCTCCTCCCAATGACGTAGTTACGCATGAGGACTGTATCGGTAGAAAAGATCCAAATCCTAATTTCTACTTTTAAAAAATCTGCGCGTGTGACACGTCTTTGCTCATGGCAGCAAAATTCTACAACTAGGGTTGGGTTACAACTAACAGCCGGCTCCACCAATTGCACCATGTTTTGTTACCCAATCAGTCATTTTGACCGTGGTATTTTTAATTTGTGAAGCACTTGTGGTTCAGGCGTCTTTTTTTCTTTTTTTTTTCTTTCTTTTTTTTTTTTTTACATAATTTGATGTAACGGTGGTTCTCGTTTGGTAAAATATCCTCATTCGTTTAGCTCTGATCCTAACCTAATCTCTTATTGAATGTATTGTCTCTCCTCCCGCTCTGTAGAATGCGTGTATATAGCTTTAGCCTGTTAAAACGACAAACAGAAAGTAGACCCATGTGTGATCTCAGCACTCTGTACATTATTCTGTCATAGGGTTGCACAGCATTCCCTACGCAAACCTTAGGGGTGAATCAAAACTTTATTTTTTTTTTAGTAGTTATGCAGCTGCAGGAATTTTTGTGACCCTACAGGTGTCCGCCAAGAGGAAAATTAACGTTGAAATCCTATATTTACATAGATTGTGATTGCATGACCTGAGCAGCTGACTTCTTACAGGAAGTCTGTGGTAAATATCAGATTTCATCCCGGGTAAACATCGAAAAAATGAACACTAACTTTTCCCATTAGATTTATGCCGGAAACACTCTGAATGATTCGTTAAGTAACGTACAGAGTGCTGAGTTCTCAGATTATAGATTATACAAGATGTATCCAAGAAATATTAATTCGGTAATGGCTAAAATTAATCTTGGTCTGTACTCAACCAAAGATAGCTTGTTGGAGAAAAGAAACGCCACTCCGTAACTGCAAATGGACTGTGTGGGTTGTAGTTCAACAAAACCAACAAAGTGGTTATTCTTCTCTCTCTCTCTATTATGATTGCATCATGTTCATTTCAACCTTTCCATGATAATATTTCAAAATGATCCTTTTAATAGTTCTGTATCAGGACTTCCAGCATTTTGAGCTTGCTAAATGTGGGTTGTAAAGTAAATAAGCTTCACTTGTTATTTCAATGTGTCAGAAACATTTAATCAACATTTCATATGTTATCATATTAATCTCATTTTAAAGCGTTTCGGCTCACAAAAGGCGAGAACAGATCTTTGAGTTTTAGTTAATTATGACTCTAAACTGAAGAATGTTCAATAAGGGATTCAAAAAGGATTCAGATTTAATCTGCCAATTCAATACTGAATTCATGCTCCATGAAATGTTATTGAACTCCAACCCTATCTACAAGCAAAAAAAATCAGAGCAATAAAAGGGAATGCCATGAAGAAGAAGCTGGAGAGGAGAATGTAAAAGTGGAGGAAAGACGTGTCACAGCACGATTTAATTAAAATGAATGTAGTCCAAGTTTGGTGTCGTCCAGGGAGGCAAAGGGAGGATGCAAGCTTCCTTGGAATAAGATAAATAATATGTTGCATCCTGCTGTTAACAATAGATTTTCCTTTTTTTATGTACGTCTGAAGGAAGAAGAAACCAACAATTTAGCCGCCCACCACCCTCCTTGTTAAATTTCAACTAATCACCCTGCACCCTCAGTGTCTCCTTTTGATCAGCTCATTCCAAATCAGGGATGATTCATGAAGGGAAGGAGGGGAACAAAGGGGGTGGGGGGGGTGATGTAAGGTATTGGGATGCATCCAATGTCAATATGCTGCTTTTTGTGTAGCCTTCAAAGTAACGCAAATGGATATGGGAAGAGAGATCTCCCTTTTTTTGTTTCGTATTAACTTCCCCGTCATTGTTTTCTTGAAACCGGTGACTTGAAAACACAGCAGCGCTTCTTTTCTTTTTTTAAAGTCAGACTGCATTAATGGTTGAAGAGAGAATACAGAACCGATTCTCTACCTTCAGAGTGATTTTTTTATTTTCAGTTTCAAGAGACCGTCAGACTCGAAGCAGTCCTCAAAATTACTCTTCCCCGTAACCTGAACAATGTGTGAAAGAAAAACTAAATCCTTTCACTGAAATTCTTCCATGAATTAATGCTGTAAAGCTATATTCAAATATTTTATGTCTCATCACTATGTATATCTGATGTCTTAACAGCGTTTCCTTTGTGACAATGAAGCAACCCATGTGCCGCTAACATCATCCCTTTTTTTCCTTTTTTTTGTTTTTTTATTTTTTAAAAAGAGGTGTTAAAAACTGTGTGATAGAGACTTGTTTTTTCGGATTGGTGTGCCGTCTGTCTCTGGCTCCTTCTGTATGCATTATTCTGGGTTTGTTTCTTATGATTGCAAAAATGAATCATCAAGCCACCAATTAAAATATTTCATTTTTACAGACCTGACTGTGTTTTGGTTGTCACTGCATATCATTTGCCCTGTTTCGCTCTATTGTCAAGTATGAAAAACATCTCAATCCCTTTTACTTTATTTAGATGGAAAAATGCATCCACGGTAATTAACTTGAAATGCAGGCACATATTCCTCTAAGAAACACTCAGGGATTTATTTGTTTTGACAATTTGTGTGGGAACTTTGCCCTGCAGGTTTCTGCACTTCCATCCAGAAGCCAATCTATAACTAGAGGGACATTTCTACCACTTGCCTACTAACCACAGGACCATGACCCCATAAAGCAGCCTGTCCCCTCCCCTCAACGACCGCGTCAGCCCTGTCAACAGTGATCTACGGCCTAATTCAATCTGCAGGCACTCAGGGCCTGCCTAACACATGTATAAGCACACAAATATGCTTCTCCCTCTGCAGTGGCAGGTAGCTGAGCAGAGGACGGAGGCTGCGGGGGCCGGTTTAAAAATCATTCCCTGCCCTTGGCTGAGAGAGGGCACACAGAGCACAGGCTTTTTACCCTGTCTCGTCAAGAGTCCGGTGAGCTTCAACTTTGACCCCCTCAGGGCCGGGCATAAAATATAATTTGCCTGGACAGCGACGGGCAGAGGCAATCGGCTGGAGGGAGAGCGGAGCGCGCGCAGACGGCACCGAGGAGAGCGAGAGTGTAAGAGAGATGGGGAATCAGAGAGGGTCTTTATGTGAGACGGGAGGAAAGAGAGGATGCTTCTGTGGCTGACGTATGAACGGAGAATGAGGGGAGGGGGGGGGGAGAGAAAGGGAAGGCTGTGCAGCCTCTCTGGCAGCTGGTACATGGTGTGTTGGACTGAACGCAGTCTTTAATCCTCCCCACAGCTCTGGGTCGCTGTCATTTCAAGTGCAGCTGGACCAAACAAACAATAATGGCTCAGCTACTGCAGAGGGCTGGACTGCTTTTGTTTGGGTGAACATGTGCATGCGAGAGTTGGAGAGAAAGTGCCTGCTCTCTCCTGCAGTGGGAATCCGGCTCCGAGTGATTGTATGGGCTCTGGCTGCCGTCCATTATTAGGAGGTCAAACTGGCCGTGGCTCCTCATTGCCGGTCCTGTGCTTCTTTCATGCAGACAAAGAAGCGCTGGCATTATTATCGTTTATTTCCAGCGTGGAATTCTGCAGATAAGTTCATATTAAGTGCCTCCCTCACATGCACCAGAGCCAGGCTATTGTAGTTCTGGAGCGTTGCCCGTTTGGCACCGGCACTGGTCACCATGGAGTTCGGTCCTCTGTCTCCGGTTGAGTCGTTTCCAGCAGTGGCGTGGCTTAGACCTTCATCGTCAAAATATACAACAATGTGGAATGAATTTCTATACACAAGCAGTTTGCAGAGTTTCAATACCCTGTTTCATCAAAAAATTAAATACACAGGGCAACGAGAGAGCTCAATCCACTGTGGGAGTGCACATTTTTCCTGCAGCAAAAAAAAATAAATGTGATTACATTGGACAACTGGGGCAGTTATCTGACCTCCCACTCCAGGTTTGGCTAACCTCCCAGGTCAACACCAAATCATCTCTCATGATATTAAAGGATTGAACAGAAGAATCCAACCTCCCAGGCAGCGCTCGGCTCTGGAGCTCGTACCGACTGACACCAGTGGGAGTTCAATCTGAGGAATCCCACAATCCCATTATGGTGTGTTTATTATGTTTGTGTGTGTGTGCGTGGAGCTCTGGCCCAGGAGCTCATAAAGAGCTGATCCGCTGCAAACTTATTAACCTCTACATAAAAGTCTTATAAATGTTGATGCTGGAGAAATGTTAGTGGGATACAAACACTGGGTCAGCGCCAAACACCAGGCTGTTGGAGGGTTGATTCCATTTATACCCATGCAGCGACACATGCACACACAACAAAGCATAGAAATTAAAATCATAAAGCTTCCTGTGCGACAAAAAAAAAGTGTCTGATTCCAATTAAAAAGCTCTCCTTTCGCTGAATAAGTGTTAACTGATACCAACACCAAGGTACTTAAGACTGCAATCTTCTCTATCTGTATTTATGATTTAAGGCCAGACCAGCCCGGTGTTTGGTTGCTGTAATGTGGTGAATTAGCTTCATGTAGGAGACCCCCGGCTGACCCCCATTATACAGTCAGGGACACATTTAATTAGCGTCAACTCACGTGAAACGACAAAATGTATTAATATTAATGGAGGTTTAATTGAGGTCGTTTTTGGTCCCCCGTTGAGGCTTTCAACCTCTAAAATGGCTGACGTGTGATAGTGTGAGGAAAGGGAGCCCACAGCCCGGGTTCGCCATTTCATATGTGACCCCGGAGAAGATGACAACCATCTCCCATAATTCATCTGAAGATGTCACCTCCTTGACAGATGAACAGGCCCTGTGGGCATAGTGTGTGCGTGCGTGAGGACAGGTTTAGCTATACTTGCGAGGACTGTCTAGCGAGGACATTTTGACCTGTCCTCATAGGGATACAGTTGATTTTTGTGTTACGTTGTGTGTGTGTGTATGTGTGCATGCATCTACATGTGTGAAGTGTCGTGTGCACTTCAAAGTGAAGGTCAAATCCAGCAGGATAATTAATGTCGCTGCTTTTTATACAATGTTAAATCAAACCCTGGAACTACTCCCTCTGGAGGATCAGCTGTCCAATTTAATTTAGGCTGCAGAGCGAGTAAATGAAAAAAGCAAGACCCATGTCTCCACACCCTGGGACAAAGTCTCCTGTACCTTTCATCTTCTTGTATCGAGACCACACAACAGGTAGACACTTTTTTACCAATCTGCCCCAAAGGAAAAAAGATATAGCCTATCAGACAAACTCAGGTAAAGCTTTAAAAAAATAGACCCCAGGAATCCCAGGTGCTTTTTGCAAAATGAGAGGGATTTCAGTTTCTCTACTTTTTCATTACCACACAACAAATACTGTTCAACCAAAGGGACAGCTTTGGCTTATTCTAAATACAGGATTTATTTCCCATGGCTATTACACCATACATCCATTTCCATTTCTCAAATCAGTGTAAGAGCCCTAAACATGTCTACATGCACACAGTTATACACAACACGTCGTCTCTAATCTTTCTCCATTTAAATGTCAGATCCCTCCTAAAATTGTATTCATATAATTATATATATTATATTATATTATACAGCTCAGCTTCAATATGAGTGTTTATGTATATTGTGTTCATTTTGTTATATAAATAAATACAAATACAAAAAAAGATTTAATAAGTAGGTTCACTATTTAAAAAATAATATAAGATAATATAATATAATATATTTCATTCACAAATTATTACTGTGCTGCTGACACCTCTCTTTAAAAATGATAAACATAAGATGTGTGTTTGAACATGTTTCGGTTAATGGCAGCCACATGACTTTAATGATCCTGTAAATCTGCACCATAGACAGTAAAAACAACATCATGGGACATTATTGGTTTCACATCTGTAAGGGCTGTAATATCTCAAACAAATTTCCAGGAAGCCAAAGAGCCTGCTGCTAATGAAGTGTCAAAGGACCAACTCCATAAAAGTGACACCTGCCCTGATTTGTAGCTGGAGAGACCGTTGTGTATGTTAGTAAATATCGATTTTACTGTCCAAAATCACTGAAATAGCACGGTGTAAATTATGTTTAGGGTGGGGTTTTCCATTTAACTGATACAAATAACTACTGACCACAGCTAAGCATACATTTTATGTTTGATATATAACGATTCGGTAATGAGATCTGTTGTCATGGCATGGATCATGTCTTTCCAGTCACTCACATCTACATTCTTAAATACAGCAAAGGTCTAATTTCTAGCAGGGACAGCATAGTTTTATGATGTATGTCACTCCAGCCATTTAAAAAAATAAATGTTGGCTGCAAACATGTTATTTTTCTCCAAATGTTATTTGTTAGTATCATTATTCTCTTGAAAAACAATACATCGTTTTTTAATTGAGTATATAAAAAAGGTATTATATTTAAGTAAGGAGGCATGGCTCAGGCGGACACGTTAATTGCTAGATTAAGTTCAGTTTCCTCATACTTCAGTCTTTAAATATTTCGGACTGAAATTGACTATTTTGTGCTCAAGTCACGTTGCCGTGTTTTTAAATAGTTTAATGCTCGGAGGATTCATGCCCACTGCATGGGAGGATTTCGTAACTTTGAACAGGCAACATTGTGGGTACCTATTCCCTCTGACAGGACCCTCCCACTCCTCAGTGCATCATGACTGCAGGAAGCTACGGAGCCGGCTTCGGTGAGCACATATCATTCATTTTTTATGTGACGAAACTATAAACGACTCTATCCAAAGCTGATTGTTATTGTTTTTACAGAGCACGACATTAGTGGACAGTGAGTGAACCGAAACAAGTACAAAATTGTGTGTGTTTCCTTATTGTGGAGCAAGAGTTAGCTAGCTTACTGCGTCTTTTTGGCTAACGTCAGTTCTCAGGGAGCGTCGGCTCGCCGTGATTCACCAACGGTTATCGGGTTCTGAATGGAACTGTAACGGACGTTCAGAGCCGTTGGGCCACTTAAACGTATTATAAACACAGTAATTTTAACGGCTCCGAGAATTGTCATAGAAACAATCCGGATGTACGAACTGAGCGCTGATTGGACGGAGGAGCCACGCTGAACTCTTCTATTGGTCGGAGGTCTTTCAGCATTTTGTTTACAAGATATTGTAACCTGACTGTTTTAGGATGCACAAAAGGTGACAGCACGATTGTGATTGTGATGAATCAAGTTGCACTTTATATCCTGCACAGCAGACTATGGATCTGCAAAGATTAGTCAGGTAATTGATGGACAAATGTGAAAATTCGTAGCTTTTCCTCGTCTAAACATTATTAAAACACGGATTAACTTTGGTCTGTTTGACAATTAAGCAAGACATTTAATGTCTTCACCACGGGCTCTATTGTTTTGGTCTGGCTGAACCCAGGTTCACTCTGCATCATATAGTTAACAGGGATTTAGGAATATGCACAATGTGAGCACAAAATTAACAAAAACAAGTAGCTAAGGGTCCTAGAGTCCTGGGAACTGGCCTATGGCATATTGGAACAAGGCTCACACGTATTGATATTTTACTCAAGTGTTGTAAGACAAATGTGCAAAAAAACAAATGACAGTAAGCTTTGGGTCCATGGTGCGCCGGGGCAATCGCCTGCTTTGCCCAGTTGGTGGTTCAGCCTCATCTGCATCAAGTTGAGGTGGATCGTACTTTGTACCTTGCATCGTAAAGCATCTCCAGTGACCACCTATGACCAGATGTTGCCTCCCTCTCATATCTCATTGTAACTGTTGTAAACTATGATCACTGCTGAGCATAAAAATATACACATTGCTTTCAGACAGACATTGGTGAAACCAATGTGGAAGTGTCTTGAACTTGCATTCTCTCTAATGGCCGGCATGGGGCGACTCCTCTGGTTGCAAAAAGAAGTCAGATTGTATTGAAGTTTATGAGTAACATTGTAAACACAAGTTTATGGCCTCAATCGCTAGTTTCAAGTCTTCTTCAATACAGTATGATGTTCATTTAGTAAATTATGGTCCCATTTAGAGTAAAATAGACCATAAAGCAGAGTGTGTTTTATCGTATACCGCATCTCCACGTCAATCCGCCGCAATACAAATATGGTCACTTCCGTGCACTACTGGCAAAAAGCCATGGCGACGGCATTAATCCAAGATGGCTTCAAAAACGGCAGTCCATTAACCAATAGGTGACTTCACGATGACTAAGTCCACTTATATACAGTCTATGAATCCTACTGAAGTTTGTGAACATATGTAGAAAACAAAAAGTTCAATAATTGAGTATCATTTTTAATTGACTGAAATATTTAATTTGGACTACAGAAATGTGTAGAACGATAACATGATACGATTCTGCTAATAGTGAATAACTGGTAATAATCAATGGTTGCCAGGTATCCACACATCAAAGATGAATAATTGATCCGATAATGTGGTCAGGAATTTGAGTTCACGTAATTGGTACACAAGTGTTTCACATGTGGACTGCTTCACTGGATCCCTGTGCTCCCTCAGTGTGCTTTGAGTGCAGTCCCACATATTTCAGATGTCCATGTGTCACCCAAGATGCTTTTTTGTGCCATATATAAACAGGACTGAGCATTCCTCCCTGGCTCTGCAACACACATTCTTGCTCTCATTATCCTGTCAGTCCTATGACTTTTGCCACCACTCCCTCCACTCTTCTCTCAGGTGTAGGCTTGAGGATGTGGCTTCTCTGGGTCCTGCTGCTGTCGCTGCTGTCTGCAGTATCTGGGGGTGCAGACTCCAAGGCTGTCACCACCACTCTCACAACGAAATGGACAGATACCCCTCTGCTGCTGGAGGCCAGGTACGATACTGCACTGCTCAGCAGTAGCAGCCATTTGGCCGCCTTACATCTTACGTTACATTTCGGAAGCAGATAATGAATAAATCAATGTCCTAAGGGCATGTGGGGTCATTTCTGAGGCTGTCCTCCCAGAGAGTTTAAACTTCTGTCTCACTGATGCGTCCTTAAGCAAGATGCTGAATACTTGGAGTCCTCAGATGTAATACTATGTGCTCTGACTGTGTCTCTTTTTATTATTCATCCAAATGTAGCTATTAACAATATACAGACAGTAAGTATGCACAAAGTGGGTCATACTTGCATGCACGGCTTATTAAATTGTCACCTTCCTCTTCCTCAGCGAGTTTCTGGCAGAGGAGAGCCAGGAGAAGTTCTGGGACTTTGTGGAGGCCAATCAGAACATAGAAGGAGAGCATGATGGTAAAGTAAAGCTGCTCAGGCCACTCTTGACCAGTTTTCACTTTTAGTCTCTGTGCCGGGAGCAGCTGAATTAATGATGTGTATGAAAGCCTCTTGAAAGCAATTGCAGTGTCAGTGTTTTGGCCAAACAAGCAGTAACATGATAGAACGAAGCCGCAAACTGTGTCTTTATTCTCTTCATTTGTGTCTCTGCCTGTGTAAAAACAATTAAACCATAACTCCTGTGACAGATTTAAAGAATGTAAAACAGTTAAACAGACTGAGATAAAACAGACAGAACACAGTGTTGACTCATTACTTATGTTTATGGTTATTGTCCTCATGCAGACACAGACCAGGCCTACTATGACCTGATTGTAAAGAAAGCTGGGGCCTTGCTCAGCTCCGTCCAGGTGAACATGCTCAAGTTCGCCCTCTCCCTGAGAGCCTACTCTTCAACAGTACACTCCTTCCAACAGGTACCAGGAGGATGCTTTGATTTTTTGTTTGAAGGCCTGTACATGCATGTGAAGAGTGAATGTGAATGTGAATGAAAGATCCTGCTGTCCTTTTTCTTTCTTTTTAGATTGCGTCCAATGAGCCTCCTCCCGCCGGCTGCTCAGCATTTTTCAGCGTCCATGGAGAAAAGACATGTGATGAAGAAGGTTTAGCAGCATTGCTGAAAACCGCACTTTCGAGGTAATTACAGACACGTTCAGTTCAGACACAGAGACCAGTAAAAGTAATAACTTATAACTGACCTCATTGTCTCTCTTTCAGGACAAAGCCATTCCTTTTCAAAGGCGATCACAAATACCCAGGATCAAATCCTGAAGCTCCTGTTGTCATTCTGTACGCAGAGTTTGGGAAACCGGATTTCCAGATGCTTCATCAAGTCATATCATCCAAAGTCAACGAAGGCCTGGCGACTTATGTGCTCCGCCATTACCTAGCTGTAGGTGTTTCTTACACTCTTATGACAAGATTCACTTTAAATGGTGAATGCAGTAATACAGTACACAATGACACAACTGCAGTAAAAAGCTAGCAGTATATCATGTATACAATCTTTTTTTTAATATATATATATATATATACACACACACACACACACACACAAAATCATTTTTCTGGATGGAAGGTTTATTATAGCCATGAGGCTGGTGGTAATAGCAGCTATTCGTTCTGCCTCGCTTGGCTTTGACCATCTCGCTCTTCTCTTGATTCTGGTTTTCTTTGATGAGTAAAAATGTGAATGGCAGACTACCAAATTCAACAAAACTCAACATTCCCACTCCTGCACTCTTTGCGTCTCCCAGGTGTGTCGCTTCAGTCCCCAACAACAAATCCGTTCTGTTGGCACTTAATTTTGGTTGAAGAAGAATAAGTGTTATCGGACTAATGTTGCTTTGGTGCAGTGTAAGATGAGGACGTTACACTAGATACAGTTAACAGCATCTAATAAAGAGGATTAGGGGAGAAACTAAACATTTTGAGCATGAAAGATACAAATATATCGCCACACAATCACACATACCCGTTAGATTTAATACTTGTCTGAATACACATTACATCTGAATATGTTTGAGCTATTTCAATGTGACTTTTGTTAGTGTTGTCCTTGTGACCAGAGAGGTTGTCAGGTTAAATCCCAAAGTTTCTTTCAGGGGAAAGTCAGAGAAATTGGATGTATAATCTCCTTATCATCATCCACATCTGCTGAAGTACCCCCCCAACCACAGACACTGATTGTACCTGTTAGTGAACGTGAAGCAGGGTGTTGATTAAAAAAAGCACTTGTGTTTTCATTTCTCTTTAATTGGGCTCCTCATTTTCACCTGAGATGAAAAGTGCTTCTCCAATTTATCATGTCAGGTTGAAGTTGGATCGCTTCTTCCCTGACATGCAAATAGACCCGATAAGTTTGCTTTCCCCCCCATAATTATGCTAAATTATTCTTACCATCTGTCTGTTAGGCACGGAGTCCTGTGCACTAGAGAGGTTGTAACACTTTGCGCTTTTTCGTTTTACTTCGAAGCTTCAGGGCCAATCAGGGTTACATTTAATGTCTTCAGCACTTAGCAAGCAACAGCTGGTTGTCTGCACTTGAAAGCTGTCAAAGTAGTGTGTGAGCACATTTCTTTGTGACGCAACTGAGCTGCATTCTTCTTTACGAGAAGAAGATGTATACGAAGACGTTAACGGTCCCTTTTACAACAGCAGAAGCCATTCGGGCAAATAAAAATGTAAAACATTGTTACGTTCACTACGAGTGTTGCTGCAATTAAATACTACCGTCGGTGCCTTTTTTTAATTTCATTATCGCGTGCATTTATCTCGCTGAATAAAGTATCAAGGCACCCTAAAGGAATCAAACACACCTGTGATATATATATATATATAAAAAAGGACAACTTCTCCCCCTCATCTTTTTTTACAATGCTTCCTCCTTTCCCTCCAGAATCCAAGTGAAAAGAAAGTCTACCTGTCGGGGTACGGAGTGGAGCTGGCCATCAAAAACCAGGAGTACAAGGCAAAGGACGACACACAAGTCCAAGGTGCGCACACACACACACACACGCACACGCACACGCACATTATTGATACACACATGCCCACGATGGTGTAATCCCGGAGGAGTCCTCATGTGAATAACAAGTTCATTGATTGTGGTTTCAGGGGCAGAGGTGAACGCTACAGTGATCGGAGAGAATGATTCAGTGGACGAGGTCCAGGGATTCCTCTTTGGCAAACTGAAGTGAGTGGCTCTGCGTGAGCCCATGATAAAAAGTCTAAGCTTGGCTTGGCTCCAGGAAAAGCAGCACGCCAAGCCTTTTTCTTCCACTTTTTTTCCTCTACAATTTCTTCCCTCAAAGTGCTGACCGTAAAACCCTTTATGTCTGATAAACTAACCTAAAAATAAACAAATCAATATGTAAATCTGACAACTCACTCTAAATGAGCAATTAGGGCAATTAGCAGAGGCAATTACTCTCTCCGTCTGCTTTGTCTTGTTTGTTCTCTCACCAGGACACTTTACCCGGAGCTTAAAGAGCAGTTGAAGGAGTTGAGAAAACATTTGGTCGAAAGCACCAACGACATGGCACCTCTGAAAGTCTGGCAAATGCAAGGTGGGTCTCGTCTCCAGATCATATTCTCCTGCAAAGTTTCTGTTTTTATTCTGCTTCCTGCTGTAACATTATTGGATATGTAAAACAATACAAACAGTCCATGTGGGAAATATCAGTATTACGTCCGTTATATATTCAAACAAATATGTAAAACTGATGGAGCCGACATCTCGACAGGCTAATGAAAATATACTGCGAGGCCCTCGAAGCATCAAAGCTAAACACTTCCTCAGCTTACTGTTCACACCTGCAGGCATTATTCCTGTCAGTTACGTTTTGAGTGAATCGATTTTATGATCCTGTAAATGCGCCCTCAGGACTTGGACGCAGCTCTGTGGTTTCATAGCCACAGTTTTGGAAAGTTTTTACAGATTCCCTTACAGAAACACCGAATCTACGTTTATTATAAAGTCAGACTATGCAAACTTTAAACTTTAAAACAGACAAACTATTCTTTCATTATTGCTACTTAAAAATCAAATATGTAATACAATACACATGTTTCGGCATAATTAATTTAATATTTTAAGAATATTTTGCTGATAATACCTCTGTATTTTTACTTGAGTACGATGTAAAAGGCAGGACCCCTGAGTATATTGAATTGTGCTAGGGTGTGTTTTACTGATTATGAAATCAATTTTAATTTTTAAGAGAAAGAATGTATTTCTTCTTGCCAACGTTTGATTGTCTCGCTCTAAGTAAAGGATCTGAATTCTTCAATGTGTTAAAAGACATTGAGTATTTCACTCAGCGTAAACATCACAAAGCTTTAGTGAAGAGCTGCAACAACCCGATGCAGAATGTATAGGCCTATTTGATTTCTTCACACAGTCTGGAGTAACTAACTAATTAAATGGAGTAAAAAGTGATCCCCTGGATGTAATGATGAATTATGTTTTTAAATGCATGAATGAAACTCTAAATTGTTAGACTATACTCGAGTTTTAAAACACTTTCTTGTAATCATTCCGTGACGCACAAAAAGCATTTGAAGTTAATTAATTACATTGAGAGAATTTGCATCCTAGTTGTTGATGTGCTGTCGCTTGTTTCATTAGTTTGATTTATTCTACGTGTGCACTGATCATAAATGAACAAACAGAACTTATTATTGGCTTCTGCTGCTTTAACAGTGAGATCATACCATCAGTGAATCAAACGTGAATTTTTTTTTATCCGTCTAGTTCTGTAAACAATAGCCGTCGTCAATCAGCATCCTCTTGATACATTGGAGCCATAACATCTTGAAGACATGACGGCATTGTCTGCTGCAGCATAAAAGCATTATTGATCAGGATAACATCATCTATTGGATTACGTATTTAAACACACTTTCACGGGTGTAAATCTTGTACATATTTCTAACAATTTTTTTTCTCAATATTCTTGGTTCATATGCTTTTGCATGCAAATGTCTAACACAGGCTGCAGGCATGAGGCCGCTTTGACTGTGAGCGGATGAGAGAGCCGGTCGAACTCCGCTGTCAAACATGCCATGTGGGCATCTGTCTTTATCTTCCACCCCACTGGGGCTCATTAGCTCAGCCTGTTTACAAAGGGAGGGAGACCTCCAGGGGCCAATAATCACACAGGCTACAACACTATTTCGGCGATGCTCGCTGCATTGAAATAGTCCTCACTACTCTCTTCATCTCCTTGCAAGCAAAATCTCTACATGCTCTCACACATTATCTTCTCTGCACTTCTAAACGTGTACATGCGTTGATATATTCTAGTCTATATTCTTAATCCTGCCTTAAATCCTTTGAGATAGTTGAGGCAGTAATTAATGCCTCGGACACAAAGACAGGCATGTTAACATGGAATTATCTGCTAATTAATATGTTAATTACCTTAACTGATGACTTTTTTAACAATGCTAGCAACTTGGCTCCAGGGATGGCAATGTCCATTGGTGGATAGAGCCACCCTTTTGGTCCAGAATGAAATAACAACAGTTAGATGGCTTGCCATGACGTTGTCTACACATTCATGGGGACCAGACTATGTGCCCTAATGACTTTAGGGATTCTCAGACGTTTCTGCTTTTCCGCCATGAGAACATTCAGGTCCCTCTTCAGGGTGAAGTGTAATAAACTCAATGCTTCAGAAACCTGAGCGTCCACTCTTAGTGAGTTTATTCAGAGTACAGACTGCTCATACTGCTTTTATTTTATCGAAACTTTTTCTTTTTCTGTGCTTCTCTTTCTCGGTACCCTCTTGTGAGTTTCCCCATCTCCTCTCTCTGCTTTTGTCCACTCATCTCATTCCCATTTCTTTTCTCTTTTTTTTTTTTTTTGCCGTCCTTGCCTACCTCCCCGTCCACCCACCTTCTCTTTCATAGATCTGAGTTTCCAGACAGCAGCTCGCATTCTTGCTGCTCCCGCTGTTGAGGCCCTCACCGTTATGAAAGACCTCAGTCAGAACTTCCCCACCAAAGCCAGGTAAAGAAGAAACACTCGCACAGTAGCTACAGTAAGACGTTTTGGTTTGTACAGATATTGACACGTCTGCGGTCTTATAGTTCAGCCTGCCCTTTTCCCCTCACAGATCCATCACTAAAACAGTGGTCAGCTCAGAGCTCCGCAAAGAGATCGGCGATAACCAAAAGGTACGTGTTTGTTTGTCGATCATTCCTCGATTCGATAGATCTTTGGCTACACAGACGACACTTGTTAATAGGATCAATACATTGTTGCTTTTGGCCTTTTAGTGGAATTTGTTGACAATGAAGCAAATCTAGATGAAGTGGATGGAAATGTTAATTTGCATTTTCTCTTGCTAATTTTCGATAAATTTGTTTAAAATTGTTGCTCCATTTCAATTGGAAACCTGGATCGTGACTTGACATTTTCATCCTCTTTCATTCCTCTGTCTTGTCTTCATCCAACATGCTGGTGCTTTTCCCCTCCTGCTGATTGTGTTGTCCGGTGGTCACGGATAATTTAGGTTTAGCTGTTTCCCAATCCAATCCAATAAAGGGGGGAAAATAAAGAAAAACACTAGATAGCGTTATTGCATACAGCCTCAATCACACACCCTCCGTCTCATAGCTGCCTTTAGGGAAATATCTCAAAATGAGAACTGCCCTTCCTGCTTTCCTTTTGTTCCTCTCACCTTTTTATTGTGTGATAAATTGTAAACAACATCTGACTTGAAAAGCATTCAGTTTCTGACGATGTGTTTGGCTTTGCCTTGCTAATGGAATAAGTAATCACTCCTTTTCTTGTCAAATATTTTTTCACTCCTTTTCTGCCTCCTGCCTCCTCACCCCCCGCCCCCACTGCTCCTCAAGCTGTGCTCACATTATCTTGGTGTGCAGACAGGAGTTTGGGCTGGTGGTGGGGGTGAGCACCAAACGTCCTAATTACTGAATCGGTGATTCATTCGGCAGGCGCACTGAGTCCTGCAGCGCAAAATGATTATTGATTGAAGTAGTTTGGACACATGCACTTGCATGCAGACATTTCTCTCTCTCTCTCTCTCACTCACTCACTTACACACACACACACACACACACACACACACACACACACACACACACTGGGCTGCACAATATTTGTGTTAATCATGTCTTGTTGTAATTGCAGTGTCTGGAGTATGAATAATCTGACGTCTTTGTCTTTCTGTAATGAGATTTGACTGCGCCAGAACAACTTTGAGGGTTCCTTTGGCATGTGCAGACACACAGACACTCGCACAACTTCTCTGGATCGTGTACACATTCTTTCTCTAATAATTAGATTTGTTTAGTGTGGGGTTTGATTGCTCTAAACAGACCGACTTTAAACAGAGCTGTCAGTGCTTGTTTGGAGCTGTAGGCGTTCCTTATTACGGCTTTGTGTTGACTGTTGCTTCTAGTTTTACAATGTAATTGACTTCGTGATGGCTGGCTTTGACGTTACCTGCTACGCTGCGTGGCGATCTGCTCAGCGGGGAGTTGAATGGGGAGTTTAAGGGTTTGATGTGAATAAGATGTTTAGTCATGTTGACGTTTCGGTCTCTAGTTTTTCAAAGGAACCCTGGGCCTGCAGCCCGGGGATTCGGCCCTGTTCATCAACGGGCTGCATATAGATCTGGACACACAAGACATCTTCAGGTATGCACACACAATCATTGTCAAATATTTATATACAGTATATTATCAAACCGTTAATTAGCTGTGTAAAATTGCTTTTGATCTGTTTCCAACTTTACCCCTTTTTCATCACGCTTTACAACTTATAAAATCATTAATATTCAGTCACATTTAATATGTGTAACATGCTGATTATTTTAGCTCCTGTTCGAATTAAATACATGTGCATGCAAATGCATTAACAGCCCATAATTAAACATTAGATGTACATAAGGTTTTAAACGTTATGAGTTTTTACAGATTTTTACCTAGAAATACCAAGCAGCATACAGCAATTCAGATTCGCCCAATTATATTGCGTGATGTTGGTGTTTGTTACTAGTGTTTCCTTGCTACAGGAAGATGCTGCCGCAGTTTACAGTAAATGAGGTTGTCTTCCAATCTGCCTGGCTCAGAAATATTTGGGGAAAAAATGCAAAATGAGCTGCTGAAAATTACAATAAATGGTTCAAAACTAGTGGTTATTGTCATTCGATTAGCTAATTCCGTTAATTGTTTCAGCTTTAGTGTTAAACTACAGAGTGTATATGTTCAAAAGCTGTTTTTATTATTGGGTTTGCAACTGAGTTTCTTTAACATTAATTTTACGTGTATTCTATTTTTACGTTGTTTTTTCAATATTCAAAATAAGCCCTATTACAGATTTTAGATTTTTGTTTGACAAACAATGAGGTGTACGTCACTTGCACGCATTGTCAGATGTCAGTGTTAGTGGTGGTACTTTCATTCTCATATTCGGTCCTACATAAACACACACACACACACACACACACACACACACTAACTGTAGATGACGGCACTCTGTTCCCTGCAGTGTGTTTGAGGTGCTGCGCAGTGAAGCGAGGGTGATGGAGGGTCTGCGCTCCCTGCACATCGACACGCCCTACATCCACGACATCCTGAAGCTCAACGTCCAGCCCTCTGACTCTGACTACGCTGTCGACATCCGTAACCCCGCCATCAGTGTAAGAAATCGCATACAAATACACAATACACACACACACAAAACCTGCTCCGACAAAAATTAGCACCCTTAATTAAACACTGATGCTGGGAACAAAAAAAGGCAAACGCGGTTGTGTTTTACTGTCCGTTCTTCTTCCCACATGTCCTGGAAAACCTGGAGCTGCTGGAATTCTGTAATGCAGCTTTTTAGCTGTGGAAATGGAAAAAAAATTAAATTGCTTCTGGAAAGATTTATATTGTGCAGCAAAACTACAGTCAGGATCCTATCTGAACGAACTTGGTGCCATTTCAAGCCCTCCAAATTATATATTATTATAATAATTTAGCTCAAATAACTTTTAAATCTGGTTAGAGTTTAAGTCTGAATAGCTTGATTGTTTGTGAGTTTCATCAATCCTGAAATCATAAGCTGATAAAAAGAAAAGTCGATCGATGGAAAATTATTCAAAAGTTTTTATTATCGCTGTGGTGGAAAGTACTCCGATTTTTTTACTCATGTAAAAGATCCAATACAAAAATGTAAATATACTCTGTTATTCACCCTGCATTCAAAATGTACTTGAAGTGAATTTTAAGTTAACATACAAAAGCATTAGCATCAGAACAGTACAGTAAAAGTAGTCATTGTGCAGAATGACTCATCTCAGAATAATATACACGGTATTATGCAATTGGGTTCAAGTTATTGATGCATTAATTTGTGCACCACTTTAATGTTGCTGGTGGAAAAGTGGAGCTGAGTTTAACCACTTTATATAATGCTGGGTCGCTTGTGACTTTCCACTTTGAGATCATTAAGTACAACTTTTGCCTCTGAGTTATAGTGGATTAGAAGTATGAGATAGAAGAAAATGGAAATACTCAAGTTCCTTCAAAGTTGTACTTGCGTACTGTACTTCAGCAAGAGTACTTAGTTACTTTCCACCACTGGAGAATCAGCTCATTGTTTAAGTCATTCATGAAGCAAAAATACCAAATATTCTCTGGCCCCAGTCCATTAACTGAACACTTTTGTATTTTGGGCTGTTTGGACAAAAAAAGTAAATTTGAAGACATTACATAGATAAAAAAATAAATCACTTAACTGAAAATCTTTAATTGCAGCTTTAGTTATTTAGCTACCTGCAGTAAAATCTAATTTCTTATTGACACTGATCTGCTGTGGGGCTCAAACATTTCCTCTTCAATTTCCCTTTCTAGTGGATTAACAACCTGGAAACGGACCACCGGTATAGCGCGTGGCCTTACAACGTGCAGGAGCTGCTCCGACCGACCTTCCCCGGAGTCATCAGGCAGATCCGCAAGAACTTCCACAATCTGGTTCGTCCATACCTGAATAATCACCCCCTTATGAATCCAAATGGCTCTGAATCATTGTGGAAAAAATATCAACGTGTGTGTGTGTGTCTGTGTGTGTGTGTCTGTGTGTGTGTGTCTGTGTGTCTGTGTGTGTGTGAATTGCAGGTGATCATTCTGGACCCAACTCAGGAGAACGCTGTTGAGCTGCTGAGTGTTGCAGAGATGTTTTACGCAAACAACATCCCACTCAGGTTTGTTTGCATCATCAGGGATGTGGTGAGCTGTAAACTCACCAGAACCCATCAGGAGAATAGACATGACAACAACAAAAAATTATAATGTCTGTTACATCAGTATAAGGATATTCAAGAAAGCACTTTTTAATTGCTTTACAGTTATGCAAAAAAAAAAGAGAGAAAAATCAAAAAAGATGTTGCAGAGCAGTCGCAGTCATGTGGGTTGTTAAAATCCATTTTAATTTAGGAGTTTTGTCAGGCAGGTGTGAGAAGACCTTTGATACCTCCCTGCGTGTGGTGTCTTGGGATGGTCAGCTTGTTTGAATACTGATAAAGCAGACGGCTCACACTCTGCATTTTAACTGTCCAATAAACACACACGAGTCTGTTTGAGAAACTTTATTTGTTGTGTGTTTTAGGATAGGGCTGGTGTTTGTGGTGTCAGAGGAAGATGACATAGACGGAATGCAGGATGCAGGTGTGGCGCTGGTCCGAGCCTACAACTACATCAACGATGAGGTGGACAGTCAGAGTGCATTTGAAGCTGTCATCTCGGTGAGTCGACCTTTCACAAACACTGATGAAGAACTAGTTCTTATTGAAACACCTTCTATAACATAATGAGAACCAAGTTTTACACCAGTGGCTCTAAAAAATGGTAACGTTTTGTTACTTTTGTCTAACTCATAACTGCTCTCCCTGCTTTTTTTTTTTGCACCCTCTTCTTTTCCTTCCGTTCTTTTTTTCTTACGTCCTTCTAGATATTTAACCGGGTGGCTATCGGTGGGAAGTTGAGTGTTGGGGATGTGGTGAAAGTGTTGGAGAAGAGGTTCCCCTATGTGGAAGTCAGCAGCGTGCTGGGAGCCGACTCCACCTACGACAGCAACAGGAAGGTGAGAGGAAATAGCATTTACCCCGTGCAGTAAAATCTTTGGATACACATTCATTCGCTTTCTTGAGTAAGATGAGAAGATTGATACCACTCTGAAGCTGAAGTTGGCAGCTGATTTCCTTAGCTCAGCATAAAGAAGGGAGTGAATGGGTGACTGAAATTTGAATTGTGGTTACCGTCTTGGTGAAGAGGAGCTGAGCCGGAAGGCAAAGCTCTCAATTTACCGGGCGGTCTACGTTCCGACCCTCACCTATGGTCACGAACTCTGGGTCGTGACCGAAAGAACGAGGTCTCGGATACAAGCGGCCGAAATGAGTTTTCTCCGTAGGGTGGCCGGGCTCAGCCTTAGAGATAGGGTAAGGAGGACATCAGGAGGGAACTTGGAGTTGAGGCGCTACTCCTTCATATCGAAAGGAGTCAGCTGAGGTGGTTCGGGCATCTAATCAGGATGCCTCCTGGACGCCTCCCGTTAGAGGTTTTCCAGGCACACCCAACTGGTAGGAGGCCCCGGGGAAGACCCAGGACACGCTGGAGGGATTATATCTCCCAGCTGGCCTGGGAACGCCTCGGGATCCCCCAGAACGAGCTGGAACGTTTTGCGGGTGAGAGGGGAGCCTGGGTCGGCCTGCTAGGCCTGCTGCCACCGCGACCCGACCCCGGATAAGCGGAGGAAAATGGATGGATGGATGGATGGGTTACATTTTTGTTTGTGCCCAGATTAATGATGTGTTTTATGATGTTTTAATTAGTGAGCTTCAGAGGTTTTAAGCTTAAATGGTGTCAATCGAGCTGTTTCCCTCTGGTTCGAATCATTATGCTAAGCCAAGCTAATCGCCTGCTTGCTTTAGCTTCATATTTACAGCACAGACATGAGAGTGGTATCGATCTTCCCATCTAATTCTAAGCAAGAAAGGGAAATACATGTCCGAAATATCAAACTGTTACTTATAAAATGAGAGCAATAACTAACAAAAAACAAGTAGACACATTTTTGACAGGCAACAGTGGAGAACAAGTTTTTGGGGAATAAAAGTAACACCTTGTTGTTTCTCCTTTTTCAGGAAGGGGTTGCATACTATCAGCAGACGGGGGTGGGCCCGCTGCCTGTGGTCATGTACAACGGCATACCTTACCAGCGTGAGCAGCTGGACCCGGACGAACTGGAGACGGTCACCATGCAGAAGATCCTGGAGACCACGTCCTTGTACCAGAGAGCCGTCTACCTGGTCAGTTAGAGCACTCACACACTTTGATAAACAGTGAGGGTTTCATTATCACGTCATGATTTAACTCTATTAAAACATGCTTTACTCTCATCAACAAATGACTTAAGAAGAAGGAACAAGTTATGTGTTTACTGAGAGTGAGCTGAGAGTGATGATACCATCAGTGGCTGTATTTACTTGCGCTGTTGGGTGCAATTCTTTTTTTTTATTTGCAACAAAGTTACATTAAATGAGTAGAAGAACTCCAGATGATTTGTTTGGTTGGATTCTAGTGATTGATACTTTTTCTGTTAAGCTAGAACTTTGTAAGCCATCTGCCATGCTTTCCTGTTTTAATGTCAGTCCAGCACTCTGAGGAGCCAAATGTTAGACTTTTTTTTTTTTTTTTTTAAAGCCTTCTGTTTAGTGAGGTCTTAAAGCTCAGTTACAGCAGCACTGTTTAATTATGTTGCTGTACCAGTTCAAGTGGTGAACATGTCCTTAGTCAGCACTCTTGTTTTCTAATTTTTAAAGTTTAATCCAAACTTGTTGGAGCAAAACTTTTCAGCGGGTACACAAGCACCAGTAATTGAAAAAGATATTCAATCTTGAGATGGCTGTCTTAACTGGGCCTAAAAGGTTGATGCTGTACTTCCTGCATGACATTTGGGTCTGCATTCCTTTAACATCCTGAATCTGTGCTCATGTGGCTCTCAGGGGGAGCTGGCCTCAGATCACGACGTCGTGGACTTCATCATGAATCAGCCCAACGTTGTTCCTCGCATCAACCCCAGAGTGCTGTCCACCAGCAGAACATACCTGGATCTGTCTGATACCAGTGAGTACACGTGTGTACACTAGTGTTGTTCAGCCATTGTTTTTACCTAATGATCAGAGATTGAAGCCTTACACCTTAAAGACGTGACAGTAGACCAGAAACTCATAAGCTGAAGCAAAGACTGTATATAAGAAGTGGATGATGTTGTTGTGACGTCACCCATTGGTTTGTGGACTGACGTTTTGAAGCCTCGAGGTTCGGCATGTTGGCCGTCGCCGTCTTGGCTTTTTCCAACCAGTGAACGGAAGTTGTTCTCGATCATGACACTGAGCCCCAAGTGGCTCCCCTTGCATGGCAGCTCTGCCAATTATTGCTGCATCAATATCTATGGCGCTATACAAATATAATTAATTTACAATTTATAAATCTGAATACAGATATTTTTGAGACACAAACGTATACAGATAGTAGCTTTGCGTTACACCCCTAGTACACATTCATGTGTGTACAGCTTGGCAGTTTTGAAAAAGATATTGTTTTGCCATATTTGCTCCATTAGTTACAGTTCATCCCATTTTTCTCTTCTTGCAGACAATTACTTTGTCGATGACTACGCTCGCTTCTCGACTCTGGACACCAAAGAGAAGAGCACCGCTGTGGCCAACAGCATGAACTACATGACTAAGAAAGGTACGAGTGGACAAGACGTTCTCATATAGCTGGTTGTATAAAAAACAAACTCTGAATGAGAATGCTTGTGCAGTTTTTTTTGTTGTTTCTAGTGAAGATAATTTAGTCACCTTCAAGTCTAAAATCTATCTTCGTGTATTCTCCTTCTGTCCTCTCCTCCTCCTCTTCCTCCTGTTCATGTGATTTTAAAAATGTCCCTGCATCAGGGATGACCGCCACCAACAGGCATGGTAATCACCCTTTTCCTCCGCATTGTTCCATCTCCTCCTCACTTGCTCTTTTTTTCTACACTGCTGGCACTGTTTAGATGGGTTTGTGATTCCGCCACCACTCTTCCATCTGTTTCATTTCTCAAAGGAAACACATTACTAATCAAGCATGTGATGATTGTGTATTAGGGTCTGAAATATAAGTACCAAAACAATGTGTTTACGTAACTGCTCACTAAGTTCTAACATAGTTTTTTTTCCATTTCTAGGAGAGCATGTGTCATTTGTTCTAGCTGCATGGAGAATGAGATGTTAAAAGATTGATTAAGTGTTTGGTAAAAAAAACCTCAAGTGTGAAGATTTTGGGATTAGATTATATCAAGAATATAGATACTTTTTCATCTTTTTTTTTCTTGCAGACCAGTATGCTACCCACATAGAGACTTTATCTCCACCAGAACATTATGGCTCAGCTCCTTAGCCTCATGAGTCGCAACACCTCATCAACTTATTCTGACAGCCTCTGTTTCTTCCTCTGTGGTTGTCAGATGACGGCTACATCCGCCCTGTGACCTTCTGGGTGGTCGGAGACTTTGACAAGCCCTCAGGACGTCAGCTCCTTTATGACGCCATCAGACACATGGTACAACATCTTTTAACACTATGTCTTTAGGCTGGACCTTGGTTTAATATTGTAGTTTTATTGTCGAGACAATGAACGTATTTTTCTCGAACATATTCTTGTCCAAATTAATGATTTCAAACAAAAGAAAAAAAAAAACTGCAGCGTGGGAAAGCCGGGACCAGAGAAAAGCTTTAACATCTCAGTTAGTAGGCAGCAAGGGGCTCATGTCATTAAAAAAACACAATTCCTCCGTCAAACACTCCACAGGTGTTTTTTCAAACAAAATTGTGTCATGCTGAGTCCACTACTGCTGTTTTTATGTGTGGATGGTGAACACGCTGCCTCTGTCAGCGCTAAGCATCTACTCAGCCCTCTTGGTGTGTAGAAATACCTCAAAGTCACGTTTTGCAGGCTCTCTCGCCCTAATCAGAAGTGTTTTGACATTGTCTCCACGCATTACGCAACACCTCTTCAGCAGTGCTCTAAGCCCGTGCATAATGCAGGCAAAGAGGACTCTGTCTTGGCTCGTCACCATGATATGATTTGGGAAGGACTCAGTCAGAGATTTCTTTCCTTTTAATTAAAGGCATTCATTTTTAAGGATTCTGTTTTTCTACAGTATAGAACCAAATAGTTGAATGCTACGGTTGAGTCCTTCATTTCTTTTTTGTCTAATCTGTCCAAAAACTGGACAGTAAAAAATGTAAAGTTCTGGTTCCTGGAGTCTCAAACCTCAATGTGACGACAAGACCCCCTAGGAAGGTTTATGATGGGCCAAAAAAGTCCTGCTCATAAGACCCGTACTCTGTAAAACCACAATGTGTTGTTCTTACACTTCAGTTTTTGTACAGATTAAACACACAAATGAAGAATTTGTTGAATGTAACACAAAGCAGTGGAAAATAGAAAATAATCAAAGGGTTGATTAATGAACTGTGTGACATACATACATTTGCCTTACTAATGATGATGGAATAATATTGTTATTAATTTTTGCGGTATTGATTTTAACCACATTTCTTAGTCCTACTATCTTGCAAACTGTATAATACAAGTCAAGCTATGACAGTGCAGGTGAATAGTATCATTAAATAATAACACCTTGATAAAAATAATAATACCTTACAAGCACAGTTAAGAACAAGAAGCAATGTATCAAGATATCATAAAATCAAACAGAACAGTAATATACAATCCTAAAATAGTATATTAAAATAATAAAATCGTCACCAGTTCAAAACTCAATGTAGTTGTAGTTGTTAGAGACAAAATCAGACCGAATATCCCAGTTTGAAAAGGTGTGTTTTAAGACATGATTTGAAGGTGGAGAGAGTCAATATTGCGAATGTCTCATGGGAGAGAGCTTCAAAGACGAGGGGCAGAACAGCTGAAAGCTCTAGTCTCCGTGGAAGTCAAGTGAGCAGATGGTGTGGTGAGATCTGAAAGTATGGGAAGGTTTGCACCTGTGAAGAAGTTCAGAAAGATACCAAGGGGCTAAGCTTGTGAAGGGCCTTAAAAGTGAGAAGCAGACTCAACCTTGACTAGAATATCTCAAAGTAGAATACCAAAGTGCCATTATGTGTTTATTTTATTTTCATTTCTGTCATCATGTGTTTGGAAAGATCAGCTGTTTTGTTATTCCGCTCTCGAAGCGGTGACAAATCGCTCACTAACGCTCACTTGCTCCACAACAGAAAACCAGCAACAACGTCAGACTGGGGATGATCAACAACCCGTCGGTCGCTCTGTCTGCAGAGACGAGCCGCGTGGCCAGAGCCATCTTGGCCGCCATGCAGACGCAATCTGCCAACAACGCCAAGAACTTCATCACCAAGTTGGCTAAAGAAGAGACCGCCGCGGCCCTGGAGAAGGGAGTCGACGTCGGGGAGTTTGCTGTCGGGGTGAGGAGGAGGAGGAGGAGGAGGAGGAGGAGGAGGAGGAAGGAGGAGGAGGAGGAAGGAGGAGGAGGAGGAGGAGGAGGGAGGGAGGGAGGGAGGGAGGGAGGGGGCGGGGGCGGACCGCTTCATTTATCTATTCAGGATTCAAAATGAACATGTTTCATTCTATTGAAACCGTTGAAACACTTCGCCTTCGTCAGGCTCCATGACTTACATAACATTTATCCCTCGTTTTTACTTAATTTTCCCTTTTTTCCACTGCTTACACGTTTTTATTTTTTCTTCAGGGTATGGATATGTCATTGTTCAAGGACGCATACGAGGGTCCCAAATTTGACTTCCTGCTCTCACACGCGGCCTACTGCCGGGACGTGCTCAAACTAAAGAAAGGACAAAAGGCCGTTATCAGCAACGGAAGAGTGAGTCACAGTCTCGTTTCTCATTCTTAAAAGAAATCTGCACTGAAAATCCGGGTACATCATGAACAAATATAGTTTGTATTTATGGATCAAATCTGTTACTGTCGCAATCCAATCAACACTTTTGTTTCTCATTAACAGATTATAGGTCCGATGGAGGAAGACGAAGTGTTTAACCAGGATGACTTCCTGCTTTTGGAGAGCATCATCCTGAAAACATCTGGAGAGCGAATCAAAAGCAAAGTCCAACAATTTGGGATCGAGGAAGACAGGTATTTTATTTACCGTCATTGCATCTGTAGTTTTTCACAAGGTTACATCTTGAGGTAACGTTTTTAGATTCTTGTGGAGTGGCAATGAATTTTAATGCAGGTTTTCTCTCAGGGCCAGCGACCTTGTAATGAAGGTGGACTCTCTGCTCTCCTCTCAGCCTAAAGGAGAGGCCCGGGTAGAATATGACTTTGCAGATGACCGATACAGGTAAAGTTGCAATACATGTGCATAATTTATACAAGCAAGCCTTCTTGCCTGAGGGGAGACCCTGTTTTCCCCCAGGGTCACACGGTTTTTGCAATGTATTTATTTAATCAAATATTTTACCATAGTAGGCAAATAATAATAATAAAGTAAATAGGCAAATGCTGTATTTGTACCTTCACATTTATTGTAATTATGGAATAAATTGTTGAAATCAGTGTGTCCTCTGCAGCGTGCAAAGTTTGTGTTTACTTCACTTCACCATTGATTTGCTGATTATTGGCAGTGCTGTGAAGATCCGCCCGAAGGAGGGAGACGTGTACTTTGACGTTGTTGCCGTGGTAGATCCTGTAACCAGGGACGCACAGAAACTAGCTCCTCTGCTGTTGGTGGGTTGAATCTGAATTCTCACTGATCGGTCCAGTTGATTTATTTGACCCTGTCCAAATGTCATTTCTCACCTGACATTTCTCCCCCTGCAGGTTCTGACGCAGCTAGTAAACGTCAACTTACGGGTCTTTATGAACTGCCAATCCAAACTGTCAGACATGCCGCTCAAGAGGTGAGAACTGAATATTATCAGTAATGGTCCAATATGCAGGTCTTTCTGCTTTCTCCGGCTAGAAGTCTACTTTTCAATGTGCTTATTTTATGTTTTACTTTAAATGAGGCACTGAACCCTTAAAATATAATCATACTGTATATATATGTGCCAGTGTCAGGACTGTATAATTATAATCTAATTGACAGTGCACACACTAGTTTAAACATGTTTCTTTTTTAATATTAATTATAGGGACTCTGTTGCATAATTAGATGCTCTTGTTTTGCAATATTCCCATTTTTCTTTTCACTCCGTTTTACCAGAAGCCTTTTATGAGTCAGTGTCACATGAAGAGCTTGTTTGCTTTAAATTGTGATTAATAATGTAATTACTGTAATTATTCTAATCAATTAATTACTGTTCTCTTGCAGCAGGAAACATCATTTTATTGGATGCAACTAACAATTACTTTCATTATCAATTATTCTGCCAGTTAATAGTTTGGTCTAAAAAATAAAATGTCAGAATTAAATAATGAAAAATGTCCATCCCAGTTTCTTATAGTCCAACGTGATGTTTTTAAATGTTCAGTTTTATATGATATAAAACAGAGGAAAGCATAATTTCCTGCCATTTTGGGATTCAAAATTATTTAACCGATTTATAGATTATCAAACAAATTGGAGAATTTTTTTCTGTCCATTTGAGTAATTGATTGACTAATCATTGCAGCTCTAGTGGGGACATAAAAGCAGTTTTAAAAAATATTTAAATTGTTTTTCACAAAAGTCTTTTCCAGAGTTTTCCAACACATCAAACTTGTCTTTTTGGAGTTGGATGGAGTTTACTCAGTTGTTGAATTTGAAATACTTAAACAAATCGGCTTTTCAAATGTATTATGAGGAAGGAATTGTACGAAATATATATCTTATATTTCTGTTTATACTATTATTATTATTATTCCTCCAGTTTTTACCGCCACGTGTTGGAGCCGGAGGTGGCGTTTCAGGCTGACGGTAGTTTCTCTCCCGGCCCCATGGCCAAGTTCCTGGACATGCCTCAGTCTCCTCTCTTCACCCTGAACCTCAACACTCCCGAGAGCTGGATGGTGGAGTCTGTGCACACCCGCTACGACCTGGACAACATCTACCTGGAGGAGGTGAAGCAATGAGTCTGTCTGGGTTCCATCAGCATCTGTATTTGTGAAATATTTAAAAGTGTTTCTCGCAGTAAAGTCTGAAGTTATCTCCCCGCTCTATCCTGCTCTCTGAACCAATGTTTTAATGCTGATGTTTGAATGTGTCATCAGTCAGTGGGTTTAACTGATATTGTTCTACTTCGATTTGGGACTCACTTCACTGGATTTATTTTTCATCTAACTGTCGAAGGGACTGTACAGAGACTTTTTTATTTCCCTAAATGTATGTTTTGTTTCAGCATTCCTTTGACATTTTGTATATAATTGCATAAAAATGACAATTTCCACTTGCGCCATGGTTCATATGCAGAGGAGAACGGTTGTGTCTCCGTATCAGGGTTTTATTAATGTGTATAAAGATTTAAATTGGGGTACATTACCAATTTAACACTGTTCACATGTTTGAGGGCCTTTCCCTTTCACAAGGTGAAACAGCACCCCGATCATTTTATTTTATTTTTCTCTCATTGTAATCCTGTTTAAACTTAATTTATTTTACCTCTTGTACCCTCACTTGAATTCTCTCTCCTCAGACTTCTTAAATCTTTGCTTTTTTTGCTGAGGATTTTTTTTTTTTTTTTTTTTTCTCCTCTTGAAGACCTTGGGTTTATTTGCGAGCCATTACTAATGTGCCTCTGTAAAACCGCTTGACTCTGTTTTCAAGCTGCAAGAAATAAACGTTACTTGTCTGGACTCGTGTGGCTGCAGGTGGAGAACATTGTAGCTGCAGAGTACGAGTTGGAGCACCTTTTGTTGGAAGGCCATTGTTTCGACGTCAGCTCCGGTCAGCCGCCACGAGGCCTCCAGTTCACCCTGGGAACCGCCTCCGAGCCCGTCATCGTGGATACAATCGTCATGGCAAACCTGGTGAGTTACCGATGAGCCTCGGAAACACTTTAGAGCAGAAAGTTGCGGATTGTTACAGTTGGTTGATATTGTTTAATACTTTCCTGGATGGTACACGGCTTATTTTGTAGATTTTATTATTACAGTCACAAACGCTGTAAGTCTCTTGTGTTCTGCTCCGTAGGGTTACTTTCAGCTGAAGGCAAACCCAGGCGCCTGGATCCTGAAGATGAGGAAAGGACGCTCTGATGAAATCTACAAGATTTACAGGTGGGGACATGGAGAATTGTTTCACGGAGTCACAATGCCTTAATAGTTTTTAAGTTGAGTCTCTTGAATCTACAAACTAGGTGTAAACTTCCTGTTGTCTTATTTCTTTCCTTCTTCTGTTGCAGCCATGAAGGCACGGACTCTCCAGCGGAGTCTGATGATATTGTAGTCGTGCTGAACAACTTCAAGAGCAGGATCATTAAAGTCAAGGTCAGTTTACCTGATTGTCTGGAGCAATATCACGGAAACAGTGAGAGGAATGTGAGATTTCATTTTTGGCCCCAAATAAATGAAACCAAATCCAGGAAACATTTCCAGTTTCCCAACATTCTCATAAATTTAAATGTAGATGAAGCTGTCAGGTTTTTGAGTCATACAGAACATATACAATAAATTACATGTGTACAATTTTACATTTCACAGGGACATTTACATATCATTGTCATTGCACACTTTTTGAACCATGAAGAAAACTACATTTCCAAGACTGCTATAGGATAAGGAGGGCTACATCAGAATCATTGGAAGTAAATAAGGACACAACTATCGGAAATATAATGCTTAAAATAAATTAAGAAACAATAGATGAATAAAAAAACTCATTTTTATCTTCCAACTCACCTCAAAATTAAACGGACCCTGTGAAGTTTTCTTGTAAACAAAGTTTCTGTTTACATTCGGTCTTGCCACCAAAGCGTCTTTGTGTGTATCCCAGAGGTCTAACGAACATTTTGAATTAATTTCCTTCCTTGTGAAGCATTTGCCAAGCTGTTTCTTTTTTTTTTTTTAAAAGCCTGAAACTTGTATTTCTTACTTTCATGTTTACCAGAAGTTCTTTACTGATTTCTAGTCTCATATCTAGATCTTTTTGTTTCTTTTGAAAATGTATTTGTCATACAAATAAGACGGCTTTGGTTCTCCATAGAATCGGAGATAGATACAATATTATTTAATTGCTACATCACCTGGATTAATAACACTTTTAACATTGATTTTTCAACTAATTGGGTTGAAATTGCTTGTTGATCAGGTCCAGAAGAAACCAGACAAGTTCAATGAGGAGCTGCTGAGTGACGTGACCGAGGAAAATGACACTGGCTTCTGGAAATCTCTGGCCAGGTACAGCTTTGGTTCTAAATGACTGGTGACTATAAGTAGATCAATCATGGATTCATCTGCAATTGTTTAAGTCGTTTATTAAGCCAATGAGAAACATTCTTTTGTTCTAGCTTCTCAAATGTACTGATTTGCTGCTTTTCCTCTTGTTTACTATTTGGAAATTTAACACCTTTTTAGTTTTTGTACCATTGGTTAGACAAAATATCTTTTATGTTTTTCTGACAGTTTGCGAGTTAACGAACAAAGTAATTGATTAATCGTTCAATGAACATAATTGTTATGTGCAGCCCTCATAATAATTTCACATCACTTCATATGTGCAAAGATTAAGATTATCACTAACTATGTATCTGTATCCTGCAAGTACCTGAGCCCTGATTCAGAAAGCAGGTTAGACGAGCTCTGAGATTAACTTGAACTCTGATTTGAATAACCCAGAGATGGAAAACTCAGAGTATATGAATAAAAGTCAGAACCTACATTTTAATTAAGTGTGCACATCTATCTTTTAATAAAGAGCCTGAGTCAGAGAGGGGGAAAGTGTCAATAAATTAACACAATGAAGTTTTATTCAGTATTGTTTATTAATTAATTATTTACCAAACTATGAAGTGGTGGAATATGACTGCGTCTTAGGCTACACATTAGATTTTAAGTATTTTTGTTCAGTTTTAATCTGACGGGGGAAAAAACACAAAGGCAGAACTGAAGATGAAAAATATAGTTGAAGAGTTAAAATATATATATATAGATCAATAGATCTGATCCAGTAATAACGTTTTGGATGATATAAATGAATACAGTGCATTTTAAATGTCAGACATCTAATTGGATCTTGACTCAACAGCATTCAGTGGCTTAATTTCAGCTACTTCAAGAATATAGTAAAGTTAAACACTGAAATAATGTTAAAACACTCACTTTCAAACTACATTCTACAGCTGCACCACACACCTGCTCACACAGAAATATTAACATATCATCTCCCAATATTATAGGGGTTATGTTCGATCAGTCCTAGTGGTATATATTTATATATAAAAAGAAAGCTCCCATACTCACAAAAAGGACATGCAGAGGTTTTATTCTGAGGGCGACTTGACTGTAATAGTTGAATGTGAAGATTTTAGTTTTAGTTACCTTTTCTCTCTGGAATTGAAAACCCAGATTTTCCCTCATATCGGGGTTAACTGACTCATAGTTTCAGTTTTTGTAGTAAACTTAAAAACCATAACATTTTGTATTTATTCTTTCAGAGGGTTCACAGGTGGAGTAAAGACGGAGGAGCTGAAGCAGGAGAAGGACGACGTGCTCAACATCTTCTCTCTGGCCTCGGGCCATCTGTATGAGCGGTTCCTCAGGTGAGCGCCAGAGATGTGGCCAGTCAGAGAAAAGGGGATCGTTGTATCAACCAAAATAAATCAAAACCTACGTCCCGTCCTCTTATGTGTACAAAGACTTACATTTGAGCTTTAGTTGAGCACCTTTGTTCTCCCAGTTCTGTTGCCACCAGTATTTTTGATTCTTCCTTTCCTCTCAGGATTATGATGCTGTCAGTTGTGAAAAACACCAAAACTCCCGTCAAGTTCTGGTTCCTCAAGAACTAC
The DNA here is from genome assembly GCA_016806645.1 of Ophiodon elongatus. Classification (NCBI taxonomy): domain Eukaryota; kingdom Metazoa; phylum Chordata; class Actinopteri; order Perciformes; family Hexagrammidae; genus Ophiodon; species Ophiodon elongatus. The sequence continues at coordinate 204,401 of JACSYO010002166.1, forward strand.
CTGTCCCCGACGTTTAAGGTAGGGTTTTTACTTTGGGTGGGAAAAATGAGCTGGCATATTATAATTAATGAGGAGATTTTCTTTGAAGGCCTCAGCTTTTTTCCTCATTCCATCAGTGATGTGAGCTTCAAACAGGAGATCTGAAAATCAAGGTGAAACCTGCAGCAGGGATTAGATTTGTTCTCTGCTGGCAGAAGGAAATCTCCCGATGAATGAGAAGCCTTCAGTGCTTCTCTTGGCTCATTCATCATGATCACCGCTGTTTTTGTGGCTGTTTTCACTCTGGTTTTAGTTTTAAGCCTCATTTTCCTGCAATACACTTTGCTTTCTGGCTTTTTATTTGTTAAAGTCACGGGTGACTCGGCTCATTTCCATAGTTAACTCTTTTAATAGCTGGAGTTCAATGAATGCAGGCAATCGGCTCAAAGTCATTGCATAAGGTAAGCTGTTCGCCAAACACGGTGTCCAAAACAATAAAAGTGTGCACTCAGCTGTATTATCAGTGGCGGCGCTTGAGCATGAAGCCATAACTGGACACCCGAAATATAAAACAGTTCGCTGCAGCAGAATGTGAGATAACAACACAGAGGTGCACACTCGCGCACGGACGCACAAACACGCCCCACCGATCGCATGATCTTCCTGGCGGAGATAATAACAATAATAATAATAATAACAACATTATTTAAATATTGTATTAGATCAAATGCCATTAAACCAAGCTATTCAGCTCAGGTCTAATGTTGGTCGGGGTGAAGTTACAGGTGACAAGGTCTTCCAAGTGTTGGAATCAAAACATTTAACATTATGGTCATTTCTATACAGTTCTCCAACTGTGTATTTTGTATGTATATGTAGCTAAATACTTCTGAGACATTATAGCTGGCCCTAACAAAAACAAACAAACTATTGTAAAACTAAATGTATAAAAACTGAAACTAAACTAAAGCAAACGCACTCTGAAAACATAGTAAAACATAATTCAATTAAACTTAAAGTAAAAAAATTAAATAAAAACTGATTGGTTAAAATAGTTTTGAATTTTCTTTCTCCAGTATTTCAGCATATAGGATTGCTCTTCATTTTGATATTTACAGTATATTATAATATAATCTACAGACAGTTGGGGCTTCTGTTATTTGTCCAAATTCCTTTTAGATTGGTTCAGTATTACGTCTGCTGTAGATTGTGGTGTTTTCAGATTTATGAAGACTATGTTCACAGTCCCATTAGTATCTGGGTTTTGACACTTATCCTGGTTTTCATCGGATTGCCCATTTATCTGCGTCTTTTAGCTGAATATGTATGTTTGTATATTGCCTCCAGTACTTCCTAGCACACGTTGAAAAGCCTGTTTTGTGTGTGACTGTTCTGCAGGGCTTCATCCCCCACATGGCGAAGCAATATGGTTTCCAGTACGAGCTGGTCCAGTACAAGTGGCCTCGCTGGTTACACCAACAGACCGAGAAGCAGAGGATCATCTGGGGCTACAAGATCCTGTTCCTGGATGTGCTGTTTCCTCTCGCTGTCGACAAGATCCTGTATGTGGACGCCGACCAGGTTAGCTCACACGCAGACGTACAGTTATTCATCTGTCCAAATAGTTGTTCTTTCTTACTTTTCAGATTGTAAGATGATGGAATAAAAAGAACGAGATGAATAAACTGACCACTGACTCCGATAGCTGGGAAGGAAAGATTTGAAAAAATACAGCACTAGTTATAATTTCTGGACTTCCTTTTGGACTGAAGTTATAAAAAATGTCAGAAAATTGCAAGTTGTATGATTCAATCTAGTAAATTGTTATACTGTCTCATGTTTCAGTACTTTTTGCTGGAATCTTATACTAATATAGTCTTGCCAACAGTGTTTTAAAGCTTAAACTGTCAAACAACATTGCAACAATTCTGATTCATTTCAGGAGACAAAATGGCAAAAATGTACTGGTATTAATTTCTCAATTGTGAATATGTTCTGGTTTTGTTTGTGTTCTATGTTAGTAAATTGAATATATATTCGGATTTTGCACAGAAGGACTTTATGACATCAACTTTTGCTATCGTCTGAAATCTTATAGACGAAAATTACTGAATAAAATAACTGATCGAGCGGAGACACTTTTCATTATGAAATACTGTAACGTGATCCATCTCTTTTGTTCGCGCTCCATCCTTCTCTCTCCTTCAGATTGTGCGAACAGACCTGAAGGAGCTGCGTGACTTCGACCTGGAGGGAGCTCCGTACGGTTACACTCCGTTCTGCGAGAGCCGGAGGGAGATGGACGGCTACCGCTTCTGGAAGTCCGGCTACTGGGCGAGCCACCTGGCTGGACGCAAATACCACATCAGGTATATACACACACACACACACACACACACACTCTGATAGATCAGCTGAGTTCTGATAGTTGCCCTGAAACACACTCGCAGACGCGGACACACTCTTAAGGCCGTTACACAACGAGTGTGTGTCTAAATAAACAACACTAAAAGTGCAAAATACTCACTTGCAAATATTTTTATGTCTGGTGCTTTTATTGTGAAAGGTAACAACGGTAGGAGTGAATCACGTCTGTGCTGCCTTTGTCACCCGTTCCGCATATCGTGATTGGTCGATGCCTTTATTCGAGTTGCGAAAGCGCCCCAAAAATTGCCCGTGTAATATTTGTGTTGTGTGTGTGTGACAGTATTCACGACAAAAACAACAGCTAGTGCGAAATAATCACACAAAGAAAAGAAAACTGCCCCTGGTGGGGAAAAAAGGCCTTTACTCTCTTTTTCAATAAGTTTTTCATACTTTCATGCTTCCTTCATGCGCCCCGTTGTTCTCCCTCTGCAGTGCTCTGTATGTGGTCGACCTGAAGAAGTTCAGGAAAATAGCGGCAGGAGATCGACTGAGAGGACAGTACCAGGGGCTCAGCCAGGACCCCAACAGCCTCTCAAACCTCGACCAGGTCCGTCCGTCTTTTCATTCGCCGTCCACATGTGTCTTTGTAATGTGCATTTGGGATCGCATTCTGAAGAATGAGGCCGTTTTTAAAGGACCTTTAATGTTGAGAATGACTTTAATCTTGTTGCCTTTTATCTTTTTGTGTGTGGTTGTGAGAAGGCACTGTAGTGAGAGCTGGTTTTTGAACAGGAGCCTTGCTTAATGTTAGAAGAGACAAACCTGAACCTTTTCTTTTACCTCTGCTTATGATTTTATGACAACATAACGTGAATGCATCGCACAGCAGCCGACTTTCGCACCTCCGACTCTGATGTCCTTGAGTTTATTAAATCTATTTATATCGGGGCAGCAGAATGAGAGTAGGGCGTGTAAATGAAGCAGATGCTTTTTTCCCCAATGCTTGTCTGCACATTATAGATCAACCTTGATATCAGGGTTTTAAATGAATCCAAAGCTTTAACATGGTTCCTCCTGGTTTGATTTAAACAAAGAGGTAACTGTAACAAGCTTTCAGTTCTCTTCGTAAAATCTCTGCAAGCGTTTCCGTCCCTGCCGCCACAATTGGTCTCATTGTCCGACTTGTTTTTCAGGATCTGCCCAACAACATGATCCACCAGGTGCCCATCAAGTCTCTGCCTCAGGAGTGGCTGTGGTGCGAGACCTGGTGTGATGACAGCACCAAGAGGAGCGCCAAGACCATCGACCTGGTACCAACAGTTTGTCTGTCTGTAGACGTCAGGGATAGAATCAGGACAAAAATAAAATAATAAATGCTAGAAGGAAGGCACAGTAACACTGCTGACCTGTGCAGGGAGTTACAGGTCTATGGCTGAGTGAAGAGATTGTCATGTCTCCTAACAGCCACTAGAGGGCAGACGGGTCCTCTCGTGGAGAAGGTTATTGACTGATTATAGAGTACTGCGTATGTGGATGAGTTCTCTTTCTGGATAAATCAAGTGATTCAGATATAACCACAGCAAATCTTAAGTTGAAAAATATTTCCATATGTTTAGGGTTTAAATTTGGGGAGATTCTAAAAAGTGTTACATTCTTGTTAAAAATCTAATAATTGGCGCAGTAGAGTAACAGTTGTTTTGAAGATAATAGGGGCTGTAGCAGAGGAAGATTATTTGCAACCCATTAAGGGAAAAATCATATAAATCTGCCGTGTTCACACAAAAAGACAGGAATCACTTCAGACTGAATTAAAAGCAACAAGCAAACTGTCCAACTTAATTCTTTAAAGATTTGTAAAACAAATACTAAAATCCACCACACACGGTCACATAACACAATGTACAACAAGTAACCCAGAGTACACCCTGCTACCAACATCCTACGCAACCATCAGTGGTGAAAACATCACCGCTGATTGTCATGAGCCTCGAACACTTTGCTTTATGCAGGTCAGAGCTGGACGGCTGTGATCTGAATCTTTCTGAAACATGAGACGGATCAGGCCGTCAAAACACCAGTGATCTCTTCTAAAGGAGCACTTTGATGCACAAGATGCAGCCTGTCCTCGTCACCTGTTGAGAGATTACCAAACCAAGCAATGACACGGCTCGATTGTTCCGTGTTTCAGTGCAACAACCCCATGACCAAAGAGCCCAAGCTGCAGGCGGCGGTGAGGATCGTGGCCGAGTGGACCGACTACGACCAGGAGATTAAACGCCTGCAGACCAGAGTCAAGGAGAGAATAAACCACACAAAAGAACAGCCAGACACAGGTACTGAACACTCGTAACAGTCCAGACACGTGCAAGTAAATATGTTCTTAAATAGGAACACACATCTGCTCTAACCTGAACACATTTGTCTTTGTCTCTCTGGCAGATGCCCACACCGAGTTGTGAGGATCCTGCAGTGGCTGTGATGAGGTGGTGAACTGGACTCTGTTTAAAGAGTTTGAAGAGGTTCCTCTCCTGCCTCGGCAGACTGCTGACAGACCGACTACGAACCAGCGCTAAATGGTTGAGCCTGTTTTATTTTGTTGTTCTTTTTATAATGTGTGAAGATGAGTTAAGGTGGTGAGGTTTCGGAGGTTTTCCTGTGTGTGTGTGTGTGTGTGTGTGTGTGTGTGTGTGTGTGTGTGTGTGTGTGTGTGTGTGTGTGTGTGTGTGTGTGTGTGTGTGTGTGTGTGTGTGTGTGTGTGTTGAGAATGTATTTTGTGAAGCGAATCATGAATATATATTCTTTTCTTCTTGTCCCCAGTATAGTTGTATTTCCCCTATAATAAATGTCCGTCTGTAAGTTTGCACTGATCGGGCTCCTGGTCTGGCCTGTGGTTAAAGCACAAAGCGAGGAGGACCTTTAGAAAACCTCACTGCTGGTTAACTTGGGTTTTGATCTGAAACGTGTATCGCTGGGAGGGATTTCTGTTCTCACGGGGAAAAACTAAAGCTATTCGGCCTTCCTCTAAATCGGTTATGGGTACAATTAGTTAAAATGAAGGTGAACAATCATCGATAGTTCACCTTCAATCAATTTTCACACCTTAATACGAGAGCTGGGAAAGATGTTTGAAGTCAATATCGTGACATTAATAAGTTGGGGGTGTTTTTATATTTGCATAGAAAATGAATGCAAAATCACTTATAATGCAGTGAACTATGATCCGCTGTTATTCATCATATCAGGAAAAGCTACACTTTTGTTTTTTAGTAGTTCACCCTGAATTTCGAATTCGGAGGCCTAATTTTATAAAATATTACATTTTTGTTCAGCCCCTAAAATACTGAAATACTAGGTAAGTCTTGAAAATCAATATCCAGTGTACATTATTGTGTACAGTGGTGGATCCACTATTCCTCTTTTTAAGAATCACTTCAAACTGTTGGGACGGTTAGTGCCCAAACTAAACTCCACAACACTTAAAGGGAACGTGTATGGAATTTATAAATGAGTGGTATCGCTGTCCGTTATGTTTACACTCATCTGGTATTTGACATGAAAATAAAGTACAATCCCCAGTTTATTGTGGATGATAAATGTCAGTGTAACTCTCAGGGAAAGATGTTTGAAGCTTGTGTGGTGTTGCAGCATAAAATACAAATGAGAAGACAACGGAGCGTTTGCGGTACTGTACGGGAGGAGTAGCCATGACGTCGGAGTTAAGCTGAAAAATATTTCAATTCTTGTTTCTTGGTTACACATCCATGAATTTGTCAGCATCATCCTGTATCATTTTTTTTGTTAAATAAAGATCCCCAATTAAGAAGTGATCCAGTGTGGTTTACGGTATTTGCCTCGATAGTAATTGGCTCAAGATATTTAGTTACTTGATGTGTATACATGTGCCAACTAATCCGGGGTACTTATCCCAAGGAGTACCTCTGCAGTGCCAGAGAGTACGTGGTACTTTAAGAGGCTGTAACACCTGAACTACATGTGCTGCCTTTGAAAATACGAGAAAACTAGTTAGCAAGCGTGCAGAGAAATGACCAGCTAACGGTGGTGGATGAACAGTTCACATAGTTAGCTGGAGAAGATGGGTCAGTTGAGATGGTCAGCGGACAGTAGTGACTAAAGGGCTGCAAGACTATAAGTATTGGACAGATTGAATAAGTTAGCCATTACCTTTAAGTTAAGCTAACTGTTTAGTTAAAAAGATGATGGACAATGATAATTGATTGAAATAGTTATCTTAACTATAAACAATAATAAATAGATAGCAAGAGTTTTTAAAATGTCATAAAAGTGGAAGTACAAAGCCATGCCATTAGGTCATTTATAATATGAATGTCATAAAGATCATAAAAAGAGTTAAAAAAAAGAAACTAAAAAGAAATAAGTGTATAGTGTTATAACAAAAATGTATGAAAGTCAGTGTCTCAGATTGTCATTAAAAGTCTTAATGTAGTATATCTATTAAAAATTGATAGCGCCAATAGTACAAACATACCATAAATCAATATTTCATAGTATTTAAGTCATATAAAATATAAAAAAGTAATCAAGTAGTTTGCCATGAACAAATATAAAGTCTATTAGTTTATAAGAATCATAGTATTGTATGTCAAAACATGTTGCAAAAAGTCATGGTAGGTTATCAAAATCTTTACAAAAAATATAGTACAATATGTCATCAAATTACATTGAAATATCAGTATATGTTGTCAAAAATGTAATTTAAAAATAACTAGTGTAAAATATTTAATAGTTTAATATAGTCTGTTAGTCAGAAAAGGTACAGTAAGTCATCAAAAATGTCATTAAGTCATAGTTTAGTAGGTCATAAAGTCATTGTGTAGTATCTCGTAAAAAAGTCAGTTTAATATGTCTTGAAAAGTCAGTATAGTATATGATAGTCATTGTAGAATGTCAAAAAAGTCACAGGTTAAAAAGGGCATGGTATAGTATTCTATAAAAGGCATGATATAGTATTCTATAAAAGGGCATGGTATAGTATTCTATAAAAGGGCATGGTATAGTATTCTATAAAAGGGATTCTATAAAAGGCATGTATAGTATTCTATGGCATGTATGTATTCTATAAGGCATGTATAGTATTCTATAAGGGCATGGTATAGTATTCTATAAAAGGCATTATAGTATTCTATAAAAGGGCATGGTATAGTATTCTATAAAAGGGCATGGTATAGTATTCTATAAAAGGCATTGTATAGTATTCTATAAAAGGCATAGTATAGTATTCTATAAAAGGCATAGTATAGTAGGTCTCAAAAAGGTTTAGCAGTCGTAACCCTAACCCTAACCCTGTCTATTGTCTTCATAAAAATATATACTTTCACATAATGTAACGGTTTTATCCAGTTTTAAAATCAAATTAAAAAAGGTAGGTTTTGTTTGTGAGAGATAAGGTGAGGAGGTTTTTCTGGACGTGCAACGCTTCCATCAGTAAATCCGTCCTGTTGACGCGGAAGAGGAAAAAAAAAATCGAATCGAGGAATTCGGGAACAACTGGATATTCGTGAGCTTGCTGAACATCTGGAAACCAGCGGCGTCCTGTTGGTTCAGGAGTTAAGATGCTTTCCAGAGCGCAGTTTGATTCCAGCTTTAAATGCTAAAAACAAATATTAAAAGTGTAACCCTCTCTGTGGAATAATTAGGTTAATTCTTCTACGTGTGAGGGACCCACACAATCCTCGACCCACACAAAACCGGTTATTGGAAGGTTTCAGACTTTTATTGTGATCCATTTGAAAAAAGGTTTTACAAAAGGTAACATTCAATTTTTACACCAATTCTTTAAAAAAAAAAAATCACTTAAAATAAGGTTTTGATACAACAAATTCAGTTAACTAAGTAATGGCTTCTATAAACAATGTGAAAATAAGATAATATACACGTAAATGAATGCTACAAACGAGGACAAACTGAGGAAGGGATTACATTAATTAAAATAAAATAAAAACAAAACAAAACAACAAACAATGGCATGATTGATTGTTTTCTTTTTGACTCGAGTGACATCCGTCCACAATTACCAACAGAGCCGTTATTGCAAAACTAATCCCACATCATCCGCTGTCCAACTGGAATGTTCGATGACAAACACACCCTTGGGTGGGGGGGGGGGCGACTTTATGGTTTGTTGCATTTGTTTTCTTCACATGGCAACATTTGGTGCATGTGCGTCGCCTGCAGCCAACGTGCGGCTGCCGATGGCGACGAAGAGCCCCGCAGGAACACAGAGGTGTGATCACCGTCCTGTGGGCGTCGGCTTAGACGACATGCAGATCGGTGAAGAGAGACACAGAAAACTGATATACAATGTGAATTTACAACAAAAATATGAAGAAAGAAAAAAATAAAGACTTTTTTTTGACATGGACAAGCACAGCGGACGGCGTGCTCGTGGGGACCGATGAGACATTCTGTTCAGGCTGACCGGGTGCTGGAAGAAGTTGCCCCCTTGTTTCAGAGCGGCTTGCATCTATTCCCCCTTCCCCTCCTCCTCTTCCTCGAGGTGGAAAACACCAACATCCGATCAGTTAACAGTGGCACTGTCGTCCTACTCTGACCCCCGGCTGAACCTCCTGCTCTGGCTTGAAGCGGCGCATACCATCCTACGACATCTGTGTCGTCACCCTGCCGCAGGTTTATTAAAGTTACAGTTCAACATTTTGGGAAAAATACGCTGATCTTGAGAAGAGCGAGATGATACGATCGATAACACTCACATGACTGTATGTTATGGACGAAGATGCCGCGAAGACCACGGCACCCTTCATCCTTCATCCTGCTGTGGCCTGCTCTCTCTCTCTCTCTCTGTCTCGGCCTGTGTGTGTGTCTGTGTGTCTGTGTGTCTCTCTGTCTGTCTGTCTGTCTGTCTCTCTGTCTGTCTCTCTCTCTCTCTCTCTCTCTCTCTCTCAGTGGGAATGAGAACCGGTCCAGACACCAAAGACAAACCCCAGGCAGAGGCCGGGTCTCTGCAGAGACGGACACCACCGCACACTTAAGTCTATCCACTGTTTTTAAGGAAATGGTTGCATATTGTACCTTTAAAACAAAGATACGTGTTAAGTAATGACATTTAGAGGTGCTGACGGACAGATCGCGTTACCTTTGGACAGCCAGGCTAGACGTTTCCCCAATTCCAGTCTTTCGTCAGAGCTAAGTTAACCGGTAGTTTCATATTTACCATGCAAACATGAGAGTGGTGGCAATCTTCTCATCTAACTTTGCACAAAAAAAAAAAAAAAAAACATTTATCCCTAAAATCTTGAACTATTCCTTTAGAAACCACCGCCGTCGGTCATGGCGGCGGCAGCAGTGCAACAGTTCAGCGTGGAAGCAGCGCTGGTTGTCAGAACTCTCCGGCAACAAAAATAAATCATGCCAGAGAGGTTCACTACTTCCTTTTCTCTTTCAGAAACTCCTCCTCCTCCTTCTCATCATCATCATCATCATCATCATCATTTCACAAACACATTTATCGCCGTTACAGTTACATCTGCAAAGCTTAAAAAACACATGCACCTCCAGCATTTTATACAAGATTATGATACAAAATAAGGCATTTCATTGTGTTGAGTATTCATGTGGTGTGTTGAGTGTTAATGCATGTGTGTGTGTGTGTTTACGTGTGTAAATAGCAACCACATTTTAATGTTATTTTTTTTGCCTGCCTCTAAAAAGACTGCAAAAAACAAACATAAAGTCATGATAACTCTTAAAATATATATATTTGTCATATATATTTACGTATATATTCATATGTAAAAAAACAAACAAAAAAAGGTTAGAGGGGAAAGAGAAAAGCCCAAGAGGTCCCTGTGATAGGCCAGTTCTCAAAAAAAACACCCAATTCCACCCCCTCATTCCATAACCTCACCGGACGCCACGGTGACCAGCTGCAATGGGATCTCTTGATTGGCTAGGAGGTCGTGGGTGGCGGTCTGGAGGATGAGTGTGGTTCCGTCGGCGGTGATGACGGTATCGGTGGTGGGCGGAGACGTGGAGGAAGGAACCATGCCTTTTTTATTCTGGTGAGTCTTTATGTGCTTGGCCAGGTGGTCGCTCCGCATGAACCTCTTGGAGCACTCCGTGCACACAAACTTCTTCTCTCCTGAGAGGGCAGCCAAACGGAAACATCAGACAGAGCGCGGCAGCAAACAACACACACCGTTCAACACCGACTGGCAAACGGGGCCGCTCAATTAAAGTCAGTTCACATGTCAGCAAATAGTAGTACAGAAATACTACAGAGTAAGAAAATTCAGGGTATTCTTTAATTTGGCAAAACGGTCTTTGTTAACTTCTAAATGTGTCCTAAACTCACAAAGAATTGCTAAAGAAATAAACTGTTTATGATAGCATTAGCAGCTTTAGCAGTAGCACCCCCTTCTTGGCAGATGTCATTCGGGTCGCCAAATAAATCTGCAGAATTTACTCCTTAGTCTTTTATTTACCATTTATATCTGTAGTATAGTGTGCAGAGCTATTGGAGGGAGCCTGAATATTTGTACTATAACATTGAATCTAACATGACAGGCTAGCGTACATTCTGTTTGTTTAACGGAGCAGATGAAAAACAACGAGAGCCTGTTACCTCTGCCTAACTACTGAGAGGAAATTAAAATAATTGAGATCGCCTGTTATCTCCGCCTGAATGAATATATTTGGTCTTATTTATAAAGTATTTTGAAACGGCTGGTTTACCTATTCAAGATAATATGAGCTGAAACGGTAGTAAAAGATTTTCAGAAACGTTTATTTACACACAAACTCGCTCTAACGATTTATAGACGAGGCCTATTGTGAATTGGGTCGCAGAGGTTTGTCATTTTTTAAAAAACTGGGTCTTCAGCGTTGGGGGAAACACTGTTCTACATTGTTTTTGGGGCCGCTGATCAATATGACCGTTAATTGACCGTGTGACTCACTGGGTGTAGACCGTGGGTATGAGCCCGCCGCTCCCCTCCCTTTCTGAGATCTACTTTGCGAGGGCTCCGTCTGGGCCGTCCCGTGCTTAGCGCCGCCCAGGACGATTGTGATGTGTTTTAAAAGAAATACAAACAAGCCTGAGTGGTGTTTTTTCCACGTATACCAGAATAACGATGTGTGGAGCCAGATGTTTCTGTGGCGCGGACACTGCGCTGTGTTTATAGGTGTGAGAGAGACTAGTTAATCCATTGCAAAGAACAGGAGAACCACCAGGCGGCGCTGTGCGTTGCCACAATGCTGGTCCAGGTTTTGTTGGTTGAGTCAACCGTCACACTGAATTTTGAATCTTCCTGAACATAAATAAAAACTTTTCCACCGAACATTGGTGCATAAAAATCACCAGCAAGTTTTAATTCTCTCACTTCACAGACGACGCTCGACACCGCTCGTCGCTGAACATTATTCTAACTGTTTTAAGAAAAGGAAGATCTAAAAAACTAAATATGTTCCTTTAAAAGTTTGGATCCTGGACAGAAAGCAACAAAGTTTTGGATTTCACTCGTCCAACATGAACGCAGGCTCCTCATGTACCACTTGTAACTAGCCCCAGTCATAAAACTGTGTAACTTTATGAAAGTGTTGAGACTCTTTTGAGCATCGTCTCACCTGTATGTGTCCTCCTGTGTCTCTGCAGCTCGTCGCTCCTGGTGAACCTCTTCCCGCAGAACATCCAGTTGCAGACGAAGGGTCTCTCTCCGCTGTGCCAGCGCAGGTGAGCTCGAAGATGAGACGTCTTCCCGTAAACCTTCCCGCAGCCGGCGATGTGGCAGATGTGCTGCTTCTTCTTCCCCATGCCTGAACCTCTGTGAACGGCCCAGGAAAAACGGGAAATGAGTACAAAACACAAATACGGTTGTGAAAAGGCTGAAAATACGCAATTTACCTATAAATTTATCTTAATATAGACACAGCAATGCAAGAAAGGCTTAATAACAACTGAATATTAACTCTAACATCACTGGGCTCAAACAGGATTAGCCAAAACATTTGCATGTTGTATTTGCATGTATGTTTAGATTTGCATGGAAATCTGAATTTTTAATGCCACATGAACAGGATATAAAACCAGCTAAACCACTTCGATACAGAAATGTAAAGCTGGTTACAACAGATCATTTCCAGTTGAAATCAAATCCTTAAAAGGAAAAGCAAATGTGAGGTTTTGAGATATCCAAGTGTTTAGTACAGCTGCTGCAATTAACAACATCTGGGTGCATCACCGAAAGGTGATGGATTTTATGGTTGGATTAAAAATTGGCTGTCGCTGCCCTGTATAATATGGTTGTGATGTCTTTATTACGATAATTATGATGGTTAGTAAAGTTTTAGGGCATCGTTTAGTTTTTCTGACATTATTTTCTATCTTTTGTGACAAATCAAGGTGAGCTGAACACCAGCACCTCCTGGTACCTGTAGAGAGAGTGTGTGTGTGTGTGTGTGTGTGTGTGTGTCAACATACCTTCCTCCAGACTCTTTGCAGTTGGGGCAGGTGCAGGCTACCCTGCGGAGCCTCTTGCCCTCCCCGCCCTGCATATCCATGTCCTCATCGCCAATCTGAACACGCAGGTTGTTCAGATCGCTGGGGTTCAGCGTGGAGTTTCCACTCAGCTGCCACTCCTCAGAGTCCGGTTCCTCCTTTATCTGGATGCCTGAACCGGGGAGGAAGGTGGAGATTTAGGGTCTCTTGAAGTGATACAACAGGAGAAATCTAAGATTGGCTAATTCAAATGAATAATTATGTGCGAGTGCACAGCATGTGTCCCGTACCAGCTGGACTGTTGGCGTCCTCGCCCTGTGTGTACTGAATTCCACTTTGTGCTACAGAGTTCACTGTGACTGTCTGGAGGTTGGGCAGGCTGACCTGGCCCGTCTGGCCCAGAGGGAGGGTGTGGACCGGGGCTAAGGTCAGCTGCTGGGCCTGTCCCTGCCCCTGGGGCAACTGAAGCCCCTGGAGTGACTGGACACCCTGAACCTACAGAGGGAGATGAGATGCGCGTTAGTAATCTGACATCTGTGACGGAACGAAAACAAACAAATAACGCCCATGAGCAACTTCTGTCGGCCACTTTGTTGATTTGAAACTTCCCGAACAGTCCTCATAGGTTACCTGGAAGGTCTGCCACTGGATCTGTCCGGTAGCAGTGACAGTTTGGGCCTGGATGAGGAAGGTGCCCGGGTTGACCAGCTGCACACTCTGTAGAGTCTGACCTCCTGCATTCAGGTCCTGACCCTGAACCACCTGACCCTGACCGTCCCCACACAGCTGCAGGATGGGCTGCGAGAGAGTGGTGGCGTTGGAGGATGAGACCTGCAGAGCAATGAAAATGAAATACCATTACACACAAAAGGTGAAGAGAGCAGCACTCATGTCATGTTTCGATGCAGGAGGTCCTGGTTCAACGGCACCGTCTTAATGTTAATAAATTGAAAGCTGGAGCATTAGATACAGTGGATAGTTAATCTTAATCATGTTAATAAATTGCAAGCTGGAGCATTAGGTACCATGCATAGTTAGACTTAATCGTGTTAATAAATTGCAAGCTGGAGCATTTCCCAGTGGCAAAGAACTAATTTGTGGTTGTTGACCCTCAGGGAAGGGCGCTCCGAACACTTGAGAGGTGGTTGCACAACAGCAAAGCATTTACAAGCTGACATCTGATGATGATAGAAATGCAGTCTGAACTTTCCATTGTAGTTATGCAGTATATAAACATGCAGAAGGAAGAAAAGACAAAACAAGCCCTCTCTATTCTGAGCCAAAGTCGAGGTGGGTCGGCCATATAATTATGTGAGTTGGGGGATACATATCAGACACACTGAGTGAATTCACCATAGGTTAAATTCACTTTAACACAGTGAGCTCTATTAGTGTCTTAAAGCAATGTTTTCCAACCCTGTGGCTTGTTTGGCCCTTTAAATCTAATCAATGTCTAATTAACACCACTCATCCTGAAGGCTGGTGATTTCTAGATCCTAGTGTCAATGCAAGACTTGACTTTTAATAGCGATACCAAAACGTTACTTTGAGGATATTATCAGGCCTTTTCAACAAAACTGTTTTTTTTCTCCATTGAACTAAAGAAGCCACATTCTTAAATGTTAAATTTGATTGAAACGAGGATCTATCGAATCAGAGAATAAATAAACAGGACAAAAAGTCTGATCAGACATTTGATTACAGTGTTCAGTAATTGACCGTTTCCAAAACTCTGTGCTACAGACACATTTTAGACAGTACTAAGAAAGTATTGTAGTCCAATACTAGAGGTCGACCGGTAGTGGACGATATAATAATGACATTACACACAGAGAAGCCATGATGGAGCAGCTCAAGCAAACATAACTTTAAAAAAAAAAAAAAGAGGTGCATTCAATGATGAAAGCCTCACGTCTGTGATCAGTTACTCTATTATTGTATCTTCAAACAGAATTACACAATGATGCAGCCGATATAATGATGATAGGAAAAGGCCGGTAGCCGATTAATTAGCCGATAACCCGGATACCTGTCTGTCTGCCTATCTGGTACCGAGGACAAAGTTCTGACCGATAGGGTCTGCGCAGCCATCGGCCACTATTGGAGCAAAGTTCCACCAATAACCGTAGATGTAAAACGTCCTATTGGTGCCAATTAATCGGTTCCAACCCAACTAATTCCTAGCTCTATTCATCACTAGTTATGGCCTTGGTGGAGACAAGAGTAATTTTTAGAGTCTGGAGTCTAAAAGCATTATCAAAAGGAAAATACACATGCCATGGTGTTAAAGACACACACACACACACTGACCTGGATTTGCTGCAGGTGGTTGTGGGAGTTGAAGTTCTCCGATGAGGGGTCTGACACGCCTGCAGACACGGCGGTTGCTTGGGTCAGAACCCCGGTACCGTCGATGGTCTCCGGGAGATGGGAGGAGTTAGAGGAAGTGGATGTTGGCACGTAGAGTTCGTGGTTTGCGGCGCTCACCGTCACCAGCGACTGCTTGACACCTGTGTCCTGGCCGTGACTGTCCAGTGTCTGGCCGCCCATGATCAGCTGACCTTCAGCAGTTACCCCTGTTGCGATGGGGACCGTGTGCGCTCCAGTCAGCCCTAGAGACTCCAGATCCACACTGTTTATCGGGACGAACGTTATGTTGCCGGGCAGCCCTACAGGTACTGTGCTGGTGTATGCCGACCCCCCGGACAGCGAGACGCCTTGGATTGACTGTACATGCCCCGCCTGCGTCAGAAGGTCTGTGGTCGTTGTTGTGGCACAGCTGATTCCAATGCTGCCATGGCCGCCATCTTGGAGGAGGTGGATCTGCCCTGTTCCATCATCCAGTCCCTGTGTGAATCCTGTAAGTGTCCCATCTGCATTTTGGATTTGGGGGATGACCTGGAAGAATGACCCATAGTTTTGATCAAGATCTTTGCCTGAACGGAACACATACAGCATCTTACATGTTGTTTCTGTATCTTTTTACCTGATACTGAATGCCTGACACTCCATTGGATCCGCCGTCATTCCCAGATGCTGTAACATAGATGGGCTGGTTGGGGAGACTCCCAATAGGAAGCATGTACTGCCCGTTGGACGTGACAATCCCAGAGTTTTGAATGTGGACAATTCCCTGATCTTCCTTCCCAGTCGAGACAGGCGTTAACACCTCCCATCGATCTGAACCCGTCAGCTGAATGGCAGACATATCTGTAGTCTAGGAGTCAAATGCACACAAAGGTTAACAAGTACAGGACACACTTGAACGAAAAGAATCATCTCAGCTTTAGATCCGATCACAGGAAAAAGAGAACCAGCCTGGCTATTTTTTCTGAAAAATCAGTTATGGATTAAGAGATTGTGCTGCTACATCAAAGAGAGTAAATCACAGTGAGTGGGGGGAGATGATCATATAGGATTTGTGCTGATGCAAACGATGCAACAGCCACAACCCAGAAGCAACCACCAACACACGGAGGGTAGATAACAGGCTCAGAAATGATCGAGTGCAGGGCGTGTGGGGGATGGGCAGCTATTACAGCACAATTGAACGCTACTGTTGTGATTATGGTCGCTATCCCTGCAGTATTATCACACCCGGGCGTCCTCTCGGCCCAAGGTAAACCGGCTATCTTCCAGCGAGCCGACCCAAGTGACTGACTCCAGTGTCCTACCCACTATGGGCGGGTTTTACAGGGGTAAAGTGGGTGGCCGTTATTGAGGGGAACACAGGAAGTGTACGGCTTTCACCCCATGCCATCAAAATTTTAAAACGTGTGAACTTCATGCTCTCAAAAACACAACCAGCAATCGAAAGCGAGCGAGAAAGACGAGCTAGGAAAATGTCGGATACCTGTGTTTCCGTTGCGCCGCCGGGCTGCAGAAACTCGCTTTGACTGCTGTCCACGTCCGCGGACGCCATTTCTCCTTGTTTCACAGGCTGCTCTGGCGCTAGCAGAGAGACGGGGGGCAACTCGGCGAAACTCTGTAATCTTCAACTCCCGCCTGCCAGAAAGGCTCGTAAAGCATCCCCACCCTCCGGTCCGAGAGGAGCCGACCGTGAAACCCCCACAAACTTCACGGCGCAAAATTGCGCGTCGGTTTCGGCCCCAAGATCGACTGTTTACTTTGTCAACTTCGCGGCTAGCCAGCTAGCTCCGTTAGCTCACCATGGCTAGCTAGCTAGCTAGTTAGCAGCAGAGCGAGAGAAAAAAAAAGATAAAAAAAGGACGCAGCTCGCCTCGCTGTACGTTGCTCAAACTCACCGATTAGTCGCGCGCTTCGATGCGGTAACGGTTTACGTACCGGTCATAGCGTGCGTGGCGGTAACCGGGAGGACTTAACTGACACACTGAACTCCAAACATGATTATTTTATCAAAGGCGGGCTAGTGTTGATCGGTGAATTCGGGTCGATTTTTTTTTCTATTTTGATTGACGGTGCGGGAAACACAAAAAGGTGGGACTAACAGGCTTGACCGTCGAATTTGCATCGCATTACAGGACGTCCCGCCCTTCTTCTCTCGCGCGATTGGCTGAGCGAGGGGCACGGCGGACGTCATTGGCTAACGTAACTTGTCAATCACTTTTTATAGGACGTGTGTTTCCTGTTTGTTGGTGAGCGTGTGAAGAGATGGAATGCAGTCGTTGAATCTCTAACTGAGATGCTTGTTAAACGGCGGCGTTTGTGTCGAAATTACACCCTTTATTCTATCATTTAACGTAAAATTTAGGATTTATACTAGTTGTTTTAATACAGTACGTTTTCTTTTCGCTATTACACACATGTAATAAATGTGTGACGATTCCGCTTTTTAAAGTTCTGTTGGCCTCCATTTATACAACCGGGCATTTTTTAAAAGTTATGTCATTAAATTGTGATTGTTTGGAATTCAAACAATCACATGAAACTTTGAATCTCAACGTTTAAATCAACTTGTATGAGAAGTCCTTAAAGTGTTTATCTCAGAAGATTTTCATGTGAATAAGTGTCTGTTAAGTCGTTATCTAAAGCCAAAGAAGGAAACACAATGGGTATTCATGGGTACTGATGGAAGTATTGCAATATTTAAGTATTTGCAGTATAACAAATGTGTGTGGTGATATTCCTGAGGAATGCACACAGTTCTGACAGCTTGAAGCTTGCATATCAACAAATTTATTTTTTTAATTTAAATTCAAATAGTACTACTACTGCTACTACTCAAATTTTATTTGTAAAGCCCAATGTCACAGATCACAAATTTGCCTCAGAGCGCTTTACAATCTGTGCAGCGTTCCACCTCCTCTGTCCTTGGACCCTCGCATCAGATAAGAAAAAACAAACAAAAAAACAACAGAGACTCCAGGCTAAACTCAAAGCACAAATTCATTGTTTTCACTCAAATATAATTTATACATCAACCAGGACTGGAATCTTAGAATTGCCACAAATTTGAGCAACTTCATCTGGTGATGTGATCAAAGGATCCAGAAGAGTAGAGTGGATTTTGTGGCGAGATTCGTGGCGTGTTTTAAACAGGCACATGAGATGAAAATGCCCCTTCTAAAAATACATTTGCGATTCCATTTTAAAATGCAATTGATTTAATGAGAAAATATAATGAAATGGCAAATGTGTGATCACTATGTAAGAGAAATGGGTTATTTTTCTTACTTGAAGCTTATTAATGCATCATTAAAGACAAATTGGGTTATTCAGTTAACTTGTTTAAATATATCAATTTATTAAGTGATTGTATTTAAATAACATTACTATATGTTTTTCCCATTGGCACAGTCCATTCGTTCCCTCATGTTGTGACTTTAGCCTCGAACATGAGGAAAAAATAGAAAGACACAAAGCAATGACAGATTTGTCTCCTTTTATTGACACATGCATATTGATGAGGATGACGTTTATTATATCTCGGCTCCCTTTAGGTCCATTAGGATTTTCTATCTTCCACAAGATGTTAAATGAGGGGATTGTTGGGTGCTCTTTAAAATAAAGACATTCACACCGTGAGTGAAGCTGTACAGTCCAGACGATCCACAGAGCACTCTCATAGTTTACACTGAAGCCGTATCTCGTGACACAGGGTGGAGTTCATAATGTGAATGTCGTCTGTTTATTTTTTTAACCAAACCAAACCAAAGTCAATAAAAGCAGTGTGTATCACAAAATTATCCATTCGGGGTCTAATCCTGCATCGTCAGGGACGCCTGCTTTGCTCCCTCTAAAATAATAATATCCTTCCCCTCAGAATACAGCACAGTTGTGTCCTGAAATGCTGCACTGAGCGATGGCTTTCATTTTCTCTTTAACAGTACCAGTCAAATGTTTATTGACACCATGTATCGTTTGTTCCATATTTGGATAAGGAATTATGGATTATTCGTGAATAGCATAAGAAAGTTGAATTGTGGAAAAGGCATACATTAACTAAGAAAACAGTTCATGTCATTTTGATTCTAGGGAAAACACCATTTACTCATTATATGATGGCCTTTACTTTATTAATGCCAATTAGGCACCTGTACCAAACAACACATGCTGTATGTTACCATCACTTATGGTGGCTCTGTTTATAACTGTTGTATGATATAAGATCTGAATTACAGATTGATCACACCAGGCTGTAATAAAGAGTGTTGATATGATGTGAGGTCATCATGAAGGTAATTGTCGAATAAAGACAGAAAGGAAAGCTGTTACTGTTGTAGAGCTCAAATATTCTCTTAAAGATACAATTCAACAACAAAAATGTTTAAGACTCTTTGAGTCTTGCTTAAATGATCAAAAAACATTTAGGAAAGGGGACAACCTCTGATCATCTGATGCATATTAAAAACACATGGACAGGGCTAGCATCAATTACAAAGCAATATGCAGTTTATGTTTGGCTACAGTTTCTTAATTGGCTATTTCCAGTAAAATCAGAAATGATACATTTCTCAGTTCAGTTATACCTATTCTTCATTGGGAGCATGAAAGCTAGAATATGTTTTCAAAAACATTTGACTGGTACAGAAGGTGCCAAATATTATAGGCAGGGATGTATGCTATGCTTGTATAGAAATGTAATTATATTGAATAATTCCAATAGATTCAGATCTGTGAGACCAGTTGAGTAAATAACTGCTGATGCTCTCAATTCAAGGGATAAGTATGAAAACCAGCACACAGTGTAGCTCTTTGAGGCCCGACTTAACAGTATTCTGAGTTCTCCCTCCGGTGGTTGTGTGTTCTCATGGCTTCTTTTTAGGTGCATTGGGTGTGTTGAATTTGAAAAAGATGATGTCGCCGTCATCCACCACGTAGTTCCTGCCCAGTTGCCTGTACTTCCCAGCTGACTGTAAGAGAGAACAAACTTAGAATTGTATTCAAGAGCATTATTTATTTATTTTTTTAAGCCAATTTGTTATTGGCAGAAATTCAGTGCCAGTTCAAGCTTGTAATTAGGCTCTATAAAAACACACACCTTAGCTGCATTTTCACTGCCCTCCTCTTTGAAGTCATTGTACTTCATCACCTCCGCCATGATGAAGCCTTTCTCAAAGTCAGTGTGGATCTTTCCTGCAGCTTGAGGAGCCTTGGTGCCTTTCTGTTGGAGCAAATCACAGAAAATTAAGAAGATAACGAGAGGATAACTAAAAACATACCAACACACTGCAACCTTGAAGAATTTGATCACAGATAAGAAAAGCATTAAAGTTTAACTCCCCAGTCTAACACAATATGCTGCCCACGAATATGATGGAAATGAAAATGTGCTTCTAATCCAAAAATGAAAACTTGGTGCACATTTCCAAGATGTTTATATCACTCAATGTTACACATCATGCCATTAATGTGTCGTAACAAAATCAAATTGTCGCAAATTAGTAAGAAAGAGAGAAAACCTATAATAATAATAATAATAATAATAATACGAGAGAATTATTTGTCCCACAACTCATCATAAATATGTGATATTCCCATTTGATGACAAAGGCACTTACTCTATGAAATAAGTTAATTAATTTGTTTGTTAATAACTTTGCGTTGACAAAATTATAATTTTACAGAACATTTCTTCTTTTTTTTTTAAAGAAAGCAACTGTAAATGACACTTTCAAACCACAATGACGAGGATTTTGAAATAAAACACTGAATTTTGAGGACTTACGGTAATAATGATCTTAAAAGACGGGTTGTTCACTTCACAGCACTTACCCTGACGGTCCAAGCTCGCACCTCATCCGGTCCTGCTGTGAAGAAGTATTCCAGCTGTAGTGCTGCGTAGCCGGTTTTGATTATTTTGGTCAGAACACTAGAAACACAGAGAAGTCATGATGGAGCAGTTCAAGCAGACGTTCAATGATAAAAGCCTCACGTCTGTGATTAGGTTACTCTGTTACTGTATCTTCAAACAGAATTATAAAATGGTGTACTTATTTCATTATTCAATGTCAGTTGAGTCAAAGGCCATTTGCAGTGCAGACACTTTGATTTGTCATAGCAGAGACAACACTGGAATAATTAATAGCATTTATATTAGCTGCAAACAACTGATAATGATAATAATTGAGAGATAATCAACAAACATAATTATCATTAGTTGCAGCTCTAAGTGGCAGTTAAACTAATTCTCAACCTGATTTATGATGCGCCGTGAGTTGATGTCTCACCTCTGCGTCTTCATTTCCTCGCAGTACTTATTCCTCTCCTCCTCGTCCATGTCCTGCATTTTAGACTCAACAGCTCCGCTCACGGGAATGACCAGAGCACCGGGGTCATGAGCGTCTACCCACTCCTTGATTTTTGCCAACCTGAGAAGAACAGGCAGCGGGAGTTATTCTGAATGTTCAAAAAATAGCTGCATACTCAAACGACGTATGGGACATGTACTTGTGCTCACTGGGTCGACGAAAGCAAACCTACCACTTGTTTTTCTTCCTGATGTAGTCCTTCTCCGAGAGGTTAACCAGGTAGATCATGGGCTTGGATGTCAGCAACAGGTATTTGTTCAACACCTCAATCTGTGGAGAGAATTTTAACGGGTAAGTTTGGTTCTCAAAACCTACTGATGTGGTAAAGACCAATCGGACCACTCGGTCCATCAGGATAACAAGCCGACCACAGTGAAAGCAGTTACAACAATCACAGTTTTTTTATTTTATTTATGCACTTGAAAAACCCAAAAAATCTAAATAAATTTAAGTGATTAAGATCCCAAAGTTTACACAAAGCACACTTGATTGAGGTGGTTAAAAGTTGGTATATTAAATAAGCGATGTTGCTATGATGGTTGACATCACATTTATATTACAATACATTGCATCTTTCCACTGAGTCATACAGCAGCCGAGTAACATATTTTTACACCTAGGCCTGAACCGAATATAGCTTCATTCATAACATTGACATTAAAATCTTATCTTACCATTCAAATGTTGCTTCCCACCCCCCCACATTCTATTCATTCTGTTTGAACCTGGTATTTATGCACAGTTGCAGATAAAGATCCGACAACGCTAATATTATTAGTATTATACTATTTGTAGAATTAGATTCCAGTGGTAACTGCGTAGGATTGTTTTCTGACTCCTGTGACCCAATAGTTGATATTTGTTGTCGTTTGGCCTTTCAACAACAAAACTTTCACTGCATTAAAAAAACTATTTGCTCATTCGCTTACTGGACACCCACTAGCAAGTTATATTCATTAAAGAAAGTTGATTTAATAAAAAAGAAAGACTAGCACAGTTAATCCAATGAAACATTTTATTCAAATTGAGGATTATGTTTGAGGACTTTTTTTTAAGGGTGATGACAACAGACATTCAAAGCTTAATTTGAAAACTTCAATAGAATCTTTGAATGTCAATAATGACATTGGGTAGAGCCCTATTTACACCAAACCCTTATAGACCCACAAGCCTAACACACAAATTAATTCTCTCTCACACACACACACACACACACACACACACACACTTACCTCTTTGTCGTTCCAGTCAGGGTAAAATCTGACGTGTTTCTTCTCCTCCTCTATCCAGTTCTTTACCTTCACCATGATATCCTGCAGCAAGAAGCAGCAGATTAAATCAAGCCTGCAGACTGATTACAGGTCATCATCTCTTTTATCCCCCAATTGAGATGCATAGTGACACAGATGTGAAACAGGGCAACATATGCATATATACATACTTACATATTCAGGTTTGAGTTTTTTGTCCCCTCCTCTGACCGCATTTTTCTCCAGCTTGTCCAGGATTGGAGGAATCATTTCCATGTCCTTTAGTCGCAGCTCTTCATGGATGATCTCAATGTCCCTCACTGGGTCAACGTTACCCTCCACATGGATAATATCCTCATCATCGAATGCACCTAGAAAACACAAGCGTTGACAGGTGAAGTCAGCCTGTTACAAGTAGTAACAACCATGTTATTCCAAAACCCTGAGCAGTTCAGTCGGCATGTATGACCATGTCAGTATTTCCTGAAGCTATGAACTTGCGAACTGATATTACTGTGGTGTTCATGCACACTTCAGAAGGCGATGAGACACACATTTTGTTGATCCCTTAAGACTTTTAAACGAGAATGTGCACCCAGGTAAAAACTTCATATTGATCTGAAAAATACATTTTGCATCGTCTCGGACTCTGATTTTACATGCCAAGCAAATTACAGATGTAAAAGCTTTCACTCTAAAATTCTAGCATGGACTGGATGTTGTTTAAATGTTCTTATACTTTCAGTTTCATAACCTTACTTTGAGAAATGTAAACATGTTTCTCTACCGACCAATTCATTCCATTGAAGTCCTCAAATTAGTTTAGTTAGTTAGTAATAGTTAGTTAATAAAAGCAGCCATATCAGCTCATTGCTTAATGAAATAGTATTGTATCACGAACTATCAGATCTGACAACAAAAAAGCCAAATCACAAGTTTGCCGGACATTCAATGCCATCTTTGGATAATTCATAGTTAGATACTCAGTACCATAAAGTATCAAGGTTAGAAACTTTGCTGTAGAACAGAATATATCATCTCATCTGGTCCACAAGCATAACATGAGCTTGTTCCCCTTTAACAAGCGTAGACATTGAGCTTTACTTGCCCTCCTAACACCTGTCCCCTCTCCTCAGTTGTGACTAGACAGCAGCAGCAGGCAGTAGTATCAACTACTCACGCGTCATGTGGAAAATGCCGTCACAGGCACTGATATGGGACAGAAAGGCGTTTCCAAGTCCCTGTCCCGAGTGAGCTCCCTTCACCAGACCAGCAATGTCCACGACGTTGAGAAAAGCTGGAACCTTGCTAAAGAGACCAAACAGACAAGGGGGGATTATTGATGAGACAGAAATCCATGGACGAAAAAAAACCCAGCTGTAAGGACATAACACAAACCTGAGTGGTTTGTGGTATTGGCAGAGGAAGTCAAAGCGCTCATCGGGCACAGGTACCCTGCTCTCATTTGGGTCGATTGTGCAGAATGGGAAGTTCTCTGCAGCAGCCTGGCTTTTGGTCAGCACATTGAAAAAGGTGGATTTCCTGTGTAGACAGAGTCAGGAGAGTGTCAACAGCAGTGCAATAATGAACCCTAAATAATGAAGCTGTTCATTCACTCACACAACAAAACAAAAACTGCTCAGCTTGCATCCATTACTTATTTCATGTACATACCCAACATTAGGTAATCCTACGATCCCGATCTTCAGTGAGGTTCCAAATCGTCCAATCAACGTGGGCTCTTTGGGGGCTTCTGTCTTTTTGGGGGGCATCTGCGAGAGGTACAAGTTGGATACACCATTACCCCAAATATGTCACCAAAGCCAGGCTTTTTTTGTAACCCAACAGCATCTCAGTCCCTTTAAAAGTTACGTTTGGACATGTATCAAAAAGTAGCTCATTCCTGTTCAACTAGCTGCACTTAAAACGTGTGTAGGCAGCGCCAGCCACAGACTGGCTGCAGTCATATGCTCATTCAAACACAGCATGCTAACGTAAGCTAGTGTTCACTGAGACCACTCCTAGCTACTTGTTAGACTGAATATTTGACCAAACAAATACTACTGTCTGCATTGTCCAGTATTCATAAATAGCTTTAAAGCTAATTAGCTGTAAAAACTACTCCTTTAGTACCGTAATGTCTTTTTTTAGCCAACGGTGTACGTGGTATTCACTCCTCCGATATCTGCACACAGCAGCCGCTCCGGTGGAAAGGCAAGTGGTAGAGCAAACCGGAAGTGTTTAACCGTGAGCGCTCTGTGATTGGTCGGAGAAAGAGCTGGAACCCTACGTCAGCAAAGTGTGCTGACAGTTCATGAAGTTACGTTTCTTATTTTTTTTTAAATTATTTTTGACAGACCTGGAATTTTAAAGCCCCTAGCTGTTTTTATTCTTTTAACCTTAAATATATTTTATTATCTTATATTTTACTATGCAAATCCAGATGATAGGGCTCGTGAGAAATAGATTAATTTAATTATTTGATATGCCCCATTTTTCTTTAATAAACGTTATATCCCTTTCTCTTCGAATTTAACTATAACAAAGTTAAACCCTATGAGAAAAATATGGTACTTTTCCCCCTCGTGACTGATTGACTTTTGTTTTAGCTGTGTATACAAATATACTCCTATTTTTATAACGTAATTGTCCTTTAATCTTTTTATTTGCGTGTATCATTCTACCTATATATGTTCTGTATGTGCTGCAACAGTTTACCTGAATTATTTGTATATTACATCTTGTCAATAAAAAAAAAAAACGTTATTTTCATACTTAACTTAAAAGAAAATCATACTACACGTGTAAATTCTGTTCTTACGCACATTTACGAACGGTCGGGTATATATCTGCAGTTTACTTTACTGCCGATCTTTCCGTGGTGATGGAGACGTTCAAGGACATGCATACACAACCCATGCATAACAGGCTAGTGTTCAGAATAATCAACATTTGAGAATCAGTTTATTCTTGATATTGGAAACAGTAGATGACAAAATACTGTAAATTCCACGAAGCTGTGCATCGTATCACACATCTTTCTCTGTAATTCACCAGTTTTCATGGATTTATTTTCTTTGAGTACTTCACGAACCTCTCACCTGCGTTGTTTTAAGAATTAGGTTTATTCGTGAACTTAGAAATACTAATTAACAAAATAATATCACAAGTTCCATTGATATTGTAGTACTACTCCAATTATTTGTGTAGTTTAAACGATCTTTCGTATAATTGCCTCACATTATATTTTATATTTAAGTCTGTCACTAAAAAGATAAATTCAAACTGTCTAACTGCAGTCAAAACAGAAAGCAAACGTCCTGTGGGACGTTGACACAGCATTACAGACAGTACATTGGCAGCCTGAAGGTATTGAACCATCCGATTTATGCAGTATTTATATTCCCAAAAAATTTAAATGTATTAGTAACGTAACAATATTGTTTTATGTATCCAGGATAGACTGAATATACATTTAACAGAATATTAAAATAACCAATTCAGTAGAAAACTCAAACTGCGACAAAAGAGGGCTTCATTATAGACGATCACTCAAATGAGGGTGCATGCATGAGGACTAAGCAGTAATATTTTTATTTCGGTCACGAAAAAAAAACACACCAAATAATTCAAACTGTTTGATTGGACTTCAAGGTACAATACCTGCAGCATTCCTGCATCTAAAACCACGGGGCAATGTGGCCATCACAGTATACTACAAACCATCACTAAACAGAACAACTGACCAAAGTATCTTCTTGTGTATGTACAACACCCCAAAAAAACACTTTCCACCAGAAAAACACAGAAATAAATAGAAAGATGGTATTTAAAACATTAAACACGTGCAAACTGGGATCTTGACAGCTATGTACAAACAGCAAAATTATAATATAACTGCCAAAGAACATCCTTCTTGTATAAAAAACAAATCTGTTGAGCCGAGCATAAACAACCCTTCGTTTAACTACACACCGCAAAATGTTTTAGCTGTTAGGATACCCACATTTGCGGCTGATGTTTTTGGTGCAGATCCGAAAGAATTGCTCGTTTACACACATTTATTTTCTGAAATTTTAGGTTTTTGTTTTTCATGAGTTTGCCTACCAATTTGGTTATGATAAATTCACCACCGAGTTTGTGGTGCTTAGACAGACACACTGCATCTCTAGGACCATTATTTAGACCTTCAAAACAAACAAATTCAGAATTCAAATCACATACATTATCTAAAAACAAAGCAAAAATAAACAAACATAAAAAGTCAAGAAAAAGAAAACATTTGAACAATAACACTGAAAATGTTGCCTTTTTCTCTAACTGCTCAGTAGTGACCTGTGAAAAAAAGGACAGGGTAAAGGATTAGGTGTCAGACTTGATTTATATCAAAAAGAATACAAGCATAGTTTATGTTGGTATTTTGTGGATTATCTAAACTTTTACGTAGTACATACTTTGACAAAGTATTTGTGAAAGTTACATAAATATCTGAATTTCATATAAATTCTAAATGTGTCAATATACCCCAGCGGTTTAATGATAGAAAAATGGTTTTTAGCATACGTGGCGAGTAGGACCGTGACCGGGATCGTGAGCGGTACCCCCTGCTATAGTAAGGAGATGGAGATCTGCGTCTGTAGGGTGGGGACAAAACCGCAATGGTTACAAATCATTAAGATCACTTAATGATATAGATTAGTCATAAAAATGAAAAGTTGAATTTTACATTATATGTTAAAGACACTTGGCCAACATGATTGCAGTCATTTTTGCTCTTGATCTTTAAATACTATTAAAAAAAGAAGAATGAAGGTGTAAAGAATGCTTACATCATACTCCATTAACCATAAAATTATGAATCACATACTAATAGTACCTGCTACGGGACAACAACTCACTTGTATGATCTGTACTCTCTGTCGTCATAGCGATCATATTCACGATCATAACTTCTGTCATAACTTCTGTCGTAGCCCCTGTCATAGTCCCTCGAGGCACGTCGCGATGAACCACCACTACTGCTACCACCACTGCCGCTACCACCGCCACCGCCGCCGCCGCCGCCGCCACCACCGCCACCGCCTCCGCCTCCGCCTCCGCTGCCACCACCGCCACCGCTGTAAAACACAGAATAAACGTCAGCGACACATCACACACACAAGCTTCTGAAAATGTACCTAAAAATAAAACTTCTTGGGTTAGGAAACACTCACTATGTGGGACGTCCCATGTAGATTCCAGGAGTGGGTGTATGGGCCCGTTTTGTGATGGAGAAATCCACTCGGATCCTCCGCCCATCAAGCTCCATCCCATTAGCACGCTCCTTGGCCTAAAACCCACAACAACACAGTTAGAAGTAGACATTTATTTAAAATCTAATAAGATAATTAAATAGTTTTCATGTTTATCCTTTAGCCCTGAATACAATGCATTGCACAGACTTCAGCCAAATCCCCTTTTGATACAGATACATGTGTAACACATGGTCTATTGAACACATAGTCAACCCGCACATAACCCATGTATATGATGGCTATCGCTGCTAGCTTAAACTCCAGTCTGGACGGTAGTTACAGACTCTTTTCTCCCTTTTAGTAAACATGCTTATTGTCTCATTTATACAGTAGGCTGTCAAAAAAGGAACGACAACAATCCATCATACGTTACCAGTGCCTGACGTATCACAACTGCTTACTTAATGGCGAAAACCCCAAACTATTCAAAGGCTTGTAATAAAAAATGATTTGCTATGTAATGGGTGGTGGGCAGTCAACATTATGAAAATGTCATATCTCTCCGTCTTATCCTTCGTACCTCCTTAGAGTCGTCACAGTTTTCAAAGTAGACAAAGGCAAAGCCTCTTGAGCGACGTGACTGCTGGTCATACACGATGTTGACGTTACTCAAAGGGCCGTATTTAGAGAAAACCTCCCTGAGATCTCTCTCCGTGGTGTACAGACTCAGTCCAAACACACCCAGACAGTTGTGTGGGTCTGGGTTGGCCTGTTAAGAGTAAAGAGAGGGGTGTAAAAATACTGTGGGCAAATGACCTGTCACATCACTGCAATGTCTCCTCCTTTTCTGAAGCAAATCAGCACCTGGGTATCTGACGAGAGGAAATTCCTAAAGATTGGACACCATAAAAGGGCCTTCACAGATGATCTGGTAAAATTATGAAGTCAACATCAAATTGTTGAATCTAGACAATGAAAACCACTGAAGAGTGTGTGAAGTTTATTTAGATCAAATATTTTAAAAGGTAAATCCCTCATTCAAATTTCAATTTCATAAACTTTAAGTCCCATGGGAAGCCCAAATAAAGAATGTTGAGGAAGCATTTAATATATACCCTGTTCCCAATGTGTCTGCGACGATTTGACATGGGGGAACGGCTATGGCTCCTATGCCGGCGGTACTCCCAGCTACGAGAGCGGCTCCTGGAATGCCGTCGGTGGGAGCGGGAACGAGAGCGGGAATAATGCCTGCGTGAGCTTCGATGGGAACGGGACCTGGGGATGGACATGAACTTAACTCTGAGCGTGTAATGTACTTGCGTCACATGCACAAAAGTTTTATAAATGTAGTTTAAGAGTCCACATATCCCACACAAACTATGAAAACACCACCTTCATATGCACATGAAAACCAAACCCATCTCACCTGGATTTGGATCGGGATTTGGATCTTGATCTCGACCTGGAGCGGCGGGAGCCATCTTTTGAGCGTGCTGGTGAGTGGCTCGTGGATTTTACTGAGCCCCGAGGGGACGCACTCCTAGAGCCAGGCCGTGAGTCCTGGACAGACCAGACACTGAAATAAGAAACACTCTAGAGCCAATTGAGTGGCAAATAAAGGGCGAGGAGGTGACAGCGTAGACCTCTACAAACCCCCTTCAGAGAGAGTTCATGACATTTCATCACAGGTTTGACACTACACTTTTTAGGAATGTGTTTAAAAGAGGTCATAAATAGCAAATATCATAAATAAATCATATTTTATGTAATTTAGCTGAAAGACAGAATGCACAAAAAGTAAACCTAAAAGGTTTGGAGGGATTGACCAGTGATGTTTCTGATAGAGAGAGAGAGAGAGAGAAAAAAATGCTCATGCTTAAGAGAAAGAAACAGGATGAAAAAGAGTAGCATAGCAGGCTGTTAGGAAATTAATCATACCCTGGTAAACTTCTGATCTTAACTTCATAACTTCTTTAACTTCAAAACAACCCTTCATTTCTTCTTTCTTCAGTTTGACATAATGACTTCTTTTTCCTCCTCTTCCCCCATTTACCATCTGCCATTACAACACTAGTAGTAGTGGGGACAGATCTTGATAGCTTCTTTTCAGCATCCAACACATTAGCATGCATCAACACCATCAGCGCCAAATAATAACAACTTCACATCTGACACGTCTTCCGCCTTTTTCTTTCTTCCAACCTCAACCTTAACAAAGAACAAACAAGGGTGATAAGGCAAGTTGGTTTCTGTAAGAGCCAAAAAATGTACACAAATAAAAAAACCAGGAAAACAACACACATTAGCTGAATAACGTCACACGTCTATGTTAGCTGGATTTTTGTCCTAAATGACTTCATACGGATAGAAATATGAACATTACAGCCATTAAATATTGACTTGTAGTCATTATTTAATGTTTACCAGCAGTCAATATTTTAATAGTTTACGTTAAGAAACAAGAATAAAGTTAAAGTAGCAAATAACGTTAAAGCGCAGTTTGTAGCTTACATCTCTCGACTGCTACGCTTAGAAGGCCTCATGCTTCAACGTCACTGTTATCGTTTTTGAACATTTGCTAAACACTCAGTACTCTACTAGTTAACGTTACTCAAATAAAAGCTACACAGAAAACATGTCACTCAGGCCTGTTATCAAAGTGTACGGTCATTAACCGACCTGCAAAACGCAGCTAGCTAACGCCTGAGCCAAGATAAACTAAGCTAAGCTAGCTGTTTCAAACAGTTATCTCAACTTCTCATCGCAACTCACCTGCTCCCTGAACTCTTTCTCGATGTCGCTCATGTTACACTGTTACTAGACGGCAGATGAGCACAAAGCACGTGGTAAACAGACTGACGACCGATGCAACTTTATCGCCTGCAATTTTTTTTTTTTTTTTAGTGCACAGCAAACGTTGGCTCGTCACTACCTAGCTAGCCACAACGCAACTGGCGATGTCACGTAAGCTAAACATTCCACTTCCGGCTCGGGGTTGTCAAAATAAAAGCATAGCCGGATAAATAATGTAAAAATAGCTCAGTTTAATAATCTATTTTTTTTAATGGTCCTCTATACATTTTAAGCAAGAAATGCCATTTTGGCACTAGATTTACACACATTTCTTATATACAGTCTGTGTGTGGACGTTGAGCAGCTGTGTCCCATTACACGGAAGTCATTAGGAAAATCATTTAAGGATTTTTCCATAAGAATAAATTATAAATCGGCCAGATGAACGCGCTCTCGCGAGGTGTATGCAGATCTCGACGGGAAGGATCAACACCGGCACACCACGTGAGAAACACAGTTATGCAATATATAAGTACTGTTGTATAATATTGTATGAAATACAAAGAAGCTCTTTTAACTGCAGGTTTATTGACCCATGTTTGAATGATTCTCAGAATTTTTACTGGCTCTCCAGTTTGCATTACTTTCGCATTTGTAATGTAATATTAAGGTAAATGTGACAATTTATTGTAATAGATATTTTAGCACACACCATTCAGCTCCAGTAGCCACTGCAGGAGTCATTTAATATATCAAACTCCAATTTAAAAAAAATGAAGCACTTTATTTCAGGGAGAAAAAAAAACAAAATTCATCACATTTTTAAAGCATGAACTCAAACATGCATGTGTACAGTAGTTTGCTATGCAGTATACTATACTGTAAGTCAATGTAATAGCCCTAAGTAGCCTCTTGCAATATGCTCATGGAAAAGATTCACAGAAGTGACAACGCCTTAAGTTACATGTGCGGAAACAACTATTAATGCTCCACTCATAGAGAAAAACAAAACTATAAAACACATTCCAAAACCCTTTCTTATCCAGTCAAGTCATAAATAATAGCAAAACAAACATACAACAAGCATTCAACCATGCATATATTCTCTCAAAAGGGGACCGGAAAGGAGGTATTTTGATTTTCATTGTCTATTTCACAGAAATTGAGATTAATGATTAAATAGCATAGTAGTTAGTTACTGTCCACTGTGTTGATCATATTTGGAAGGGGAAAATATCACTGCAACAATCCAATTCAACAAATTCTGAGGAGTCAGGCTTTTGAGTTGTATGTGACCAAGCAATTTCCCAAAGAAATGCAA
This sequence comes from Ophiodon elongatus, assembly GCA_016806645.1. Classification (NCBI taxonomy): domain Eukaryota; kingdom Metazoa; phylum Chordata; class Actinopteri; order Perciformes; family Hexagrammidae; genus Ophiodon; species Ophiodon elongatus. The sequence goes on from JACSYO010002166.1 coordinate 236,569, forward strand.
AAGCATGCCCCAAGTTGAGCTCAGTGTTAAAAGGGCTGAAGGCACTTCAGGCAGAACTTCAAACAGAAGAACCAACAATCCAAAGTCAATAAAAAAAAGCCATTCAGTCAGTAGTGCCAAAGTTTGTGTAATACATACACTTTCTTCCATCCCAATAATGTCTCCAATTACAACTCAGAGATTACAAAGTGTCAATATGTCCCGGACAGAAAAAAGGGACATAGTCACCTTTTAAGACTAGTGTTATAAATTCTCCAGACCAGAACAGCAACACTGGGTTAGATTCCAGTCAGTTGAGTCCACTTCTTTGGCCCAGTCATGTATTTTTCTTCACCATGTAGTTACTGTACACAGATGTTGCTCCCATTGAGAAAGTCACTGTTGTCAGGCGGTTAAGTGAGATTGTTGCGATCCTCTATTGCAGCTTCTGATTGAGGATTTCCCAAATCATCAATTTCCTGAAGAGAGGCATGTGGCACTGTAGATAGACAAAGAGGAAAATATGACTTTGTGTTAATTAAAAAATAAATAAAAATAAGTGTTACTATATGAGGTGAACATAAAGTGTTTACCTGTTTAAAGGTGAGAGGCCTTCCTTTTGCAATATAGTCAGCATATTTACAGACGAAAACGCCACAGTCACTGCCATTTTTCTGCTGGGGAATCTCCTACAGAGGCATGAGCAGTGTACAAAACATTAGTCGCACAGTCAAAATAAAAATATTCAATTTAGTGATAAGTTATTCATCTCAGTTTGACTTACAGTGGCCCTCAAGCTTCCAACACTCCATTTGGGGCTGTCAAGCTCTCTGCCTTTCTTTGCTTTGTGCTCCTCTTTAAGGTAGAGTCTGGAAAAGGAGAATATTGATGAGTAATTGTGCAAGAATATAAGGCGACCTATGGAAAAGGCATTTAAAATGGCCCGATAACCAAAGCTTAAGAACAAAATGAGGACTCACAGTAAAAGACTACAGACGTCATCGTGCCTCTGTCCCATCGAGTCATATGACTTCACTGTCTTTGACTTAAAATCAATTACCTGGAAGGAGAGAGAGAGGGAAGTTTTTTTTTTTTTTTTTTTTTTAAATATGCTGCATAATCCCTCCCTTTGGATTTTTTTTAATCATTTTAAATCAACAAAAAGGAAATACTTAAAATTATAGTGACAAAGTAATTAATGGATTATCAAACCACAAGTTTACTCAATTCTTGGCCAAAACTGCTTAAGCACTCGAGGCACTGTCAAGAAGCGCCAACTAAAAGAGGAGGATTGCGACATGGCAACAAACACATCTATAGTCATTGTGGTTCTGACTCACAGCCAATGCCCAGTGGACGCCCAGGTGCAGAGGGACCAGGATGAGGTCATAGAGGAAAAGGTCGACCGCCTTGGTCCAGCGCTTCACAGCAGGGTGTCCTCCAGCCTGCCCGCCTCCTCCACCTCGCAGCTTTGGGAAGAAGAAGGTGCTGAACGAGTAGATTTGTAATCCTGCGGCTTCACCAGAGCATCGCTCCATCACCAGGGACAGGTAGAAGTTAATCACCTTGGTAAGTGAAACAGATGAGGCACAATACAACACATCTTAATAATTCTTCTTAAAAAGGGTTTTCAAGACTTATGATCTCTTACTTTGCACTAAGAAAATGGGACTGCTTCTTTAATAATTCAAAGGGCATGGATGATACAGTATGTTGCCAGTCGCCGTTGTCCGTTCTAAGGGTGAGCCCAAATAAGATGAACGCCAGGATCTCACTGGTTGAAGAGTTACAAATGTTATCATGTAGGAGGGGAATCGGGGGAACTGAAACTCTAGCAGAGCAGCAGGGAGGAAAGTCAAAGCGTGCATGGGATGCGTATTTGATTATTTATCAGAATGCGATCATTTATAAAATCACAGAGAATATATATATCTTTTATAGCAGATCATCAATGTGTTTTCTTGCCAGATTTGCTCGCAGCACATGGAGACAATAGACCAGACGCCATAACTGTCACTGAAGATCGCGACCCGGCCGAGGACCTCAGCTGTTCTGTGTGAACAGCCCAGTTGGTCGACGTGGGCACTGAACAAGCGACTATCCTACAAACGTGGAGCTCCCGCATCCGGTGTGAATTGTCCCACTGACTCTTGGTACCAACCTCATCGTTGAGCCAGCCGCCTTCCTGCAGTGTGGACAGGTCTCTCTGTGTGATGCGTAGTTTGAAAGCAGCACTGAGAACGAGGTTGGGATCACTCTGAGCCAGAGCACAACTCACCTCCGCCGCCATTTCCTACACACGAAGACAACAAACGCATTAAATAAAAGAAATTGTCGGCATGATTTCTTCAACACGGTGACTAGGCCACAGTCCTGATCATCACCTTGGTAAGCCTGGGTGTGTCCTCATCACTGTGCCTTGTATGTGCTGTGTGTGCAGAATGTGCGTCTGGGAGACTGACATCAGGAGTCTCTCGGTCCACGAGATTGAGGCGAGTTGCTACTTCGGTAGAAAGGTCCAGATCGGCTGCCTGTTTCTGCTGCAGCACAGGTCGACATAACAGACAGAAGTAATAAACTTCCACCCATTATCATAACTTAAAGGGTGCTTTGTGGTGTCATGAATGAGCGAGATGAATGACTACCTTTGCACATCTAACTGGCTGCGTGTCCTCCAGGGCTCCACTGAAGGTCTTACTAAAAGTCAAGCTTCCCCACCTGGAAATTAAATCATACAGAGGTTCGTACAATATACAGAATGAATCAATATACATGACACGTACATACTGTACATATACACACACAGACTTACTACACTAACCTGTCCTTGGTTGCAGATACATTTCTCCATGTAAACACACTTGGGGAAGCTGTTCAAAAAGACAAGTGACGGTTGAGCAGGTTAGATTCATTGGAACATGTTTACTCAGGTGGACATATTTCAACTGACTGTTATGTGAAAACGGGTCTGTTTATTGGAGGAATTGTTTAAATCTATTAAAAAACAAAACAGGTAGGATATAATTATAACTTAATTCTACAACTACAACTCAGAAATAAAAAAAGACATCACATAAAACTACCCACCACAAACATATAGATTTACAGATCAATTTCTTCTGAGGAGTCTTACCCGTGTATCCCGTCTTCCTGGACACCGATTCAAAGGCTTTCCCTGAAGCAGCAGTTTTGTGATCAACCTGTGAAAGCGACTCACTGGGAGGAAAAGGAGAAAGGGACATGAGAGGAGCTCACGTCCTACGGTGTGTTGTTAAATGGACCTCAATGAAATATCTAAATTTCACGTGAATAATGGGTTATACTCACTCTTGCGGTTTTGTTTGGTTGAAAGGTAGTGGTTGGCTTTTGCTGTACTTGTCCGTTACCATCTCCAGCAAGCGCCTGTAGTGCTCCTTATTGTTCTGCTTTATGGCCTGAAGGGAGAACACAAATACATGATAACTGACAAAGCGGTACAGAAAGCATGATTAGTGGTAAATACAACAGTTTGGTATTTTGGGCATATTTTCCCCCCTCATAAAATAAATCTAAGTGATCATTATCAAGATTATTATTAGGCATTTTATGTTAAATAACATATACTATCTGCGAGTAATTATCAGATTTTTTTAAACCTCAAAAATGTAGTATCAGTCGTGATTTTAAAGACTTTTAAATTAATAAAGTATCCATATATAAACCCAACAAATAAAACCGACAGACTATTTTACCTCTTCCACAGTAAGACTGGGCTTGTAGCAGCGGTGGTGTCCAAAGCCGTTAGAGGTTAGATCAGGATGAGTGGTTCCCACCCTCATAGCAGGTCTGGAGGGCAGCAGCTGCAGAGAGCCTCTCCTCTCCCGGTCCTTCCCCCTGTCGGGGAGCCCTGCAGGCAGCCCTGCCCCGCTGGATTCAAAAAGGCTATGTACATTAGCAAAGATGCATTTTTAAAAAAGGTGATATTGATGGTTGTACAGCCCTGTAGGTATATTTACAGCATATTGGATGAGTGAAGGTAACTGGACTGTGACTTGCCTGTATTTCCTCATTAAAGAAGGCGAGGAGCTCTGGAAGGGATTCTTCCCACTCCTCTCATTCACTCCGACTACTGGTTTACCTGAGGAGAAACAAACAAAAATCAAGCAAATGACAACGGGGATAAGGATGAGAGAACCACTCAGTGAAGAGTGTGGATGAAACAAAGAGACATAAATACAGTCAACAGATCATTCTTCTCCTGCTATGACGGCTGTGCAAACTTACTCATTCTCCACTCAGTACTGTTCAGCCAAGAGGTGTGGAGCTCATCTATCCCCATCAGAGTAACAGGCTGGATCAAAACAGGAAACGCAAAAAAAACAGTTTTAAGCATCCAACATAGTGTGTAACTGTCACTCTGACTATTTCATGTCTTGTCTTAAATATAGCCTTCTATACCTTGTCTGTATTGTTTTTCAACTGTATCCACGTGTGTTTCTGTTGGTTTATTTCAGTGTACGCACGCTACAAATGTGAGTAAAAACATTACAGTTTTGTTCATACTGTACTACATAGAAAATATAACAACATTTCCAAATGTGTCCTCAGTGCATCTTGGATGCAACACACATCTATTCAGAACCGTCCAATCCTGATCACCCAGGAAGTATTTAAGTACAGAGTGAACAGGACGATTGATACAAGACAAGATGTGGACTGAACATTTTAGCAGCCGTGCATCATGGATGTGTAAAGAGAACTGGATACAGTGATGGAGGAGGGCTACCGTTGATTCCTATGAAAGTTGTTCAGTGGCGCATGAAGCCAAAATGGCCTCCACATTCATGGGCTCGAAGACGTAATGACTTAAATATTAGCTACTGGGATGTTGATTTAATGCCATCTCGTTCCTTTTCTGTCAGTTAGTCAACGCGGTAGGGTCTTTTCGGGCCTAATGGCATCATGTGACGGACAAGGAAGTTGCAATTTAACAGTTTGGCAACAATGAAAATAGGCTTCAAAGCCCAGCGCACTCTTCCTGCTGGGCATCTGTGCGTGAGACTGTAGTTCCCCTGTATCAAACTTCAAACGCACACGTGTGATGAGGGCGTAGGAGCTCAAACCTGCGTGTCTTCATAATGTCTGGGCTTCTCACACCTGGTCGTCAGTGGGTTCTGCAGCCTGAGCAGGCTTGCTACCCCGGCCACCGTCTTCTTCACAAAGCTCACGACTACATCTGACACACAGGACAGACACCCCAAGTCAACAACAGTCTTCATTTGAGGGAGACTTTTGGAATTACTATGAGGATAATCCATTTCTTAAACAAACCTCGCCTCCGTCTCTTCACCTCTAACGGGTCACTCAAGCAAACACCGTCTGCAACATCAACACTGTAACAAGAAAAAGTTTGAGATGAGTGATACTAACAATAATCACAATATTTCTGACTCAATAACATAATATCAACAATATAATGACAGATTTGGGTTAGCTTCAATTTGTGCCGATCATATATTTTGATTATTAAGCGTCTAGTTCTTTAGGTACACCTGCCTACAACTAATGATTGTCTTTATTGAGTAACCGAGTAATTGAGTCAGGTTTGTTTGGGAAACTATGATGGAGTCCAAGGTCTTCAAACATCTTATCTTGTCTGAACAAAAGTCCAAAACCCAAAAATATTCAGTTTCAGTGTTATAAAACAGAGAAAAGCAGCAAATCGTCACTTTTGAGAGGTTAAAAACAGAGAATGTTTGGTGTTTTTCTGGAAATAGTTATCTTCATGATGAGGCAATAATCAAAAGAGTTGCCAATTATTTTCCTGTCAATGTGAAATGTATCTGAATTTATTGTTATACCTCTCCAATATAAATTGGGGTGACATCGCTCTCAATAGAATACAATTCAACTGTACCATGAACAGCCTCCAAAATAACCCATTTTGGTCTAACTATATCAATACCGTTAGAATAAATAGAGGAAACACCATGAACTTTAAGCAATGCTTCTCTAAATCATTATTATAATCTTCATGCAGGTCATCATTTACTGCAGGTCTGTTACTTTTGACTGCATTCATATCGTTAGGTGTTGCAGTTTAATTACATGATACATGTAATTTGTGTTAAACCAAACATTACATTGAGGAGGCTGTTTGTGCCTTTAAAAAGTTGAAGCTAACACATTAAATATATTCTTTAGCTAACGTTAGGTGTTTCATGTTATGCCGACTATTCTATATTTCTACTTTTAAGAGCTAGGCTAGCTTGTTATCTTAAATTACTTAAGGTTATAGCCAATACACTTCCTTATTATGATCGAGTAACGCCAAGTACAATCAGTAGATAACCGAGGAGGTATACTGGTGTAACTAGTCTTCGTGAACGCCTCGACAGGGCTCACACACATGCTCTCTGATCTCCGACCACCGACCTCTGGTAGTTCCTCTTGGCCGCTCTGCTGTGGTTCTCCTGCCGCTGCGCTCGCGCTCCCACGTCAGGTCGCGTGGGTCCCCCGCCGCTAACGTTCCCTTTCCCGGGCCAGTCGGCGGACTTTTGCCCCGTAACGGGCTCAAACAGCGACGATATTCCGTCAACTATCCATCCATACATCCCCGACAGATACGATAAAATGGTAGCGCGGTCTTCTACGCGGTCCAGGACTAGTTCCCCACAGATGAGGTGTCAAACAACGACCGACGACACACACGCAGCCTGCCGTTGGCTTAGCTTAGCGTTAGCAGCGCCGTGCGTCATTCTGTGTTGTCTCACGTCGTGCGAACGTTTTAGACGCCGAAGGAAAGCGAGTGGGCGGAGCTCTGAGGGATAATTGGAACGGAGACGATAAATGGGGGGAACGCCACAGGCGGCTTGTGCCGGCCTCATAAACAAACAAACCTCTGATCGAGAGCGTAAAGAGCGCCAGTGGCAGGTCAGACTGCTGGCTGCTGCTGCTGAGACTCTCAGATGTTGATTAGGTGTTACATAATATCTCGGTAACTCTCAAGAAAACAAAAAAATAAATAAAGGGGAGGGTATTTTTTTTGTCTAGGTGTTGACTACATTTTAATTTCAAACGAGAGTAATCTGTAAGGTATGAGACACTAAAGTATGTTTTACATTTTCCATTACCTGTCATTTGCAAGTGACACAAATGGCAACGCTTTACAATTATCTCATTATTTTTAGAATGGAACTTGATATCATTTTGCCATCTCATAAATCTGAATATTTTTAGTGCTATCATGCCCCTTCTTGTGCATTTCTTTGGTGGAAACTACCGTTGCTCACTTTAAATGAGCCTGTAGTCTTTATTAAATGTTACTGGAGCACAACATTCTGCAGTACTCTGTTCCTGTTATTATAGTGTACCTATCAGGGTATTGTATTAAAGTAGCGTGTATGTTCAAACTGATTGTTCAAAAATTAAATAAAAAGCACTATGAAGAATTTTCATAGTGCAAATGTGAGAAATATCCCAGGATATAATTCAATAGTGAGGTGCTATAAAATAAAGCCAGTCTCTTTGGTTTGTAAACATATTTTAAAATATTCATCAACTTTATGGTAGAAACATAGATAATACAAAAAACAAATATGGTTCACCTTTATGCAATAATGTACTCACTAGCTATGTTAATCATGGATTTCCAGAATACAAAAAAAGAAAGAAAACTAGTGCAAATTTGGACATGTAGATCATCATCAGTCCTATTTACAAGCACAACAGGATATAAAGACATTAATAGAAAAACAACAAACAATATTTAAAATAAAGAAAAATCATTTGTTCTTGTAACATCTTAAGGTGACCTTCAAAATACAATTGTACAGAGAATAGAATAATTACAATAGAAAATATTGAAAAATAATTTATGCAATTATAAAATCACGTCTTTCAAAAATGTAACACAATATTCCTTTCTACATATTTCATTTTTCTACAGTTTTGGAACGATATGCAGACAGCAGACATTCATTCATTCAGTGGTCGGATAACTTGGGGGCTGGAAAGCAGACGAACCTGATAGAACAAACAAAAACAACAAAATAAGGTGATTAGCATCCACAGTTTGGAGACATAAAATCCACACAAACTATCGTAAAGTGAAAGACAAAACTACCGGTGATAGTCTAACTTGAACTATTAAACTATTATTACTTTGAGTAAAGACAACTGTGCATTTGTTTAAAATTATCATTTATTAAATATACACATGTTTTAAATTAATGTAAAAGCAATCACCGATATTGCCACGAGTAGACTGAAAGCAGTGCAAAAACACCCGTTAGAAAACAGCACTGATGGAAAACCCCATTAGCCTCGACATGTTTTTAGGGTGAATATCTGCTTCTACTGAACTGCTGCCAAAATCTTTAATACTTAAATTAAATTTACACATCAGTAAATATTGCTAAAGCAGGTTAGCAGAACCTCCGCCCCCAATATCATCACCAGATTAAATATTCAGTTCTGTAAAACAATACACATAAAAATGCTCCTGCAATGAAGAAAAGCGCCACACATGACAGTCCGTCATCACGCTCCGGTCTTTGAGGGCAAATGTCTTGCAGGTTTTTGTTATCGTGACAGTTGACGAGCCACGTTTTGGAGTGTTCGGGGATTACAATGATGTGTTTGGATGGTTCAGTGAACTACGAATAATATTTAATTTGACAGGATAATTTTTTTTCAGACAATACCAGTGTTTACTGCCTTTTTGTTATACTCTGATTCCTAGAATTATCATATCACATTATCGGAGTTTCCCCAACCATCAGATAAAAGCCCCCCCCCCCCAACATCATGCTTTCAATTGGTTTTCCACAACGATAAACTTACGGTTTACTGTGAATGATGTTTTTGAACATCAAACTAAATCTTAAACCATGTTAAATGATTGAATCATTCTGACATGCACTGAAACAAATAGCTAGCTGGATAAGTCTGCATTAACAAAAAAATTGTTATACATGTGCAATCTGCCGAAAATTGACTTTTAACATGAATTAACATTAACATAGTGGGATCACAAACCTGCAGGGCATTTATGTTTCAGACCAGAGTGCTCCCACCGCTTATCTAGTGCACCCAGTGAATGATGAAAAGCACCCAGTCTCAGAGGTGTATTATGCTGCTTTGACATTTGGTGGAGTGAGTATTTTACACTCACACTCACCTGGACCATTCAGGTAAAGGGGCGACAAGCAGCTCAGGTACAGCCACGTCCCATTCTCCTGCAGCCAGCGCTGCCGATAACCAATCATATCAGGGGAACAGGCTGACTGTCTCCTCCTCTCCTCTTTAGGGGGCAGGGCTAAATGAGTCTTGCTTACTAGGTTGGGAGATGATAGAGCACACAGGTTTTGTGGGATTTAAGAAATGCTGTTTTGCAGGAAGTGTTAGGCCGTAGAAAAGTTTTTCGTAGAACGACTTGTCTTGTAATGAACTCTGTAACCAGTAGCGCACTTTCTGGGTATATTTTTCTGATGACTGGAAAAAAAAAAAAAAAAAAAAAAACTTCCTGGAAAACCAAATTAGGAGACATGCATCGAATGCTGGGATCAGACTACACAATATTTGTGTCTTGATATAGTGTCAGTGAAGTTGTTAGTGGCTCTGCTGTATTCTGCTATGTCACTAAAAAGGGAAAGGGCTCTTTTTTTTTTTTTATCCGTTTGAGCCATCACCAGGCTGATATGTGATGTGTGGTCTGATCTCGGCATAAGAGCTATAAAACATAAACCCAGTGCCCTGTAACATCTCCCAGTGTGAAATGACTCGCTACAATTCTAATTAGGGACTCAGAACCCAAGAAGTTGTACTTAATAATTTGGCTGTTTTTGAGTGGGATGCCTTGAAATCTGTGGGTACCATCACCAGTAAAATGTCTAACCTATCTGTACGCTGCTCAGGCCCAATCACGGATAAATTGTAAACACAAACATGGACTAGAGTGCAATGAATGAAACCCAGGAGGAGCCCCAATCCTATAGCCGATGAATGGACTCAGTGTTCACCTGACACCCTGTGCTTCCAGTGTGCACCACATTTGTGACAGCTTTTTAAAATGTCATCCACCTTGGTGCATTCAACTCCCATCTTTTGTGCTGAAATTAAACTGTCACCTTCCTTATACTTAATGCTGTTCACCTTGTCTTTCTCCCACCAACCGTTGCTGGACTTTCTCTAGATGGTGGATATATTCTGTCAGAGATCGCTCTGGATCCTGAGACGTTCCTCCTGAATGCTCTGAGCCCAGCGTGGGGCTGGAGTAAACCCTGAGGAGAGGAGAAAGTTCATTGATGAGAAATGACTTTAAATTCCCTTCAAATATTTGTGAAGACTTAACCATGTAAAGTTTAAGATGAGCCCAAACCTGTTGTGCAACCTGAAGGGTGATTTTGTGGGTGGAACGAGAGCCGACACGGTGTCTCTGTGGACGTCGCTGCCGTCTCTGTTTGGTGGCGTGTCAAAATTTAATCTTGGCTGTTGTTGCCTTAAAACTTCAGGTTTAGGCCCTGTAAGAGACGGTAAGATTACAAATCCACCCACTCATACGCACAGAGGTGATGCATAGCATCACTAAATGTGTTCACTGAGCTGACCTTGAGCATGCCCATTGACGGTCCCAGATACAGATAATCTTCTGATCGCTCTCTGCCATTTCCTGGTCAGGAACCTCATCCTGAAAATAAAGCGTGATCAGTTTTATCCATAGACAAGGCTGAGCGGCAAGTCTTAAATCTTCACACTCCCTACCTTGAGACAGCAATGACGACTCGAACGGCAGCCCTAAATCGTCCGAGGGGTCTGTTCTGGGAGAGTGGGGGGGACGGCCGTGCCCCCATATGAGCGATGAGACACAGCGTGGCCTGCTCACACTCCTGGAACCCACCCAGAAGCAGCAGCAGGTAACGTTTCTGGTACACCAGAGCTTTCCTGAAGCTCTCAGCGCGCAGGTAGCGCTCATACAAGCGCTGCATCTGAAAACCAATAAACACAGGTTGTAATATATTGTATATTAGCATTACAGTAAGGTTTTCAAGTTGACATTGGTCATTATATATATATTTTTTTTTTACAGTTAAGCCACCATACTGTAATTTAACAATTTGGATTCACCTAAGTAAGGCCCTTCCACCTTTTCATTAATACTCAAAACAAGAAGAGTAATGACATCAAAGTGCATACACACCATTAGAATATTTTGGGACTAAGTGCAGGAAAAGGGTTGGCTGGACTAGAAACCAGAATTAAATAATATTGCCATTTAGTGGCTGTATTTATTTGTCTGTTAGGCAAAGTTTGGCAAAATAGTGCCCCTGTGTTTTCCACAGGTTGGTCATTTCTTTAAGGCGGTCTAAGCTCGGAAGTATAACACTTGTGAATGCAGCACTTTTGCAGCTTAAAAAAAATAAATAAATAAATAATAATAATAAATAATGTATATAAAATTAAAAATACATAATTTAGGATGAGGGAGGCTAAATAAATTATATCAACAGTATAGAAAACACTGCAGTGATTAATCTTGTAAAATCTGTTCCTGGACAGCTTATTAAAAATATTTATTATGCCATTCTTTATATCATAACAAATGTCCTTATGAGCATGTGTTTCGTACTGACCTTGCTGTTGCTGGTCACATCGTTGATGGGTCTGTTTTCATTTCCTGTGGTGACCTTGGCGAGCTCGTTCTCGGTGCGCCGCAGCTGGCGCTCCAAGCAGACGAGTGTATGTTTGAGGGTGGCTCTCTCCTGACTCAGGGATGTCACGCGCTCCGTGAGTTCCGAGTTCTCCTTCAGCAACCTATCCAGCAGACTGGGCGATGACGGCATGGACGTCGTCATCTACGGCGAGAAAAGTACAGTAACTTTACAACAGTCCAGTGGGTTTACGTTCCTATAATAGTAATAAAGTACAGGGTTCTGTGACATGGCACCAAGTTTTGGTTTTACTGTGGCGCTCGTGTAATAACCACTTGTGTACCTGCTGGTTTAGTTGTGCACCGTCTGCCTGGAAGTCACTCTGGAGATGCTGTGACGATGCAGCCTTGTGATGCTGCCCGGTGGTTCGTCTAGACAGCCTCTGAGCAGCCATCTCTCTCTCCTCACTTTCCAGCTCTGCCAGAGTGCGCTGTAGCTCCTGCATGCGCTGCTGGTCCTGTTGCCTCAACAGCTCCAACTCACACTGAAGTCAGAAATGTTTGTAAGGAAGCGTGTTCGAGTGCATCCAAAACTGTCTTAAACACATCTAAAATAAGAGCATTGTATTTATGAAAGCATTGAGCATAGTAAAGAAGTAGGTTGATGATATTTTACCAGTTGGCTGTTGGTCCTTTCCTGTCGTCTCTCCTTCTCCATCTGCTTTTGCCTTTCCTTCCTCTTCTCTCTCTCCCACTGCTCCTCCCTCTCCCTCTCTTTGTCCTTCAGAAGTCGCAGTCTCTCCTTCAGCTCGGCCAGTTCCACCCCTTGGTGTCTGGACCGCTCTCGCTCCATCTCTAAAGCACAGCTGGTTTCCCGTTTCTGCTCCTTCAAGGTCTCCAGAGCTACACGATATCGAGCGGCGGCCTCCTGCTCCCTCTGCAGCTCCACCCTCCTCGTTCTGTCCTCTTCTTCCCATTTCCTCCTGCTCTGCAGTAGCTCAGCTCTCAGTTTGTCCATCTCGACTACCAGCTCCTCGCCCTGCCGTCGCTCCTGCTCGAGCTGGGCGCGCATGTCGCAGAGGAACTTCCCGTCTCTGGCGGCATCCGCCTCGTGTCGGCGGCTGAGTTCATCCACCTGCCTGGAGCAACGGTCCCTCTCCTCATCCAACTTCCTGCGAGCATTTGAGAGCTTGGAGTGAACTTCTGCTTGGCGAGATTCTGCTTCAGCCAGGAGGCGCTCGAGTCGAGTCTTGTCTTGCGAGTTGAGCTCTTGTTGGTGAGCAGAAAGTTGGCGGTCATCTTCTAGCTCCTTCTGGGTGTCGTCTCGGCGTTTCTCCAGCAGCAAGCTGCGGGACTGTTCAATCTGAAGCTCCCGTCTGAGGTTGCTGCAGGCCACCCTCTCCTGTTCCACCTGACCCTTCAGAGCAGTGACCTCTGACCTCTGCTGCTCAGAGGAAACTTGCACAGCCTGGAGATGGAAGAGGAGAGTCATTTGTCAGAGTTTAAAAAGGGAAACAGTGTAAAGAATCCAGTGATAACACTGTGGAAGCATCAAATATATTTTTTTTCCGTGTTTATACTGTCAGGGGCTCCACTTTACCTTTTCTCCCGACCAATGTTAAGCTGCCACGAATGAAAGTCAACACTACCACCAAATATTTCAGGCAAAAAAAAAAATCTTGCAGTATCCCTATTAGACGCAGGCTTTTTAATGTGAAAAAAAAAACAGGCAGCGTTTTGTTTTGTTGATTACCATTAATCAGCAGTATGGCAAATCAGAAACAACTTGAAATAAGTTCCACCAGAGTGGAACATGACTGTTACTGGTGGAATTAATACTGTGGAAATGTAAATTATGCTAAAATTAAAATGTGCTGTTTTAGTTGACTACCACTCTCAATCTGTATTAACAACTGGCCTTCAATTGTTTGTGCTGGCTTTGCCAGCTTTTAGCCATCATTTTTGCCAGTCTGAGAATTTACAGTACATTCAGTATGCAGTCCTCTCTTACCTCTCTCCTTTCCTCCTCCTCTCTGTCCTTACGGAGACTCAGAGCTCTCTCTTGCTCCAGTTGTTGTTGAAGCTCTTGGACTCTCATCTGCTCCTGTCTCAAAGCTTCCTCACCCTCTTCCACAGCCATCCTGAAGAAAAAAAGAAAAGCACAACCTAAACCTTACTTTTCACCACTTTTGGTAGTATTACATGTTTGCCTGAGTAAAAGTTCATTCTAGAACCACAGATACTTAGAACGTCGTTATTTGGTGTGTGTAACATACCTGACTGACTGTATTTTGTTCTTTTGCTCTTGCTGAGTGTCATGAGCACATTTCAGTTGTTTCTGGCTCTCCTCCAGCTCAGTCCTCAGCTGGGATTCACCCTGTCCGTCAGTTTGGAGCTGATCTCTATGCCGGTCATCTTCATCTCTGTTGTCCGTCTGAGGAAGAAAGAAGAAGGTGATCAGCAAGTAAAGATAGAAATGTCCTTTCACTAGATGATTGTAAAGTCCCTTTAAAACCACAGAAACTCACTCCGGTGTGTCTCTGGGCCATTCGACAGAGCAGCTCTCGGAGAGCAATCACAGTCTCCTGTAGTGCCCTCTTCTCCTGCTGCCAGTTCATGGGGGGGTTGGAGCATGAATGGTCCCGCTGGTCCAGTGTGATGGCGCCATCTTCAGATTGATGCCCTCTCTGACTCAACGAGAAGGCTCTTAAATCCGAGACATGAGCTTGTGTTGAGGACGTGGCACGACGCTGGGACAATGTGAGAATTCGGCAGCTTTCTTGATACACTTTCTTCAACAGACCCTGTAGAAAGACGGAGAAAGAAACAGAGTAAACTCTAGGCATATTGTGAAATCAATAGAATCACTGCCAAGTTATTATTAATAAAGCCTACCTGAAGCTCCGGCGACAACAGGTCGTCACTGTAGCTCATACTGCCTGCCGCACTATCTGTGTTAACTGTGGGGTTCATTCCTCGGCAGTGGAGATACTCAAGAAACTGAGCATCCAGCCTTTCGGTCTGTTCCAGTTCTACTCTCAGCCTCGCACCCAATTCTGAACTCACATCTGAAGCAGAAGAGGAAAACAGAAGAGTTAAGTAGATCAGTCTGGTGATACTCAATATTTTTCTTATTGCCAATGAACACCATCAAAAGAAAAAAAATATAATAATTAATTGATGCAACAAGTATTGTCTATGTAGCCAAAGATATTAAATTAAAAAAAAGAGATTAAAAAAAACATTTGTGCCATGAAACTCCATTTTGTCCAAAAACAATAGGTAATACTCACTGCTGCCATATCCATCACTGGCCCATTCTGGTGCCGACAAGGAGGAGGTGGAGCCCAGGGGGGATGGAGGTGCTGTTAGATCAAGTTCTTCCAACTCCCGCACCTAAGAAAAAAAGTAATTACAAAAGATTAGACAAATATTTCATCACATTTAAACCAAAGAAATTACCAAATGCCACAAAAAGGAAGCATGTGTGGTATTTGGAAGTTTTATAACCACATACTTTATCAGTGTCCAGTGAGTCGAGCATGGAGAAGTTGTCAGACACCGACACAGAGCCTGGGGAGTGGGTACTCTGTGTGGCTGGATCTGGTGTGATGGTGCTGGAGTGTGGCGGCTCCATCACAACCCTGGGTGAGGTCTTGACCTGGTGGAGATCCAGGCCTGTGCAGTTCAGAGCGCTGAACTCCGACAGACGGGAGCCGAGAGCAGAGACATGGAACCGTTCTGGGATTCTGTCTTCGGAGCATTCGAGTCTCCTCAAAACCTCCGGAGAGCTCAGAGAGGTTTCATCATGAGACGTGCTCACAACATCCTCAAAAGCTCTGTGGGAAATATCTGACGGATGAAGAAAATAAAAAAAGTTGTCTATGAGAACATGTTACCGTTGTGATGCGACAGAGGTAAAAGGTTCCCTGTGGAGTTTTAGACCTCTGATAGCTCTATGGGGCTGGTTTTCTATGAGTGGGTCCCCGTTTTGTGCGTGCAGACGAGGATGCACATGCTAAATAGGTGATAGTAACACGGTGTGAATGTGCAGAATCTGAAACTATAACAGCAGAGTATATGTTTGCAACACTGCTAGGTGCTCACCCTTCTGTGGGTATCCTTGCTGGTGACGAAGTGCGTCTTGCTGGTGACAGTGTTGTCTGAGTTGCTGTAGTTCTCCTTGCTGATAGGATAGTTCCTCTTCCTGTACAGCCAGGTCTTGTTGTAAAACACGAAGCTCCGCATTCAGCCGCTGGTTATCAGTCTCCAGGTCGACTAAGGCCCGGTCTTTGGTCTGACAGAAATAAATGACATTAAAATACAGCGGTCAAAACAGCTTATTACACTCAATCCAATATGGTCATGATTTCAAATCTAACAACAAACAGTGGATCTGTACAGAAAGAAAGCTTCAATCCCACTGCTTTACAATTCATATCTAAATATTTGTTCAGTTTTCATATATTCCCACCTGTCCTTCCTCATGTAGTTCCTCAGCCTTCTCTGTACTCGTTCTCAGACTCCGTTTCACCGCAGTCAGCTCGCCCCTCAGAGCCTGATGATCTGCCTTCAGTATGGAGAGTTCAGCCTCCCTCTGTCTCAAGGCAGCGTCTGCTTTAGCCAGAGTCACCTCAGCATGGGTCTGAGACGAAGAGAAACAGTCTCATTAGCGGCCTTTCTTAGTATTCATGAAACCCTGCATCCACATACCATATTCTAACTTCACTTTGTTCATAGCTTTCAGTTTTTCCTTGGAAAAACTGCAAATCTGCATTTCGGTTGTTGCTCTTATGTAAACTGCAATGTAAATACCTATTTAACGAGTACCACATGTACATGCTGTGTTTTAAACTCCGATACATTCTTTTAAATACACCGCAAGAAACCTCTTTAGTACACAATCACAACAATGGCTACATTGGCTACAAACAACTATCAACTCATCAAAAACAGACCAGAGTGCAAAGACGTGCAGCAGCCCAACAAATGCTTTGCAGCCTCCATTCCTTTCGACTACAACTTCTCCTTACCACATCCTGCCAAGTTATGTGAAGAAATGAAAAATAAAGTGCATCGGAGACTTTAAAAAAAACAAACAACCGCTAACAAAGATTTTCCTCCTGCTTCCTTGTTTTAATGTCACTTCCTCTGTGTTAGTAAGAGTCTGCCGTGTCTGGAGCGACGCTGTGATGTGACGCGTTACGGCAGTTAACTATAACCAGATGTGGTTTCGCCTGCAGTTTCTAGCACAGCTGCACGCTTTTTAAAAAAAAGCGGCAGCAAGATATTTGCTGCCTGGACTTGGGGCCTGTTGATACAGCTTTACCAACTTATCTGAATGAAACTCAGACACCTTTAAACCTGGAGCACAGGATGAAGAAAATTAATTGTTCTGGTTCTTATGACCTGATTAAAAAAGGCACTGTGCATTTACCACATACATTTTTAGATAATTTATAGTCAGAGACATAATTACAGTACCTGAAAATAAAAGTCTGTTTCACTGCTGTTTAAGTGTATAAACGATGCAAACAACCCCATCAAAATCTTAGGTAATGGATTACTTAGGTTTGTTTCTTTTCTAGATATTTATTCCCTTTATTGAAAGGCCTATAATTCAATTAGGAAGTAAAAAGAAGGTTGCACCTATGTGTTTGAAATGTTATTGTACATTTGCATCTTGGATTTATCCTCACCAGCACTTCCTTTTGAGCCTCTTCTTGACCGGTTTCCTTCTCATTGAGGCGACCTGTCAGGTCCTGGATACAGGCTCTCATGGCATTCACTTCCTGCCTGAGCCTTTCAATTTCCTCCTGGAGTTGCCCCTCCCGCCTCCTCAGTGCCTCACGTTCAGCACAAAGCTCTCCCTTCACAGTCTTGAGGGTTTTCACCTTTGTCCTTTCCATAGCAACCAGTTCCTCCATGTCCACCACCTCGGCCCTAACCTCCTGGACTTGTCTCTCAAGAGTGAGACTGGTTTCTCGAAGGACTTCGATTTCCGTTTGCATTTCCTGCCCTTTTGATTTTAGAGTCTCGATCTCTGTCACGCTCTCCTGTTCTTTCTTTTGGAGTTCCATAACCAGAGAGCTGAGGTGGACGTTCTTCTCGTGCAGTGTGCTCATCTCTTGGACTTGAATTTGGCAACGGTCCCTCTCCTCTTCAGATAGTTTCCCCTTCTCAGTCTCCTCTTCTTCTTTCTGGGCTTTGAATTCCTCCAGCTCAGCTTCTTTGACAGCGAGGACATCTTGGAGTTCATCCGCCCTCTCCCGCTCAGCTGTCAGCCTCTTTCCAAACTCCTCCCCGTGTCCTCTGTAATCTTCCTCCTGGGTGAGCAGTAATCGCTCCAGTCCGTCCTTCTCTGCCACCGCCGTCTCCAGCTGAGTCTGGAGGGCCTTGAGACGAGATCGAAGGGAACGAGATGAGGCAGAATGACTCAGACTGAGCTCTTGCTTCAGGCTGTTCGGTCCTCCCCTCCTCGCTTGTTCCTGGACGGTATAGTGGTCAGGTTCGGGGCTGGGAGCCGGCGAGGGGTTAATGCTGTCACCATCCTGAGAGTCACTGACTTCATGCAGGTTGGGGCCTAATGTGGCGAGTTCTGCCTGCAGCGTGCTGATGACCTCATGAAGGCGCTCCTCTTCTTCCTGTTTGTCCTGACGCACCCTCATGATTTCAGACTGAAGGTGTTCCACCTGCGAGCGCAGATCCTCAAGCTCAGCCTCCAAAGCCTTTTTGTCAGAAAGACAAGAACAATTAATGTGACAATTATATTTCCCTCATGAACTGTGGGCACTTCCACAATGTCTGCATGTCTTCTGTGTGTATGTGTTCTGACCTTGTTGTCCCTGGTGTTCTCCAACTCCTGTTCCAGTTTTTGGAGCTCATTGTTGAGCTGGTCGATCTCATGATTTTTTTCCTGGAGTAATGCTGAGGAGAGGGTCTCTTTCTCCGTGTCGTCTATCTCGCGTTGTTCCTCCTCCTCTTCTTCCTCCTCCTTGAGTATGATGAGAGCGGATACATTTTCCTGCAAGCAGAGTTGTACATACCAGAACAATTATAAGTTATACTGTACGTTTTAAGTTATTAGGCTTATTTCTTGTTTTATTAACTATTGAGAAAATAAATACAAACAAAATCATGAAGAAAAAAATATAAAATGACATACTCAATGAGAGGCTAAAAATTACACTGTAAGGGTTGTTTATGATGTTTACTTAAATATCTAGTCTGTGGGATTATATGTAAATAATCCATTTTCACCAGTTTAGTCCAATACATCCTTCTGGGTTCCCAAGTTGTAAGCAATTCTCTCCTTTACATATATATATTGTACACCAGGTCAATCCATTCGTCACACCAAGTTATTCATCTCTTTCTTATGGATATGTGAGAAACCACCAATGGCATTCTTATCAAGTATTCATCCCTCTTCCTCCATTCAAGTTCCTACTGGTTACTTGGGTAGTTAAGCCCAAAAATAAATAGATGTTTGTTTTAAAAACAGTTTCTAGGATGTTACAGAAAGGGGACATCTCCAAAATACATGAAAGTGCTTTTAGTCCTATAATAAAGGTCTCCAATAGTCAGTCTAATTGGGAAAAATGTTTTGGGCAGGGGTAGAGAAATAAATTCAGAGAAGAAGAGCTTCCAAGTACTTATAAAAAGCAGCTTAAAAAATTGACAAAAATAATGAAATGGCACTGACCTTTAGGGCAGCAATCTGTTCTTGGAGCTCGTTAACCTGAGCTGCATTCTGATTGGTCAGTAGCTCCAGCTGTAGTGCGAAGTGTTTTAGTTCAACCTCTTTGAGGCTCAAGTCCCTCTGCACAGTCTCCAGTTGGCCAAGCAGGACCTCGACCTACAAAGACATGACATTACTTGTTAAATATACACTAAAGACACATCATCATTTATGGTAGTGGGTTAAAAATGCTGGACTTTCAAAGAAAGTTCCTTGCCCTAGTGGTGACTTTTAAAAGATGGCTCAAGTTTGCATACACATTTATACCAAAGGGTGGCACTGCAGCCAAATGTAGCAAACAACCACCACTCATCAGCCCAAATCAGCTTAGCTACCAAACACTGGCTTTGGGTAAAATATTACAGACCTCTTGTTCTTTGCTCTGTAGGCTCTGTTGAGCAGTGTCCAGGGCATCACTAAGCTCCTGAGTGGGGTCACGCGTGTTGTCATGGTAACAGTGTCTCGTCTCATCCACTTTGGACTGCAGGGCGGAGATCTGAAGCCTGTTCGACAGCTGTTGCTGCTCCAGTGCCTGCTTATCCTGACAAAGGGGAGTACATTTGTGAGAAAAAGAACAAGCAGTATTAAGAGTGCTTGCCAGTTGAAGTGTTCAGTTCTCTTACTTGTGTGAGCTCCTGTTCCCTCAGCTTTGCTCGTTGGAGCTCTTGCTCCAGGTGACTGATGGATCTATGACTCTCAGTGCTGCTCAGCAGCGCTTGCTCTAGTTCTCGGATTCGCCCGGCTAGCTTGTCTATCTCCTCATTGCGCTCTGTAACATCCCGCTGGGCTTGCTGATTGGCTGCAAGAATGGAGGCATGGTCATCCGTTTTGTCTTTAATGATGGCTTGTAGACTCTCCACCTGCAGAGACATAGAGGGGGGGGGGGCAACATTTTGGATGACAAGTTTCTATAGTTTTAAGTAGAGTGAAAACTACATGATTTGTAGATAAATTAGCCATTCCGGATCTGCAGCCGCTGCTAACGAACATGGAAGTCAAGCCATTCCAGAGAGCAGTGACACGGCGGTGAAAGACAAATGAAGTGCGAAACAGAAGCGAATGAATATTAACAAACGAAGGATTAAATGGGAATGAATGGAGAACATATGACATGCACATATAAGCAGTGGAAATTAATCCACGGGATGATTGCATGAAAATAATGATGTACAACACACACCATGCAAAAGAGTCAGAGGAGCTAGGAGAAGTATGCTACAGTTAAATTTCATACCTGCAGAACCAAGTCCTCAAACTACAGCAATCCGTTCAGCACAGGGATAAACACATGGCAAAAGTCAGGCTCATGACATGACAAACGATGCACTCATCACTTCAACCCCTGCGACGTATTATTTCATAATCCCATCAGCAATGCCAGAGACACTCATCTCAAAAACACATCAAAAGCACGCACACACTGCAAATGCAATCCACTCTTTAGATAGAAACAGCATTTTGTTAGATTATGTCGAGATGAGAACTATTACCCGTTAGATGTTACTGTGTACACACACACACACACAATAAATGAATGGGCCTCACCCTGTGTCCTTTGTTATCCACGGTGGCCGTCTGTCGGAGTTGGGCCTCCAGGCTTCGAATCTCCTGCTGGAACTCGTCTCTCTCGTGTTCACGCTCCACAGCCTGCTCCTATATGCACAGGAACAAGTGATGTGAAAGATTGTGTCCGCGACTTTAAGCAGCAACATGAGAAATTCCCTGCGACGCGCTCAAATAACACTCGAAAGTAAGTTAAACGAGAATGCAAGATCATAATTGTAAGTGTTTAGATGACTGCAAATTAAAAAAAAAGGGACAAACAAAAAAATGTATAAAGAATTACATGAAATTAAAAAAAGGGATATTTTAAGCTATATTTATTTTAATTTGTAAAAACTCACTTCTATAAACTGCCTGTCATGTTTCAGCTGTTTCTCGAGTGCTTGGACGTGCTGGTTGAGGTCTTCGGTGTGGGTTTTGTGGTGCTGCTCGTTCTCCAGGCCCTTCGTTTCCTGCTCTTCCAGCTCTCTCTCCAGAGCCCTGAGGCGCAGAGACAGAGAGCTGTGGTCCTTTTCTGCCTGCCGCTGCAAGTCCAGCCTATCCTGGGTTAAACGCTCCGTCTCTGCCAGTAGAGCTTGAAAAATAAAAAAGGGTATGGTTAGGGCAATTTCAATGCAAATATACACAGCATTTTAAAAAGATGGGAAGACATTAGAGGAGTTAAATACATACAAGTATTACGCATCATGTGCCTTTCCTCCTGGAAAGGCACTGAATGCATTCACTTTGACAGCTCTGAACGAGAACATTGCGTAAGGGGTAAAAAGAAAATGACACGGCACTCAAAGAGCCTTTGCTCCAAACTACTGGCAGCGGTACAAACAGCAACCTCACACAGCAACCTCACACAGCACCGAAATGTAGTGCATATTCATCCCCACCCCCTCATCACACGCTCATACTCCACTCTGACCCACAAACCTGCGTCAGGATCTAAATTGAGCCAATGGCCTATGGAGAGAAGACACATCTGAGCACAGACATTATTATAAGTGTGCGGTCAAGCTCACTAAAGAGGTCATGTAATATTTTATGCAGACTGAGACGCATGATTTCATGCTTGCGCCGCTCACCTTTCTCCCTCTCCCCCAGACCAGCGGAGAGATGCTCCTTCTGACGCAGGAGAAGTGTGTGCTCCTCACTGAGCTCATGATGCTTCAGTCTGAGGTTATCCAGCTTCGTGGGGAGGGCCTGCATCTGGTGCAGCTTCACCTTCAGGTCCTCCAGCTCCTCCACTAGTCTTTCCTCTTGTACCTCCTTTTGCTGCAGAGACTCCTCTAGGATTGCCTTCTCCGCCACATAGCCGTCCAGAAGCCCTGAACACATGCAAAGTCAAAAAGTTTTGTTTAAAGCAAAGGTCAAATTGTTTGTTTTTTTTAAGTTCCCTGTCGAAAATGGCTGTCTGATTTCAAGGTAAAGCAGTAAAAATATTCAAAAGTAATGTACACTTGTATACACAACATGTATTTGTGCTGCTCCCAACCACAGCCGCTTTACCTTCAGACTTCCCTTCCCAACAGGGAATTGAAGCCATTAAAATCATTTTTCAAAAGACAAAAGACTCAATTGACAAAAAACAGTATTTTTACTTCCCAGAACACAGGAGTATACATACAAACCTACTTTAAAAAGTCTGAACTAATCCTTTTAGTCATTTCCAAATTTTGCACAGCTAACACTGACTCAGCTATTGCTAGCATACACATTATTCATAACCTTATTGATAAGCTTACTTTGGTAACCTATGTCAATGCTTTTTGCTAACAACTGAGTGGGTGTTTCCATTTGAAAAAGCTGGAAAATAACACAGATGGAGTCTACCTTTAAAGTTATGTTAAAACTTCAGTACAAAATGTCAGCAGAGGCAGAGGAACAAAGGCGTGGTAACAGTCAGTGGATTAAACTAATGTAACTCGGCAGCAGAAGATGAGTCAAGTGAAGCAGAGCCAACAAGTACATCGTGCTCACCCTCTGCCTTGTGAAGTTCCAGCTGGAGTTTACTCTTCAGCTTCGCCTCCTGATCAAGCTGCACCAACAGGAGCTTGTGCTGCTCAATGAGTTGGGCGGAGTCATCTCTGCCCTGAGAGAACCTTTCCTCCAGAGAAAGGTGGACATCATGAGTCTGCTCCAGCTGGAGAAGTTAGAAACTCATGATTGGTAGAAAGCCAACAATACAATAAAGACGGAAGAGGGTTTTTGGGTGGATGTTCGAGATATCAGGAGCTCTCTACATCCTTTACCTGTGTGTTGGCCTGGTTGAGCAGCTCCAGTAGCGTTTCAACAGTGTGACGCAGTCTGCTGCAGGCATTCAGAGCCGCTTCTTCTCCCCCAGGATTGATCTGAGTATCTGAAACCAGCAGGCTCTCACAGAGCAGGTGGGTCAGCTCCATGTCTTCTGAAGACTCGTCTACAACTGAAATACCTACGAAATGAGGTCAAAATGAATCATTGCATTGATGCAAAACAATTTAATTGCACATATAAAAAAAAGCCCCATGGTGCCTGAAGAGCTGAATGTTTATGTATATCTGGATCTCTGACAAAAAACTAGAGCATAAGATAAAGCATAGGATGCATTGCAACTTCAGAATGAATGAAATGCCAACAAACCTGATTCTTGTGCATCTTTGTTCCCTGCTGAGCTCCTCTGACGGGTCGCCTGCTCAGATGTTTTGGCTCTGGCATTGATCTTTTGTCCAATCAGGTCTTCTGTTTTAATGGTGCTGTGAATCATCTCAATCAGCACCTTCCTCAGTTTTTCATTGGCCTGGTGCAGTTTACGTCTGGGAAAACAAAAGTGAAAACTAAAAAAAAAAAACTGTGCAAACTAATTTGCTACATTTAACACACTGGTGTCTGGATTTTTCCAATAAAGTCAAAACATATTCTCACAATAATCCAATTTTAAGTTTAAAAAAAAAAAATTGTAAAAGTAAATAAAAATGTACATTTTATGCCACAAAGTCCCACAGTAGTACCAGCTAGACTTGTCATGGCAGAAAGTGACTTTTCACTAAACATACTTTGGGTGAAGGGCATACTGAATCTGTAGTAATCTCTATAGTCCATTGCCATGAGCTTGTCAGGTCATGAATTTAACAGAAAACCTACAAGTCACATGGTAATATCAACTGATAGCTGGCGTTCTCACCATTAAGTATAACATTCACCCAGCTGTAAACGCTACAAACATGGAACAATGTCCACGACACCACTTACCTTTCCGCTTTAGCTGTCTGCAAGTCATCAGTGAGCATGTTTAGAAGGTTGCCTCCCTCCTGACTCTCTCGCTCCCTTCGTTGGAGGAGAGTGTCCAAAGTCTCCATCTCTGCACGCTTCCCTTCTAACTCCCCCTGCAGACAGCCAACTTCTGCTCGCAGCTGGAAAAAAAAAGGACAAAGATAGCCGTTAATTCTACCAGCACACACCTATCAACTGCAACTATCACACCTGCGCTGTGACTTGTTTAAAAAAAAAAAAAACAGCCATGTAAGCAAATGAGGCGACGAACAACAAATCAAGCCCCAAATTATGGAAAACGAAACTGTTCATCTGAAAAGCTCAAAGACTGGCTTACTGCCATCTCATTCTGTTTGTTTTCAAAGCATCTCATAGTTTCTGAAACAAGAGAGATAATAAAATCACATGGCCACCAACAAACTATCAGTGCCAAGAGCATGACAAAAGCAGAAGGCATGCTCTGCATTCAAAAGGAAATCAAAACCAGATGTCGATTGTCAGAGAAATGAACAACCAGCACCAGAACTGTGTTCAAAAAACACATTCCTCCTCCATTAAAACCAGCCTATAGCCTACATATTCACACACACACACACACACACACACATACTGGCTGTCCTCATCAGGCATTGTTGGCAGAAGTACTCTGGTTAAGCTCCAAGTGACTGTCTGATTGAGGCACTCTAAACTTCTGGATTCACTGCTGCACTCTGTTTTCACGCAGGTCTCTGGAGTCAGTTTTTCTTACCTTTCGTTCCTCGACCCCTTCATCCTCTCCCTCTCTTTTTCCCTCTCCCTCCCATCAAACACTTCTCATTCAGCCACCTGCCTCAACAAAACAATGGTGTTGCCCTGACAACAGCCCCCTCCCAACCTCTCTTAAGCTTCTCTTTTCTAACCTCATGGGGGGCGGGGGGTTAATATCTCACTATCAGGAGCCAAGCCGGGAAGGTGCCATGGAAACAAATGCACACACACGCACGTCATATTATTGCTGATTGTGCCAACAAGTTCTATTAAGGATTTAGTGTAGGCAAGTATGTGACTGCAGAAATCACGCATTCATTTATGAAGTCAATCCCGATAAAGCCATAAACTGTCTTTTGGAAAAATAAATGTAGGCTTTACGGGGTATAGGGACTACCTTATTAGTAACTAAGGGGATAGTAAACAATTAGTTAAGAGTTACAGTGTGTTTCACATCTCCACAACAACCAACCAACAAATATCAAATGAGAATGAATAGAAATGGACAGAAATTAATGTTGCTATGAATAATTTCTTTTACAGATTATTCTGCCATTGGAAGTCTAGATATATTGCTACCTGCCAAAGGTTTTTCTTTGTTTCTAATCAATCTTCCAATCCACAAAAATGTTAGTAAATACATTTTCTGAAGCTCACGATAATGTCTTTAAATGTCTTGTTTTGTCCGTTTAACAGTCCAGAACCATGGAATATTCAGTTTACTATCATATAAAGACAAAGAAAAAACTATTTAGAAAAGATTAACTGTTTATCAAAATAGTTGCTGATTATTTTCCCCAACGATTGTCTCATTGATTACCCAACAAGTCAATTCAGTGGGTAATCTACTGCGTGGTTCAACCAAGAGAGCAGGACCACAAAACACACACACCAGATTACAGTGGCGTTTCATTGATATGATAATCTTTTTAACAAGATGTAATCTCATGTGAGGAAACTCTACCCTCTGGATGCCTCAGCAGCATCATTCTTACTTCACTCTTAATTCCCACGCTGTCTATTTTGTGTTTACAGTTTCCAAGTCCCTATAACTTCTATTTAATTTCATTCATTTTGTCTTTTGAGCCTCAACACCCATGATGCAACACATTCTTCTCAGGCCTGTCTAATCTTGTACCCAGCAAAGTGAATCTGCTGGTGCCAGTTTATTATTTTTTTTATTTGCACAAAGATCATATTGTAAAACTTATACAAACAGTAGACTAGGTAGGGAATTTATGCATGTGTGCGTGCGTCAAGTACCTGGGACACCACAGTGTCTAGTTGCTGCAGCTGGACAGTGAGCTGGCTCATTTTGCCCGTGTAGCTCTGCTCCTTCTCCTCCTGTTCAGATGTGAAGCTCCGCTTCAGGTCCTCAAGCTCCGCCTCCTTCTGCTCTTCAAATTCCGTCTTCAAAACAAAGCAGTGATGTTGGCACATCAATTAAAAGATGCAGATCACCATCCTAAAAAAACTGCAGTATAACGTTGGCTCATTTGTTCCTCATCTAAAAGAGATCTCCGGCCATGTCTCACTGGCTTATGGCTGACTACTGGCTTGCACATTTAGATGGTCAAATGCCAAATGTCTGAAAAAAAAAAAAAAAGAAAAAAAAAAAAAAAAAAACTACCTTCGGCCTTAAAACCTTCTGCATCAGAGGATAAAAAGCTTAGATCCATCCCATTTAGCCACTGTAGATTGCAGTAATACAAACACACCCACAGCCCCGCACACAGATTCAGAGAGACAGACGGACAAGAACACTTCTACATATATGATGATGGTGGGATTATGTGGAAACTGGGTTCGAATAAAGCTCCAGTGGGACAGAGTCCAACCAAGAGCTATGCCTAGGAATGAACTGGTGCAGCTGGAGCTTAGAGAGGGCAATGCCACAACACATACACACACACACACACACATACACACTCCACACACAGCTCTCAATAATCCACCGATATTATGTAATGATGTTTTAAACAGGCACTCCGAGTCAAATAACTACACAACAAAAATCATATTTTCCACATAAAATGAATGATTATATGTAGGCAACATGGCTTCAAATACTAAAGAACTTAAGCATAAGGAAGCTTCGAAGCTATCCACACATCTTTTTCCTCATCGCTCCGAGGCATCGCCTCTTTTACCTTGAGTTGATTAATCCTGTCCTGCATTCTCTCCTCTGATTGGGCTTTGAGGAGCTCCACCTCTTCTAGGAAGTGCTGACGTTGCCTTAATGACTCCTCTTCAAGCTCCCTGCGACATGCCTCCAATTCCCGCGCAGAGACAGCCCTCAGCTCCTGGAGCAGTCACATATCATGGGTTTGTTCAATACCACAATATGTAGTTGGGTCAAATGTTCAGATTCATAGTGCCTAAATAAATACTCTGTGCCTCACACAAATACGCCATCATAAAAGATGAACAATAATTCTGTATAAACCCTTCTTTAATGGGCTGCAAGAGCCACAGAGACAAGAACTCTACTGACAACCATTAAAAAAACAACTCGCCAGGCAGAGCACTGGATGTCAACTCCCGCTGTAAAAAAGACTAATTCAAAACACACACAAAGCGCTGACGTGATGCTCCCTCATGCTTGACACACATACATGCATACACACACACACACAGACCTGGAGCTGGAGATGTTGCTGTGCAATGAGTTGCTCTTTCTCAGCAGTGTAGGTTTGCGAGAGCTCCTGAAGAGCAGAGCCGTGTTGTTGCTCGAGTTCCAAAACCTGAGAAAAGTACACAGGATGCAGAGACACATCAAATATTGATGAACACTAAAACAACATGGAGTGAGTAGGATTGAAAAGCCAACATTAACCACAGTGGAGTTTTTCTTTTTTTTTTTTTTTTTTAACATCACTGATAACAAAAGGAAGTGATGAAATGATTTAGGAATCAAATTGCAATGCAATTAAAAACTAACAGGTTATCTCTAAAATTTTCTTTTAAAAGCTTTCGAGAAGATTAATTTATTCAATATAAATATCACATATGAGCTGTAGTTGTTTTGTGATGTTATTTCACTTTGCATTAACAATTTACATAATTATATATACATTTTGAAATAATTTAATAATTTATAGAGACAATAACCAGGGGGGGTTGATAAATCCAGTGGCTCAAATACCCAATATAAGATACTTCATTACAAATGCTGCAAAAATCCTAAAACTCTAATATTACCATAAAGCAGCGCTGCTCAGAAATTTATGTTTAATTACCCACAAAAGGTCAAATACAACCAATATTCAGTTTATTGTCTCATGGTATACATCTTCATAGGGCCCTACTAGCAATTAGTGATACAACCTAGGGAGCACAGTCTCACTACTTAACATCTGCTTCTCTCTGTTAGACATGCATCCCCAAAAGATTATATTTTGTATTATTACATTTCAAATTCTACCTTCGTAAAGACTGAGGAAATTCTGTTTCAAGTTAGGAATGACGGAAAATCTGACATAATGGTGCATTCATGCGCAGTAGTATGTGATGGCCATCCACCACAAATATATTCTCTGTCCGAAGGAATAATTTTTTTGCTGTGGCTAGATCATTAATTTAAAGATCAGTTAAACTAAAACTAAGTCATCAACATTTCTAATTAATGTCAGCATGTTAACTTCAAACTATTGAGCAATTATCATCAGTGGCCTCATGGGAAGATAATTTGGGCTTTTAAAGAGATTAGAAAACAAAGTGTATGGATGATTGGGTAAATACCTGCTTCTTAAGAGTCTCCAGGGCTTTGCAGTGTTCAGTATCTAAGGCCTCTTTTTGAGCAGCCAGCTCAGTCTGTAAGAACAAATGGTGAGAAAAAAAAAGTCAGTAGAAGTTGTAGATTTGCATTTCTGCTTATTGATTGAATGAGTTTGATGGATGACTGTATACCACCAACCAATCTTTACTTCCCACCTTGTGAACGTGGCTGAGCTCTGCTGCCATGGCACTGAACTTCTCTATGTGCACCTGAGCCAGCTCTTTCCTCAGTTCCTCCCTGAGTGACAGCTGCTCTGCACCATGGCGCTCCATTATCTGCTTGTGTTGTGACTTCTGGAGATTCAGGTCTTGAAGATGTCTCTCTTCAAGTTCCACCATGTCGTCACGCAGTGTCTGTGATAAAAAAAACAATTAAATTACATTTTTTAAAAAGGCATTCAAAAGTACTTCTAAATCCTAAACATCAGTATTGTATTTTTGCAGTAATTCAAACACTGCTATCATAAGTTTTGACATTACAAATTATGTGTCCTTACTTGCACTTCCTTCAGGAATGTGGCCTCCAAAGTGTCCATATTACCCAGCATCCTCTTTTCAAGTTCATCACTCTCTTCCTGGTGTTTGCGAGTCAACTCAGCTTCTAAAGCCTCCAGCTGAGCCTGATTGGTCTCCTGGAAATCAGCCTCCATACTTTCACGGTCTGCCTTTCGTTTGGAATTGAGGGCTGCTTCCAAGGCGACAAGCTCCGCTTTGTGTTTGGATTCAAGTTCAACGGCAGTAGCTGCAAGTTGATCTCTGTGACTGGCACCGAGTGAGTCTTGTTGTGCTTTGTGTTTGGCATCAAGTGTGTCCTTCTCTTGGGAGTGTTTGTTCAGAAGAGTTGCTCTCTCGTGTTCCAGCTCAGTTTGATGCGTTTTCTTTAGCGCTGCCAGAGAGATTTCAGATGTTTGGGCCAAATTCTGTTCCAACGCTGCTTTTTCCTCTTGGAACCTGAACACAAAAGAATTTAATAAAAAGAGCCCAAATCATTACATATAAAACATTATTACGGGTCATGAAGATGAAACTGAAGGTGATTCTATTGTGATTTCAGGAAAAACACACCAATCCACAGTGAATTGGTGCAGAACATTCAGTTTTCAGACTATAATAGCAGCACTGTAGCTGCGATGTTGGCATGTACAATAAATGTCACAACAACTTTTAAAAAGGGGACTGTACATTCATATATATTATTTTTTATTATTATTAATAAATACATATAAATATAAATATAAATATATATATATATATATATATATATAAAATCATTTCCACTTCTGAAACAATTAGTTGATCACTGAAAATTATAATAAATTTGATAATTGTTTTTTTTCTTGACTCAATACAAACATGACTCGTGTGACGGGGTCTAATCATTGACAAACCATTGACCTCCAGCTACAATCAAGACTTAAGGATCCTCCATAGAGCTCACCT
Source organism: Ophiodon elongatus (assembly GCA_016806645.1). Classification (NCBI taxonomy): domain Eukaryota; kingdom Metazoa; phylum Chordata; class Actinopteri; order Perciformes; family Hexagrammidae; genus Ophiodon; species Ophiodon elongatus. Next base: position 266,685 of record JACSYO010002166.1, read on the forward strand.
CTCTTGGGCTTGGCGTAGCCGCTCTTCACCTTGCTCCTGGAGGAGAGCAGTAAGCTCCTTGATTTCTGCAGCCATGCAGCTCTTTTCCCTTTGTAGCTCACCGTCATGCTGGGCCTCCAGTCTCTGACGTACCATCAAGACCTGTGGGCCTAAAAGACAAACGCACCATGTTAGAAGCTGATGGAGAACCACTACTTCTCACGGGAAGCTACAATGACCTGAAAGTCTACTGAAAACCCACGTGAGTCTTATAAAAGGATCTTACTCTCATCATTGTCCAGTGCCGCCTGTAGAGACTTTAGCTTCTCCTTCTCCTCGTGAAGTGCTTTTTCCAGGCGTGACCTCTCCTTCTCCGTCTCTATGTGAATGTTTGACTTCAGAGCGGAGAGCTCAGCTTCATGCTTCTCTTGGAGCTCTTCTCTCAGCCTCTTCATCTCGTCCTGCACATGCACCCTCTCCTGTTCCAGAGCGTCCTCGGGATGAACGAGCTCCCCAGCAAACTCTTGTTTCAGCTGGAGGAGTTGACAGGAACATAAACATAAGTAACATGGTTTTTAAATTCCCATATTGTATCAATATATTTGTGCTTCTGTATAACTGTCCTTTCTAGTATGCAGGCTTGTATACGAGTGTGTACCTTTTGTGTGTTGCTTTGCATTTCTGCATCATGTTGTTTACTCAAGGCAGACAGTCTGTTCTCCAGAGTGTGGATGATGGTCAGCTTGGTCTGCAGCTCTTCGGTGTGACACCACATCCTCTGTTCTACCTCCACCTAATTAAAAGCAACACAATCTTGCATTATATGGACCATTATATGTCATTTATTGTATAGATTATCTGATTATCTTTTCTCAAATCTCACCTCAACCTGCCGCGCTGCCTCCAAAAGAACTCTGGTAAGCTCTGCGACAACAACATTTGAGGAATTGTTTAGAAACTTCTCAATACCAATTTTGTATGTATGTACTGTATGTATGTAGTACCTTGTAAATGACGGTCAGAAAGTGTGGCTCTGATTTGCTCCAGCTCCAGGGCATGACGAGTCCTCTTCTCCTGCAGCTCCTCATAGTATTGGTCAGTGAGGTCTGAGCGCACCTAATGCACGAGTAATTATGTAAAAACAAGTAAATGAGAGAGTGAAAGGGTCAGTAAACATCAACAGAACTGCTTGTAGGACGTCAAAGCTCTGGAAACCCCCTCTGGCTAGTCTCTCATGTTGGAAAGCGGTGGGGGTTTCCGACCATTTCCGTAACTTTCCAAAAATCAAAATCACACCCACTTCACAGCATGGTTAGTCAGCTGCACAAAGTTCAGCTTTAAATGTCTTACTCTCAAGCTCGCTTTCTTAATTTTTTGGCAACTATTTCTGTCACTTTTAATGTAATAAAACCAAATGCACACTAGGCACAAACCCTACGAATGACTTCCAAGAGACGCCGTCTGAAAATGTGCACCGTTATCCCATATTCAAACAATATTAAAATCTATGATGACCACAGTTCTCTTTGCCTTCAACGGTTAGCATTTGTGTGCCAAGAGCCTCACGTTAGCTTTGTATTCTGTTTTTATGGAAATAGAGGCATTAAAGTTTGAAGGAATGAGTTTGTGTCTGACCTGTCGCAGCTCTTCCTTAAAGGAAAGAGCCATAGAAGATTGTAGATTGGTGAGCTCCATTGTGTGTTTCTCCACCAGCTGAAGGCGCGAACAATCAAGCGCTTCCTGAGTCTGAAATAACATGATGATACTTAAGTTACCTTGTGATCAAGATCACAAAACAAATGCAGCAAAGACTGTGCAGAAAAATTAAAAAACATTTCAAAGTGCGCAATACCACACATTTATCAAGCTACAGAAGGTCTTCAAAATGTCTACAATTAATTTCATCTCTTAGTATGTACATACCTCGTGTTTCTCCAGTTTGAGGCTAGTATCAAAGAGCACATGATCGTTTTCCTCTTCAGCTTGGCCTTGAGATATGAAACTGAAACGAGACCACAATGTTCATCATTGAAATAATTTAATCCAAGTTTGTATGGCTCTGGTATTATATACTGATCTACTGGCCTACCTGTTATCTGCTGTTTTAAGCACGGATTCTTCCAAGGCACTTTCGACCAGCCTCAGCTGAAGCAAAGCAATTTCTTCTCTGTAGCTCTCCTCTGTTGCCCGCAATCTCTGCTCAAAGTACCTAAAGGAGGATGAAGGCAAAGAGTGTATAATTTGCATGGGGTCAGTAGAAGGGTAAGAACGGGACAATCGACACATAATTGACTGCATGTTGTAGACTGTGGCCAAAACACAAACCACAGAAGGGATAAACCACCACAGTTTTAATATCACTTTTTGCTCTAAAGCATCACATTTCAAACCTGGACAGGCAGGTAGGCGATGACTCTTGTGAGAACAAATGAGTCCAGACTGTGTGTGCCTACGTGCCCGTTTGTGCTCTCATACCTCCTCAGGCTTTCCAGCTCAGCCTCATTGTGCTCTTTGATTTCCCGTTTCTGTTCATTAAACTCCGTCCTCAGGCGCTCAATGTCATCGACACGAGACGAGCGAGCGAGCAGCTGCTCCTTCAGCTCTGTGAGAAAATAAGGTTAGACAACAAAACACAGAAAAAGGTAAGAGCACAGTTAACGGAAATTACAAACATGCAGTCAAGTTCTATTTTCCTCGATGTGTCATAACATCACAGACAACAGCTATTGCCAGCAGCCGGCCACATGTTTTCGACACCTTGTACATGGAACATTTTGAATATCCTAATTGTGAGTATTTAAATACATGCAGTAGATTAAAATACAGCATCGTCAAGCAGATGTCAGGGTGTATAAATCTCACCTCCCAACTCTTGGCGACTGGCCCTCATGCTCTCCAGCTGGGCCCACAGCTGACCTACTTCTTGTTCTGACCTCTCTTGTAGCGAGGTCTTCTCCCCTTGAAGGCGTAAAACCTAATTTACAGAGAGGAATCGTTGTTACAAGCTGTGTTTCCCTTAAAAAAAAAAAAAAAGCAACATTTTGAAATGTTACATTTCCATCAACTGGTTTGGGGCACATAAACTTGGCTGCGTAGTTCCGCCAGAAGTTGGCGATAAAGGCTACAGTTCACGCACAGCTGTAATCAGGAAATAGAGTAGAAGAAGTAGAGGTTGCGAACTGGAAACAACATAAGTCGCCTTGGCCGATCCACGAGAGAAAAATGGAGAGAAGTCTTCAGGAATTCAATTGAGACAGTTTTAATTTATACACGTGAGCTAGCCCGTCATGCTTCACGTTGTAGGATGATGAATATATCGGGGAAGACGCCGACAGCAGAAACAACTGATCAGTCATGTGGTTTAAATGTTCGCTACCTCGGAATATATTCGGCAAAGCATTTCCATAATCCATTTAACGCAACCTCTCTTTTTCGATAAAGGCAAAAACCACCTCAAGTGAGCGTAAAAACCTTTATGCGCAATTTAGGACGTTTTATCAAATTTCGCTGTTTCGTTACATCTTGTCTTATTCGATACTTCAAAATGCGCATATAAATGTGTGAATGGAAGCAGCGCTGCTGTAATCTTACTGTGGATTTCAATTTAAAGTTTTTTGAGTTTCCCATCATTTATTGATTAATGTCTATAACATTTAAAAAAAAAAAAAAAAATACAAAAACATATGAAGTTCCATTACTGAATCCTAGGGCCTGAGGAGTTAAATGAGAAATAAGTGGCAACTTAACAACATGTTAATGTGTTTGAGTGAACTCACCTCTAGGTGCAGTTGCTGTTTCTTCTCCTCTAGGTGGAGTGCTTGCTGCTCTTTGTCCTTCAGCACTGCTTTATGACTAGAAACCAAATCCTCCACAGCACCTAAGCCGCAAAAACAACAGTGAGCAAAAAATGTATTCGATATAAATTAGAAAACAAAATACATGGAATAGTATGCATAGTATAACTCACGGATCATGAGTCTGAAATTAGCATAATTAATCATAATAATAATAATAATGAATTATTCTAAGAAACTCTAATATTGGCAGACAAAAATGAGGTAGTCTTAAAAATCATGACTGCCATCAGCCAGTCAGCATGATAGTCTATATTAGCATGTGTATTTCCATGCAGAAGATAGATTAAAATGATATGTTTTCATTATTAAAATAATTAATTTAGAGCAGTGAAAGTAAGCACTGGGGAGGGAAGGCAACTCACAGGCAGCAGCATCTCTGTCAGCCCAGGCTTGTTTAAGCTCCTCCTCCAGTTTCTGGTTCTGCTCCTTACTGGAGGCTTGGAGTTCCTGGAGCTCCTGGAACCTGGCCCATGACTCCCGCAGCTCTGACTGGGTCTGGGAAGAAGCTGTCTGGGCTTCAATGAAAGCTTTGTTGGTCTGGGTGAGGGAGGCATGGGTGCTGGCGAGCTCTGTCTGGGTGGCAGTAAGGCTGCTCTGGGTCTCTGAGAGAGACGCGTGGAGGTTCGACTGGGTGCTCTCAGCTTCCTTATCCCACTGTGACCGTAGAGCCTGATGACCAAGATAAATTAAATATGGTAAAACTTCCAAAATATGCCAAATAATTCAAATAAGCTTTCAAATCACAGTAATCAAATGACCTGTATCTCTTTGGTCTGCTCTTCCTCCATGGCAGCTCGCTCCTGAGCAACACGAGTCTCCCACTGCTGCTTTAACTCATCTGAACATACACAAAGCAAATGAAAAGATTCACCCACGTCAAAGAACTTGAAGGTTACATCGGTCATTGTGCTCTACTTTGCCCTGAACATGTTTCTAAAGAATGAAGGTGACTCACCCACATCCATAATGGCACACATGTTAAGTGCACCTACAGGCACTCGTAACAAAATTAAAATAACACCGACTGAACAACTGAAAAAGCACTCACTCGTGTCTTGTTGGTGCAGCTCACACAGTCTCTCCTGCTGCTCCTGGTTCTGCCGTCTGATCTGGTCCAGTTCTAATTGATGCCGAGTCTGCAGAAGTGCACTTTCCTGGGCAAAGGTCTCCCTCAGGGAGGTCTGGACCTGGTTGAGAGACGAATCCTGCTCCAGCTCGGACATGCAGACGTTGGTTTGGCTCAGACGCAAGGCTTCAAGCTCACTGTTCTTTTGGACCTGAAGGTAATGAAAAGTATAAAGTAAAGGTAAATATAAGTAAAAGTATATGGTACGGTTTTGTGCAAGAGCTTTTTCTGAGTCTAGTATTGACTGCATGTTTGGGGTAAAAGACATTTAACAGACACCGTTATCCCCCGTGCCAATTTAGTAAAAATAGAATTCAATTCCTACGCCCCTAAAGTCATTGTGACAAAATTCCCTTGACTATGAGGAAAAGCGCTAAGGAGGCGGATATAAGCAATAGCTGAAGATGTGTGTGTTGTGACACACACACACACACACACACACACACACACACACACACACACACACACACACACACACACACACACACACACACACACACACACACACAACCTGTGCCTGCTGCAGTTCAGCCTGGTGGGCGGCCTCCATGCTCTCCCTCAGCTCCAAGGACACCTCCATATTCAGGTGATGAAGCTCCTCATTGTGTTTGGCAGTCAGCTCTGAAACCATCCTCTCGTGCTCGCGTTCAGTCACCTGGGGAAAGACAGAATGGTAGAAGTGACAAGTTGAAAATTATATAAAACATTGCAACATAATGTAAAATGTTAAAGTGAAGTGTTCAGACTTATCAATTCTGATACCTGTTTGATTAGGCTGATCTGTCTCTTTTGTTCTTCCTCCACAATAGCCTGCCGCTTCAGCAGTTCGGACTGCAGATGATTGTTGGACTCAGAAATCTAAGAATTTATGGAGATAAACATGTCAAAGAAATTAATAGAAGGCAATCACACAAACAATTTAGCACCAGTAATGCTGCAAAGTCCTGTTTTTATTTTATTTATTCTATATGTAATGATGATAAATCTGTATCCAGTTACACACAATACTGAGATTTTTCCCTTCACGTTCGTGTGGTAGCTCATGAGAAAATATGAAAAATTGCCCTTTACTACAATGCTGATTAAAAAAAAAAAAAGAAACATTTTGAAAGGGTTTTGAGATATTCTGCAAACAAATATATAAATATTGTCAATGTGGGTTTCAGCACCACAAAATATAATGTATAATGTTATGCAGCATGTAATATATACAAAAATAACTAAAGGGAAGCAATCGTGGGGTGGTGAGGAAGTATTTAAATCCCACCTCTTGTTGATGTTTCTCCATCATATCTTTTATCTCCTGTTGGTGAGAAGTCTTGAGCTTTTCTGTAGCCTCCTCAACGGCCACGAGCTGCTTCTCCAGGAGCGCCTTCACCTCCTCCTGCCTCTCCCGCCTCTGCTCCTCCAGGTGTTGCCTCACATCGAGGAGCTCTTTGTCCTTCTCCTGTCTCTCTTCCTCCCATTTCTCCTTCTCTTCACCCAGCTGTAAAAAATAATTTTGTCCATCATTTTGATCTCGTGACAGTAGTTCTAACATAGCAAAATAAATCAACTGTTATGACGTCATATAGCTCACCTCAACATCCTTTGCTTTTAGCATGTTCTCAAACTGTTCCAGTTCCTCCTCTAAGACTTGTTCCATTTTCTTAATCCGGTCATCCATCTCCTCCTCCTTTCTCCCGTGCTCCTCTCTCTCCTGCGCTGCCTGGGCTTGGGCCTCCTCCAGGTTGGCCAGGTTTTGTCTCAAACACAAGACCTGAGACTCCAGTTCATGCTTCTCTTTCTCAGCACTGTCCAGACTGCCCTGGCTCTTCTCCAGCTCTTCCCGCAATCTTTCCACTTCGGTTTGAATATTTACAAACTGTGCACGAGTCGTTTCGAGCTCCTTCAATGTTTCGTCCAGCTTCATAGTCCTTTGACCTAATAAGGCTGGATTGGTTTTGTGCGTTGTTTTTGTCTTCTCTAGCTCCGACATGAGACGTTCACATTGAGCCTTGGGAAAAGGAAGAAAGGGATCATTTTTTTACATTATACAAATTTTTCTTATCACTTCATTGCTTCCACCCTTTGAAACTTTTAAGCACAAACAAATTACTGCTGCTGTATAGTATTATTTCCATTTATCTTAATTTAATTGGGGGAAAAAAACAACAGCTGCCTACAGAGACTAGCATGTTTACATTCCTATAACACTGTCAACACAAACCCACTTATCATACTGGTGTACCTGCAGTGTTTGCAGCTGGTTGTCATCGCTAAGCTCTGGGCTCTGTTTGGCAGAGATTGCCGGCTGCTTTATCTCCTGCAGAGACAAAAACAGCAGATCCTGCTGTTTTTGATGAGACGGGAGTGCAGCCTCTTTCTCCGGTTCATTTTTTGGCCCCCCTACCAGTTTATCTTCCCCTTCTGAAGGAGAGGTAGCAGGAACCAGCAGGGAAGTTTCAGCAGCCTCCTTTCCCGTCAACATTACTGCCTTCTCTTTTTCCCTTTCTTCCATTAAGGCACTGAGTTTGTTCTTCAGGTTGTCTTGATCATGGGCTTTCACGTTCATCTCCTCCTCGACGTGTCTCCTCTTATCCTTCTCTTCTTCAAGTTCCCAGAGCGCCTGCTGTAGCTCCTCTGTTACTTGGGCCCACCTGACCAGACAAAGATAGTTTAAAAAAAAGTTATCAAGTTGATTCAAACTGTGGAATAACTTTGAGCAACTTATGGAAACGTAGGGTCACTTTGCATGGGATACTTTCAGAACTTGTAGATGAGTAAAGAAAAAAAAAAAAAAGAGGAAATTAAGTTAACATAGATTGTAAGATAACTTTCATTATTCAATTTAAGGGGAGCTATTTAGCAATAGAAAATGTATTAATTCATTATTTTTTAATTAACCAAGAATGTTTTTTTATTTGGTTAAGAAAAACATTTGTTGAAACATTTAACCTCAAAATTAAAGTTAGCCAAGCCAAACTATAAGTATGTGAATAAAGAAATACTTAATTTATAATATTAATAATGAAAATAATATTAATAGAAACACATTTATCAAGAAAAAAAAAAAACAAATGAACCACATTCCCTAATTAACTTCATTACCGGCTCCTGGCCTCCTCCAGCTCCTCAGCACCGTTGATGACTTCCTCCCTTAACACGTTCAAGTCCCTGTCCTTGAGAACCAGCTCCTCACGGAGCTCCCCACACTGCTGATTCAGCAGCTCTTTTTCCAGGTCAGTTTCCTCAAACTGCTGCTCAGAGAGTTTACTCATCTCCAGCTCGCCAAAAGAGTTGTGAAGCCACTGAGATGGAGACTGAGGGTGGGAATTATCCGCCACAGGAATGCCAGGCGAGCACTGTGGCGTGGAGGTGTTGTGGTGGTTGCCGCTTTCTTCGAGAAAACGGTTTGAAATTGACAACAGAGGCTCATCTCCCAACACCTCACTGTTCAGCTCAAAACTGTGAAGAGAGGCACAAATAAGGGGATTAAACTAGCCTTAATTAAAAAATAAAACAGAAACACACACCAATGGCAATTAGCATTTCGCTAACCTGTAGTCTGCAGAGAGGTCCAGCTGACTGCAGTGTTCAAAGCTTTCATTGACCAATGAAGATTGTGAGAGTGCAGGAGGCGCTGAAGACAGGTAGCGCTCCATCAGAATATCCCCAGGTATTGAAACATTCATGCTGTCCTCCACAGGTCCGCTCTCCAGATTGGCCTCATCGCTGCTAATCTTTTCTTCACAACTAAAACCAGCTTTCGCTTGGTTCTGCCGATTCTTAGAAGCCTTGAGTCCGATGACCTCTTCCTCTCTAAACTTCAGTTCTTTCTCCCTCGCCTCCAACAGCTGCATGACTCCCTCCAACTCCTCTCTGTGCTCCTCTCGGAGCTTCTGCATCTCCTCCTCCTGTCTCTGGAGACGAAGAGCAGAGCTGGCCACATCCTCACTAAATCTCCTCTCTGCGTCGTCGTCGTCCTGAAGCTTTTTCCTCAGCTCGAGCACTTCTCTGTTCAGCTTCTCCTTCTCCTCTTTGTACTGCTGCATCTCGAGACACTGAGTTTGGACTAAGCTTAACTGGGTCTGAAGGTCTAGTAGCTGTGCCACCCTTTCTTGTTGCTCCTCTTCCCTGCCTCTCTTCTCCATATCCAGTAAAGAAAGCACATGTTGGTGTTTCTCCATCTCCTCCACTAGTTCAGCACATAAGCGTTGGCTGTTCTGCCTTTCTTCTTCCAGCTCAGCCCTTAATTTGTGTAGAACAGTGGCTGTCTCACCCTCGGTGCTAAAGCCTTCAACACTTGACTGGGAGCCGGGACCTGCACTCCCCGATTCCTCCGATGGTGCCTCCTCCTTATGATGGAGGTCTGCATCTTGGGAGCACTGGCCATGCTGATGCTGTTGTGGGGCGTTGAGGGCTTCAGCCCCCGACTGGCTTTTGATGCGCAGAAACTCAACACTGGTCTGTGTGAAAGATAATTCAGAGAATATGCAAGTTCAGTAGCTGTGCACATGAATAGTGAAGTGCATATTTTTAGTCAACAATAATCCTGACGTGCTGTCACAGATTTAGCTTTGAGTGGCACTTACCTGCTGGAGCTGTCTCTGTAGCGCCTGAATCTGTCCAGCAAGTGACTGTGCCTCCAGTTGCACCTGGTCTCTGCTGGCCAGGGCCTCCTGCAGGTTGGAGCTGAGCCGAGCAATTATCTCATTACGCTTCTCCACAGCCTGCTGGAGCTGCTGCAAGTGGAATAAAGTTATGGGTTGGGTTTTGTATAAGCATAGACATCCACATGATCATAAATACCAAAACTTAAGAGTACAAAATAAGACAAATTCCCTGGTTGAAAAAACTAAAAAACAGACCAAAGTATTTTCTTACAGTATCAGAAGAAACTGTATTAAAAAAGACCAACAATTGAAGACGTCTAAAACGGAACGATTTTGAAAGAATGTCTAATTGTGATTATTCTGACTGAAGTGCGATATGATTTGCAAGAGGGAATGATCATTTTTACGTCATTATTCTCTTTTTCATTGACACCCCTGTTAAAATGATTATGTGTTATTTTTGCGGGGATGTGCACTAAACAAAAGACGCTGACTTTAGTCTGTAGAATATGAGGAATAGGCCAGGACATTTATTTCATATAAAATGGTACTTTGACACACATTTCACCTTTAACAAATATTTATAAATTGCAGTAGGCCAGACTGATTAATATGAAATGAATCAACTGTGCAGCCCTGACTTTAGGCATTTAAAACACAATTTGAAACACCTAGTTTAAACACATACATAATATACAGGAGCTATGCTGTATTTTTAGATCAGTGCATCCAAGCAGCCATGCAGAAGAGCAGACAGTTACATTCCCCATGGGTTGCCGATGACACAAAACACATATATACACACACACCCTCTTAAATCATACACACAGCAATATCACAAAAAAACTCCCATTGTCTTATGGGTAAACAAAGTATGAAGACCAATTACACCAAACAAATCTCAATAGACTTCATCACGGCATGTAAACAGGAACACTGATTTATAGAATAGGGTCAGAGACCAGTTTCCAATGTGAGAATTCAGAGCCTAAGATTATAATGCTAAATATGCATTTCATGACATTAAACCCATCTTCATGCTGCCACTTTGCAAGTTATAGAGTCATACCTAAGCCCAGGTGAGTCTTTAACAGTAACAGTCAGATAAAGCCAAAAGGAACTACGTTGAAGACATAAAAGTATTCAACATGCACTATGAAAAATGCTATCATACCCTAAAAGCAACATAACCTCTGTAAATGTTTAAACATACTCTGTATACCTGGAGCTGCTCTTTGCCAGTGAGTGCAACTAGTTCGGCGTCTCTAAAATCTTTCACAGGCGACAGTCTGTGCTCCAAGTTGGGGGGCTGATCCTCCGGTTGTTGGTTCTGGGGTTCCTAAAGGATTAAATAGTTTTAGAATTACGTTTTTTTTTTTGTCATTGTAATCCATGTGCAATCTAATGTTGTGGCTGAACTTTCCTTTTAAAAAAGGCAGTAAACAGTGCCACAGTTAATCCTGACCATGTTGCTATGACAACATGCCCTACAGGCAACATAATGGTTAGTGACCCATTTCTATAATGTACGTTAACTGAGCAGGGGGCACGGACCACTTGGTAAAACATACAGTGAGCAAACTAAATTGGACAAATACTGGAGGTCAGGCGGTGTGACCCATGAACAGTCCTGAGTGATGCAGGAAAGCAATCAATTTGTGCAATGAAAAAGACCAGCTGTTCATTAATGGTCCACACAAATCTGATTTCCTCAGTCTCTATTAATTATGCATGACCGATGATCTTGATGCAATTGGTGGTGTACCTCATGGCTGGTCTTCTCGTTCAGCTGCGCGTCATTGGCCGAGGGAAGTGCTGGTTCTACGGGGGGGCCTTGCGTTGCTCCGTCATTCTGCGAGACAGCCTTGCCCTTCCTCTTCTGCGTCTTTTTCGGCGCCCCCGCACCGTCGCCTTTCGCCCGCTTCTGTCGGAAGCTAGCAAGCTGCGCAGGAAGGACAGCGAGAGGTAGACGGACACGTAGGTCAGGACCACTGAGCACCACCACACTATCAGCATGGTGAGGCTCAGGGGTCAACGGTGAGAGAGAACTGGAGTCCAGATTTATCTCCTCAGGCAAAAAAAGTTAGAAAAGCATGACATCATTATGCGAAGTATAAATACATAGGAGTACGAGTTGTTGATAGTCCCCACTATGGAAAAGAAAATAGATTTGGCAGCCCTTATTTTTGATGAGTCAGAGTTGTGCATCGAAAAAGTCAGTGCCCAATGAAGCAAGAAATCCCAAACTCAGATAAAAAATAGGCTACACCATTGCCTGACAAAGTATCCAAGTTTAAACTGAGGTGACGATGCTAAATATTCTCGAATCTCCAAAGAGCTCCATCAAACCCATGAGAAATGCAGATTTTAGTGACACACATTGGACAGCCTCAGCACGGCAGAAACAGAACAAGGTTTAAAGATTTGTTTAAGCATAGATCCACGTCTGTCTTTTCATTTTCTGGCATGTAGAAAAGTCAAAGTAAGAGACGGAGGAAACTGGTTGACAAAGTCCTCTCTGAAATCATGGGAAAAATAAATAAATATGTATCAAGAATTTGAACCCAAAAAGTTCATTCACAGTGGAAAAACATCACCCCCAAACAAGTCACGATATTTTGCTTGAACTCCAGAGGGAATGATTTGGTAGAAATCCATCTCAGGCAGTTTCTCTTTGCAACACATTCCTCTTTTCATCTCTCTCTCCCTCTCGCTCTCTGCCGATCTCTCCTCTTTAAGCCGCTTAAAATCAGATTACAGCAGTCCACATTGTGACAGAGACCCTCGTGAATCCCTCCATCAATAACTGACAGTCAATCATCGATTTCCTTCCTTGCTGCTGGTGGTCGGACCTGTCAATTCTTTCTCATCGGGGCAGTTGCTCTACTGTCCAGATGTAGATCTTGCAGTCTGTGGGCAACAGCACACTGTACCAATCTTCTGGTCCTAAAACTCCCTGCCACAGCCAACGTACAGTGCAGAGGGATCCACAAACTCTGTACAGGGGCTGGCATGTGTCTAGGCTAAGGGAAGAGGGTGGAGACTGCGAGATGCATTCACATGGAGAGGAGGAGACAGGGCTCTGTGTGTGGCGAGCAGCATCAGTGTGTGCATGCTCAATTCAAACTGAGATTGCTCGGCATCGGGAGAGCTACTTGTTGATTTGTGTGATGAGTCACATGCATGTGAATGACAACACTGTGTGCATGTGAGCCAATGTTTATCCTGATGACATCTTACATGCCTGGTTCTAAAACCACATTTTGGAGTTGCTTTGTTTTCCAATTTAGCACCATGCAATGCATCCATCTTCCTCTTTTGACTCCAAAAACCAAAAAAGCTTTGCGGAAAACAATCACTCCCTCAACTCCACCACACTTAAATCTCTTCCCACCTCCCATTGTTCATCTGCTTTCGTTCCCATTGTCACTTAAAACCCCACCCTTCCATCACCCTGTTTACCGCCTCCGCCTGCCACAACACACATCAAATCTCAGAAGGACATATTAGCCAGATGAGCGTTGTTTAGCCCAAGGCCGCTTCTGCGCTACGGAAAGTCTGACTAACCGGCTAGATAGAGCTTATTGTGGCCACATCGGATGTTACTGCACTTCTGAATGCTTCTCGTCTTTTCAACAACGTCAACACCAAAACGCCTCACAGTATTTGGTGTATGTTTGTTTGTCTGCGTGTGTAATTTGTATACATACATGCCTTGCTTTCCAAGTGAAAAAATGAATCTGAGCTTTTTGGTGCACCTAATACAGTAAAGGCAACTGACAGCACGGCATTACCATAGCAACACCATTCATGTGAGATGCAAGTGAAACATGTTGAACCTTGCCAAATCTCACGGGCTCATTGCACCACCTGATGGCCTGCAACCAGCATGACAGTGAATGCAAGGTGTGCAACTACATTAGTCACTGAAATTCCAAATGCAAAACATGATTTTCTTTCAGGGTTACAGTCTTGATAATCGGTATTGTTATGGTATTCTGTTAAAAGCAGTGGGCCTAAATCTCAAAAAACTGACAGCAATCATATCATGGTGCATCAAAGAAAAAGAAAAGCACTGATCGCACACCGAAGAGAAACAAAACAAAAAGCAAGAAGACCTAAATCCCAAAGAAATAATGTCCATGAACCCACAATCCCAAAAGTCTCTGCCAGTCACCAGTTTCTATACTTACCGACTGGCTTCTGGGCATATTGGAGGATTTCTGCCATAAGGAATATCAGTGGTTCAGTTGAGTTACTTCACAAGTATTATGTATCATATTGATGGACATATCCTTTGAAGGAGTTCTATAATTGTAAAGTGAACTACAACATGAAAGAAATGCAAAATCAATAAGCTACTCTGAACAGGTTAGTAACCTAGTTTTAAATCTAGTTTATAAAAAGAACGTGGCCTGGTTGTCAATACAGGGCAGGCCATTGTTAATTGTTGGCCCATTACTAATATAGCCTCCAACCCAAGTAAAAACAGCTGCTATCTTTTTTTTCTTACATGGAAACAGCCAAGTAGCTCTGCTCATAGACTGGGGAAATAATGCTATAGGGGACAATATATCTTAAGAACATAATATAATCTGCTCTTGTAAGTGTCACTTAGATACAACTATATACTATATTTTGAAAAAGCTGTGGGAGGCTTAAAGGAAAATGAGAATGGTCAACAATCAACAACTAACCTTGGGATTGTGAATTGTCATCTTATTGTTTTCAAGGCTGAAACTACAACATAAACTATTTTACAGGTACGAAACAAATTCCCCCTCGTCTTTGTAGATACGTGCATCTTTCTGTAGCTGCTGGACTCCCGGTGTATATGAACTAAGACGTGACTCAACTCATTAGTCTATTAACCTGACGCTACTCCATACATATGATTGTTATCGCTCGCTGTGTGCAGCCTCAGCTACATCATCAACCCGCAGCAATGCGCGGCAAATTAATAAAAGTTACGAGTAACGTTACTTGTAACTTAACGGGCAAATGGAATCCAAGCAACGATAAATCAAACGTACAGTCACGTTGGCGATAAACGTAGTTAACAGCGGACAAACGCAAAGCTATGACAAAAGAGTTGGCTGTCGTTAACTGTTAGCATTCAGTGTTAGCCTTAAATGTTAGCGACAAACCTTCGCTCTTCCAGCTTCTAGTTTCCTCTGCCGTTCATCGTCATCCATCTCTCGGCTAAAATAAAAGCATTAAAAGTCTAGGACACACGTCCCAATTCAGCTTAAAGGCACAACAGGCCTTCACTTGCGGCACAAGTTGGCTAAAACAAAATCTTTGAGCTTCCTTGAGACACAACTGTCAACAGATACTATTCAATATGGCCGCCAAGTTATCTAGACTCCGCCCTTATCGAGTTCCTTCGGACGGACGGACCAATCAGATTGCGATGGTCCGTATATTCAGCCAATGGGTTCGCGTCTCTTAAATATATTCCAATACCTTGAACATCATTCAAAAACTAGAATCAAGTTGACCAATGAAATGGCTGGGTCTTGGATTGACGGACCTGATAGCCAATTGAGGAAGACTAATACAAACCCTACCTCCACTCACTTCTTTGTTGTGAAAGTGAATGTACGGAGTCCTCCACTGGCTGAGGAGTTTCTATGGCGATGGAACAGCGTAACTTATGGCAACTGAGGTGTGGTTGCAATGAAGTATGTCTAAACAAATAAAATGAAATAAAACGTTACCACCATTCACATCAGATGTATTCAAACCATGACAATTGTAATCTTGTTTTATGTACAGTACCAGTCAAAAGTCCAAAGTGTATTCAATGTGAATAAGAAGGTGTGTCCAAACGTTTGACTGTAAAGGTTTCTAATTGAAAGACATTCTGAATACAGGCCTAACTAAGCAGAATATGTCTGGTAATTTAACTTTAATCTGAAATATTCTTTACATTTCTAGAGACTGGAAAATGAAAACCACAATATGGACAATAGAACAGAGTCTGCCCAGTCTGCCGAGTCTGCCAGTAAGATAACAAAGACTTCTTTGTGTTGAATAGTTTTGAATTGTGGAAGGTACCATTGACATTCTCCATTATAGACATTTAGCTGATGCTAGAATGACTTCCCATGGCAAGTGAAAAATATATTATAACATTCTTTAAATACACTTAGTGGTAAAATTAACCTGTTATAAAATAAAAAACAAGATATTTGAGCAAGTAGAAGAGGCAGACATGGGGAAAGTTTCTGAGAGAACTTGACTCAGGGTTTGTACTAAATATTCATCTTTGTATTCATAGAATACAAACTTGTATTTATTAATGTATTAATATAATTTCTGACGTACCAGACAGTAAGATGAAGGCTAGAAAACTAGTGGAAGACTTTCCCAAAAAGTCAGAATAATTAACTAATGTTTTTCCCAGGTCTTGTCATTGTGTGAAGCGTAAAATTGTTAGTGTTTTGTTGGCATTTCTTAGGAGAAGCACATATTAGAGGACCTCAACAGACCTCACACCTGGGGAGGGTCACACAAAAAGTACAAGTCCCATTTCTATACTTCCCCTCCACCACTCCCACTCCACCAGCCAGCTCCTGCTCTGTCCTTTCTGGCCCCCCCACCACCTGTCCCGCCTCAGCCTCCACACATCATTCAACAGACTGTGAGGCATTAATCTCAAAAACACCCCAATCCCCAAATCTGCTGTTTCTATGTGATCTGTCAAGTGTATTTAATGCTCTTCTCCTCCTCCCGATCCCCATTCTTTGCTTCTATTTTTACCCCTATATTTCCTTTCACATGTTATTTATACTCCTCTACCAGACTGACTTTCAATGAGTGGAGTGAGAATAGTGCAAATTAAATATGCAAAATATGCAATAATTTCCCCCTGCCTTTATCTCTCTCTGCAGCTACTCCAGCAGCCTGCCACCATCATACAACAGCTGCCACAACAGCAGCCTCTGATTACTCAGATCCCCCCACCGCAGCCCTATTCAGCACCACGCTCAGGCAGCATCAAAGAGGGTATGCAACAGCAAACAGAGCACTATCTAATTTAATCTCACTGTATTCAAATATGTGTGTATTTTTCTGTTAGACATGGTGGAATTGATGCTGATGCAAAATGCCCAAATGCACTAGATCACAATGCACACGATGATGCTGAAAGCATTGCCTCCCATGTCGCCACCCGGAGTGCCCTGTTACTGTGCCCCTCAAACTACGTATCTTGGGCAGGTACACAAAAACACACGCACACCTTCTCTGACAGATAGAGACAAAGCACAAGGCCTCAACGATGGCCCTTTACAAAATTGTCATCTCTGTCTCTCAAGAAAGTCCCAAATTTGTATTTTCAGGACAGTTACCAGGGAAACTCTATTTTTGTAAGGCCAGATGTCAAACCAAGAGGAAGCGCTGTCCAACATCATCATCACTATGGTACTACCCCTGCAGCGCCACAGCTGCCTCCCATCGGCCACCCTACATGGCCACCAGAGGTGTCATCTGTCCCAACAGGACAAGCTGGAGGACATCTACTCTCCGTACACCACGAAACAGCCCCTTTCACCCTCCCACCACTCCATGTGTAAGGTTCACTGAAAGCACAACATGTATTTTGTGTCTAGTATTTCAACCAATACCTTTTTATTGACAACATTTTTTTATGTGTTTCATTACAGGACTCAGATTTCTCTCTGAGAGTTCCCTGTTGTCAGAGAGACTTGGAAGTGAAGCCCTGACTGGTCAAACAAATAAACCCTAAAAGGATAAGTCAGATAGGAGCACATTGCACGTGCAATAATAATAATTATGTGAAATGAAAAAGTAACTTTTCCTTGAAAATTTCCCAAATGTATCCTGTATGAATGGCAGATAATCGTTAACCAACTGTTTACATGCTTAATCGTCACCATCTCTGACCACGCAGCGATCCCACCGATTAATTTAGCATTATATGAATAACATCCAAAAGTATGTTTAAGTAAAGTTTACTCGCTATTTAAGTTATATTTGGGTGGCATTTAAATACGTAGCCTATAACCTCATCGCTCCACGATAAACGGGAGTCCTTGTTCAACACCGAGGACATGCAACAAAATAACCTGACCAAAAACATTTACGATAACCTAGGTTAAGATTAACGCGATATTCTAACAATTAACACTAAATAAATCAATTCAAAAATCAAGTGACTTTTGGTCAAAGTGATATGTATTACATAATAGTTGTTAAATTAGTGTCGAGAGTTCCTTCTTAGAACAATTGGAGATAGGACCCAGGACAAAAACAATCGTCGCCCGAACCGGAATTTGAACCCTTGACCCCCACCGGAATTTGAACCCTTGACCCCTTGAACCCCACAGAAATAAATGTCCGGTGCTCTGGATGCTCTATGACAGAGATATCCTAAAATAGAGATGAGACGCAGAAGAAAAAGTACAGTCGCCCGAACAGGGACTTGAACCCTGGACCCTCAGATTAAAAGTCTGATGCTCTACCGACTGAGCTATCCGGGCTTCGACAACGCAACCATATGTGGCGTTATAAGAACATAGTACAGTCTGAAACTCAGGTTATGTGCATTGCATTCTTTATATAAATGCCTTATAGCGTTGTTAGCAGCGAACAGTATCTAGCGACCTACAGCACCCAGGTTAGCCGCCGTAGGCTAACTCAAATGTGAAATGCATCTAAATATATGGATATTCAGTTAAGTCACGATCCGTGTCATGTTTTCTTGGCAGTCGCTTTTTCAGTGTACACACAAAATCATTGCACCATTGCCTTGTCTTTAATGGAGGAATTTACAGCTGTACAAAATTGTATTTGACAAGATTTATTAAAAAAAACACAATCATGAATTTAACATTACAGCACTGAAGCAATGCATTCCTTCCCTTGACCATGTTAAGGTGTGACAGTGCTTCTTTATCCCCATCCAAGTGCACAACAGAAAACCAAACCTTTATTCACAAGGGTCAATCATCATGACACATCCCTTTGATAAATAAAATAATTAAAATATACACACATACAAAAAACATACACATACAAATAATCCAAGTTAAGTGACACCCTCTCCATTAACAGATTATTAAAGTGCTTTCTTCTTTTAAAGAATTGCGGCTTCATGACATGAGACCAAGGGGAAGTCATGCTGTGAATTAACAGGATGTGGAGGATGGTCATTCTTCTTGTGGGATGAGTTCCAACTTTTTTAGAAGAATGTGTTTATGATGGTCATGCACTTGTGCTTGAGGGTATTTTGTATGGCACAGAAGTCAATATACATGCTTAAAATAGCCTCGTCTTTTTGCTGCGCCCTTTTGCAAGTCTGTTGAAAAACAATGAATGGTAAACAATAAAAACCTGGGTTGAATCGGATTAGAAAGTGTTTGCATACAGCATGTCTGGCTACACATCACAACATATTGGTTGATTAATTAATTAAGTTGAACGATTGTTGTGTGAAATAACCTGATAATATTTATTTACACAGTGCACAGTGTGCGTAAATACCGGGCCACGCTGTACAATTATATTCTGAGCAAGAATCTATCTGTGCAAACTGAGCCAGACTCTGAATTCACATGAATTGTGTTATGCAATACATGCAGAAAGAAATCAAAAAATCCCTCAGGGTTAAAATCTTATTACAAAATGTAAATCAGGTGATTCTGATACTATTAGAGGCCTTCATATGTTTGAAGGGCACAGGGTAGTATACGTAGCCTCCCACTGCTGGTACAATAACAGACACACACAATGAAAGTCTTTGTGTTACCAGCATCGTTCTCAACGCATTTTGGCGAATGCTGTTATTGTTAGAGAGACACCATACATTCTTCAAATTTCACCTCTCATATCATCTTATTTGTAAAAGAAGGAAAAATACAGATGGCACAATTAGGATTATTATGATCAC
Source organism: Ophiodon elongatus (assembly GCA_016806645.1). Lineage (NCBI taxonomy): Eukaryota > Metazoa > Chordata > Actinopteri > Perciformes > Hexagrammidae > Ophiodon > Ophiodon elongatus. The sequence goes on from JACSYO010002166.1 coordinate 286,158, forward strand.
ATTGTGAGCAAATTGGTATGTATTTTTCTACAGTGGCACAGTGCTGTTTACATCGCAGTAATACATGCACTTTCATTATGTAATCTTTTGACATTATTAAAGAGCGTAGCATAAATTGATGGTATAAATGGCTATTAGAAATAACTTGATCCTGTAGGTCCTCTTCTGATCCACAATTCAGATATTTACCCTGTTTGCCTGTTTTGGCATGTAGTAAGTCATAATAGTATCTTTGAATCCTAACATGACCAGGTGATTTCACCGGTTAAGTGTTTGTAAGTTTCATGGTACACCGCTCTTGCGTAAGTCCATCTCCATCTGCGTCAGATCCGATGGTAAGTCCTGGAAAAAGGTTTTGGTGAAGGTCGAGGATGCGTGTCTGGATATATCTGTGGAGTTGTGGGATGCTGATACTTATTCACATAGCTTGGTTATGTAATCTAAAGTGAGAGGAGGAGGAAAAAAAAATGTTAATTTACTTGCGGTGCCATCAGGCAAATTACCACCGCCCTTCCAATCACACACAAACAGCATTCACCTTTTGTATTTGAGGAGGCATATCATCCTCCGAGCACTCCTCTGGTAGTGTGTCATGGTGTCGTGGTGCTGCTTGACCCTCCTCGGCCCACCCTCCCATGGGCACGCCACGGCCTGACCTCATTACTTTCCCCCCTGCACCAAAAGAGTCTGGAAAACAGAAGGTCATAGACAGCAGAGGTGAAAAAGAGCAGCATTAACCCCCGAGGTGAATAGCACCTTTGCTGCTGCTGTGCCGTTAACTGTCCTCAGTTGCTTTAAACAAATAATGAAATACTCTAAAAGACCTACACTGCGTATACTAAGTCAGTGTGAGATAAACTGAGACGGACATTAGCAAATATTCAGAGTGAAAAACTTTACTTTTGCATCAGGGTTGAGAATTGTTGGGAAAAGTGTTTTGTACATTCTGCATCCCCTGTACTAAGATGATCACATGTCTCTGTCTTAAATGTAGTCATTTTTTAAAGATATATTTGTTCTATCAACTTGTTTTCATTTCGTAAAAATACTGGTTCTGCAAGAAGCGCAGAACTGTTGTAGCAATGTCAGAAAAGTAAGTTCAACTTTTAAGAAGAATTTAAGAAGATTATGGGCTTTTTGTGTGGCACAGAAGTCATGAGAGCAACAATATTTAAAAAAAGTGATTAAATCTAAAATAATTACATTCAAAAGCATGTGGTGTGAAAGATGGAGAGATAATCAAAAAGATAGGTACCTGTGGTGGAGCCACTATAACGCCGCTGGCCGCTGCTGTTTGATGACGCCCCCTCCTGGCCCAGGGTGGTACTGCTGATGGCTGAAGCTGAAGTGGGAATGGCACTGGGACTGGGAACTGTGGTGGGGAAAGTGTGTGAGCGAGGGAAATGTCTGGAGTGTGGGTTGGGTTCGCTCCTCACTTCGTCAGGGATGCTGTCACTGCTTTCGTCGCTGTCCTGCCTGTGCCATGTGTGGCGGGATAGCTCGCCACGGGACTGCTGCTTGTGTAGCTACAGGGAAAACAATAGATAGGAGGAAAAAATGGGTCGGACCAAAGATGGAGAAGATCTGTGAGATATTCAGGATAAGAAGACAACTGTGGCAACACAAACTACATTCAGTTTTGTGCATCCTACAGGTGTCCTCTACTCCTCCACACATGTTCACCCACAATTACCTCGTGCATGTAAATTGCATGGATGCTCATCTCAGTGGAGGCGTACTCTGACAGGACCAAACTGGTGAGTTGACCCTCCCATGCACTGCTGCCTGAGCTCACAGTCCGGGCATCCGTCCTATGGAAAGAGAATGCAAAAATGAGGAGAAATTGTGGCCATGAAGAGGAGGTGATAGGGACGACAAGATGACAAAAAGTAGAGAAGAGTATTGATTATAAAGTAAGGTTTAAACTAAGTTATAATGACATTGTTCTTTTCGATTTTGCACTTTGAACTGTGAGTTAGCCTCCAGCCGCTCAGTTAATATTTAGTGTTGTACAGAAAGATGTAACCTCAAAGGGAATTGAGTTGGAGCACGATTCAGAAGGAGAATGTACTTACCCAGAGCCTGCCATTGCTTTGCTCATGGTTGACGTGTGGCCCGAAGCCCTGTGAGCTGCACTTAAGCTACCTCTCAGGTGAAGACTACTGCTGATTGGGGAAAGGGAGCGTAAGGCAGATGCCCCATCACATAAGCCAGCTGCTGCATGATTGGTCAAAGAGCTATCTCGGCCGAAATTAATGGAAGTCATGGTGGAGGGACCCACCAAAAGGTTTGCAATCAGGCTCCTTGGCTGCAAGAGAGAGAAAGGGCAAGAGACGAGAGAGTAAATCAAATTCTGCCTCTGACAATGGAACTTAACTTAGGGCCACTGTAATGCTGAAGCATGTTGTTGCTTTATCACTGTACCTCTGACTCAGACAGTGAGAGTGGATGTGTGTCAATAGCCCCTGTGGCCTCTCTGTGAACTCGCTCTTTCAACTGGCTGATGAAGTGTGTGGTCTCCTGGGGAGGTTGCCACTGGGGGTTGGTGATGGCAAAGTGCATCAGAGACAACTCTGTCTTCCCATCCTCTGCCTGTTGGTAGATAGACGCCTCTGTCTTCCCCGCTGACATCCACTACAGAGGTAGGAGAGAGTGAACCCACAGATATACACACTGACTTTTATTCACTTGTATTTCAATCTAATGCATGTCACACAGTCTAAAGATAAGTCATTTAGGTATTTTCAAGTGCGTCTTCCTCAGTGTATGTCTGTGTGGCTGCACTTAGTGTGGCAGTCCCTCACCGCAGGGTGTCCATGCTGCCTGATGTCCATCTGGGCAAAGGAACATGTGTCTCCTACCCCGATCACCTCCACAGTGAAGTTCCTGAAGAAATCAATGATCTCCAGAGACTTCCTCCTCAGACAGAAGATCAGGATGATGGGAGTCACCACTGGACTTATCAGCTCCTCCAGAATGAACACCTTGAGGAAAGCAGAGGGGAAAGGTTGACACTGTACACTCAGGTAGCCGAGTAGGGTTTAGCAATCAAATCAACGGTATGCTGAACCTCTGATTCATCATTTGAGTGAGTTACGTAAAATTTTGATTCTGATTTTGATTGAAATCTTGAGGAACTGACTTCATGGTTTAAGATTCAAAATGCCACCGGATGGGACAATCTTGGAATGTAGTGTGAATCTCTTCCCTTAACAAATACCTACAAGGTGCTTCTCAGCATGACACTACTGCTTCAGTGGATGCTCTTGAGAGCCAACAACAACAAATCTTTAGTTTTACTCTCTGGATATGAACGTAAATAACATGAATGATGGCTTGAATGCATTCATGAGCCAGTTTACACACTAGCAGAGAAACTGAAACCGGCATAGATCCATCATTAACGTTAAGTAATTACACCTAATATGTTTCATGTTATGACATGTTAAAATGTCTACCATGTATAAAAACACAGTTTCGATAAGTTACTTCCCTTGTAATTACTCTTGATATTTATTCCCAGTTTAGTATCCATACTCACTGCTTTGTACTGGAAGAGCTGGGAGAACTGGTCACGAGTCTCATATCTATGTGCATTGCCCTGCCAGTGGTCAGGCATGTAGTGGATATGAGCCAGGATAACCCTCAACAGCTGCTCAGGACAAAACACCATGTGCTTATCTGGGATAAATGATCTGAAGAAACAGAAACACAGAGGTGGTGGAAAATTATGTAAGTCTTACAACTGAAGAGGTTCAAACTCAATGGAAAATATTTAACTATTTTGTGGAAATGTGCTTGATAAATAATCCTGTAGTTTAGAAACAACCTGTGGAATTTCTGATGAATTCTTGAATATCTTGCAGGAAATAAAATGATGTAGATAGAACTGGATTTTTCTTTCCACAGTTCAATTCATGGGGATGTTCCCAAAGATCGAATTATTTCAATCAACAGCTATTAAAAGACTTCAAATAGTTGAGAGCTACTTAAGGAAGGAAACCCTCTTATACTCATCCGTTATAGAGCAGAATAAGCTGCAGGAGAGCATTAAAGGGATTACAAGTCTGGGTAGCTTTAAAAGGGCAATAAAGAAATGGATCACAGTTAACAGCCCTAACATCCCAAATAGTTGAAGATTTGTGTCTTATATTCTGATTCGGATGTTTGCTATTTCATATCAGTTTTATAGTGACGGTGGTAAGAACTTACAGGTAATTAATGATATGATATGTTTTAACTATTGTTTCTACAATTGTGACGATAAGCGGCTGCAGGCTGCACTGCCATCTCCCCACCCCCTACTTTTCCTCCCCATCGAAGCACAATTGTTGTTGCGTTACCCCAACTAATCATCAAATGATTCATCTGTGTGTTTATAAAATGCTTTGGTTAAATAAAATAATTAAATCAATGCTGCACGGTTTTTTCTTAGTTGGGTGACATTGAGCCCCCTACCTGCAGACTGTGATACACACTCCAAGCAGTGTGATCGATGAGAGAACATGCTCCACTGCGAGAACATCCTCATCATAGATGGTCAGGGCGATGAGGACAGCCAGAAGAGAACCGGCAAAAAACGCTACATTTTTGGCAACCACCGTTAGCAGTGGTGAGAGGAAACAGTTCATATACTTGGACGCAGCCTGAAGGGGAAAAAAAGGAACAACGGAAGAGGAAGAGAAAAGGGAGGAAGCAGACTTAATGATTAACTTTACAGGCAGTTAATGAGAGGCACCAGGATAAGTATTAAGAGCATGATATTAAAACAAAACCATGATATCGTTAAGTGATGTTTATCACTGCCATCTGGAGATAAGGTATCAGAGGACAAGCAACTAAAGAGCATCAACAGATGGCAGGAGATAAGCTACTATCTCATCTGACCTTGTATCCTTTGCTGAGGCGTGACATGAGCTCATGGTCCAACTCATTAAAGTGTCGCAGGTAACATCGACCATACAGAGACCAGCATCTCGCTCCCAGAGAACCAGGCTCTCGCTTGATCACCTAAGCACACACACAACAAACTATTGTCTCGAGCACTGAATGAGAAAGTAAAATGTATACGGTTTGTGTGTGCATGTGAACCACTTACTTCTGTATAACTAAAGAAGGCGTAGAGAATCTGCCACACCAGAATGACTGGACACAGCAGCAGATTGGCAATGCCAATCCACAGGATACGGGACGCTAGCCTGTCTGCCAGCTCAAGCCTGTTACCCCCTCTCTTGTACTCTGATTTCAGGCTCCACTCATTCTCAAACAGAGAGCCTGCAGAGCAACCAAGGGAAGTAAAAAGAATACTAATTTGTAATTCTAAACCTTGACAAATAGGCAAATAGATGAGGGTGTGCGTGCAAATAGTTCATTTCACCTAAATAGGACACCATACAAAGACAGACGAACACAGGCTGTACATATAAAATGAATCGCATCGTCGACATGGACGCACCTGGCCCCCAAAAGAAGATGAGCTCAAAGTTGTACTTGAGACCCCGCGTGTAGAACACAGACTCCCCAAGTGCAGGAAGTCGAAATCGCACAGGAAGGAGTGATTTATTCACCATGGCAACCTTGAGAAGTGCAGGAAGAACGTTTTGGTTTGAGGTCACACTGTTTTGTTATGTTTGCAAGTAGCTGCACCAGACATAAAGAGTTCAGAAACCAAACAGTGGTTTTAAGATGTCATCGCAAACGGACGAACCATGTAGTTTTTAAAGCGGAGGATGCGGTGGTAAATGTCGAGCTCTGTCAGCTCTTTTTTATGGATGCAGATCTGGTGCTCCTTCTGGATCTCCACTATCCTGGCCTGAACCTCCTGCCATGTTGCATAGGGAAGTTCTGACTGAAAAAAAAAAGAAAAAGCACCTTAAAGGTCAGTTGTTACAATGAATGTATACAATGCCAGCAAATAAAATATTCAATAACCCTCTAAAACAAATGTCTTTGTCTGTCTCACCATGGTCATCTTGAGTGCGTTGATGTAGAAGGATCGTATCTCCCAGTAGCAGCAGACGTTGTAGATGAATTTGACCAGGCGATGTAGCCAAAACACCCCGGAGATTATTAACACGAAGATCACAAACGCATTATCTCGGATACTGCGGAAGAAGATGTTCACTTTTATAATTCAAGCGATGTATACATCCAACAGCATTACGTTCTCCAGACATACTAAGAAAGTCTTAAACATTCATGTTTGAGATTGTTCTTTATCTCACAAACACAATCGTCACACCTATCCTCAGCTACACACTCTAAATTAAATTACGGTCCCAGCTTCTTTGCAGAAGAAATAATCATTAACTAAATGCAGTGTCACACTCACCGGGCACTGCAGACATCCACTGTGAGGAAGGCGTCAGGCAAGGTGACTTTCGATGAATCCGTGTGATTTACAAACTTGTTGGCAAAGAGTATGTCATAGTCCACACAGTTAGCTAGGAAGACCGTGAAGCCAACCACAAACAGCAATTGACTGCATGGAGAAAGAGAGAAAGGAGGAGAGAACATACTACATCAAGCTCAGAGAGACACAAGAATCTCTCAATGACATAATTCTGATGGATAGGATACATACACCAGCTCAAAGATCTCTCCCAGCAGCATACAGGTGAATCCATTCTTCTGGTGCAGATTATAGACGTAATGGATGTTAAGGAATATTGTAAATGTATCTGAGGTCAGCAACCCTGTTTGTATTCAAACTTTCACGGTGCAAAATCTAAGAAGCACAAATCATGTGTCAAGAACATTCAGGACCTAACACATTAGGAATATATGCCAAATCCATGGAAAAGGATATTCTCTGGAAAAACAGGTCCAGGTTTTCTATATGGTGCCATTGGGCTGCAAAAAAATATGTATCACAAAATTAGAAACAGTGTTGTTGTTGTTAGGCATCACTATCAGTGTAAAAGAGTTTCTGTGCGTGGTAAGTTTATGATTTGTTCGTGATTTGTGTCGGCAAGTTATACATTTAGCTCCCTCAGGCACGTGCATCAGCAGGTTCTCTTCTCCAGGCGGAGAGTCGCTGTAGGACGCCTCCAGGCGCTGGTACTCTGTGTCAAAGTGCGCCATCGTGACAGCAGCTTCAGTCTCACCAAGTAGCCGAGTCCACTGCTACAGACTAAGGCACAGAGAACGGCAAGGAGAGATGAGGGACGGGCAAGAGGGATGAAGATACACATACGAGTGGTTAACACGGCGAGGAGGAGAAAGAAACAAAGAGTGAAATAGGCCGCTGGAGAAAGGTTTACACGTCATATATGTTAATAATCAACTAACTTAACACTTCTTTCAACATCTACCTGATCCTTCTGAGGGGAGATCAGAGGTCAGGATCAGTCACAGAGCAAAAGGGCCTCTTACAAAGGCAACCGAACTATCGTCACACAAGACTAACTTTGGAGGAGGCAGACATATAAAATGTGCCCTAAAGGCATTGTACATTTGTGTTTGTGATCGATGGTCTTCCAAATATTCCATGACAATGTTCAAAGAACATTCTCTGTGGTTCAAATTAAATGAGTATCTAGTGTGTATACAAACTTGTGGTACAGCTCTTTGTGTTGCATCTGCCCTCGTCAGTTACACTGAACAAACTGATTAACTGAAGCTAAAAGCAACCAAATAGGTCAAAGACAAGGGTCTCTGACCCGAGGCTTGTTAATAGTCGTGTCACAGCTCAATCTAAGAGCCTCCAGCTAGATAACAATACCACCGAAGTTCCCAAAAAGACTCCACAGATTAAGATGGTATCAACTCAAGACCAAGATTACATGGTTTTGAGTACAAACAACATATACAATACAATGCTGACAAAACAATGGCACCCAGCAGGAAGGAAGTACAACAAAAGTGATTTGAAAGGCGACTAAATATTTCTCAAGAAGCATCTTATTTTGGCTTATACAACTGTAATGACAAAATCTTATGGTGTGATGACTGTCCTTAAGCCCAGTGATTACACCACAGACCAGGGACCACCATTAGATATGTGCGTTAAGGTGGGAAGAGATACTTTAGATCATGAATGAACCTCCTGGGGATACTTCTAACCTACATGTGCTGCCTCAAAGCAGAGCTGTGGTGGGGCTCGTGTCAGTTTCAGAAATGAGCTTACCTCCATTGCAGTACAGTGCGTCCTCTCCAGCTCTCGCACTTACTCAACATCACCGGCTGTAAAAAGAAAAAAGGAAGAGACATTTTCTTTAGTCTTCTCCCATACCATAACAGACAGTACGACGGGGCTTTATGGCACATTTCTTTTCGGAGAATGTGATATAAAACCCCAAACACGATGCACGGGGAAAAAAAAGCAGACTGTTTGGTGGTTGTTTGAAACTGTGAATTAGCAGAGACACGTCAAAAGTACGAAAACAGCACAGGAGAACCGATTCAGGTGTTGTTGTTGTTGTCGTGGTTTGACAGCACAGGCCTGCCTCCCTCTCCAAAAAAAAACATGTCCCCGCGTGGAGTCCTTACCTTTTGGGTTCCTCCGCCTCCGCTGGGTCAGCCTCAACGGTGTAACGCGGCAGGTTTTAATTTATCTAATAACCCGTTTTGTTTTCGTTTTTCTTCGGGAGTCATACATGAGCCAGTTTCATTTTCGAAATAGCTAGCCTTGTGGCGTCTGTCACCGCTGAGCGACAGGGGCGTTATCCAATCAGAAAGAGAGGTTCCCTCGCGGGTAAGGAGAGCAGCCAATCAGGGGCCGTCGGAGGCGGGCTCTTAGATTGCGTTTTCTTTTTCGGATGTGGACCGACACGCCTTGCATGTTGAGCCTCCATGACGTGCTCCTCGGTGGCTGTGGGTTGTCTAATTAAATGGGTGTTTACTACCACCGCCTGGACGCTTTAAGTAGCACTACAATCCGGTCAGAGGGTCCGTCATACTGCAAGTGTACTCCTGGTGATGCTGCCACACGAGGAGGAGTCTACATGCACATTGAAAACAATAACGTGGGACAATTCCTGTTCCTGTTTTGTCATCCATTGTTGTTGTTTTACATCTTAAAATAAGCCTTGGGAACGTGACTTTTGATCAACTGAACGACATTATCAAATACAGTAGTCAGTGAAAGAAATTAAAATAATTGTGCTCTTTATTTTATTCGAATTATTTCCTCTAATATCTGAAGGTTTTCCAGGAAAGAGCTGTATAATGGTGCTAACTACGAAAATAGAGACAGTTGATACCCTTCCACCAATTAATTGATTTACGGACCTTAAATTCGGGATTACTGTGTATTTTTGCTGTAAAGGCCTAAAGCATATATGTCGGAAATGAAAGCAACCATTAACATGGGTAGAATGTCTGCTAGTTTCCATTTCACTGTATAATTAAACATTTTTTAAATACATTATTTCTATGTCAAATGAAGCTGAGAGCACACCAAGGCAAGATCCTTCTCTGTGAATATTAAGATTCAGACTTGGATTGAGATGCTGAGAATTAAAATGGCAGCATGGCCTCTATATATGTTTTGTTAATAATACTAAATAATGTTATCTCCTAAAGCTGATATTTGCCTGTTCATAATATTTTACAGTAGCATACAGTAGATGGATAGCTGATGACTCCACAGGATCAAGCCAAGCTCACTTTCTGTCTCTCTCTCTGCTGAGATGAATATTCATACATGATTGTTGAGACTCTGGAGTGACAGCTGGGCTTTTGTTCACTGTGTCACTGGGTTAGTTACTCTACCTATCACTGTGTACGTGTATGTGTGTGTGCGTGTGCGTGTGCGTGTGCGTGTGTCTGTGTGTATCTTTGCATATTGAACTTAGTATAAGGATGATTTCATTTGCCAGTCTCACCAGACAAAAGTGAATTAGTAATGTGGTTTTCACACGCAAACACCTGGATAGTCTGTCCACACAAAAAAGCAGGAAGACAAACAAACACACGAACAAACGTTGCACAAAGTCATTAATGTTAGCAGTCTGACAGGTCGGCAGCTCTCTGTGCTCTCTCTCTCTCTCTCTTTCTTTAACACCTCCACGATACATTTTTCAGTCTCTTTCTCACTCCTCTCTCATTTTCTTTTTTTCCATCATGTGACCCGTTATGACAGTGTGTCTGTTTGTTTGTCTTTGTGTGTGTGTGTCTATGGGTGCCGATTTTTTTAAAAGGGCATGGGTGTCTTGAGGCAGGGGGGAGTCTGTGTAATCCAGTTATTATAGTGATCTGGGTAATTTAATCTGTTCTGATTGGGATTAGGCTTCATTCAATTTAATCCAGTTGAAAAAGTCTGTCCCAACGGAGCTCAAGAGCTGATAAACCACAAACAGTAACTGAGATATAAAAGTAATGTACAACTCAAAGTTTCTCACCTCAACCTCTCGTTAGACCATGCTTACACTGCTTCTTTTTATGTTAATCCCCTTAATTTGTTGACGTTTGTACATTTTTGCCCTTTTTCTTGATCGCAATAGACAAAGATACAAAATACAACCAAAAAGTACATAGCATTGACATATGATAGATTATTGAAATATAGGATAGTTTGAGTTTGAGATCTATAATGAAGCTATAACTAGAGTTAGAGCTCATCCACTTCTTTCTCCACTAAATTAGTTTTATTCAATGCTAAATGGTAATTTACTGTTAAATTCTTCGTTGCAACACTCATTGTGAATAACTTGTGTTGTATGTTATGATTCTGGACTGTTGTCTCTGCATGTGTGTGTGAGCATGATAGTGCTCTGCTGCAGGCTATAGCTGGCTGATTAAATTATCCCACTGTCTGTCGGGAATTAGGGGGTCGCATTGACAGCTAATTTGGTCCAAAGACGTGCTGTCATGCTGCCATGGGTGGTGCTGGGATATCAGGGATGGGGGTGGGGTGTGGCAGGTGGGGGTGCCGGGAAGGGGGGCAGGCAAAAAGGAATCAGGATGAAGTCATCTCTCTATATAATCAGATCAAGCTCCTTGCTGGGCTTGCACACAGCAGGTATGGGATCTATGCACACACACACACACACATGCACAAACAATTTACACAGGGTGCAATATTGGACTCCTTAAAAATGAAAATGTAATCGTTGCTTGTCTTCCTCTCCCTGCTGGCACCCCTGGGGCGGTTTTCCAGCAGCCCTCATTGTTCCACCTCCTGCAGGGCTTGGCGAGTAGAACAGTTTTCATCTATTGCTGTTATCATATTGAGGAATTGTTTTTAGATTAGGTGAATCATGATTCAGTTGTCATCTAAATTATGTCAATTTATAGTTACTTTACTCTTCCGACCCTTATATTTTTAACAAAATCTTTTATTTTTCATATCTCATTTATTCAGTCTACTGTCTCATTGTTACATCTATTGACAGTCCACTGTTTCAAAGTCTTCTCTTAACTGCCGGGAAAGAAACTCTGGTGGATAAATAATGAGTGGTTAACAGGGCAGGGGATTAAACCTTAATAAACCTTTTTATTTAACACTGATAACTTGATCTCACCAGTGAGAAAAAATAAAAGAGTTAAAACCTATTTATATCCTCCAAAGCAAAACTATTGGATAGAAACCGATATCAACCTGCTGTGTTTATTGATGAATCTTAATTTCATTATGTTATTTGAAATTTTTTAATTTTAGGCTGTCTTCAAAAAATCTGGCTGGGGACAGCAGATGAAAATTAGCCTCTCTGGCTAACTCTGGCTCACTTACAGTTTTACTGTTGATTCCTGTGCATTGTCCCTGCAAAATAAACAGCAAATTAAAAAAATTAATAAAAAAAAAAAACAGCCTCAAAATACTGCCCAAGTTTCTAAAAATCATACTGGGAACATAAGCTCAATGGTGGTCCCCAAAATATGCCACCTGGCTCCAAACCTGAACATTGATACATGTGGAAGGAGGTCTTTTGTTTATTGCCACATGTATTTTACCCATATTGCACAACCTTTGCGGTCCCTTATTTCCCCTGACAAATGTTTTGGACACTTGTGGACAGAGAATAACACGCACACACATGCACACACAGACACATGCACACACAGAACGAATCAGTTTAATATCAATTTCCTGTCCGTGTTTTAGTTTAGGTTAAATTGTTTTTGTCTCTATGTGTGAGAGTGTGTGAGAAGGAAATAGGGATTACCTGACGGAAGGAGAGAAGGTCAAGCTTTCATTCATAATTCGCTGATATAGCACTGTTGGCCAAATTAGTTTTTTGAAATAGTACACCACTGTCTCCGGATAGGAGCAATAATAGACACGCCACGGTCTGCTGATAGTAATTATAACTTGAACACCTACATTTTGTTCCATATAAAAAGTCAACTGGTCGGTAACTTTCTTCCAAAATGACCTTCTTTACCCTCATTAATTCGGAGAAATGTGATTCAATTTTGAATCCAGAGCCATGTGTGTTGCATGAATATGTGTGTTGCATGAGTCATACAGATCGGGTGACATCATATATGTCACTCTCTGAGAGTGTGTGTGGGGAGGTGTGCATCAGACATGAATGCATGAATCATTGTCTCGTTCAGTATAGGCTACTTATCCCCAGGGAATGAACTCTGACACCACTTCATGGATTGTCCCTCACAAGCACCACAGTGCATGCTGAGCATCTTTGTATTCTTTTTTTTAACCACTTTTTCCACCTTTGTAATATGGAGTAGTAATATTAAAATAATGTTTGTTTTTTTATTTATTGATTTGATTTTAACTTAAAAATCAGCAGTTGAGATCTTTGTACGTCTTTGCACAGCCGTCTCTCGATGTTCGCTTTGTCTCTTTGTCCTTACTCTCTCTATACTCACTGTATCCCTGTGGTATGTAACGTAAATTAAGTAAAGTTGGGCATCCAGACATGCAGATGTCCATCAGACTCGCTCACTAGACAAAAAGGTGAAAGGTCAACGATCAGCAGTTTAGTTTTGTAATCAATACAGAGGTAGTATCGATATGGAAAGATGTGAGGGCAGATAGAAACTGTCTGGTGGAAAAAAATAACAGAAACACTTAACAATATATAGAGTTGCTTTCCTTAAATAATAGTGTGACATTTTGGGAAATACATTTTTTTTTCTTGCAGAGAGTTAGATGAGAAGATTGACTCTCTTGTCTCTACGGTAAATAGCCGCTTAGCTTAGCATAGCACAAAGACAGTCCCTTCCCAGTGGAGACTCCAGGAAGTGACTGTGTCCAGCCAGGGAGGCGGTTGTTGTCTTTGAACAGAGTCAAGCTAGCAGTTTCCCCCCGTTTGCAGTCTTTATGCTACACTAAGCTAACCGGCTTCTGGCGGTATCTTCATATTTACTGCAAAAACATCAGAGTGGTATTATTATTCTCATCTAACTCTCAGCAAGAAATCAAATAGGCATATTTAAAAAATGTCTAACTATTACTTTAAGAAAAGTCACCCTTCACCTTAAGAACTTCTTTAGCCCTCCTTGTCACTTGTTAATGCTCCATCAGTTAACAAGAGCAAATTTAATGTGGTCAAACATAACTCCGGTTCTCTGACAACCAACGGAGGAATTCAGCTGGTACGATATTATATCCATAACTGGACTATTGGAGAAGCTCTCTTTAAAGGTGATATAAAAGTGTTTGTGCTTTCATGTTTTGTTTTAATTTGACGTGATGAGCATTCGAGTGACTAATGTTGAGACATACTGCCCTCCGACGGCAGAAGTTTAATACTGAGTAATTCAAAGTAAATTAAATTAGAGACTAAGTAACCTCATCTGCTTGATATTACATTTCCTCAAGAGTGTGAGTGTGAGAGTTTATGTGTTTGTGTGTCACTGTGAACCACGCCATAAACCCTAATGTAGATTGATGAAAACAAGGTTTAATAAAGCTGCTGCAGTTATTGTTATAACAATTTATGTCTTGCACTGCCAGATTAGTAACTGTGTTGATGTATCATAGATTGCAATATAGATTAAAATGAAGAAGGGCATTAATCATTGGAATATTTTATTATTTTTAACCTATAACAAGGGGCATCTTTTAATGTATTTTTGATGGAGTATATTTATACATATATTAGAAGTATATAAGACCAAACAAAGCATCTTTGTATCTCTGGGACCATTGTAAAAAACAAAAGAGAGCTTTTTGAAATTTAGCCCTCAGGCGTTGCTTTGGATGGTCCCATTCTACCAGTTAACCAGTACAAAGTAAGGTTGATGATCAGGGCATTTCACAGAGTTTCTCTGCATCCCTTTGATTCGGCGTGTCCTCTCAGACAGCCATAAACAGATGTGTCTGCAGGAAGGGCGTCGGGTCACAGAGGAGGGGCGACTGAAAGAGACAGGGTTAATAAATGAGGAGAGATTTATGGATGCCACGGATATAAAACTGATTGGCTGTGACATTGTGAGTGATGCATATTACCGCCTGCAACAAATGACATGCACCCACTGACACACCAGTTACCAGATACATGTGTTCAATGATATGCTTGTTAACTATATGTAAGTGTTGTTTGTGAGTTCCATAGATGTGTACGTACAGATGAAGACTGAGCACCGTGCGATGGGTGGGCTCACCTTTGAGCTCTTCAGTAATCTGTCTGCGTTTTCACTTGGAGAACCAGAGGACCTATTGATGATCTGTCCACAACACACACTTCTCTCTGATTCACACCCCACACACATATTCAGTGTAACAGTAAGAGGAGAAGGAGATGTCAAGGAGAAAGAGAGTGGGACAGAGAGCTGTGGTCAGATGAGTAAGCAGAGTTCTGCTCCTGACTCGAAGGGAACAAAATCTATCCCACAATTCACTGCTGAGGGTCACACAGTCCTGGTGTTGTCAAGGTAATTTAATAGCACAGACTTTCTAATGCTTGTGTATTTAAACGTGTGTTTCAATGCATGTGTGTGTGTGTGTGTGTGTGTTCCTGTATACATGTGCATGTTAGATGAGTTGGGTCGATGGCTTTTATAGGCTTTTAGGTAATCATGGACAGCACAACCCCCATTCTGCCTTTCCACTCCAGGGATTATTCTGTGTCTGTTGCATTTGGTAGCTATTGACTTCCATTAAATCAAAAATATGTTCAGAATATTTGTTTCATACATCCTGGAATACCAGCGGGGTGGGGTTTAATGCAGACAACATGAAGGCCAATAGAAAGTTTCTAAAGGGTTTCAGAGCAGTAATACAGCAGCAAACAACTATTTGCTATTTAGTGGTTTAATGCAGTGGTTCTCAACTGGTCTGACTGTGGGACCCACCATCACCCCTTAATGACAAGCCGCGACCCCCCCCCCCCCATATCTTATGTAGTCGGTGTCGTACTTACGTTTCGCCATGTTTGAATAGAAAACTAATTTTGCGGGTCACGGTGTTCTTCTATGCTGTAAAATGGCGGGGGTTTGTGAAGATTTAAAAAATATATATATTTAAAATTAGCATTGATTAAAAAGTCCTTTAAAAATATTTATTTAATACATTTTCAATAAAATATAAGTGCAAGTTCATAAGCTGAATTTTATATTCAGTAGGGTATTCAATTTCATTATCCTAAAAACCCAGAGTCTCCCCCATATCAGGATGGTTTGACCCAACCTGGCACACGCCCCCTGTCATCACCTGTCAATCACCGCCGCCTTGAAAAACTCAAACAAAGTGGAACGTAGCAGCAATGCTGCTGAAAACATGGAGGACAAGAGCAAAACAAGTCGAAACCAGAGCCGGAAAAAAAGTGTGAATAGACGACACTCCGCTGCATAAAAAATCCCCTTCAAAATAAAACCACAGGATAAAAAATGTTGTTGAATTGTTTTTTTTTGCCCAGGCAAAGGCCCGTGAAAACGGGTCCGCGACGACCCACCAGTTGAGAATCACTGGTTTAATGTCTTACCTGAGAAGAGAATGAAGTCGCTCCCCCTCTGTGTGAGTTGTAATCCGAGTTTCTCCTTTGTTTGTTGACATAGCTGGGCCTTGCATGCTTTTAGTGCATGTTATTGCATGTTAGCGTGCCCCACTAGCTAGCTCACATCCGCCGTTCTGCAGCGTGCTCATACAACGGTCACAGCTAAAAACACTGTCCCGACCCACAGCGCCATCTGGGAAGCGTAGCACACACTCAGGTAAACACCGTTAGCTCTGTAGTTTGCACAGTTAGCGCTGTTAGCCCCATTTGCTGTGAGCCGCCAGCTCAGCCGTCGCCATGTTGAGAGCCATTGAGAGGCAATCGAAATGCTCTCAGTCACTGATTTAACGATTATCAAAGTAATCAACTAATCGTTTCAGCTCTACTTAACACTATCTGAATTGTTCCGGTGTGATAAACCACTCTCATTACTTTAAAACAAATGCTTAAAATAAACACAGTTAGGCTCATACATTTGGTTACAGATTTTGGTGCATTTGGGATTTTGTAGCCCATATCATCAACTAGTTTATACAGTAAATACATTGTCTCATTAAAATGTCACAATACAGGCAGAATATTAATCCCCACTTTTCTCAAAAAATGGCCAATGATGTCAGCGACCTTCAGAGCGAGGTCTCATTAAATTTGAAAAGAAACACTTCTGAGAAAACAAGAGAGGTAATTTGAGAGTCCATTATGATTCGTAACTGCTGCTGCAGGGCACCTAATCAAGCTGACAATGCTGTAATCTCTGTTAGTCTTGTGTCAACAAACTGCTTCGGGTACCTGAATGCACCCCTGCAATATAACATTGGCAACTTTTTTTAGTAAATGTTACTGAATATTTACAGTTACTATAACCATTCTCTGACAATGAAACACCAAAATACCTTACAAGGTTTGTGCTATATATTATATATACAGTATATACACCGTACAGTTTCAGATAATTAAACATAAAGGGTTGTATAATCTAAACTAGTTTGCTTATTGGCTCACTTAGACAATATTGACTTAATTTTTGGAGATCTGGTTGTGGGTATGAGGAGGGTTCGGTAAGCAACAGGACGAGGGGTTTCTGTTACGCTGGTTTATGTTTATACACCACTCCTGCAGTTTAAGACAACCTTTCTTACAGTTTAGAGTGAGCACGAGTGTGTGATGAGGTGTTCCTGGTCTGTTCTGCTGCAGGTTTATCACAGGATTTCTCCCTTAAAGCCACTTCATATTAAAGATTATAAAGATCGGGTCTCATTTCCTGAGTGTTTGTGTGTTTGTGTGTGTGTGTGTGTGTGTGTGTGTGTTTACCCCAACAGACGGGGTTGGTGAGGCTAAAGCTTTTGAAATGTGTCCCTGATGAAGATGGGGGGCACATTAAATAATACTTCCAGGCATGAATACAGGAGGCCCCCTCTATGCCTCCAGGGCTCCAGGGGGAACAGGCTGAGCTTCACAATGCTTTACCCCAGAGAGGCCTCACCCCACTGGGCTCCTGATGGCTGCACCTGGCCCCCTCAGTTTGGCCTTCTGAAGAGGAGAATAAAACCACACACGGTCCACATCATATAAACCAGCTGTCTATCCATTTCTACCTCATTCATACAAACTGGTGTCTTTGGGGACATTGTGTGTTATGTTCCTTGATTTGGGATTTTTTTTACCCCCTGCTGTTCTGGTCCTGTGTGCATATGTGCATATGTGTGTGTGTGTCGTGAGATATCATTTTTCACCCTACAGGGGCTCTGAGTAACCCTGTAACCAAGCCTCCTCCTATGCAACGAGGGGTAGGCTTTTCAGGAAAGATCATACAGAAATATTAACTCTCCCCCTCTCACGCTTTCTCTCTTTGTGAGATTTTTGATACACATGAATACTGGTGACAGCTCTTGCCTCATGGCTAATTTAGACATCATTTCAGTCAGTGATAGGAGGATTTCTTTCTCTGTGTTGTTACACATTAATATCCACTCAAGCCATCTTGTCAACAACAATAATTTTATCTTTCAAGAATCACTTCTGATGTATATTATACATGCAAATGTAAGCATATAGGGGACATAATGCTGTACAACTTCAGCAGTTTTAGTTGTTAATTTATTAATACAACAAGTTTGGTTCAGGTGCTCTGCAGCTCTTTTCCAGAAGATCAGAGGTCAAACAAGACATTGGATTAAAGATTAAAAAAAAATGCAAATTAGGCATACATGAATGGCACAAAGGCAGAGGCACAAGTGGTTTAAACTTTTTTTTTAAAGTTGAGAGAAAAGAAATCTAATTTCCCTTTTGCATAAATCCTCTTTCCCCTCTTTTTGATGGTGCTGCTGATGGACAATCTGGTTCACTTCATGATCAACACCGGTAATTGGTCTCTTACATCTATTCTGGTAGTCACCCACCAAAGCAACTTATTCCCTCCTGGATTCATTCTTAGGAAGGCTTTACACAGTGAGGGTTTACCTTAATACTTTTCAGAAATACTGAAGAAGAAGACAAAATCCATATGTGGTCACCTTTGACAACAGCAACAAAACTTCAAAACTATACCACCCCTCATCTGCCCGGTGTGTGTGTGTGTCTGTGTCTGTGTGTGTGTGTGTGTGTGTGTGTGTGTGTGTGTGTGTGTGTGTGTGTGTCTGTGTGTGAGAGAGAGCTGAACGCATGCGTTTTGCATTGTAGGAGGCTGTGTCTGCACCGCCCCGTCGGTGTGTGAGGTGGGCAGCGTCAAGCTCACTCTGCCCCCGGACTGGTCCTCTCGCACTATAGCCTACCCACAGCCTCACACACACACATTCACACACATTCACACACATTCACACACACGCACACACACACGCACGCACACACACACACACACACACACACACACACACATACATTAGAACACTGAAACGAGGCAGGCCTGGAAACCCGGGGCGCTTCAATTATCACTCCACCGACGGATCCCTGGTGTGGACATTTTTAATTTTCTATCACAGCCTCCTTGGATTTTTCTCATGTGTCTTTTTTGCGCATAGAGCCCGGACGCCGCCGAGGTGTGTTTGAGCCACTGAGGCATTTCGGAGATGAAGACAAACGCTCGGTGAATGGGAAACACCGACACGGAGGCACCGCTACCTTTCCCCCGTCCCGACCAGCACGCTCACCCTGCCGGTGGCGAGATTTGCGCAGCCGAGACCGGAGCCGGTGTCTGCGCTCTGCGGGGCCGGGCGCGCGTCGTCTGGGAGGTGTAGGGAGAAGGAGGATGGAGGCGTTTTTCACAGAGGTAAGCCCCGGAGAATATGTGTCACTGTTATGGAGCGAAACACCGATGACAATTTAAGCATTTCACGGCGTGATACAGCCTATACAGTTGGCACCGACGCACGGCCTAATGTGTAAGATGCTTTTGCTGTCTTTCTTTTGATTCCCATCGGTTTGGGTTACGGCAGGTGTTGCTTTGCCTCCGTCGACTGGAACCATTCCTCACAGTTCCCAACAGACCCCACAAGGAATAGGCCGGTGTCTTGACTGCATGCCCGTGTGTCGATTAAAAATAAACTCCCCGTTTATTTTATTATCACTGCGGAGCGTCGGGGCCCGGCTGCCGGCGAGCTGAATTAATTCAGAGCAGAGCTGCAGATAAATTGGCCAAACGAGAGCTGACACGGGCTTTTGCATTCATAAAGCTGGCTCTAGGATTAAAGCCAATCTGTCAACGGAGGGTAGACCGTGTTGACCCACAGCAACAGCCCTCCCACACCATGCTGCTGTTCAGACACCCTCTTTCTGTGCTTTTTACGCGCTGTCAATGGGACGGTGCAGGGATCTACGGGTGGGTATGGGTCGGTACACGGCTGCGAGGATTGAGGAGGGGGTGAAGGAGGAGGAGGATGGATATTTGTGTGTGTGTACGTGGATGGAAGCTAGGTGAGGCAAATGGTTATCAACCGGTACTGAATATAAATCAGTGGTTATTAATTCAGCCCATTGCATTCCTCTACTGCCTACTGGGGGAACAAACTCACAGGCTTTCACCTCCAGCATGCTGGGATTCATCTGACAAAACCATTGTCATGCTTGTAAAACCGAGCCTGATGGGTATTTCTATATTTCCATTCCTTCCTCCCTCCATGTAGGGTCTTCATTGTACAGGCGATGCAAACCCCTCTTACCTCTTCCCTCCTTTTATTTGTGTTTTGATCCACACGCACCATTCAGCGGCACATGCATCCACACAATGTCATGCAACGCTGTCTTGTCCGCTGACTTTGATGCCAATATCCGTCCTCTCCAAGCTACTTATCCTCCCCCCTCTTAAGTTAATCTGATATGGGTTTAAACGTCTCCCACATTGACAGTGATGTCATGCCATTTATCAGCGTGTGTGAGTGGTTGTGTGGGTATCTGTGTGGGTACCAGGATCATGGTGAGCACTGGTGTCCGAGGCCCTGCATTTTTGGGCTGTTTCTGGGAAAAAAACAGAAGTGTCAGCTATTGAATCCTGGTAATAATGTGTCATTTTAGGTATACATGAAAAAAGAAAATCATGACAACCATTTGGATGATCATGCATCAACAGCTAAGTGCCACAACCATATCTCCTGCTCCATTTCCCATCAGTCTGTGTGTAATATATTGATTATAGCATTGATTTACAGACCACACATCACCAAGCCTGCAACCCAAACAGGCACAGGCTCTGAAAGCCCATGTGAGACCTGAAAATGGAGTAACTTATTGAGTTATGATGTTGAGGCCTGCAGTCCATGCATACACTTGCATATCTGATACCCTGAAACATGACTTCATGCAGTGGGGTGCTGAGTAATCAATTCTCTCGGGGAGTGTCTGTCCAACATCCACTTAGTTTCATTCCTCTGTAATCTTTATCTTATATCAGTGCGCTCCTCCACTTGTCTCTATCCTTTAAACCAGAAAGAGTGAACAGCTGACCTCTCTCTTTCAACCCAGGCAGAAAACACGATAGCTGGCCGACCAGCCAAGCATGAAATGTCAGGTGGCAGTAGTCTACTGTATAATCCCCTCAAATTCAAACTAGTTTGGTTAGATTTGGAATATGGTGGTTTCAGTGACATTATGTGCTCTAAATACAAGAAAACATGTTTTTCTTTCTGTACGTATAGCTAAAAAACATCATACATATCAAAAGTTAGAGGATGCTACTGGGGATCTGTGTTCAGATGACAGTAGTACAGTGTAAAGTATGTCTCGTTAACATAAGAGGGCCTGGACGTCATGTGTACGTGTGTCTGAGCAAGATGGGTGGCAGTTAGTGTTAGTGTTTTTGTGTGTGAGAGTGTGCGTGTGTGTGTGTGTGTGTGTGTGTGTGTGTGTGTGTGTGTGTGTGTGTGTGTGTGTAGGTCTGGACTCCAGGTGCACAACCACCATGGGCCGATAACCAGGAGATAGACGGGTGTGAATGTGGAAAGAACAGCTTTGACACATTATCTCAAGCCTGCTGCCGTGTTGCTGTATATCTGCCTGTTTATAGCCTCTCTTTCTGTCCTGTCTTTGCCCAGTACACACTCTTCTCCTCTTCATCTTCCTCTTCTTTGCTCTGGTTTACCTCAGTCTGTAGAACTGAACAGGCTGTAAAGAAATAATTTACCACTCAAATGCAATTTGTTGAGTGGCCACTACATACTGAGAGTAGTAAGACAGTAAGAGCTTTATCTCACTGAGTTGATTTTTTTTCATGCAAAGAGCAGTAAAATATTAATCATATACGTTCTGTATTGGATATAAGCTGTGCAACACTCTAAACAAATGAGCAAATCTCAAAGCAGCTTCCATGTTTGAACTTGAATGGTGTCATCTAATTGCAGTAAAGATTCAGTCTTTTCTTTTGTGCGACGCATTTTGATGTAAAAAGCTTATAGGCGTCAATTTAGCAGTCCATAGCTTGTGGTCCAAAATATGCAGGATTTTGTATGAAGTGCATGCAGCAGGAAGGCTGGTTCAGTGGAAGGGAAGGCAGCAGTCACTGGAGATGTGTGACCTATATTCAGCAGCTCCAAACACATTTGTTCTGCTCAGGAGCTGCATCAGCTTTACTTCTCTCGCTCTCGCTCTTTCTCTTTCTCTCCTCTTTTCCCTTCCCTCTGATGCTCTCACTCTCCCTGCGGCCACTCGCTTGGTGCGTCTCCATCTAAGTCAACCAACCTCTTTCGATGCTGCTCTGCCAGTCTCCCTCCTACTTTTGCCATTGTTCCTGCTCTGTCTTCCCTCTCCTTCCTGCTCCCCCTCCTGTCCCATTCTCCGGCTTGTTCTGCTTGTGTAGGTGTGAGACTATAGCTCCGCTTCAGTCAAAGTGTGTGAATTAAACAACATCTCCCAGAATCCTACTCTTAGGTTCCTCTCTATGGAACATTTATATCATAATAAATTGCTACAAAAAGTTCAATAACAGCAAATTTAACAATGACTATTCATTTTTTAGTTGTGGATTTCTTAGAATTTGGAGAGCTGGAGTTACATTTATGCACGTAACTGTTGCCTGTTTGATTGATTAAACTATACTGCTTACTGTATATAGGGCTTCGCCTAGTGACAATGATTTTCCTTATTGATTAATCTGCTGATTACTTCCTGTATTAATCAGTTCATCGTTTGAATATTGTAAAAAAATGCCAATTTCCTAAATTCCAAAGTGGTGTCTTCAAATGTGTTTTTTTTGTCCAAAACCAAAAAATACTCAGTTTATCCTAACAATTGAAAAGCTAGAACCATTATGGCCCTTTTGTTAGAAAAATTATTTATTGATTGGCTAAATAGTTCTAGTCATTTTATTGTAGGTATTCTGAGATTAATTATTAATTTATTAGAAGTTATTTATTTAAAATGAAATTGCAATATGAGTTAACTTGGATTGGTTTGCGATGTCATAAATGTTCATTACCACGTTTTTATTTATCTCTAAAAACATACATCTTTTTCCACCTTGTACACAGTGAAGTCAATTAAAATTTATATATGTATATCACAAATACAATTTGAAAAAAGATAAAATAGAATAAAAGTAAATAAGAAATTCGATAAAATTAAATAATACAGGGCAGCATATCCCACAATCCTCTCTACCTGAACAGCATCTCCCATCATCCACCGGTGCTAAGAGGAAAGAGGCTGTTTCCATGGTGCCCTGTTTCTACACTGTTGCCGTGGAGTCTTGTTGCCAGGGTGTTGGTGGGGGTGGGGGTATGTGACTGTAGTTTAATCCAAGATCAGAGAGAATGTGATAATTAGCAGACTGCTCAAAACTGGCCTCTCAAAGAGGATTTGCACTGTTCACACACACACACACACACACACACACACACACACACACACACACACACACACACACACACACACACACACACACACACACACACACACATATGCATACACACACACACACACACACACACACACACACACACACACACACACACACACACAAACACATTAACAGTTGTTTCTATCTGCTGCCTTTATCCCTGTTTGTAATTTAGCATTATACTCTGATCTGGTTTACTTTGGATAAATCATTCATGTGTTTGTTTTGGAAATGAGGACAGGTCAAAAGGTTATCTGTCTAAAGCTTTTAAATATTCTATAATAATAATAATAAAACAGCCAAATTTGATGCACCCTCTCTCTCTCTGTCTCTGCTGATTATTTTCTCCTCAAAATCATAGTTAGCCATCCCATAAGACCTTTGATTAAAAGATAATTAAGTGCTTGAGGACACAATTATCAGTTTTTTTAATATTGACATATAGAATTGTCCAGAATTGTTTCTTCATTCCACCAGATGTTTTTTTTTTATACCGAGTTGAATTTCCACTGTAATCTCTCACTGACAGATGTGACTCATATAGGACAGGTGACACCCACCCTCACTCACCCGCATATATAAACACATGTTGTTGCCCTCCTTCCAGCCGCCATAATCTGCTGAAAGCCTCACTGTCCTGATTGTATTATCACCTTTAATGGAATATTACTGACACAGTTTAGGCCCCTGACACGGGCCGGGCTGCACTAGAGGAGACGGATCAGAGAGCTTTATCACAGTGATGTTGTAAAAAAACGGCGAAAGCGGCGAGTCCCTACGACAGGCTCCACGACAGCCAATGCTTCTTACAGGGCTTTGACACCAAAAGTGCACAGAAAGACCTTTACTGCCACCAAAACCCTGACCTTCACAACATGCATCCAATGGGATTCTGTCATTGACATGAGGGGGAAGTTGTGATGATGTTATTATTTTACTGTTGAGAAAAATGATGTAAAAGTTAATTTTGTGCATCAATGAATTGAACAGAGGTCCCATAGTTAAAGGTCTTGCGTGTAGGATATGGTGGCATCTAGTGGTGAGGTTGCAGACTGCAACCAACTGAAACTTCTCCCGTGAGCCAAGCGCGTATGAGAACTGCGGTGTCCGACTCTAAAACATGAAACAATGAAAAGGCAAGCCGCCAGTGTTTGGTTTGTGCGTCCTGGGCTACTGTAAAAAACATGGCAGCTGCTCTGTGAGGAGGAGCAGCTCCATATTTATAAATAAACGGCTCATTCTAAGCTAACGAAAACACAATGATTCTTATTTTCAGGTGAAAAAACTCTAAGCAAAACATACATATTCGTATTTTATTCCATTTCTGACCATCCCCCTAAATGCTACCCACTGTTCCTTAAATGTATGGTATGGTAGGAAACATAGGGAGATAATTTAGAAACAAGATAAGAAAATTGATATTGCGGACATTTATATTTTGACAGTAGCCCGTAGCATCCGAGTGAGCCGCTTCATATGGTCATGTGATCCTCTTCATCTTGCACTTTACATCACTCAAACTGTTCTTGTGAGTCAGGTACACAACATGCTCGGCATTCAACTGGTTTATGTTCTGAAGACACATAAACAAGTTGCGGCAAAAGATAGGCCTGGCTCCCTTTCTAAAAATATGTGGTTGATTTAGCCTTTTCTGTTATCTCTATGAACAAGAAGACTAAAGAACAGTAAATATATAAATTATTTTTCTTGAAGTAGAGTGTAGTTTTTTTTTCTAAAAACAAACAATACAGTATAACTCATTAACTTGAAGCTATCACATCAGTTTGACTTATCTTGTGATCACAGCAACTCCACTTGAAGGCAAAACAACAACTACAGAAACAAGCCCTCCATCCAGGATGGACAAAAACCATATTAGCAAGAGGACCCTCCCCTCCCCTCCCCTCCCTTGATTAACTCACATAAGCACTTAACAACCACACCCACATCCACTCTCCTGAAAGACATCCTTCATTGGAGGGGGAGCAGAGCTTGGTGGAGCTTGACGGCTGATTTTGCATTTTCTTTAAAATGTTAAAAGCAGTATGCTTGTTTGACAGATTCATTGCCGGAAGTATCAAAAAGAGCCAGAACACAGAGAAGGTTGGAGAACTGAGCTGCATTGAAGACTTAATAATGTTGCATTATTAATGTGTGCTTGTGTTTAGTGAGTCTTGGATGTGTCTCCGGTGTTGTTTTAACATTGTGGAAGAAGTAACTGTCATTAATGAGTTTAACGAGAGACAGACTTTCAAAGTAATCTTAAATGCACCCCTGACCTTTAGTCTCCAGAGATCCTACTGTGTCCTCCCACCTCCATGCTGCTCTGTAGTTTCCTTCCATTAGCTGGCGACTGGTCAGCTGCTTCTGTCATAATTTATTCATCTGTCTGTCATTCTGTGTATTCCTCAGTCTCCCGTACTTTTAACCTTTGGTCCCCTTTTCTACTTTTATGTATTTTGTACTACAATTGTCCTTTCCCCCCTGTTTCTCTCTCCTGTCTGTCCCCTCTGTCTGTCCCTTTAGTCGATGACAGTCGTAATCTCATGAATCTATGAGAGGGGTTGACATGACATTTTGTGAAGACATTTGTGGTCCCCAGAGGATGTATCATACTGACTTTGGCGATCCCCTGACTTTTCCTCTAGCGTCACCATGAGGTGGCTTTGAATAAAAATGACTCATTAGTTATAAAATTAATTTCCGTGAAATGATCCCCTCTGGAAGAATTGTAAAAACTGATGATTTGTGGGATACTAGAGTACCACAAATGCCCTTTTCCCTTCGCCTTCGTTTTTGTTTGTATGTGTTTTTCCCCCCTAAATGTTTTTGAAAAATGTTGCACCAGCCTGTGTATTCTGTGTCATTTTGTGTTGTATTCTGATCTGTTGCTCGTAGCAGCAGTCACATTGTTTGACTTTGGTGTTAAATTTCAGACACTGTCAACATTTTGTCTCAGACTATCAGACTATCTTTGGACTGACCAAAGACAACCGTCATGAGTGTGAGCTTTTCTCTCAGATAACCCAAAATGGCACAGTGTGAATATTTTATATTTGGTCTTAAATGACAGTGGCCTGCTCGTCTATTCCCCTACCTTAATTTGTTTTTCGTGTTTCCATATCAACTAAAACACTTACGCGAATATTTGAGATTTTTATCCCTGTAGTAGAGTGCGTCTTGACTAAGCGTGACCCTTGTATGCATCTGTATGTGCTGTTTGTGTTTGTGTGCTTTTATTTAAAGAGGTGTATTGATGCTCAATTGAGTGGCTGTTGAACGTGCAGTTTGAAGTTAAAAAGGTGTGTATGCCTGCAGACATTAATCCTGTGTTTGGGGATTGTCGGGGCGTGAGGGTCTCTGAGAGGGAGGGGGTTGTTCATCAGAGGCTGTCTCCAGGGCGATGCCTCAATCAAATGGCACGAGCATCCATGTGATCGCCTCAGCAGAAACAAGGCCTTTATCAGACACGCACACACACACACACACACACACACACACACACACACACACACACACACACACACACACACACACAGAAACATACAGCTGATCAGGCGTCTGGGCTGAATGCTCTCGGGACAGTCTCTTTTGTATGCTCAGTAATGAAAGATTTGTAGATGGTCAGGATTTTCTGAATAGTTTTCCCATTTTTCTTCTTGGAATATTCAATTCATGATAATACAGTCAACCCTGCCAACCTTCCTCTGTATAGAGGCCTTGATAAATGGAGGAAACAGTGTGAGGAACAGTAGAGGTTTTTGCTTGTTTTATCCATAGACTGTATATAAGAAGTGGACGTATAGTTACTGTGACAACACCCATCGGTTTTTGGACTGCCATTTTGAGTTCGGTGCGTTGGCTGTCGCCATGTTGGTTTTTGGTCGTCGGCATCAATTGTCTTGCAACCAGAAGTGACACAAGAGGCTGAAGTTATGTACAACCAAATGAATGAATGAATAAGACATATTTAGGCAATGAAAACGGCTACAATTAACTTTCATAAACTGAAAACACACTGTGAAAGAGTTAAAGTTGTGAGACGAAAACACGGACAACTGCAGCTACTCACAAGGTAGCTGCATCCTAAAACATTCCCTGCTTTATTGTCTATTTGACTCTAAATGGGACCCCAATTTACTAAATGAACATCATGGTGTATTGAAAAAGACTTGAAAGTAGCGATTGAGACCATAAACTCATGTTTATACAGTTTATTGAGTTAATAAATCAGGTGAGAAGTAGGGTCATTTTTTCATAGACTTCCATATAATCAGACTTCTTTTTGCAACAAGAGGAGTCTCCCCCTGACGATGACTAGAAAGAATACAGGTTTAAATCACTTCCACATTGGCTTTACTTTTCAGAACTGAAGTTTGTAGCTTGGTTTTAACACATAAATTACAAACCATATATTCCTTTTTATTACTTTTGACTACATATTGATTTTCTACCTTCCTGGGTATTCTGTTAATGATTACTGAGACAGGAATTTCTTGTGATAGACAATTCTTCACACGTCCCTGTATTGCTTTGTACATGGTATATGCAGTTTCAAACAATCTGTCTTTGTTGAGAGTATCCAGGATATCTTAACGCCTGAGATTTGAGAGACAGCAGGCATCGCAATAATAAGCTACGTTCTCAGAAAATCAGACAAAGCAGACAAATAATAAGCAAACATGTGAATTTGGTAAATTAATCTATTTAAAATGTCCTACAGACCAGACAACGTCTCACCCGCTTAGCTGTCAGCACAATAGTTTAGTTTAATAATCATCCGATTCTTTCAAACAACTGTCTAAAATATCGGTTTTGCTTTCTATACGAAGCATGATCTGTTTCTAATGTATCTCAGAATAGCTGCCACAAGTGGTGCGTTCATCCAATCAGGTGCAGAATAGAATCATCCCTGAGTGAAGGGAAAAATCGAACAATCATCTAATATATCGCGTATAGAGATTAAACTACTCTTACAGAAGCAGCAATCATTTTTCCTAACATGCACAAAGAAATTCTTTGGATGGGATGTTTTGGTACTTTTTCAACTCCTGTTGGTCAGAGAGGTGGTGTAAGATATGTGGTCAGGGGTCATGTTTGAGGATAAAGTGACCATTGAGGTTTAATGGAGCGTGACGAAAAGGTGATGGACAAAGCAGGAGGGCACCAGTTTGACTGCAGTTTGGTTTGAATTTCATAGTGAGAAACTATAGAAACCATACATGCAGTTCTGAGCACACAGAAATGCCTGGAGTTTGTTGTCATGCATGACCATTCCTGTCTGTCTGGGCCAGTAATAGAAGGGGGATGGGAGGAGGAGTACGAAGGTGTTGCTGGGTGTAGGTTGTAATGCTGGCAGGTCATTTATAACCCTCTGTGTCCCCTTTGCTGCATATTCCCCAGAGATAGCGCGTGGTTCCGGCAAAGTACATCGATCAGGACAAGAGACCAATTTACCTAAAGAGGAGGCAGATGGGGAGCCAAACAGAAAGCAAAAACATGCATTATATTCTTAGTTACGGAGAGCATTAGGAGAAATAGGGGAGCGAAAGTGTATATGTACCACTAGTCCAGTATGAGAGGTTTTTGTGGGGTCAGAGGTCATTTTATCAGTTAAAACAGGATGTGGTGAAGTACTTGTGAACTGTGAGCATGGGCCTTAGGCCGAGGTGTTCATGGGGTCAAGTCACGGCACCACCATCAATATAATGGCTTTGTGTGCTGGAATCTGACCTAGAGTCAGGGACGAGACAGGCTGACTGACTGCAGAGAGAGAGGATCGAGAGGAGGGATGAGGAGGGCTATGTATAGAGAGTTACTAAGTAACGAACAGCACAGAGGCTCTTGAATCTTTCAGTTGTCAGAGTGTGATCAGATGTATAAGGCTTGTTCACGCGCAAAGATTGGAGTGAATTTGCATGAAATGTAACATGCAGTGAATGTAGTAAAATGCAGTGAATATCTTCAGATCTTAGACTTAAACTGTATGGTGGAGCTTATAACAAGATGAATTGATGTAAAAATGTTAACTGTCTGACTTTAGCTCAGTAGCACTAAAGACAAAGTACAGTTAAACCAAAGTATTGGAAGAAATCAAATTTTTATTTGATGATGGCGCTGGAGGAAAAGTAGCCAAAGTTACAACAATTCATCCTGAGGGGAACACGAACGTCTACCATATTACATGGAAATCCATCCAATAGTTGTGAAACACTGTGAAATACAAAGTCAACCTTTGGCCTTGATTACCAAAGGCATTAGGATTAATCCATTGGGAACCATGAATGTCTGTACAACATTTAAAATCAATCCATTCAATACTTGTGGAGATAATTCAGTCTGGACTCAAAGGGGTGAAACAGACAGACGTTGCCATCCAGAGAGACTCGCTGCTATAAATTAGTTTAACAGTAGGCACTGTTATGTCTTGTTGTACACAGCTATACGATTACTACAAATAAACCCAATTATATGTCATTCAGCCTGTGATGGCTATTCCTTTGGAATAGTCTTTCTATCTAAATTATTGTATTTTGTATGTTTTTCATGTTTTAAAGTGAGACGATAACTTTTGAAAGAAGAAACAAATCACTTACAAATAAAAAGTTGAATGCTCAAGTCATAACTCGCTCCCTTTCTTAATTTGATACGCTCAAGAGTTTTGCAGCTACCGCCTTACTTGACCAGTAGCCTTTTGTGTACATCTTAATTTCTGCTGTTGGTAAAAGTGTTCATTTTTTCCCAAAAGCCAGCAGTGTTAAAATCATAGACTATAAGAATTAGATGTAGCCACCGTGATGCGACCCCCTGGTTTGTGGACTGCCGTCAGCATCTTGTTTTTTTTGACGTTGCCACCTTGTTTTTTTGGAACCAGCAGTCAGAAATCAAGTGAGAAGTAGGGTCATTTTCTAATAGACTTCCATACAATAGCACTTCTTTTTTGCAACCAGAAGAGTCGTCCCCCTGCTGGCCTTTAGAAAGAATGCAAGTTTAAAGCACTTCCGCATTGGCCACACTTTTCGGATCCCGAGGTTGACCCCTGGTTAAAACTTTGTCCAAAAGCATTAAAACTTTCTTCCCCCTAAGTCTTAACTTCAGCTACCCAACAGTCTGTGTATATCGTGTACTGTATGTGTGTGGACTCTACAGCCTGGAGCATGGACTGGTTTTCTATTCTTATCAGTGTGTGTGTGTGTGTGTCAGATTGATAAAGAGAGCAGGAAAAAAGAGAGAAAGACTAAGAAAGAGAGAGACGGGGAGGATCACAAAGAGATCAAAGTTGTCAGGGAATGCTTTGGGGTGTGAAGCACCATCTGTTCCTAAAATAATTCATTTCCAGCTCTCCTCTGCTGCTCGGTTCATTCACATGCACACATCTGGTGTTCCACAGAGTTTTTTCAGCACTCAAACATCATCTCAGGCTTAAGACTTAAATAATCAAGTCTGGAAACTTTGTTAATTATTGTGATGACACTATTATTACTTCATACTTCCCTCTTTGCCTCCAAAATAATGTTAATAGTATCCTGTGATTTAAACGCTCAATAGCTCAAGATATTGTCAGTTATTGAGCATCTGTAACCCATCAGTTATTGTATTTAGGAGTGATTTTGATAAAAATGATGTCTTGCAGCCACTTACTCTTTTAGTTTTGACTTAAAATCAGGACTCAAAATCATCTGATGGGGCAAAACATTAAACATTAAACATTTAACAGTTAACATTACTATTTTATCTTTGATTTAATACATAGCTCTGAATAATTGGTTGATTTTGTTAATTGTCATTTACAACATTTGTTGTCATCCTCCAGAGCTCATGCTATCGTACTATTTAAAGTAATTCAGTATTGTTGCAAAACAGTAAATTGTACAAGTTTATAGGAGGACATGTGGTCCATTTCCTGTCTTCACAGTACTTCAGTAGCTCTGTTGACGGACTCCTCTTCTTGTTTCCTTTTCTGTCTCCTCCTCCTTCCAGCCTCTATTATGCTGAGCCCCTTTTTAGGGATCGGAGGTCAGAGGTCAGTGACTTTGTGAAAGAGGGCTTTGTGTGTGTGGAAAGGTCTAGTAGGAGCACACTTCCTCTGACCCCCCCAACACACACACACACACACACACACACACACACACACACACACACACACACACACACACACACACACACACAAACAGATGCCAAGCATTGTTGCTTTACCTTAGTGGAAAGTCCAGATGTTACGGTCTCTGTCTCTCATTAAACACATCTGTGACATCTGTCTGTTCACTCATGCACACTCATCATACATTTATACATACATGTCAGGGTCAAGGGTCGGGTTATGCTTGAACAGAAGTAGTTTGTACCGTGTGTTGGAGATCAAAGTCTTTCCTCTCAGGTAACAAAGTGTGGCATGAATAGTTGTTTAAAGAATAAAAAAGAGATCTAGAGAGACAAGTTCAAGCCTAGCTTAATGGCGTGAAGCAGGTATGAATGTTGGATTATTGCTGAGCCCCACTTTTAATCTACTGACAGTCAACAACAACAGACTACAGTAGCTCTGCACCCAAACTACATACGTAGTTTCATTATAACTCTTATTCCACCACATTGTCTAAGAGCTGAAGACCGCCACTCTATTCAGCAGGGTAACCAAATACACCTTTTCGTACTGGTTGCTTAAATTCAGTCTTTGTGTGTGTCTGTGATCCAGGGGGCCCGTGTTTGGGTCAAAGAGAAGGAGCAGCTGGTTCCCGCCACGGTCAACTCCTGTGGGGATGGAATGCTTGTCGTCACAACCGACTATGGAGAGGTAAGAAACATTACCTCCATTAACTGCCTCAATAACTCTCATGTTTTACCTGCAAGACCTTTTAAACCCTGTTCTTTTTATCAGTGATGTGGAAATATCCCGTTTCCACAAAGTCAAAGAAATGAAAAAGTGTGCGTTTTAGTCATAGTTGAGTTTTACAAGCCAAGCGAACCGCCGAGCGCCTCTCCTGCATGGCTGCTGGCAGCGCTGTAAGCCGAAGAGGCAATCACACTCAACAGTAGAGGAGGTTGTACCAGCGCCGGTTTCAAAAGTAGTTTAACCAGCTTAGCTAACATTCGGCACTGGAGCTGACAGCGCTGGGGCAACGAATAGGAACACGTTGTGAAGGGGACTGTTTTTTTTTAGTTAACAGTATAAACAGAAGCAAATTGCAAACACTCAAAGGACTGAAAACACATTTAATTAGTTCAAACCATGGAGGAGAAGTAAACACTGTCAGCATTAGATTACTTCTGAACGAAAGCTGCTGCAGTTGCTTGTTATATGTCATCTTGAATGTGCATTAGTTTTCAGATAAAGGTCAGAGTGGAGGTGAAGCAGCTGTGCAGGTTTATCCTCTCCTGCGTGGATCGATAGAAACTCCTGGTCATGATGCTCCACTTTCCTGCCCCAGTTCCTTCCTCTTCCTCCTCATATATGTATATATATATATATATATATATATATATATATATATGTATATATATGCAAAATTCATCTCTGACACACATTCAGCCTCAGGAGGAGAGTTAGAATAGATGGAGAGCATTATGGGATGCACATTTCAGGATGTCAGATGTGAGGAGAGCTTGTAGTTGTTCTAAATGGCAAAGCCAGGCGGCGGCTCCAGCCCCGGCCCTTTAACACCAAACCCCCGGCCAAAATAATGTAATTGAATGTTTAAATCTCATTATGAGTGTGTGTGTGTGTACGTGCGTGTGCTCAACTAATCTGTATCAGAGCAACATGCACACGTTGGATTTAATGTTTTTTTGATGGCTGATGCGTTTGGCACACACACAATAAACATGCGCTCCAGTTGGCAGTGTTTAGATGCAGCTAATAATAGACTTGGTTCTTTGGCCCGAATTCAAGAGTCTCAATCCTCCCTTTTTACCCCCAAAGAACATCCACATCTAGGCTCTTGTTCACAGATGTACAATGGATTCATGTTTGGCCTTTCAGACACAAAATGGCCAAATGCTGCTCTAAAAGCATCGTCTTTTGATGTAGCTGCTTGATTGGGGACACAGCGGGAAGAGACAGGCCTTTCCCAAAATAGGATCGGTTATGGGAGCAGGCATTCTCTTTGCTCTGGATTATGAATGTCCTTAACCTCCCCAACCCCCATCCAGTCCTGCCTCCCTCCCTCCCTCCCTCCCTCTGCCTTCCCTTCCTTGCTAGCGGTTGGTGTTTAAATGTTAGCTCTGCAGGAGGTGGTGAATATTTGATAGAGAATCAGCAGGATGGGTACTTTACCCTGTTACAACAGGACCTGACCCATACAAACAGACCCAGGCTCCCCCTCACTCCCTGTTGCTCTTTTCCTGGTTCCCATGATCATATATACATGTTTGGTTTAAAAATCCAAAGAGCCTCCTAAACCCTCGAGGCATTTTCATAGAGGCTGCAGTGGTGGCTGGTATAGAAAAAAAGAAACATGCCAAATTTAACAGCATTTGACTATTTTTTGGAGATTGTTTTACTTTTTTACTTTCTTTCTCATGTTCTGCTCCCAGCTGCCATGTCACTCTGGTACTGTAATCTACAGGCCCTGACCCAGTTCACCACATTAACAATTCTGGGTTACAAATGCTGTGGCTGCAAAACGGCAAACCTTCATGTCAAATCAGCACAACTCACAACTACCAGGGGTATATGTGCAAGTATTCTACATCATTCATCATTCGTCATTTTTTTTTTACTATGAGTGAGTTTTCATGAAACAGATAATACCCTGCGAACCCATTCATTTAAATTGAATGTGTGTAATGTTGCACGTTTTTTCTTTGTCATTTCCGGCTACAGGCTAAGTGATCCGTTGACAGTGATCTCATTGATTGCATGGCACACAATCACCCACCTTTTAGCCCCTCTACTTTTAGAATAGAAAAAGATGTGACCATGAAAAGTTGCAAAATGTCAGCCTCTGCCGTTGCCATTTCAGAAAGGTTAGATGTGCGTTGCTCATTTGATGGGATATATATCAAGTCAAGTGTCAAGTCTTTGATACTTGACTTGCAAGTCAAGTGAGTTCTTAGTATGCTACAACAGCACAGGGACCAAAATCACAGCCATATTTATTTTCTAGTAGAGACAGTGCATTGTCTAACTCAATGCATCAAGCACTCAAGTCCAAGTCTGAATTCTCCACCTCTAGTTCAAAGGGTTTTCAACCTTTATGTACAAGATCCATCCATCCATTGATTCATCAATTTTCTGCTACCTGGGGCAACAAGTAGCCCAGACATCCTCCCCGAGACATATCTTCTAGCTCCTTTAAGCGTCTCCCAAGATGTTCCAAACCCAATGCTGGATTGTTTTTTTAGGCCAATACTGATATTGATATTTGACTATTAAAAGAAATCGGACTCTGATATAGCAGCCAATATTAATTAAAACTGATTATTAAAGTAATGTGACCAAGATTTGTACTGTTCCAAACATTTTATAGTTGAAGAATAAACTTGTCAGTGCTTTCTGGTGGACACACTTTGTAATGGTAAAACTGTTTATAACTTGAAAACAACATTTGACATTTATATACAGCATTTTCTTGTTACTTGTACTTTGCTGACATATATATATATATACGTATATACAGTATATAAATATAAGCCAATATATTGGCTGATTTATAAATCCTTGACACAGGTGGAAGATCTGCTCTAAAGGGAGGCCAGGAGGTATCTTTAACAGATGCTTGAACCACTTCACCTTTCTCCTTTCCATGTACAGGAGCTATATTTCTACTCTGAACTGCTTTCACTCTCCTTTCAATCTTCCTCCTGTGCATGAAGCTCATTTAATTTGCTTGTATTTGCATCATTCTTTCAGTCACTACCTTGATAAAAATCAGCCGGTAAAACCAGAGCTAAAACCAATCTCATTGGATCGGTAAAAACTTTTGATCATACGCAAACATCTCATCCATGGACCAAGGTTTTCCCTTTCCCTTTTAAGTCTGTGCAGCTTACTGCGTAGAGAATATGATTAGATTATATCAGATTAGAGAAAACTTAAATGAACTTGTAGTAAAACTGGGTCAGCAAAGAAGTGGATATAGATAAATATAGAGCACTTACATGGTATTAAGATATAATGAATGAACATACTGATGCAATAAAAAAACTAGAGAGCATGATAAAACAGAGCTGCAAATGGCATGTGCTTATAGATGAAAGTAGAGCTGAAAAAATGTAGTTGATTAGTTTGTTGATTGACAGGAAATTAATTGGCAACAGTTATTTTTTATAATCGATTACTTTTAAAACATATACTGGTTCCACTCTCTCATTTGTGTAGATTTGCTGCTTCACCTCGTCTCATATGTAGACTGTTGGTCGGACGAAACATGCTCCAGGATATTATAATGGCTATTTTTTCTTATTTAAAAAAAAAAAAAATAATTCTGACATTTTATAGACACACTTAATCACCAGACTAATGATGAATGAAGGTTTATATTTCCAACCTTGTATTCATAACCAGGCATGTTCAGGAAATTCTGTGCCTTACAGAGATCTTCCTGGTTTGGTTGCCATGGATACGGCCACAGAGTTAGCATCAGGCTCGTCCTTACATATGCTCTAATTGTGATGTCGCGATGTATCTCTCTATAGGACACATTTTAAACCCACACATGAATGACCTGGACATGGGAAATGATGTAGATACAGACAGTCATCGCAAGAGTAACACACACACCTGCGTCCATACACTTAAACAGTACACACACACACACACACACACACATGAACACACACGAACATGCATGTACACACACATTACGTTATGATTCATGGACGGTGTGTGTTATGTGACCTGGATTTCAGTAGCTAGCGTGAAAGCTGCAGCGAAAGCTCACGCGAGCACAGAACATGCTGCAGGGATGCCTTACTCCTCGTGCACACACAAAATGACTATGGACACACACACACACACACACACACACACACACACACACACACACAGAAAAACTGACACACTCAGTCAAATGCACCTAATGAAAAGTGCAGAAATTTCTTGTTTTGTCTAATTTGGCACATAAACAAGTCGATGTTGCTGTGTGATCTCGTGACCCACTTTCCATTTCACAGTTTCGTATTTCTACCCCTCTGAGGACCCCGTAGTTAGTTACTCACTCACTTAGTAACAAATAATGAGATTAACTCTGGTACACACAAACACTTATCTCCCTATCTGTCTCGTCTCTTGCCTTCTGCCTGCCTCTCACCATGGCTGTCTCTCTGCAGTACCCCTTTATCTGTGGAAAATTAAGTAGAGATCCCCCTTGGGGTGGGATGAATATGAGCTCCCTAAATCTTAAAGGATGATGACATATGGAAGGTGTTACACTCCCCAGTGCTGAATGGGTGCTGTGGGGCAAAGAAGGCTTTAACGGGGTTTAAGCTTGATTTCTAGCCTCCTCTTCCCAATCCAATGTACCAGATCAGTGGTAAAAGAAACAACAAGGGGAATGATGTTACCTTGCACGGCAGCTGGATTCTCACGATATCACACAATCACACGAGAATCTCACGAAAAATCCACCTTGCCAGGCTTCAAGTAATGCGTTTGTGTCCCAACCACAGTGGCTGAGACCAATCGGTATCCTGGAGCTACGGGTGTTGTTTAAGTGTGTGTGACGACACGGAGAGGCGACTGCTCGTTCACCACAGCAGTAGCTCCTAAAGAGTTAGCATAGATGCTGCATTGGTTATATCAGAACTGGAGAGTATTTTAACAAATTAAACAGTTTTTTTTTTCACTTCTCCCGAATGGCTTTTGCTCCCGACTGGCGTTCTGATCGGTTGAAGTCAGCCCTGATATCCAATCATCTGCCAAGTCTTTTTTTTGAAAGCGCCTGCCCTTTTCCAAAAAGGATTCCAATGACATTTTCTCAGATAATCCTTTGTAATAAACCATCTGGCGTGTCAGGTCAGGTAGGATGCACTTTTAGAGGTACAACAAAAGTTTGGAGTTAATGTTAAACTGCACATATGCAACATTGAGTGAACTGAGAGGAAACAATATATGTTGAGTGACTTTAGCTTGACTTCAGCATTTCCTCCTTCTCATGTCAGTTTGTAACTCAAAGTTATGTTTTAGTGATGCAGAGGCTGGTGTTAAAACCAAGCCTGATACTGTTGACAAATATAAATCGATAAGTGAATGATTTCACATAACTTAACTTAAAGGTGCTGAATTCCAAATTCAGAGAATGTCTATGATTGAGGGTTTGCCTCCACACGGCTCTCAACATGGCGACGGTTGAGCCGGCGCCGAGCAGCAAACGGTGCTAACAGCACGAACAGTGCAAACAACGGCAACAGTGCTGACAGAGCCTACAGGGTGTAGCAGAAGGGGAACTGGAGGATGGGTTGCCAGCGGTTACTGGCATATGAGCACAGTGAAGAGCGGCAGCCATTAGCTAGCCAGTGGGACACTGACCCTCACCCTAACCCTGATCATCTACGTAAACAAAGCACAGATAAACTCTGATCACAACACACACAGAGGGAGTGTGACTCCATCCTCTGCCCAGGTACAGGACGTTACTCCACTATGTCTTTGCTTGGCCAATAGTTGTTTGCTGCTTTATTAATGCTCTCTATTTTTTATTTAGCACATTTAACTTAACATAACTTTCACGCAAAGAAATTTGCTTTGTTTGACAGTTTGCAATATTTGCCATTGCGAAGGGTCCAATGAAGTTATCGGTTTCAGCTCAATAACATGGCTCCATTAGCAAGTCCAAAAGAGCTCACTATAACACTTTGGTTTAAAGATGAAGTAAATTGCCAATCATTTCTGTCTGCAGCTGCTCCTTTTTGCTTTTCTGATCTGAGGGGTCGGATCATACAAAAGACCTCCTCTGTGTTCCTTAATCCTAATCTGACCAGTGGAGGTTTACCCGATCTGTTCCAAGGTCAGTGAGGAGAGCTGCAGGTTCTCACAGTGGGCTACTGTGTGATACTATATCTTGCACCAAATATAGGTCTGCTGAGTATATAGGTCACTGTGCCCACAGCTCTTTCTCTCTCCATGGTCTATCTTTATCGCTCTGGTCTCTTCTCCTCCTCACTTTGGATGCTGCTAATATGTGAAGTCAGATGAAGAGGCTTGTATCCCCTGGCTCTCCTCTTGAATCATGCAAAGCAGTTTCAGACATCAGAGGGCTTTACAGGAAGGCCGTTCTATGCACTGTGTATGAAGGTATATTCATACGAGTAAAGCAATTTAAGAATGCAGTCATTTTCCTGCAAGAGAGAAGTCACAGAAAATCTTGAGAGGAAAATTAGGGCTATCAAGATATCAGATTCTAGAGTGTAAGGATGCTTACATTTACTAATTACTTAGTATTAAAATGTCTTTAGTCAGGCAAAAGTAGCCGATTTTAAAATTGTAAATCATCATCGATCATTATCATTACCTATTTTAACATAATCCCGTATATGCTGTCTCCTGCTGTAACTACTGGCTAGTTTACCAAATGTGTATTAATCCACAACATGGATTGGACATTGGACATATCCCTAACAAATACAGTTGCTGGGGACAATTTTTCACAGAAGACAAATCAGAGTTGGTTAACCATGCTCTACTTCTGCATTACTCTCATTCTGTCTCTCTCTCTCCCTTTCGGTCTATGTCAGTCTCTCTCTTAATGTTTTTTGCTTGCTAATTCCATGTCTTTCCTCTGTTCTTCTCTTCAATAATGAATTATTGACTATGAGGTTTCCCATTTTAGACTCTCTGGGTAGTCAAACTTATTGTGTGTAAGTGTGTCTTCGCATACAGTATAGTTTGTCTGTGTCTGTGTGTTAATGTGCACCAAGAAGCACAGAATGTGTGTTAAAACCCACCAGAGGGCGAAGGAAGACGAAGATAGAGATGTTTGCAAAAAACCTTTTTTTGATTCTTCCACTTCAGCTGCGTTTTATTTCAGTCACTGACATACTTTCTCACTTCATAGCGTCCCTCCTCTCTCTGAATCGTCTGAATCTGGGTTGTCCCAAATGGTTTTCGTGCAGCATGTCTACTTTATCTGCTGTTAAAGGCCTTTGTATTTGAAAGCAGCTTTGGCATGAGAACTAATTGTAAAAGCCAGAACTGCAGCCCAGGCATTTATTTGCTTTAATCTTATGGTTTAATGCCTATGGTTTCTTTTCACAGAGAGATCACCATTTCAGATAGATCCTTCTTTAAAGGGGCACTCCACATTATTTTACACATCAAATTCAGTTTACTCGTCATGAGGAGTTCTCCTCAACCTGTGGAAACAGTTGTTTAATATATTTTGTGGCTCTGGAAGGAGCTTTCTTAACTCAGAAAAAATAACCTTGAAGATGATCATCCTCTGGCACCGAGCATTATACGTTTTACATTAAATGG
This sequence comes from Ophiodon elongatus, assembly GCA_016806645.1. Classification (NCBI taxonomy): domain Eukaryota; kingdom Metazoa; phylum Chordata; class Actinopteri; order Perciformes; family Hexagrammidae; genus Ophiodon; species Ophiodon elongatus. Next base: position 325,735 of record JACSYO010002166.1, read on the forward strand.
AAAGAAATTAGACAAGTGGAGGTGAATTTTGACAACCAAGACCCAGGCCTCCATTTCAGTTGTCCTAGTGTCCTTCCTCCCTTCAACACATGTGTTGATGTGGTGTTTGTGTGTGAAGCCTTATCTTCTGCTGCACTATAATTTACCCTGGATTGAAAAGGCATGCCTGCCTTTCTGATTGACATGGTCATCTCAGTAAGCCTTATAGTTACCGGCAGGGGTCTGAGATTGAGCCATTTGGGCATTACAGTAAGTGAGTCTGTGTGAGTGAACACACAGGCATCCATGTGAATTAGATAGGCAGATCAGAAATACATAAAAAAAAACAAGCTGAAGGGGCCCATCAGAAATATGGATGGAGATTTCCGGAACTGGCATTGAAGAATTAAAGAGGAGAACTGGAGGGAGAAAAAGGAAGTTGTGGGAGGTTGAAATGTGGGAGATGCAGCACGGGGCAGGGAGAAGCGAGAGGGGTAATTTAATGAAGAGTGGGATGATGCGAGGATGGAAGACATTGAGAGAACAGAGAGAGAAATGACAAAGAGGGGGAAGGGATAAAAGAGGAGTGACGTACAAAAGGAATGCGAGATGAGAGAGACAGAGAAGTGCTGTTTGAGACATGAAGGCATGCAGAGCGCGAGAGTGGCAGAGAGAGATTTAATAGGATGAGAAAATAAAGAGAAAAGCCTGATACGTAACTAATGGACTTGGATATAATTTGAGGGAGTCCTTTTGTTCTCACAGATATATAAATTCACCCTGGCCTGGATGTAATACAGTCAATATGAAAGATGTCAGAAACCATGACTAACAGACGTGTTAATGCATCTCATTACTCGTTTCACACATATTGAGAAGTCCAAACACATGTTTACACACATACACAAATGTAAAAGTGAAATCAACTCAGCCTAAAAGGTTGAGAGTAGCATGAAATATAGATGAATTAAACCTGGGTTAATTGACAGAAAAACAAGCTGTGAACACACGATTGACAATTCATCAGCTTTTAAGCAAACTTAGTTAACAACAAATTTTGAATTGTAAACTTTGTGTGACATTGAATTATTACAAATAATAGCTTAAATTAAACCCAAAGTAAGAAAATAATGCAGCCTAGTTTTAGCACATTTGCAACCAGTACTGGCCGATGATATTGACCCCCAGCTGTAACACTCATGTATATAAGTAATTGTTCTTAGGTAGCAACATGTCAGTGCCTTTGTTGAGTACCACTCTTTTAAAAAGGTGAAGACACATTGAGTCAAGTGGACGGGGTCATACAGTGAACATAGTCAGCTACAAGAGTTATGCTCTCTGTAATGGAGGACGAGGGGTAATTGGGTCATTTCATCACAGCTGAGTGAGTAGGGAAAGGTTAGTGACTTTATGGGATAGCCTTTTACCAACAGTTACCAACAAGACGTTTGCTTCTAAAAGTGACGGAAGATTAGGAGTGCAAAACACTTATAGTTATTTGTCGGATGCAAACAAGGTTTTACGTGCAGACATGTCGGCAAACGATGATGCCGCCCTGAGAGAACTGTGCACGCAACAGCTCTGTGCCGGGGAAGACACAGTTACTGGAGTGAAATAGATTTATTTAAGAACAAGATGTCTGAACGCCTGCAGCACGCCCCTCTGCCACCCTCAACAGACTCCCAACACATCTGCTACAGCAACACACATAAACACACACACACACACACACAGAAACTCACAAAGGGTGGAGGCTGGCTGTGAGACTGAGCTGACATTAACAACCCAGTTCTGTAAAGGCCGTGGTTTCTATTCTTAGACTAGTTGATTTTGCTGGAATGAATGAACGACCTTTATGCTGAAATAGAATGACTTTGATTATCTGTGTTTGTGTGTGTGTGTGTGTGTGTGTGTGTGTGTGTGTGCGTGTGTGTGTGTGTGTGTGTGTGTGTGTGTGGAATGCAAGAGAGAAAGATCGTAGTTGCTGCACGTGTGTGTGTGTGTGTGTGTGTGTGTGTGTGTGTGTGTGTGTGTGTGTGTTTGTGTGTGTGTGTGTGTGTGTGTGCGTGTGTGTGTGTGTGTGTGCCTGACATGAATAAACACCGAGCTGCAATTCACCTGTCATGTCCTGCCAGATCAGATCTGTAACTCTCTTCTTCTTCTTCTTCTTCTTCTTCTTCTTCTTCTTCTTCTTCTTCTTCTTCTTCTTCTTCTTCCCCTCCCAAAGACGGGTTGCCCACCCATCTTGTCCCCTGCTCTCCAGTTGCCATGGCGATGGATGACATAGATGAGATTGGGGTCTGGTTAGAAGAAGAGCCATGAAGCTCTGTATTCTCATCATGTGTATTTTCGTCATGTTGCATCACGATTAGCTAAAAATGGAATCATCTTTGTCCATCCTCACGCTGAACAAGATATCTTTATTATCCAGTAGGCATCATAACCAGCATGACCAGTGCAACTCAAGTATTTCATCGACCTCAGAAGAGGTATTGTGTCATATTTTAGTTTTATTTAAATGACCATGACCACACACAATGCCAAGTAACAGCAGCATAATACGAAATGCAATGCAGTCAATATTAATACAATACAACACAGCACGTCACTCAGTTTCAGTGTGTGTGAGATTACAGGGAAAACTCACTTTAAAAGCATAGCCTGTATGTAAGAAGTGGAGGTACTCGTCATGGCGTCACCCATTGATTTGTGGACTGTCATTATGAAGCCTCAAGTTTGGCATTATGGCCTTTGCCATCTTGTTTTTCTGCAACCAGTGAACATCAGTGACCATATTTGGACTGCGGAGCAGTGACATAGGGACACCTTATACAGCTCTGGTAGCGATAGGGACCTGTCAATCACAAGGTTGCCACGCACTGAAGCATACCCTCCTTTATTGTCTATTTTAATCTAAACAGGACCATAGTTTACTAAACGGACATCATGGTGTATTGAATAAGACTTAAAACGAGCGATTGAGACCATAAACTCATATTCACAATGTTTAGTGAGGCAATAAAGCTGTCCCCTGTTGGCCAGTAGATCAGCCCAAAAGACACTAGCTTTGCTTTGTACAGTCCCAGTTTAAATTTTTTATCAGACTTATTCTTTCTTAATTTATATCATATATGTATATATGTAATGTAATGATTTGGGAAAACAACTTTTTCCAAGCTCAAGAATGAACTAATCTTATGAGACAATTTAAACGATTTAAACAGATATGACGACTGCAGCCCGGTCAAAACGTGCTGATCCTATTTTTAAATCATTAATTTAATGAAACAGTGTGCCTTGTTTTTTGGGGAATTTAGGCTCTCTTGTGGACATTGGTTGCCTGCTGTTTGCCAGATCCATGGAGAGCTTCTTCACTTGTTTTCTAAAGTTTACGTGTATGACTGTGACAAATTCAGGTGTTTTCTCAGAATTGTCAAAAGCCACGGTGGGAAAATTTAGGAAAATCTCTAACTGAAGTGGGAATAGATGTGTCAGGCTGAGGTAAAAGTGGGTACGCACATTAACAAGAATGTAACTTGTGTAATTCAACCAATTTAGAGATGATAAGTGACAGTCTGTCCGTCTTGTTGTCTTCCAGGTGTTGTACCTGCAGCAGGCGGAGGTCACCAGGGAGCGGGTGTACGCCATGCACCAGTCCAGCATCGATGGGGTGGAGGATATGTCAGCACTGGCTGAGCTGCATGAGGCCGCCATCATGCACAACCTGTACCAGCGCTACAAGAAGGATAAGATCTATGTAAGTGCATTCACATTCTACATGTTTGTATGTATGTGTGAGAGGGTGTGTGTATGTGCCCAAGTGTGTGTACTGTGTACATTATGCATAAGGCTTTTAGTAGGAAAACATACATCATCTTTTCAGACACATCTACTCTGAGTGAAATAGGAGAAGAGGGAAGAAGTGAGAGTGAAAAGAGCAAACAAATTAAACACTTTCAATGCACATCTTTGCAGAATAGACAGAAACTAAATGGCAACACTCTAAAATAACTAGAAACAGTAACAAACACATGCATGATTCTTGTTGATTCTGTACATTAATACAGTAAATCTAATACAGTGTAGCATTAAATGCTCTGTTGTCTTTCTCAGATCCAACAACCGACTCAATAATCACAATAGAAATGAATTGCTGTGATCATTTCATTATGTGTATATGTCTATAATGAATAGAAGCATTAGCTCATGCCCATAAAACTCCATTACCCACCTTGCCTTGGGGGTTTCGTCTCACCCATGACCATTGAAACATGATCATTTCTTTTGTGGTCATAAAATGAGATAATATTGAGATAAATTTAAACGAGTAAATTTTTATTACGTTCATGGTGAGTTAAAAGTCAGACATCTGGAAGGCCTGAAAACCTGAAAGATTACCAGACAACAGACCAATAACAGCCTTCCCGAGTGTGTCCTAATCTAGATGATGAAATATTGTCCATACATGGATTTCCCTTAAGCTGATCATAACAATTTACCCTGTGTGGGTGGGTCAGCTTTCTGTGTCACTGTGTGCTCATGCATTTATGTGTATATGTGTCCTTCAGCACAGCTTTATATGAGTGTCGTACACAAAGTGCTCAGACTGGGTAATATGACACGACGGAAGGCATGCTGACTTCAAGTTTTTTTTTTGTTTCTAGTGCAGAGGGATGAAAAGCAAGGTGACTGTTTCAGTACAAACAAGTCAACATGGAAATCTAGCCTCCCTCCTCTATCATTTCAGTGATTTGACCTCAGCTTTCTAATAAAAATCTGGTGATTTGTCACTCGTCACTCCCGCTATCAGATCTCCACCCTGCTGTGTTCCCTTATCCCCCAATCCAGATTAATATCAACACAAGGCTGCTTTAAAGTTCCACATATTTGTACTGTGGGTGTTCTGAGAGCTTGTTGTTTGCCTATGTCTCAGTGCTTTTACTGTAAGTGTGTGTCTGTGCATGTGTATATCTGTATGTTTGAAAGAGTGCAGTGGGAAATAAACTGACAACAAAAGAAAAGAAACAAATAAACTAAAATGATGATGAGACAAAACCTAAATGGTTGCTTCTTTACTCTTTTCAGACTAATATCGGCAGCATCCTGGCAGCCGTCAACCCTTACAAGCAGATCTCGGGTATGTACGACCCAGAGAGGGTGGACCAGTACTCCAAGCACCATATAGGGGAGCTCCCGCCACACATTTTTGCTGTGGCCAATGAATGCTACCGCTGCATCTGGAAACGCCCCGACAGTCAATGTGTCCTCATCAGGTGAGCTTTCAACCATGGAGGAGGGTATTTTGATGATTAAACATTCTGGTTTACCTCTAATTCATACTTTGTCCATCTGTCAGTCTATATCCCAAGCCATCAGTCTATCCATTTATTAAATCTTGTGTCACAGGGGACTGCAGTCTGCCCAAACATGCATTAGGCCAGAGGGCAGTTCTGTTTTTTTAGAAAAGCCAACAATTCCTACTGTCCTACTTACCCAGAGTTGCACATGCTTTTTTTTATGTCTTTGGTAGTCTGCCTTATTTTCTTTAGCATAAATAGCTTTGCATAAAGCTACATTTTACACTTCAGATTTTGTATGTTTTAAACAAACAAGATAATAATGAGCTTTTAGGAGAGCTAGTAGGTGGATTTATTTCACCCACGTGTACTTGGAGCAGAGACAGGTAGGAAATGACAATGAAAATGAAGGTAAAGACTAAAGGAGGTAGACTTGCATTTCCAAGTTTCAGATTGATTTCAGTGGATGTTTGGGGAGAGAGACTGAGCTGAGCTGAGACAATCTTAAATAACATGTTTTTTTTAAATTTAGATCAGATGAAGAAAGGCTAGAGGATGCAATAGAGATCGAATCTGCCTTAGTGGTGGAAATCAATAACTGGCATCGCTCTACTGATAGTAACAACAAAAAAAGTTGGTTAACGGCTGATTGAGATAGACTATGAGTTAAATGGAATATCTCTGAAGCTATCAAACCTTTATATCAATTAAACAACCAGACCACTTGAGATATGGGAATGTCAGAGAAGGTCACAGTGCATTTAATTAAATTGTACGTGTGTGTATGTGTTTGTGTACTCCAGTGGTGAATCAGGGGCAGGAAAAACGGAGAGCACCAAACTGTTGCTTCAGTTCCTGTCGGTGATGAGCCAAAAGTCAACCGGGACTGCTCCATCGGAGAAAAGTACGCGAGTGGAGCAGGCCATTGTACAGAGCAGGTACAGATGAGTAAAAGGAAGAAGAAACACTTTCCTGTTCCTTTTGCTATTACTGCCAGAGCTGTTCTAAAGTATTTTGGGACAAGTCCCCGTCAAGTCTAAAGTATTTGAAAAGAAGTCCTGGCCAAGTTTTGTAAAAGAAAATACAGTTTTCAAGTGTTAAGTCAAGTCAGGCCCAAGTCAGATACTGTGGGAGAGCTAGGTAATCAGTATTTGTGTCGGGCGCTAACGGCAGTATGAGATTATGTTAATATGAAGCAGAGCGTGCTTCCTCAGTCAACTTTCCATAGATAAGTTAAAGTGAGTAGAATAATGTTGCTTTTGGAGAAACATCTAACGAATGGCCTCTGCAGCACATGGTGGGTGAACTTTATTCTATACTGCATGCACAGTTAAATGCGCACTAAACAAAATGCACTAACCGCAGGTTTTTACTCTCTCTGCAGTCCGATCATGGAAGCATTTGGTAATGCTAAGACTGTTTACAACAACAACTCAAGTCGCTTTGGGAAATTCATCCAACTTCACTTCTCTGAGGGCGGCAACATCCAGGGAGGCTGCGTCATTGACTGTATCCTCATATTTATGTACGAAATATGTATATTTGTATCAAATATACCATCATTTCTGTTCTATTGTTATTGAATAACAAGATGTGCTAAAGGAGTATATTTGTGAAAAAAACTCAGTTTTATTGTTGTTTCCTTGACCCTTTAACTTTCAGATTTACTGGAAAAGGTAACCACGCCTGCAGCCGGCTCATATCAAGTTTAAATTCATTGAGAGTGATTTGTCAGTGTTGCATTGTGAATCATAATGAAATGTAAATGGTGGCTTTGCTGCATTGATTTTGCTGTAGAACCGAGTGGTGCGACAAAACCCTGGAGAACGAAACTACCACATCTTCTACGCTCTGCTGGCAGGAGCTAACAAAGAACATAAAGGTAAGGAAAATAATACAAATGTTCAAATATCAACAGTGTCTTGTGACGTGAAACTGTATGCACGATACATTTACAACAGACTGCCGATACAAAAAGAACTTTAGCAGCAGATCCTGTTGTAATCAGTTAAAGCGTGTTTGTGTAAGTTCACTGCAATTTTTCCAGACGTACATCTACATAGTGTAAGTACAGTTAAGTATCTCAATGTGCATCTTTCCCAATATTGCCCTGCTGACATTATATGATATTTTCTCTGTCAGGCCTCTACTTCCTGGAGGACCCTCCCGAATCTTTCCACTACCTCAGCCAATCAGGATGTCTGAAGGACAAGAGCCTGAATGACAAAGAACTGTATAACAGCGTTATGGTCAGTGGGACAGAGTCCTTTCTTTGTCAAGTAGATTTAAGTTTTACAAACATTTCCCCGGGGACGAAAGCTGCTCTGGAGGAAGAAATGATACCATCCATATAATTATAAATTATCTTTGTAATCTAAGATGACTTTCTAGGTTCACTAGACAATAGCTGTTTAAGCACGCTAGTTAACTAGTTAGATAATGACCTTCCAACATTACAACATTTTTACACATGCTAGGTTATTTTTCCTTTGATTAAACTGTCAGCAGGTCTTGAACAGAAACTCATTAAATTAAATACACTAAGGAATACTAAAGGACAAAAATGTAATTGTGATGTGAAGATATATTGATACCTAATTCCAAACCCTAAGAGGATGTTACAGCCTGCAAATAGCATAACATAAAATACAACTGATAGACATGACGTCCCCTAGAATGTCCCCAAAGTCTGCACCACGTCTTAGATGTTGAAGTGTCTTCTTTGGAGTTTTATCTTGTTACAAAAACAGGAAGTCCGTGCATTGCATCTTGAGGTCAAAAGGATTTATGTCTTGAGTGTAGCAATGTCTGTACAGCTGAAATAAAAAACGGCATTCATCAAACCTCTCGAAGTCAGTGCATTTGTACAGAATCAGCGACCATATTATATTAATTTTATCTTCGCAGTCACAAGTGTTAAAAGCTGTTGGTAGCACCTAATCTCTTTGTCTGTGTGTAGGAGGCACTGAAGGTGCTGGACTTCAGCGAAGATGAGATCAGAGACATGTTTAAGCTGCTGTCAGGAGTCTTACAGCTGGGGAACATCGAGTTCATGACTGCAGGAGGAGCCCAGGTCACCACCAAGCAAGGTCAGTGCACGGCTCGTGTAAAGTGAGTTAGGGAAAGAAAAACTCAGAAAGATGCGTTACTGTAGTGAAACGTGTCTTTGCCCATCTTTCAGTGGTCACTGATGCCAGTGAGCTGCTGGGCCTGGATGCCTTCCAGCTGTCTGAAGTCCTGACTCAGCGCTCCATAATCCTCAGAGGAGAGGAAATCTGCTCGCCACTCACTATAGAGCAGGTCAGCATACACATATATGACACAGTTATTCTCCCCCTCTTAAATGATGTCTGGCTCTTCCCGACACGCTCATGCTCTCATCCCTACAGGCCGTGGATTCCCGGGATTCTGTTGCCATGGCGTTATATTCCCAATGTTTCTCCTGGATCATCCTGAAGATCAATCAGAAGATCAAAGGGAAGGAAAACTTTAAATCCATCGGCATCCTTGACATCTTTGGCTTTGAGAACTTTGAGGTCAGAACTTTTAACTTTTAACTGGAAGCTGTTTTCTCTTCCACACATGCAGATCTGCGTATGAGATATGTGTCTTTGCTTACAGGTGAATCGGTTTGAGCAGTTTAACATCAACTATGCCAACGAGAAACTGCAGGAGTACTTCAACAAGCATATCTTCTCCCTGGAGCAGCTGGAGTACAACAGGTGAACTTCTACATACTATCGATCTACAAACCTGCATGAACACATACTTACACGTTATCAGTTAGCTGGTTTGTCAGTGAATTAATTAGTTATTACCTTCAATATAACAATATGAAAAATAAAAGAAATACAACTTTAAGGGATCAAATAAAAACATGAGGTCCAAACATCAATCAAGATACAATATAAATATTTAATTATGTCACCACATGAACAGAATTACTAATTAAAACTATAACCATTGTCCAAATATGCAATATAATTATCGTTATGTCTGCTTCAACAACAATCATACCAATAGTACTACTACTAATAATAATAATAATGATAACTTCATCTGTTTCTAAACAGAGTTACAAATTACATCACAAGAGGAATGTCAATACAGAAAGAGTATCGAAAATGAAAACCAAAACAGGATAAAACATTGTTTAAATTAAAGGAAAGGCTTTCTAATAAAAGTGAGTTTCAAGAAGGGATTTGAAAGACGCGACAGAGTTAGTTAGCTAGTACATTCATAACCGTGCAATCTTTTTTTCTTTATATTTTTTCTTTATTCAATTAAATTGAACTAACTCTTTGGGTTAACTCTCTACAGGGAAGGTGTCCAGTGGGACGCAATAGACTGGATGGACAATGCAGAGTGTCTCGACCTTATAGAGAAGGTAGGACATTGATACGTCATAACTCGTAACGTGAACAGTGTTGAGAGCCGTAATGATGCCAGTTAGTGCATCAAATGTTTCAAAGTCTTTGTAGCACCAACTTAACAGAGTTCTCTTAGAAAGTGGTGCTGATGCATTAACCTGATGTTTTTTTTACCCTCTCTCTTAGAAATTGGGCTTATTGGCACTTGTGAATGAAGAGAGTCGATTTCCCAAAGGGACAGACTTCACTCTGCTGGAGAAGTTGCACAGCAGACACTCTGTGGGTCTTTAGTTTAAGAGAAATTGTTGAGCTGCTGCTGGTATTAAACGTCACGCTATATTTTATTTCTTTTGTGCTGTTTTCCTGTTTTTCTGCAGACAAACCCTTACTATGTCAAGCCCAGACTCGCTGATCATCAGTTTGGAATCAAACATTATGCCGGGGAGGTGAGTGATAACCGATCCACTTCATATTGACACACTGTATTTGTAATTGTAGTGACGTCTGTGAGATCTGTGACGAACCTGTCTGTCTTTGGCAGGTCCTGTATGATAGTAAAGGGATCCTGGAGAAGAACAGAGACACCTTCAGAGACGACATCCTAAACATGCTCAAGGACAGCAGGCAGGACATTCAGACACATTAAATGGATAGTTTATTGGAGCTGTTATAAGTCCTGAGATTGTTTGAAGTAATAAGTTCATGTCATTAAAAAATATATATGCTTTGAGTTTTTTGAGCTGAGATGAATCTTTGATGCTAATTTGTTATATTTCAATGACGAGTAGCAAACTTTCATTGTTGGATGAAAACCTATAATAAAAAATGTCAACATGTCAAGTTTTCAGCTGCAAGCAATAATGTGAATTATACAAAGAGTATAGGGAACCAATTAATACTTGATTTCCGTATCTGATTTTTTTTATCACCATTCGTATTTCCACTGATATAATAATGTAGGTGTGTAATCCATCATGTTTCTGTTGCCTCTCAGACTGGACTTCATCTACGACTTGTTTGAGAAGGTTGGCAGCAGGAACAATGAGGAAAAGATGGGTACGGCCAGACGCAAACCCACCGTGAGCTCCCAGTTCAGGGTGAGTGATGCAAGCAGTTTAACATGATATGATCAACTCATAACAAAGGAACTAAAGAATAGTTATAGACAAAATAAAGTACTTAGACTTAAAAGTGTCAAAACTTGTGAAATTCACTTTATTGTGATATAAAAATGAGAAATCAGAAAATCCTTACATTGGAACTGGAAACAGTGAATTTTTTGCATTTCCTTTTGATATGTAACTTAAATGAGTAATCTGTCTGTCCCTCAACTAATAGATTAACTAGTTATTTTAGCCCTACTGAGACATAAGAGATTGTCTTCCTCTCATACATGTAACATGTAACATGTAGTCATTGAAGGAGTTACTCTGGTCGATTTGTTCACTGCCGTAGGAAAGAAATGCACTTTTTAATATGTTCACACACACATTTTAATATGTTCCCCTCTCTGTCTCCTCAGGACTCCCTCCATGCTCTCATGGCCACTCTGAGTGTATCCAACCCTTTCTTCATTCGCTGCATTAAGCCCAACATGAAAAAGGTCTGTCTCTTTTTCCTCAGTTCTCAAATTCACATTAATGCTGATACTTCACCTAATGAAGTTCAATGTGAAGCAATCTGTATTATTTTCCTTGTAGAATCCAAGTGTGTTTGACCCAGAAGTCGTCCTGAACCAGCTGAGGTATTCTGGGATGTTGGAGACTGTGAAGATCCGTCGGGCTGGATTCCCCGTCCGCAGAACCTTTAAAGATTTCTTCTCTCGGTAAGCATCTCTGAATCTACTTTCATCTTATCTTTTATCTCAGTTGTGTGTGTGTGTGTTTTGTAAAAGTGTATTATATTGTCAATATGTCCTCTTTCTTTTCTGCCTGCCAGGTATAAAATCATTATGAAAGAGAAATCATCATCATCATCAGCAGCAGCAGCCGGAGATGATAAGAAGAGAAGCACAGACTTTCTCCTCAAATATGACAAGACCAAGAAAGAGTGGCAGTTGGGCAAGACCAAGGTTAAATTTAGATTTCAGACATCAGAAAGCTATTATGACAGATGTTTTGAACCACCACCACTTGTAACAATACATAATTAATCTTTCACCATTGTTCTGCAGGTGTTTCTGAAAGAGTATCTTGAGCACCGTTTAGAGAAAGACAGAGATGAAGTCCGATCCAAAGCTGCCATGATAATTCGAGCCCACCTACTCACTTTCTCTGCCAAGTAAGATCCTCCTAATAGGAACTAAAATTGTATGTAATACAATGTTGTGTGCCAGTTCTTATTCACCGTGTTTTGTATGTGTTTATGTATATGTGACCCATTTTTGTCCACAGGAAGCACTTCAAGCGTTTACGCGCCAGTGTCGTCACCCTTCAGAAGCACTTCAGGAAGCACCTCCAACGCAGGCGCTTCGTGAAGCAACGCAAGGCCACGCTGGTGCTGCAGAGGCACAGGCGAGGTCAGGTGGCGCGTACGCGGGTTCGAAAGCTCAGAGAGGAAAAGCGGAAGAGGGAGGAAGAAGAGAAGAAGAAAGAGGAGAAGGAGAAGAAGACGGCGGGCGAAGGGGAGCAGGAGGAAGCGATTGAAGGAGCAGAGAAGGCTAAATCGTCAGAGGAAAGTCCTTCTACTACGGTGCGTTTTCTCCCTTCACTCTAAAACACTTATACACTGGATTTTGCGTCTTAATCCTTCTGCGGTTGATTTACAAAAATGAAGCAAATGTTGGTGCTCAATCTGCCCCTTTCTCTTCTCTCCTCCCGTCCAGGGAGAGGCCCGGCAGATGGAGGAGATCCTGCAGTTGGAGCGAGAGATCGAGCGCTTGCAGAAGAAGAGGGAGGACGAGGTGTCCCAGCTGTGTGAGTCCTCCAAACAGGAGCTGAAACTGCGCCGAGATGCTGAGCTCAAACGGATGAAGAAGGAGGCGTCCCGCAAGGCCACGGAGCTCATCGACCTCTTGAACTTTGGAGGCGTGGACACTTCGCTGGGAGCGGCCGCAGCCAAGCCTCCTGCTGCGGAGGCTAAAGCTCCAAAACCGGCAAGTGCCACCAGGGGTGCGTCTAAAGAGGAGGAGGTGGACGAGGGGTTTCATGCTGAGGAGGAGTGCATCCCTCTCCCTGACTTCCCTCCTCCTGCTGAGACGGACGCTCCAATCGATCAGGACATATTTGCTCACCTCCCTCCTCCTCCACCTGCTTTTGCAGAGGGCACAGTGCCTCCTGCATCACCTCCTCCACATCCTCTGCCCACAGACGGTGTGCCTGTTGTTGGAATTCCTCCCCCTCCTCCTCTCCCTCCACCGGAAGATGGCTCCCCTGTCCTTCATTCTCCACCACCTCCCCCGGGGGAGGGGGAGAAGAAAAATGGAGCCAAAGCAGACCCGGAGAGGAAGGTGAGCATGGTGGAAAGCCTGGGAGACGGGGAGGAGCCCATCTACAGCATGCCGGCCGACACCGAGTCAGATTACGACCAGGAGGAGGAGGAGGGGTCCGTCACCGCGGGAGACGACAGCTCCGTGTCTGGGAGCAACCGCGGGAGCGCCACCGTGGCAGATGAAGAGCACCCGAGGAAGTCAACCTGCACCAACACCAGCATCGAGTCCTACAGAGGCAGCTCCGACTCTGTGAGGACACACACTCACACGCATCCTCACACGCGTGCACGCAGATATGTATGAGCAGCTATGCAGTGAAAATTGAAAAATGTACTCAGTTTATAAGAAATGTCATAATGCAATGCACTTTTTCTTGTTCATTTGTAGTTATATAGTATAAACAACTGATGTCATCGTATGATGTTGCAGTATGCAGACAGTGACGATGAACATGACGGCATGATGGACACCGATGAAGAAGTGACTAACGGCAGAGTGACCCTGCTAAATGGAAATGGACCACCATATTTCCATGGCTACCTCTACATGAAGGGTGGGCATCTGTGTTTCTCAACTTTAAACTCAAAAGATCTCATTTTCAAGTTAAACCAGTTCCACCTTTTGAGTTTTAAATTTTTAATGACAGTAATGTTATTCTCTGCTCCTTCAGCCGGTCTGATGATCCCATGGAGGAGGCGTTGGTGTGTGCTGAAGGATGAAACCTTCATGTGGTTCCGGTCCAAACAAGAGTCTCTCAAGTCCGGCTGGCTCTACAAGAAGGGAGGAGGCCTCTCCACTCTCTCACGGAGGTTGTTGTAGTTGTTACTGAGTGCAGCCTGCATGCTTTTAAAATCACAATCTCTGTTGGAAGTGCTGTTCAGTACAAATTTGATGTGAATGAAACCTCTGTCTTGTGTTGAAAAAGTCCTTGTGTCCTGTTGAGGTGTTGGGATCACATGTTTGTCTAATCCAATGCTTTGAGTCCTCTGCAGTGATGGAAGACTTCAATGTCCCTGTCAAGCTGATGTACATTGACTTTACTGAGATTTTACTTATTCAAAAAAGTAAAAAAAAGAAAGAAAACAAAACAAAGAGACATTTTTCAGAAAAGAGGATGTTGTTTCATGCTTGGTTTGGTTTTATTCTATCATAAACAACCTACTCTCATAAAACTATGCTAATATTCACAGAACAAATAAATCAAGAATATCTAAACAAAAGACATAAATGTAATCCAACGTGGGACCTGGACATGCAGAAAAAATAAAAGATAAACTAAATAAACTATAAATGACACATAACACAAACAAGGTGGTATGCATTATATTGAAACATGACTCAGGATAAAAAACACAAAAACTCTATATGAGTTAGTTATTTCCAGGTCCTGGAAGTTATCTTTTTGACTGTATATTTGATTTTGAACATTAAGTAATCCAATTACTATAACTATACAATCTTATTGTGCATCAAAATAAAGCTTTACATAGATTTTGTGTATAGTTACTTCCACCCTTCTATACATGTAAGAAGCTCATTCACATTGTATTCTAGATAGAAATAAAGTCCAATATGTGCATGTATCAGTTATAGAGTCACATAAACCTATGTAATGTCTAGAATGGATTGTCTTGGCCTTTGTTTTCATTGTGTCTGTTCAACCTCAGAAACTGGAAGATGCGCTGGTTCGTACTGAGGGACAGCAAGCTGATGTACTACGAGAACGACAGCGAGGAGAAGCTGAAGGGAACTATCGACATCCGAGCTGCCAAGTAAGATTACTAGGAAGCTTCAGTGCCCCCCACACAGACACACAGACACACACACACACACACACATACACGCACACACACACAAACACACGCACGCACGCACGCACGCACAGTCCTTTATTCACTGTTGGTCTTTCTTATACAACATCTGCATGTTTGAGTTGTGCCCTTTTTTGTGTTTTTACAGGGAGATAGTGAATAATCATGAAAAGGAGAACGCTCTGAACCTTGTGACAGATGAGAGGACCTATCAGGTGTTTGCTGAGTCACCAGAGGATGCAAGGTGTGGCGACTTGAGTGATTTAGTAGATAACGGCGACTTCAGATTTAGATTCATGTATTCAAACTTATGATGTCGCCTCTTCCTTTCTGTGCAGTGGGTGGTTTAATGTGCTCAGTAAAGTGCGAGTGTGCACTCCTGAGCAGCTGATGGAGATGTCCCATGAACAGGCCAACCCAAAGAACGCTGTGGTCAGTCTCTAACAACAACATGCCAGTAACCTGTTATGTGTTTAAGTTTTTCCTATGTCACTCTACGTTTTGTGGCTTTTACTGTACAATGTGGCCTGATTTTAACTCTTGTATCTCAACAGGGCTGTTTTTGTCCTTCAGGGTCTGAGTGACTATACTTTGGCAACATTGTTTATTATAGACTTAATATAGGACCTGAAGTTGGACTTCCAAAATTCGAGAAATAAAATCCCAACCATGCCAAATGTATACTATAAAAAAAGCCCAAATGTGCCCATTACAACTTATAGTCTAGCCTTGGCTCTAAATCACCAGGGGCATTGCTGCTGTATTATGTGTTTGATGCAAGGCATCCAAATCAATATTGCTGATAATCATTTACATATCCCAGAATGGAAAAAAAAAGTCCCCTCACATTTAGTATCCAGAAAATTATAAAAGCTTTGTGTTTTATTCTTCATAGAAAAACAACAGCTGCATTATGTAAATAAACTGGCATTTAAAGGGTTACAATTCTGAAAATGAATGAATATAGTGATGATCAGGACTGAAGTTGGTTACAAAAAGTTAACTCATTGAAAGTAAAAAATAATATTGATATATCAGTTTATGGCAGTTTTTTGACTACTAAGGACACCAGAGCAACTTTTTTTACAGTGAGGCACAAAGGGTAAAAAAAGGTCGCTCTAAAGTTAAGAGCACTTTGTGTTATATAATAATTCACATTTAAAATTCTCCTCGCCCTCCTTTTGTCCTTCAGGGAACTCTTGATGTCGGACTGATAGACTCTGTTTGTGCTTCAGACAACCCTGATCGGTAAGTTGGATCAATAATTTAAAAAAGAAAATGCGGATTCACTTTGCATGTTGAGGACCATTTTATTATTTTTCCATGTATTCCAAATTGATTGAATTTGACATCAGAAGATAACAAGCTTTGATTTTGATTTCCTCCAAATGAGTGAGCGAAAAGCTCTTTATAACAATTGTTCTGATCCTCGGTTGATCTCAAAGCAGATATATAAAAAGAATCCATTGTAGATAATGCATTTATCCACTGAGTGTAGTATCAATAGACCATGATGCAATGCGACTAAAGCTTGCATTTCAAAATTAAACTTTTAAGAACCGAATTTCACCGTATGACGCCAACAGACCTGTCGTCCCAATATGCAATCAACCCTTAAGTGTCCCGAAGTATACTATGGTGTTTCTTTTTATTTAAAAACTGTCATTTGACCTTTGCAGGCCCAACTCTTTTGTCATCATTACGGCCAATCGTGTGATCCACTGCAACAGTGACACGCCGGAGGAGATGCATCACTGGATCAGTCTGCTGCAGAAACCCAAAGGAGACGCCAGGATAGACGGCCAGGAGTTCCTCGTCAGAGGTGACAACTCATTTCATCCCTTTTTAAAATAAAATGTGGACCTAGTAAAAGCCATGTAACATAGTGTCAGGTATAGATGTTTTAGAAGAGACAGGAATTCTCTTTACAATATAGAACACTTAACCATTTAAATAAAGTCAGCAAAATGTGGATAAATAGGAGTAATATCACAAAGGTGACATCGTTTATGGAAGATTTTTCAGAGGCTATTATACAAGTTTTAAAACAAATGTTCTCAAGTATGTGACAGATTTTGGCTTACAATAACTCAATATGATATTTTGTCACAATATAAATAGCCTTGGGGATAAATGATGACTTGAATAATTGCTTAACTCTGCTCATCACATCTTTCCTCCACTTTCCCTCCCCTCTCTCTTCCTGACTCGTTACCTTTCAGGCTGGCTTCAAAAGGAGATGAAGACGAACGCTAAGAGCACCTCCCTCAAACTGAAGAAGCGTTGGTTTGTTTTGACCCACAACTCCCTGGATTACTACAAGAGCTCAGAGAGAAACTCCTCCAAGATGGGAACTCTGGTCCTTAACTCCCTCTGCTCTGTCATTCAGCCGGATGAGCGAGTGCACCGGGAGACAGGTGAGGAAAGAGAAGTGAAGGGAAAAGGCAGAAAGGGCAGGTTTAATCCGGGATTAGACGTAGGAGGTTAGAGACTACATGTTAAAGAGATAATTCTGGTTCTACATTGCTGATTGAGTCCTCATTTTACAGGTTACTGGAACATCATTGTGTACGGGAGGAAGCACTCCTACCGCCTCTACACCAAGATGCTGAACGAGGCCATGAGGTGGACAGCTGCCATACAGGGAGTCATAGATAGCAAGACCCCCATAGAAACCCCGACTCTGCAGCTCATCAGAGACATCAAGGTAGAACACACATACCTATTAAGCAAGCATTTTAAAACTCATCAACACACACTAACTCCTAAGTTGAATTTGACCCATTCTTGTCCTCTCAGGAGAACAGTGTGAACCCAGACATCGTGGAGCAGATGTACAGGAGGAATCCCATCCTCAGATACACTCAGCATCCTCTGCACTCCCCTCTGCTGCCGCTCCCTTACGGAGAGGTCACCAGCCGTAAGTAAAACTCAGCAACCTAAAACCCTAAAAAGAGAATTTCTTCTTCTTCTTTTTTTGTTTTTTTTTTACTTGTTTTTTTTTACTTGTCTTCTTCCTTTCACATTTGTGCATCAAAAGCTCCCATACATGATACTGCCCTCTGCAGGTCAAAAACAAACATTTCACTTTAACTGTATGCACAAATAAACATATACTTTGCTCCTGCCAGCACAAAGATAAAGAACAATTTGTGGACTTCCATGAATTAGTGGCTGAATATCAGTTCTAGTACCATATAGTTATCTCTGGTCATATCGTTGAGCTACATATGTTTTTTTCTTCTTCTCTATTTCTGTTCACTTTTTTCTTTTAATCTTTGTCTGTGTGCAGTTCAAAGGCAGCAGGGCTATGCCAGTCTGCAGGATGAGGCTGTGCGAGTTTTCAACTCACTGCAGGAGATGGAGACGCTGGCAGACACGGTGCCCATCATTCAGGGCATCCTGCAGACCTGCCAGGACCTGCGCCCTCTCAGGGATGAGGTACTTTATTTACTGTTAAAACATAATTTATATTTAATGGAGAAACACAGTGGTGTGTAGTGTAATCTTTATAGAAACTTGACTTAATATAATATATACAGTATATATATATATATATAATAATAAAATAATATGTTTCTTCAGAAGTCTGACATGGTTGTTTGCCATCAAATGTTGATTAAACATTAATTAAATCTCAAAACCCCCTACACATTTCTGTGTTTCAGGTATATTGTCAGGTGATCAAGCAGACCAACCATGTGCCTCAGCCTAACAGCCCAGCCAATCGGGCACACTGGCATCTGCTCACCTGCATGAGCTGCACCTTCCTGCCCAGTCGAGTCATCCTCAGATACCTCCGCTTTCACCTCAAGAGGTGTGTGTCTGCATTATGGAATGTGCTTTTCTTTTTGGATAAATCACTCAGAGGGTAAATGTGTAATAAATATGATCCCACGCAGGGTACGAGAACGTTATCCTGGCACGGAGATCGAGCGTTACACCAGCTTCGTCGGGGAATCCCTGAAGAAGACCAAGACTCGTGAGTTTGTTCCCTCTCAGGAGGAGATCGCCGCCCTGCTGGTGAGACAGGAGATGAGCACCACCGTCTATTGCCACGGAGGAGGCTCCTGCAAGATCTCCATCAATTCACACACCACAGCTGGAGAGGTGCAAATATAAATACACAAACTGACACATCCTCCTCTCACTAATTTTAAGACCCAATACAAGAGCTGGTGCTTGAATTGTAGTGCGCTGTTACAAACTGGTGAGGGTTTTTATGCTGCAGGTTGTGGAGAAGCTGATCAGAGGTTTGGCCATGGAGGAGAGCAAGAACCTGTTTTCTCTGTTTGAACACAACTCCTGCACAGACCGAGCTTTGGAGAGCAGAGTGATTGTGGCCGATGTTCTGGCCAAGTTTGAGAGGTATGTATATCGCTGTCAGGTGTCATATACTCTAAATTCAGATCTAGAGTGATTTCCAACGGGCTAGTGGATTGTTTTAATCAATATGGTTGCTTGGACTGCGTCTGTATTTTTCCAGGTTGGCAGGTAGCGAAGAAGAGGAGGAGGAAGGAGAATGGAAACTCTACTTCAAGCTCTACTGCTTCTTGGATGTAGAGAGCATGCCAAAAGAAGGAGTGGAGTTTGCTTTCATGTTTGAGCAGGTGAGTGAAAAGAAGGAACCACTTATTAATTGCTCATTACTTTCTCCCAATTTAAATGAGGTCAAGTATTTTTCTCTGAACATTAATAGCACTAGTGATTACTTGAGTTAATTTCATAAATCCAAATAGGTTTGTATCAAAGTAAAACATGTCTGGATTGACACAAAATTAATTAGGGTTTTATCAAGAAAACTGATTATTGACTGTGGTGGACAGATTTATGACCTATTATTCTTTCTGTAAATTAAATTTAACATAATTTATATATAATAATTATATCAAAGCAAATTTAGTTGCCTTGAAGTTTCAGAATGGAATAATTATCCAAAAAGCACAAAAGTTCAGTAACCCCATAAATTAAGTGATGTCTCACATCTATATTGTGGAAAGTAATGTTATTAAATCAGTGTATTGCTTTTGTTACCCCAACACTGCTGCAAAATGAACAAAAAATGTCTTGTTTTGTCTCTCAGGCTCACGAGGTTTTGATAAGCGGTCACTTCCCGGGCTCAGAGGAGACTTTGCAGCACCTGGCCGCTTTACGTCTCCAGTATCTCCACAACGACGGGGCAGGGAGGGCCGGGTGGAGCCTGGGAAACGTTTATCCAGTCGGACGTCTCCGCAGTCGCATCATCCACTCCACCAAGCCGGGCGTCGGGGCCGCAGGTGGGGCCGGAGGAGCTGGAGGAGGAGCAGGAGATGGGAAAGGAACGATAGGAGGACCGGGAGGTATCGGGGGAGGGGTAGAGAAACGAAGGACCCCCAGCTTCCTGGACGGCACCCTGAGGAGAAGCTTCAAGACGGGGTCACTGAAGAAGCAGAAGGTCAGTGGTGGAAGTAGAGCTTGAGCCCATTTACTGCAAAGCTACACAAGGATTACACAACTCAAGCAAGTTTACAATAACTTATAGTAAAAGAGCTAAAACTTGCAAACACACAAGTTCTTTACTTTTTTTTAAGTTCAAATAAAATCTGTCTAATTCATACAGTACAATTAATTGTAGTTTAAAAAGTTATATTAACTAACAATATATTTTTACAGAAATATATAATTTTGTGAGCTCATTACTTTAAATACTTTTTTATTATTAAACCAATGATTCACTCTTGATGTTAAATACCGTCTCTCAGCTAAGACATCTGCTTGAGTTATACTTTGTAGAGGCTCAGGAGATCTTAGTGAATTGGACATCCATAATTTTACACCATCCACAGGGAAATATTTATTCGGTTGTTGTCTTATTAGGAGCTGTCTTTTTCCAGCTGCAGTTTCAGATCATTTCCAGTTGGTGGCAAAGTGTGACATGTCTAACGTGATGGATTTATGCATTCTGCTGAATTCCCATAAGCTCAGTCAAATAACGTCTGGTCTACTAAATGACAGCTGGACCTCCCAGGAAACTGGATCGCTTTCTGACTGACTGACCGTCTGATTGATAGTTTGACAGAATGTTCTTCACAGATTGGCTGACCCTTGTTGTTGCAGGTGGAGGAGGAGCAGATGCTGGAGATGTGGGTGAAGGAAGAGACGTCGGCCACACGGACGAGTGTTCTGGAGAAGTGGACCCGGCTGCAGGGCATGCCTCAGCATCAGGCCATGCTAAAATACATGAGCATTATCAAGGAGTGGCCTGGATATGGATCGACTCTGTTTGATGTGGAGGTGAGAAAACAATAGAGGAAACGATGGATCACAGAGATTTGTTAAAAAAAAAACACACACACACACACACAAAATACCTGACAAGTAACATATTTTTCTTTCTTCTCCTGTGTTTCCTCTGCCTTTTGTAGTGTAAAGAAGGTGGGTTCCCTCATGATCTGTGGCTGAGTGTGAGTGCTGACAACGTGTCAGTGTATAAACGCGGTGAACCGAAGCCACTGGAGACCTTCCAGTACGAACACATCACCTTCTTTGGGGCTTCACAGCCGTGCACCTACAAGGTCATCGTGGATGAGAGGGAGATGTTCTTTGAGACGCCACTGGTGAGTCATTATTCATTATTGGCCTTTTTTTTTTTCATCCTTGCAACGTCATATTATGTCCATCACTGATTCATTGTTTGGTCTATAAAATGTTGGATATCTTAATTTATCTTTTGACCTGATGGGGATCCGACTGGTAAAGTGAATAAAATCATTACGTTGGTGGTTCTGAGTGCCGGCGTTACCCTTTTCATCGAAATTGTGAAGAACGGCCATCACACTCCTATTATCTTTGTTGTTTAGTCGTATTTTATGTGTTGTTTATGTGGGGAGGACTTTTTATTTGCCTGATTGACCCACTTCTTTGAGGCCCTGTTGCTTTGATTTCCTTTTCTTTTTTCATATTCTTGTGAATCCCCTAACGTTATGGAAATGCAAACGAAAATTTGCTGTATTACCTCTTTCATTTTTGCCATGAAATGATCACTTCATCACAGCCAGATCAAGACAAATATTAACCCACCACATTTTTTTTCTCTCTCTTTAGGTCGGAGAGATCACCAAAATCATGAGAGCCTACATTAACATGGTGGTGAAGAAACGTTGCAGCATCATGTCAGTGACCAGTATAACCAGTTCCTGGGCCAGGTGATCAAACACAAATCAGCCAGAGCCCTCGGTTCATCCAGTGGCAACAGATGCCTCGAGCCACATGCATCGGTTGGTTGTTTTTATGGAGGCAGTCGCACCAGCCAGCTATTCCTCAAAGAAGAGTGATGGATGATCGAACGGGGAAAAGCAAGATAGAGGTGGACACACAAGCCAAACGCACACTCCACTGGCCTGGGTCTCACTTGGGATAAAGTGGGGGGGGTGGGGGGCGGGGTAAGGGATCTATTTAGAAATGCGCATGACAAAGAAAACAACCTGTATTTGGGGACGGCCTATTCAAATACATAACCTGCCAGTTCTAGTCCTGCATGTAGATGTTCAAGCACACTCCAAACTTCTCTCCGCTTCCCTTTCCGGACTTAACTCAGTAATAACAAGCACAACTCAGCCGTCCAGTCCCAGTCTGTCCCAAGTGCCCCCCCCCCTACCCCACCCAACCCCCAGTGCACTGCCAGACAGAAGAAGGCCACACTTTCTCAGTTAAATCTCTTTCTTTCTCACTCCTCCAATTTCAAGAGTCTCTCTCTTTCTCTTCATGTTTCCTCACTCCTGTTGCATCTTTGTTTGCTGTTGGTATTGAGTTATTATGCTAAATTCTTGCTTGCTTTCTCTCCGTTGTTCTCTCTCTCTCTGTCGTTTATCCGTCACATCAGCTGTGTCACATCTGTTTATGACTGAGAAAAAGGACTCGATGATGATTCTTCTTCAGGCTACTAAAGGGGAAAATGAGCTCCCTGTCCGACATAGTGTTCACTCGCTCACTCGTCAGTGCCACCGTGTGGCCACAAGAAGAAAACAAAGCCAAAGGAAATGGCTTTAAATGTTTCTGAACAATATCAAATAGATATTCTTGAGAAAAAAAGAGTAGAGGTTTTGCTTTGGAGGCTCTCCGGTCATGTTTACCTTGACACGGAGAGTCAGTGCATGGTTAACAGCCTCACTCGGCTCTACAAGGAGAACAATATCAACCAGAATAGTATGAGTTAAAACATTTCCCTATCTATGTCTACATTTAACACACACTACATATATCTACTGTATATTCACATACATGTACACATAAACTGAACCAACATGTATTGTTTTGTACTGTATTACACACATTATAAGAGTTATTATTGAATCTTTCAGTGGCCACTGCACTGTACAGTATATAGATGCCATACTAAATGCAATGTGAATGGTGCAATGTGAATGGTGTGAATAATGACCACTGTATTTCCAAATATGATGCCAACACTGTACATCATTCACTGGCTGTGCCATTAATGTGACTCACAGATAAATTAATCTTAAAAACACAGACTATATTGAGACAGGCTGCTGTGGTGGTCATGTTCGTGTTTTAATGATTTTATCATTGTTGTTGCCTGTGGGACTCAGTCTGCAGCATTAATTGGAGCCATACAATGTTGTATATCCTTGTCTGCTCATGCTATTCTCACTTTATTTCTTTATTAAGATCAGTGACTTGAACAACAATGCATAAAAGCTCCAGTTTGTCTGTGTTTCCAATCTGTTAATGAACATATGACTTTTATTACTGATACTACTAGTATTACTGTACTGTATGCCCTCTGCTATCTTAACCACCCTGAAGTGCTGTGTCTGGAATGCTGCTGTGCGTGTATGTGTGTGCGTGTGTGTGTGTGTGTGTGTGTGTGTGTGTGTGTGTGTGAGAGAGAGAGAGAGAGAGAGAGAGAGAGTGTGAGTGTATTTATGGTGTAACAGTTGGAAAAGAAAAGGGAAAAGAGAAATGAGAATTGTTTGTAATGAGTGTATTTCTTGGAAATAAGACGTATTTACATGACTAACCTTTGCAAAGAATGGTGTCGTGATTGTTAGTTAAAGGGAAAAGCATGGGATTATTAGGGCTAGGGGTTATTTAATTATTATTGTACTGTATGTATTGCAAGGTGTGTTTGGGAGGATAATGTATAAAAAAAATATATTGGATTTTTTCAGTCTCAGTGTAGGAGGAGCAGATAAGACACTGTGAGGATATGGGCTAAGAGATGGTTTTAATTGTGGACTGGGAATGCTGACAGTCATCACTGCTGTGTGTGTGTGTGCGTGTGCGTGTGCGTGTGCGTGTGTGTGTGTGTGTGTGTGTGGGTGTGTATTTTTGGACTGAAAGTGAAGTCACTGTTCTTTCACCTGACTCTGTGGCACTGCAGAGAGGTGGCAGCATCCCTATAACACATATTTGTAAACAAAGTGTTTCATCAAATATTTAGCAGGAATAACATGGAGAAAAGAAAACTGTCTAATATCCAAATGCGGTCTAATTAATTGTCTAATTTTGTTTAGCTAAAGTTCTTAAACTAGTTTTTGTGTCAATATTTGCTATGACAGTTATGGTTTGCCAGATACTTAAGTGAAGTTGAACTTCTTATGGTAAAATTATCTGTTGTCTATCTGGAGTGCCACATTCGGAGCCGTAGCCTGGATTTTAGAAATACTGAGGTCATGAGTCCAAGACCTTTAACCCCCAACCCAACCCCTAACCTCTAGAAAATTAGATCAGACACCAAAATTGTATTATGATAAGGGATATTTTATCTTTTATCTTTTTCTTAAGGTTCAGTTCTGAATATGGTTAAGGATTTTTTAAGGTTAAAGAGTTTTATGCTGTTTTCAAAGCCCACATTACCTGGAATAACATTTTGTTGAGGAAATGGCAGATTATTTATTTGGCCTGCAGGTATTCAAATAAAAAAGAAATGTCTTAAAATATATACATTTTCGATGTTAGGACTTAAACTCCCTTTTCCACTTTTTCTAAATTGCCCAAAATACCAAGGACATGACCTCAGTGTCCTCAACGGTAGCTTCGGCCCTGGCTGCATACGCACAGCCCACTGGGATCCTGCCTATGGAGTTAGAATAAGCAGAACTCACTGACAGGTTCCTGTTTGAACTTTAGGTTATTTTAGTTTTGGCTAAAATGAGCAGAGAACCAGAGAACCCATAAGCCATAATTAGGGAGGAACCTGTCTGTTCTAGTTATTCTACATCTATGGTTCTGTCTGTCACTGATATTGCACTGAGTAGGAAGAAGTTGCCCCCTAGTTGCTGAAATGCGATCAGCATCAACAATCAACAATAAATTGAAATGAGATTTTCTGATCGCAAATCTGTTTCCAAGGGCAACTTCATCACAACGGGTCCTGTTATCAGCCGCAGGCGGCCAGAGTGGGGCCCATTCTTATCTTATGTTATGCTTATTATCATCATTTACATAGTAAAACATTGTGCTTGTTATGAAAAAAAAAAAGAAAAGAGAAAGAGAGAGATATGTGTGTTGTTCTTTTTTATTTGTAACTGGCTTTACAAAATTATGCTTTAATAAATTATTGGAATTATTGTCCTCTATTTCATGTCGCCTCTGTGAATTTATTTTGACTCTCAAACAGCGGTTGGAAGGAACTAAGGACTAAAGAAAATGAGAGAAGACATTTTTAATTATTAGTTTTTTTCTTTTTGAATGCAGGACTTTTTTTTTGCAGTATTTTTTATATTGCTGACTTGGTATATTAGTATCTAGAATACTTATGCACTAGCCTACTGCCTAAAAGGAAAAACTGCTCAGACGCACACACACGCCTTCCTCCTCTTTTGTCTTCGGTGCGTAATGAGCGTGCGTCAGGCTTCAGCGTTTGGTTCCTTCTCGGCAAGTTCACTTTTTGAGTTTCAGCAGCCAAATTATTTCCGGTTTGTGTGCTCACGGGTTTTTCAAACCTTCTCAGACGAAAAGTCAAAGGAATAGCATCTGGATTAATCTGCGTCTCAGAGTCGTGACGATGGCTTCGCGGATTTTACCCGCTGCTCTCCTGCTTCTCTTCGGTTTGGCGACAGTTTTCGGTCAGACTTCCGCACCTGGCCAAGGTAGGAGTGGGAATCAGTGACGCTGTGGTGAATGAGGAAAAATCACATCTCCATTTTTATTTAATTCCTTTACAAATCCACACCTGATTTAGTGGAGCTTTTCCTTGGCCATGAATTACAATATTCTTTCTCTTTTTAGAACTGTATTGTTTTAGCTCCCTTGTGACACTTTCTGTTAATAATGGGAATGAAACATTAAGCAACCCAAAACACTTTATTTGAGCTGTGTTGGTCCTGAATTATATTCCCTTGTTTGTATTTTCTGGTTTACTCTCTGATTTATCATAAAATAGAGAACATCTTGGGTAAAGGCTATTTCAGCTACACATAAAGGCCTTTGTTAGTTTCATATCTTTATGTATTTTTTAAACCTCTCAGCAGGAACAATGCCTCTTTTTTAGGTCACAACCCCTCTCAGGTTTTCTGTATCAGAGTAAAGAAACCTGCAGCAACAAACAAACCCACCGCATAAGATTGAGACAGTTTACACTTTTAATTTTATAGAAACATGGTCTACAATTAGACAAACCAAGCTGTTTTCCTGTGCAGTCTGCTGATAATACCGTGACTGGTCTGGAGCCTGTGTTTACTGTGCTGTGTCTCCATGGAAAATGCCTCAGGAGGATTAGTAGTAGCTACAAAAACCCCAGTGTGCACAGGCCACATTTAATCTGCTTCTCATGGTGTTTTCAGCTAATATTGGAGTACTTTATCTTAGCTAAATGTTTGGACCTCTGAAAGACAACATGTTGACTGAGTTCACTCCCTTACTTACCCTTTGTGGATGATTTTGGGTGTTAAAACTAAATTGACTTTTTCCCCCCCCACAGCTTGTGAGGCGAAGAATGGGACAAACTGCGAGGAATGTCTGCGAAATGTGACGGTAAATCCTGTGTGTGTGTGTGTGTGTGTGTGTGTGTGTGTGTGTGTGTGTGTGTGTGTGTGCCTTTGCATGATGGAAAAATAAGTGCTCTAGGTGTAGGAACCATAGCCAGTGGCTCCTCCTCCACCGCCACACCTGTTAGACCGGTTTGAGGAGTAACTGATCTGTCATCCACTCCCACCCTCCTCCTCCATTTTCTACTTTGCTTGTATTCTATTATTGCCCAGAATACCTTACCAGAAATTGTTTGTTCAAATGATATTGAGACCATTATGTGTGTTGGTATTTTTACAGTGCCTGTGGTGCCTCAAAACCAAGTCGTGTATAACGTATCCAGTGAGGACCATCCTTCCACCACATGCACTCTGTCCACTGAATGACGCACGCTGGGGGCTCTGCTGGAGTAAGAGATCTACTTATCTACATATACAAATATGTATTCATGAAAAAATCTTGAGGAAGAGAGGTTGTAAACTAAAGCTCATACAAAGACATCTTTGAAAAATTCATATAGAGAAAAATAAAAGGAGAAAAGGAGGCCACACAATAGTAAATGTGTAGTTTGCGCTTTAAGAAAATCAGCGTTTCTAAACCACAAAACCCCATGTGCCAGAGTACAAAGTGTGAAAATGTTTGGTTTCATAGTGTCCTCTAACATTATACTACTTCATCACCGCAACGGATTCCTTACAAATTTAGCAAAACGTATATCAACTTGACTTATTTTCCCAACATAAAGGCAATTCATACAACTTATGATGCTCATAAAAATGTATACCATGGCTACAGAAAATACTTGTTTATGATTGGCCGGCAGATATCTGTAGTTTCATTCTGTTCTACTGGTAACCATAGCAACATCACTCCTCTCTGTTAAATGACAAACAATCTTTAAAAATGATGGAAGTGTATGTGATTCTCATTTTGCCAATAGGAAGTGGCCACAACACCTCATCCTCAACTTCAAGATAAAGACAACCTAGCATGTATTATTGCAAACATAATGCTTTGTAGGGTATAGGCAATAATAGCTTATATCACAATATACAATTATAAATGTAGATAACAATATCAATATATATTATGATATAATACATTTCCTGAAACAATCTGTTGCAAATTTGCTAATGGATAAAATAACCAAGACTAATAACAGGAATGCCTGTTTTTAGTTAATAAAGTAAATATAATTTCTGACAATCAAAGTATATGAAGCAGTACTGCTCATTGATTTGCAACATAACATATTCCATTAAATTTGCCTTTATGATTGCAAAGAAGTACTGAGACAATGAAATACATTAGTGCATATACTGTATATATTACATCGCTCTAATACAGTCATATTTCAGGGTAGTAGTAGTATCAAAATCCAAACAAGATAATAAACTTGCAAGCCTTAACAAGCACCTCAAGGTCAGAGTCCAGCAAAATGTTGAACATAGGTAATTAAACATTCTGAAACAAGGAGTTCTTAAACATTTGATGTGCATTTTACTTCAATTAATTTCTTTTACGTCTGAATGCTGATTTCAGGACTTGCGGACTGACCTTTTATGTCTAAAATTCTAAGAATAACATTACAATCAAACAACATTACAAGTGGTTGAGAGTGCTGCGGTCGATTATAGTCACCTTGCAATGTACTTGCAAAGATTAGTGCGATTTAGAGTGATTATGCCAGGGAGAAAAGCAAAAGAAAAGGGGTAGAAAATAGTTTGTCATTGTGTTTCTCTGTCTCGGTCTGTAGTGAACTTCCAGACGTTGATAATCACCTTGGCAGTAGTTGGTGGGATTATCATCATCGCCTTCCTGGTCTGCCTGTTCTGCTGCTGCAAGTGTGAGAACTTTGGGTAAGTGTTTGCAAGAACGCGACTGGTTTCATAGAGTACCTTTTATGATGACCTTTTGGTATAGGAAAAAGCTCAGACATTACTCATTATGTGATATTGCTAAAGGACTACTGTAACCTGTTTGTTCGAGTGTGCAATTTTCTAGCATTTAGTCATTAGACACGAGACATGAATAAAATAGTATACACTTAAAATAACAAAAACAATTAATTATAAAAGTTATTTTTAGTTAGTGTATTTCAATGAGTGATTCCAAAATCACACATTTCGTGAGAAGTAAAAACATATCTACCGTAAATGTTTGAATTATTTAGATATATGTATCAGGTTTTGTGGTTAATCTGCATCAATCAAATGTATGTATATAGCATGTTTTTACAGACAAAAGGTCACAAAGTGCTTGACAGGAGCAGAAAACAAAAAATGAAAACAAAGTGAACATACAAGGGGCCAAAACATTACAAGGGGTTCGTAAAAGAGCACAATAAAATACACAATAAAATTAAATAAATAAAAACGGATTAAAAGCAGGCCATGGAGCGTGAAATTACCCAAACGACAACACGGAATCAGCAAACCGTAGGAGTGCAGGCAGAGCATTTCATAGCTTTGGAGCTACTGCCTCAAAAGCTCGGTCACCTCGGGTCTTAAGGAGAGTGTGTAGGACGGACGGTAGATTTAACAGGTTTGACCTGAGATGGCTGGTAAATAAGGGCGAAGTAGTTCATCCACATATGCAGGAGTCTGGCCGTGTAGTGCTCTGTAAGTGAGAGTGAGAATTTTGAATTGAAAGTGAATCCTATACTCTACAGGGAGCCAGTGAAGAGATCTGAGTATGGCGGTGATGTGCTTCCTGGGTTTTGCATGTTTAACTCTGATCCCATCGCTCTCATTTAACCCCTTTCAATTTATGTTTCTATAAATATCTGACCTTCTGAGATATGCAGCTGTAGCTCACCTAATCACCTTCTCAACATAGGTAGAACACAGCTGCTTTAGTCTGTAGAATGGAGACGATGGTAGATCCACAGTGATTTGTAGTTGGAAAGAAGTTCTGTTTGAGATAATTTTATCTGTGGTATGTCAGTAATCCAATATAGGCTTCAAGTTACAGACAGTTACGTCCAGGTATTATGCATTAGGTTAAAAATGGTTAACTTAAGCTACGCACTTATTGCCCCAGATGGTTTAAGTGTGGTATTCTGCACTTGAAACACAAACTGTGACCTGTCTCAGAATAACACTAACTTTGGTCTGTGTGTTAGATCCAGAAGGTCGGAGGCCAAGATGGAGAGACAGGCCAATAAGACGAGAACCAAGCAGGAAGAAAGGTGAGAAAAATAATGTTTTGTGACTGCAACACAAGTCTCAAGGCTGACCTGGTTTCTTCTTTTGTGAGTGCATCTTTATTAGAGTTGAATCCCCTGTGCCGAAAGATGTTCCAAGAGACATTGTCCATATCCACAACAATATCAGATGTACATGGTGGAGTTGAATTTGCAGTTCAAATTGTTAATAACGATGTGAAACATAAAAGTAATTCAGTCTGGTATCAGGCTGCGTCTTCACGTAAACTTGCTAGCGGTGCGTCGATGCACTGTTAACGCAATCCGACCCCTCCTCACTGCCACCACCTTTTCTAAGCTCTCCCATCGTGGAATATTTACAGGTTTATCCCATAGATTATATAAGAAGGTGTATCCAGGACACAGAGCTTGTTCCCTCAA
The DNA here is from genome assembly GCA_016806645.1 of Ophiodon elongatus. NCBI lineage: Eukaryota > Metazoa > Chordata > Actinopteri > Perciformes > Hexagrammidae > Ophiodon > Ophiodon elongatus. The sequence continues at coordinate 356,181 of JACSYO010002166.1, forward strand.
TGAACAAAAAACTCACACTTCCCTCATCCATGCTGCTTTGCCCAACTGTTATTTATTTTCTGATATACTTTGGTCCCATATCAATGTTTTCATGCAGATGGCACTTTCAACCAGTGTGTAACGTTTTTAGTGGCTCTTGTTCAAGTGAAGTTCAGCCGACCTCTTGATTCAGCAGTGATTTATAATATTTGTTTGTATTTGTCCTTACAGTACGAATACCCAATGTACAGTAGATGTATCCATATAGAGATGCATACACAAAAGATACTTTAATATAATAGCTGAATAACTACAAGTCCATATTTGGCTTTTCTGGGTCTATGCACATCTTAGGGTGCATGTTAATATTTCCCCTGTATTACTTCTCAGGTATTCTCAATGTGTACGATAGTCTCATGTTATACAATCTACGTGTCACCTTACGTGCTAGCTGCCCATGTTGCATTGTTTGTCATAATCCAAATCAGTTTCCTTCATCGCAAACCAGAAAAGCACACGTCAAACTGTTACCAGTCAAAACTGGTTTGTGGCCACATGACTTTTAAGTGTGTGAAAAATATTATCAGTCACCGTATCACTCTGAAGAGATTGCTTTGTTCTTACAGGAGGACAGAAATGAAACAGAGACATGACGACATCAGGAAGAAATATGGTGAGCCCTCTCTCTTGCTGATGCACTTTTTCATACACATGTGTACATGCTAACATAGTCATAACAGATATGTGTTCTGTTCCTAAATGCTAAATATGGGCTTCTGAACGTTTGATTGAAGAATTAATTAAAAACTGCAAAATTTGATTGTTTTTCTGGTTTATACTTGACAGATTATTAAAGAAATAATAGTCAGACGTTTTAGAAAATGCGCTTATATGATTTCTTGCCAAAGCTTAGATGAGAAGAATTACACCAATCTTATGTTTGTAGTAAATATGAAGCTACCAGCAGCCAGTAAGCTCAGCTTAGCATAGCACAGGGACTGGAAACAGGAGGAGACAGCCAGTCTGGCTCCGTTCAAAGGTAACAAAGTCTACCTCTAAAGATCACGAATTAAGACGATATATTATGTTTGTTTAATCCTCACAAAAAACAAAGTGTGACAAAGACGTGTAGCGCTACAGTTACTCCCTGAAGTTACCACTTGTTGCTAGAGTCAAGTGTGTCATTTTTACACTTTGGTTTTTGGATTTATACAAACACAATACAACACGTTAATTAGTGAATTTAAGACTCGCTGGTAGGCAAATTATTGTATCTTCAGACAGAGCCACGCTAGATGTTTCCCTTTTGTTTCCAGTATTTGTGCTAAGCTAAGCTAACTAGCTTCTGTTGGTAGCTTTATATTTAACTGACAGACATGAGAATGTTACCGATCCTCTTCTCTTAATGCCCAGTAAGAAAACAGTATTCCCCATAATCTCAGACTACTTTCTTAAATCAATGTATGACTCTACTGATTGTGTTATGTTTCTCCAGGTCTAGGTGGGCAAAATCCATACTCCAAATTTGCATGAGAGGATTTACACCACGGTCCTTCTGTTTTTTCCTGAACTCTGACCTCTCACGCAACAGACATTAACAACATGTCTTGTAGACATGAGAATGTAAGCTATAACTAAGACAATTTCAGAAAAGTGACAGTTGTTTTGTGTGTATATATTCATATCTATGTAGAGATAGAGATAGATGGAGATATATATAGGTTTGTCTGGCTTCCTCCAGCCAATAAACAGGAATGTTGAGGAATGTGATGACCTAAGAGGCAGCAGTGTTCTTCAATACTATAATAGTCGATCCTGTGGCAGTTATACTATTTATTAGGGTTAACTTTTAAGTTTAATTGTACAGAATGGAAAATAATCCAGTTTGGTAGCTTCTTTCTTTTATTTCTTAAGAAAATATGTTGCATCTGCAAATTTGGTTTGCTCCTCTGAGTTGCTGCTGATTTAGAGATATACTTAGAAAATTATGTATTCTATTTTTGTACTTTGTGATTTCTTCTCTTGTTCCAAATTGACTCATCCCTTTACAAAATGTAGGAGGCCATTTTTGTTGTGGTACTGCTGTATGTTTCACTGAAATCAATAAATCTTCACCCTTTCTTCTAGAATTGATAAAGTAATCATTAAATTCTTGAATATTGAATGTGTTGATCCTCAATTTGGATGAGTTTGCATAATTCTACATTTGCCTGTGTATCCTGCAAAGACACACAAGCCAAATAAAAGACTTTGGATTCATTATTTAATTAGCGCTGGACTTTTATTGCTTTTGTTTTGCCTGTATTATGCTTTATTAAAAACACAACTTTTTCCTTAAATTTTGTATTTTGGGTTATTAAAAAGTGAAAGTTCATTGATTTAAAAGTGTAAATGCTTAAAACACCTCACCCCAGGTCTTTAGAGGCTGAAGGCTGACACCTGCAAGACATTTTTTATTTTGTCCCATTTTATACCAACAGCATTTGGGATATTTTATGTCACAATTGATCCTGAGCATAAATTTAATCTGATATATAACAAATACAATTATGATAAATCACCAGGCAATAATGGGTTAGGGAATTTACTAAATAAATTGAAAATGCTGAATTGTATTTTTCTGAAGAAGCAATTGATATTACCAAAGGAAATGAACAAATCACTATCACTGAAGGAAACTAGTGACACATCAGTGATGACAAATTACTATATACATATGTATATTTTTTTAAATGCCGTCATGATTATAGACATTAGACATTAGTGAGGGTTTATGTGGAGTCAACCAATTTCAATCTAGTTGAATACAATTTTTAATGCAAAACATATGATTGGATTTGGACAGCACTGCAGCTCTTAAAACATAGCAACTGTAATGATTCTTTTAAAATACCATATGGCACAAGAGCTTCAGTGATAGATGTATTCATCAAGGTTGTTCAATCAGTCTGCCTTTTTTTTGTTATTAGCACAAGTAAGTACACAACAAATTCAGAAACGATTATTCTAATGGTATTAAGATATGGAAAGGCAATGGGCTTCCTCAGTTATCACTTGTGTGACGTCTAATGTTGAATCATCAAAGATGTGTTATTTGCTTCTTAATAAGTTCACAAAGACTTTACCTTGACTTTGTATACCCTTCTATTTCAAAACTTTAAATCAGAAAAAGATGAATCTCTTGCCCATGCTTTTGTGCCCTATTCTCAGTTCTCAATTCAAAACCCGTTAAGGCACAAATACATTGTCACTAATATCTGTGAGACATTCAAGCATGTTGTCAAAACTGCCGGTGCCAAGTAAGTATAGGAGAACTTTTTTTTAATTTATTTTTATTTTTATGCTGGCTTATCTGTGTGTTTGTGTAGTTTCTGTTAGTGCTGATGTTATATTTTTCAACAGCATACAATTTTTTTTAGATTGCACTTAATATTTGAAAATGTGTTGTACAAGCTCTTATTTATGTAATGACTGCCACATGTTTTGATTTTCTTCATGACTTAATTCAACATGATTTATAATTGTTTTTACACCTAATTTACCACAAATACGAGTATTCAGAGGTGTTGACACAGTACCAACCTTCATAGGTTGTTCTGTCCGCGTGCTCGAGAATTTTGCATAGGTGCGCGCCCCCGTTTCCGCGCTCCCGCGGTTTGGTCGTCACGTGGTCCTTCCAGATCCAATCGTGTGTGCGCAACTTCGGTCCAAAGCGCGTACCCGTCAGCGGAGGAAAGGAGAGGACAGAAGGCGGCAGAAAGACAAATACTGCCCAATTAACCGACTATTCTGAAAACACACACACGAAATACAGCCAAGATGTCAGAGGAAAAGCCAAAGGTAAGATACAGGTTGAGAGAGCTGTAGATTTGAAGAGATGGCTGAGTCGAGCTCCTGCCAAACCATTTCTCAGATGTGCAATCTAAAATGGCCTGGTTTGCACGTTTCTTTGAATCGGCGCAGTGTTTGTTTCGCAAATGAATGAGTACCCGCACAGCCATCTACGTTTACCTGCGCTCACACAACACACTGTAGATGTTGATACGAGATATTCTGTCCCAACTAACCAGAGCCTCGAAGACAGCGAGCATAAATACCAATCACACCATGATTGTCATTTGCGGATTTTTTTTTCTTTGTCAAAACGGGACCACGTTATGTCCGCAACGCCACAAACGCCGCAACTGCAGCGGCGTCAAAAGAGCGCCAATGGCGCACACGAACCGACCGAAGTACTCGTGCTTTTGTGGCTGTTTTCTAAACGTGCCGGTGCTTGTTTTGCCTCCGTGCAACAAAACAAAAGCGCTAGCGTCGTTAGCCGGCAGCTAAACTCGGCAGTGGTCTTAAAGGGCTGGCGTGTCAACCAACTAGCCCCGGAGCTAATCATGCTAACGTTAGCATCAGTGACTGAAGCAACACATTGTACCCAGCATGCATTGCTCTGTAGACATTTGAACCGAATCAAACTTCACGGTAAACAAAATAGTGGAGACTGTATTCCTCCACCACACAAAGTTACAGGCTTGCAGCCTGAAGTCTGGTAACTGCTCACTAGTTGGCTGTTAAATGTGGCTCTTGTTTTGTTGTTGTAGTGCATCTGTGACTCTTGTATTAACTCCTGACTAATGTTTGTTGTGTCACCGTTACTGCTGGTTTACCTGATGTTCAACGCGTTTGTCTCTGCAGGAGGGAGTGAAGACTGAGAACGATCACATCAACCTCAAGGTTGCAGGACAAGATGGGTCGGTGGTCCAGTTTAAAATCAAAAGGCACACACCGCTCAGCAAGCTAATGAAGGCGTACTGCGACCGACAGGTGAGCTGGACGCCTAAATAACTGCTTTCCTCTCCAGCGACACACAATTATTTTGGGATTTGCTGTTACGCCTCAGTCAGCGCCGCCCGTTACCCGCACACTTTGCTTTGCTCTTGCTGTCCCATAAATGCTTTCATTCATCCTCATGTCTGTTGTCGCTTCTGCAGGGCCTCGCAATAAGGCAGATCAGGTTCAGGTTTGATGGCCAGCCTATCAATGAGACGGATACACCTGCACAGGTAAGACCGTATTCTCTATTCACCTTTCTATTCTCTCATTACCTCACTGAAACAAGCTTTCTACGTGATGGTACAACATTAAAGAAGTCTTTCACTATTAGAGAATTCTCCAGACACTTTTATTTTTTTAACATTCAGCATCTTTTAATAGTCTTAAATTGGAGAGTTTTATACTTCTATCTCTGCATAATTTTACACGTTCAGTTATTGTTTATATTCACTGACTGGAATCTCTTTCCCTCTGCTTCTCTCAGCTGGAGATGGAAGATGAAGACACCATAGATGTTTTCCAGCAGCAGACAGGCGGGCACTGTTAAGCCCTCCCCACCTCATTGACGACCACCCTCAGACCACGCCCTCGGCCACTTTCACTGTCCCTCCCCATCGCTCCTCTCAGCCTATTATTATTATTATTATTATTATTATTATTATTATTATTATCATTATTATAATAATAATAATTTATTATTATTATTATTTCTCCAGTTTCAAGATGTCTGTCATGGTTTTTCGTCAGGTGTGTGGGGGGAGGGGGCTCCTCAGCTGTTTATGTACCGTCTCAGCCAGGACTGAACTTTTGTGCGTGTCGACAGTCTCTCCGCTGGCCAATCAGGACAACAATTCCTTCTGGCATCGCAGGCTGTGATTGGACCAACAGCACGTCACAGCGGTTCCTGGTTTGTCAGCGCTTCTCATTCACTCTCCAGTGAAAGCTTAGTATCCAGTAGTCCGTCAAGGTTTTCATCCATCGGGGTCAAATGCGAGGCTCTGCCAGTTTTTGTCCGGGGGTCACAGTCAGTGGGCATGAAAATGGTTTGAAGTGGAAGCACTATCTGAACTTAATACACACGGGCCGCCTTCCATTTCACTTCGCTTTTATGTGTTTTTTGTCTGACCGGTGGCTCCTGCTTTTCTGTCAAAAAGGCATTTTAATTCTCTCTACATTTTAGGTGCTTTTGCTAAAAAGTTCTGCAATGCTTTTGTATTTTTTGTTTTTGTTGATTTTTCTTTTAACAATTAACAACCAGGGAGCTTGTTGATTTTTCTGTACAGAAGTATCTGAGTGAGCGTTAGATAAAAGTTGGGTTGCTTGGACCAATACTCCAAAGACCGAACTTCTGTTTCATATTTGATGTACTTGGATCACTCTAAAAGCAAACTGCAAGGTCAAAACAGTCACATTTTAAGGGAGTTTGTATTTCATTGATGTTATTTGCTTCCTCTTTGACTTCTACTAATTGAGAAAGGTTGTGGGTGTCCGTGGTACAGACTTTTATTCGCTCATGCAGACAAATGCCGGTTTAGGGGAGGGAAATTTAATTTATCCTTTGTTTGAGATGGTAAGGGTCTGGCTGTGTAAGATAAGTCTCTTGATGTAGAATACATAACTTTGTTTTCTGATGAAGCGGGCCAGTGGCCAGTCCTTTACGGTATTCTTACAAGTGGCTCTGCTTGTGGGTTTTACATTTTGGGGGAGTGAAAGTAGTGGGTTGGCCTGACTGGAAATGTCGTTCCGCAATGCTGTTTTGGGGTCAGCTGTCTCATCTCTGTATTGTCCTTGCGAATGTAGGCAGATGGGACAACTGATTTCTAAATGTGTTTTGAAGAGGAACTGATTTCAGTTGAGCAGGGATGCCCAACAAAAGTCGGTATGGTTTTTGTTCACACGTTCTGAAGACACTTTTCACTGCTATGTCAACTGGCGCGCTGTTTCCTTGTATGTACAAGGCAGACGTTTCAGGCCATTTGTTCAAAAGCCCGACTGCAGTGCTGCAAACGGCGAGATCCCAAGTGGTGACGAGTGTCTTCAACATTTTACAGTTCAGACTAGGATGCATGCAGTTTGTTGCATATCGGGGGGGGGGCAAGGAGGCCAACCAATGGAGTTGGGAGAATAGTGCTCTGTACCCACAGGGCCCCGTTCTTTGTACGGAGATAACAGAGTTGGCTTCATTTGATTGATGGCCAGACTTGAGCTTGGGTTTTTCAGTTCAGTCGGGATGTCCTGCTGTTAAAGTAAGTAGTCCTTGTGCTTAAATCCTGCAGAGGTGCAGCTTTATTCAGAGTGAGTTAAATCATGACAACCCTTTTTTTTTAGTTTATTTTCAGATGAGGCTACATCTTTGGGGACACTAACTGATCTGTTATTGTCATCACTGAACAAGGTTTGAGTAAAGTCTTGCATACTTAAGTACAACAAAATAAAACAAATGCAATTTTAGAGGATGAATTAGACTTTTCTTTTGGCGCACTGTGAACTCTACTTTTCCCAAATTTAATATTCAACATAAATGTTAAAAAGGATATTAACTGTACTGACACCTGCTGAAATATTCACTACTGTCCACTCTGGCCCCAATAAATATTCAATTACATTTAAGGACTACCCATATCTCGTCATTTCCACAGTCATTAACATCACGCATGAGACAAAATTGTTCCATAGACGTGCTAAATCTGTGAGTGATTACTCTCGAGGACATTTCTCTGCACAAGCCAGTCACAAGTAACGATCCTGGTTTTAGCTTTCCAGTCTCGCAAAATAAGAGCACAGTTATCAAGACAGCCTTCCACTTGCATTTGAACAACTGAGTTAGCTTGACCGAGATCTTTTGAGCTGGCTAACATACGAGCTAAGCCATGTAATGTACGAAGAACGGGGCCCATGTCTTGTCATGTTATTTGTTTCTCTACTGATTTGTACATTATTTGTGGTCTTTTACTACTGTATACAATAAATATAGTTTGGTACTCAGATTTGCTGTTGCGAGCATCATTATTTTTGTATTTGTGTATCCAGAAATTGGTCAATAATTTAAATGTTTATTATAATGCTTTACAACTATCCGCATGCAACATTAAGTTAATTGAGGACTCTTAATTGCCCGTGGTTGTCTGTGACTAGTTCCATATTTTATTAGTTTGTAGGGCAAGGACACAAAACTAACTGATTCTACATAATTTAGAGCCTAAACACGCTCACAATAACTGTCCCTTGATGTGCTTTAAAAAGAAAGTACAGTACATGATTCTGGTATTACTAAGAAGCCGTTGCTATTTTTGCTGGAAGAGGTTCCTGCCTGTTTCATCCAAACTGGCCTTATGGGTCATGGCTGTCATTGAATTATATATATAGTGGCTGTGTGATGTATAGTTTTATATTTTAAACGGAAGTATTTAGGTTTTTGAAGAGGTTTCATGTTCAAAATGCAATTAAATACTTACAATGTAATGACCACAATAATCGTTTTAAAGGTGGCAATTTATTTTGTATGTGGTTGAAGACATGTTGATTCACTGTTCAGAATTTCAATGTTGATTTATAACTTTTTGCAGACTTTGGAAAGCCCCATTTATATTCACCTTTCTTCTTTTTTTTGTGGTCTATTATGCAAGCCAAGGTTTGAATTCCCACTGAGGCCCTGTTAGACATGTATGACCAAGTACTTCAGAAAGAAACTCCACGTGTCCTGAAGAAAATAGACAGCTAGGTGGTGCCAGTTAACTATGATAGTCTCACGTGTCTGTCAGGCTTGGTTTATCCTCCACATAATGCACTTTAACTTAAATACAAAAGCGATAAAAGAATTCTGCATAGAATTGAAGACTGACATTGGATCAAAACGAAAGTTAGAATTACCATTTCCATATGCCCTGAAATGCAAATGTCTTTTAGACGTCACCTTGAGAGAACACGGATCACTAATGAAAGAAGCAGGCTAAAAAAAGATGTTGGTATCTTAAGTTGGATAATTATTTCAAATAACTTCCAGGAAATCCCGATTTAGAATCTTAAATCTCATCTGACACACTGACTGACTGTTACATTAAGCACAACTGGAACAGTGATAAGACTGATGGCAGCAGTCAGTGCGTCAAACAAGGAATAAGGAAGAGCAACCGCGTGAATGGACAATTTACATTCACTTTATCTGCATCTCAACAGGTCCTTCTGAAACTACATGCCTGGAAGGAAGAAAGATTAATGAATGGATAGAGGAAGAGGAGCACGGCAGAGTTGATATCTCGCAACCTGATCTGTGTGCAGTCTATGCTTTTAATGTGGGCGAGAGGAAGAGAGACAAAGTGCATTTGCCTTGTAAATGTGCCAGTCGCAGGATGAGAGGATTCGGAGAGATCTGACACAACCCAAGATGCCGACTTCTGTCATAACACAGTCTGATTATTTCACGAGTGCCTGGTAACCAACAAACCCGAGTCAAATAGACTTAGAAGTGAAATTAAATTGTTCGGTGACCACGGATAATCAAAACTTTGTATTTAAAAGTCCCCTCCTGCGATGTAGCCACTGAGCCAAATCAACCCTCTTACTGCTTTGCCATTGTAGGGATTCCTAATGTCACTGCCCTGGGACTTCATTCCTCTTCCAATGAGTAATATTTACAGGACATTCTTTTTTGATACTTTAATAGCACAGCTGGGTCCATGCACATTCCACGGTTTCTCAGGTAATAAACTACGGGATAACCGCTAATACGATAATAGCTCAGCTCATATCCATCTATCCATTAGTGGACCAAAGGTCACATGTGTTCTGTTGTTTTTAGGTTTTCTTTTAATTACATTTTGTCTGCTAAGGCTTCTCTCAGGTCGTGAATGTCTGGAGGAATCTGTCTTTTGACAGTTTCCCCCCCCCAATACTATTACATTAGAATAGTCTGCTTGTCTGTCAGTCAGTCTGTGTGTATGTGAGCACACACACACAAACACACACCAAGTGTAGCAGCTCACCCCTCTGGCAGGTCTGTGTCATTAGAGGCGGTTGAGGGAGGATGAGTGACAGGCTGGTTGGTGATTTGCATGGCTCTGGTGTTTAAAAGGAGCTGCAGGTGCAGGATTCTCCACACAGATGCAAGGATTCCGCCCCCTAAGCACAGAGGAATCCCAGCTTTAAGTCTTCTCTTTTTCTGTTTGAGAATCTTAAGTAGCCAGTATAGCCTTTGATGACTTTGAGCAGAGTTTGTTGGCTGGACATTTTTCTTTGGAACTAAAAAAAGAAAATGCTCACTTGGATCAAAATGAAGAAAACAAGGTTTGTATTGTGACTCAAGATAGAGACAACAAGAGCAACACAAAGAGAAATATGGAGACGTTTGTACCAGCTGGCAACTGAACCAAATAGGCTTTTTGTGATGACATCGCTCATATTTGTGCTCCTCCTCATCCTGGGGTTAAGGGCCTTTGACACCACCGCAGACACATGGAGACGCTGCACAGGTATTGTACCATTTTATTCTATTTCACCTCTTTCAACCTCAGCTTTTCTCTCTATTACCTCAGCTCACTTCAACAGATCTGACGTTCAGTTAATGATTATCCCATGGATGGTTTACGGTTTCATCTGAAAACCTGGGAAACCCCTCCAGCTAAAATTCTTTTGGATAATTCCAACTGTCTGTCTGCTTACAGTAAAGTGGGAGTGTTTGTGTGCACAGTATTGCGTGCAATATTAACTTAAATTAACATCCACAAACAAGTACAGACATTGGATGTGGTTAGGATTCCACAATATATCAGGACGAACAGGGTGCATGTTTATAAGATGTCTCATCAATTTCAGAGCCATTCTCTTTTGTTATTCACGCCGTTCAAAGAGCCTCTTCGTTTATACAACCCCTCCTAAAATCTCCTATAGCTCCAACGCCACCCAGGGCTCTTTCTCACACGTCCGGGACTCCAGCATGCCGTGACATTAGTTGATTTATTAGTTTATTGCAGTTATTCTCAAACTTTTTAAGGTGTGTCCCTTACAAGCTATGACTTATTTTTTGTTTCAAATGGTATTTATTAAACTATGAGCAGTGTGGTACTAATACCACACTGTAAAAGTGCTGTTACTTTAGCAAAAGTGTCTACATGGCTGCTACTACTAAATGATTGTTTTGCCACGGTGACGGTGACGGCCGCAGCCAGGTTGTCCGTTCGTATGGTCCATTCTCGTGAACGCGATATTTCAGGCACACCTGGAGGGAATTTCTTCAAATTTGGCACAAGCAAGCATCTACTTGGACTCAAGGATGAACTGATTCGATTTTGGTGCTCAAGGGTCAAAGGTCAAGGTCACTGTGACCTCATGTCCGCCCTGTTCTCGTGGTATGTCAGAAACACAGTGAGTCAATTTCTTTAAATTTGGCACAAGCATCCACTTACACTCAAGAATGAACTCATGAGTATTTGGTGGTCAAAGGTCACTGTGACTCCACAAAACACCGTTTTTTCCATAACTTATATGCTAATTATGACAATTTCACACAAATGTCGAACATGATAAATTGATTAAGTGATAACACTCTGGACGGACATTGATGTCAACTGCAACATCATTGGTTGGCAGAGGCATAAAGGTAAATCTTGTTTTTTGTTATGAATTAATCTGCCGATTATTTTCTTGAATAATCGATTGATTGTTTGGATTGTAAAAATTCTGAATGGTGAGAAATGTTTGTCATAATCAGGCAAAGCCCAAAGTGAAACCATCACACTTATTGTCATTTAAAAGATTTTGCATGGAAAATGATCAAGACACATTGATGATCGATTTAATTGACTAATTATTTCAGCTGTACTTGTATATTCTATTGGCATCATATTATATCCTCTTTTCATATGTTTTGTATGCAAAAATCTTGATTTGTAAAGTAACTAAGCTATCAAATAAATATAGTTAGTAAAAAGTACAATATTTCCCTCTGAAATGTAATAGAGTGAAAGTATGAAGTACAGCATGAAAAGAAACTACTCAAATAAAGACCAAGTATGAAGTACATAAATACAGTACTTGAGTAAATACACAAACATTCCACCAATTCTTATGAGAGATTTTTCTCTTTTCCTGTGGTTAACTTTTAATACTTTTTAGAAACTTTCAGAAAAATCTAAAAAATTCACTTAATTTCGGGAGCTCCCTGCTATTCCGTTTATCTCAGGGCTCCTTTAGAGAGAAACAACTGGTTTAGGAATTTCTGCATAAAAAGACTTGAGCAGTAAAACAATCTTCCTGACCTCTTTATTTGCATATTGTCTGCAGATTTGCTTCCTCTGGATCTTCTGTCTTTTGTCCTCGCGAGGGACCCCTCCAAACTCATGGCAGGGGTGCAAATGAAGGAGGCTGGAGGGGTGAGGGGTGTGCATTTCTCAAGCCCTCATACCTCGATGAGCTTTTCCTCCTCCCAGCTGCTGGTGGACTGTGACCTGTTCCCCAAAGAATTCTCCATTGTTGTGACACTAAAAGTAACTACCATTGCCCCCAAGGTGAGCACCCATGTTCGTCGGTACTGAATACCAGTGGTGGAACAAGTACTCAGATTCTTGACGTGAAAGTACCATACTTTCTGTGAGAAAATAAGATAAGATATCCTTTATTAGTCCCGTAGTGGGGAAATTTACAGGCTTACAGCAGCAGAAGGTAAAGTGCAAACAAGATACATAGTAAAAAGAAACAAGATCCAAACAAGTATTATAAATAAGCAAATACGCATCAAAAACAGTCGTAAAAAACAGTAAAGAATCCACAATAACTGAAATGAAATAATTATATAGAGACAGAATAACTATTATAACTGTTATAGCACAGTGTATTGTAACTCATAACTTGTAATACTCGTTCAAATTAGTACTTAAAGGAAAAGTACAAAAGGAATCTCAACTAAATGTACTTAAAACATCTATTAAAAGTGCTCATTTCAGAGCATTACAGAGCAGAGTATATTTTGGGGTAGTTTTATTTACGTAACAATGCACTTTCCACCCCTGCTGAACACAGTGTGTCTGAGTGTTTTTCCTATTTACCTTCCAGAGAAATGAATACATCTTTTCCTTGATGGAGCCAAAGAAAGTAGAGAAAAGAGAAGTGGGGAAGGAGGAAGAGGAGAACGATAAAGGGTACATTTTGAAAAGGAATAGAGAGAGGACTGTCAGTGAAGTACAACGACATGGAGAGAGGGAGAAGAAGAGGCGAGTCAAGAGTAATGGAGAACGTGGACGGGTCATCCTGGGACTGAGGTTCTCGAAAAAACGCCTGCACTTCCTTTTTAGAGGTCACGGAGGGGTCGTAGAGCACTGGGTGTTTCGAGGCGCCGGACTGGCTGACAACCAGTGGCACACTCTGGTTTTAGCTGTTGATAGTCATCATGGCAGGCTCACAGTGGACTGCAACACACCCCTGGAAATGTAAGTTCATGTTTTTTGTTCTTGCTCATCTCTGTCTTCTGTTAACTGGGTGGGTGCACTGTCTGTCTGTCTCCTACCATCCTCTCTTCCTGTTGCCTCTGAATTCCCTTGAGGGATAGTAGATCCTTCAGCACAATACAGTGGCCCTGCTCCAATCGGCTCACACCCTGCAGCCATATCACAGTAGCCTGACAGTACGTGATGAATGGCTTTTAGTGGAAACTGCCTCTGGCACAAAGAAGGGGAGAAATATCGGCTCCTGTATGGTGCCTATATAATACGATTCCTGTCTCAGTCCTACAAACAGAAGAATGGGGGAGACTTCTTTAATTACAGTGTATTTACGTTGTATTCAAACAGGAAAAACAACTTACTTCAGCTATTAGAAATAATGATGTCTTTTTATGGCAAACAGTGTTCCCTCCAGGCCTTTTCCCTCAGACCTCAACATTCAGGGATCGAAATTCCACATTGGCAGTCGGGAGAGATGGAAAGGCTTGTATTCAGTAAGACTTATATTTCCTTTTCACTAACTTTCATGATAAACCACATACGTTTTCTCTCAAACAGTCACCCCTTTTGATTCTTATCTGCTGTCCCATGCACAGGGTCTGTTGCGCCAGCTGGTTTTGGTGCCAGGTTTGGATGCCACTCATCAGATTTGCCCCTCTTCGGAACCCCAACTAGCAGTTCTGTCAGTACCACCACTTCTCTCAGACCTGCCTGTCATGGGGAGGGAGGGTCATGACCATGTGACTTCCCGTGGTAATTTGCAGACGTATTCTACAATACGTTTCACACAGTTTGATGAAAGCCATGACATATATGTTTTCTTGCTTCCTTTCCTCGCTGATTGTCTGCTTGTCTTTGTGTTTTGATCATGAACTCTCAGAAACAGAGGAGCGAGTGTCAGTGGGGTTGGATCGGTCATGCTCAGAGCTGGTACAAGGCCAGATGTGGTTCAATCCGCTCAGGAAAGGCCTTTACCTCTGCGATGGTGCAGTGTGGATCCCCGTGCTGGAGGGTGAGACTCCAACATCCAAACATCCGCTCACGAGCAAGTTTTTATCAAGTTTTTAATTGACAAAATTATCACCTCCTTATCGACTCAGATCATAAACGACTTGACTACGTGTTGGAACACCAGGTCCTCACCACCAGCTCAGAGACACATGATGTGGAGGTATCCTTCAGATTTGTAAAATATTAATATTCACATATATTTGTTGGGTCCATACTAGCATGGTCACTGTACTCACACTTAAGAAAAACAAAGCCACAAGGGAAGGAAAATATGTTGTCTTTTACAGCTATACAAAATTAGGTTCATTTTGCTGAATTTTTTCATAATTTTCTTGTGAAACACAAGATATACATCCTGAGACAAGAGGGTCATGAGTCACAAAAAAGATTGTTTGAGTACCACAGCACTTTTCCAATTTTTTTATTTTCGTAGAAAGATGTCCATTCCTGAATGTAATATGGTCAATATTAGTTGGTTTTGGTTGAGGCTTTTTTTCTGTTGCAGATTACATTTCTGCATAAAATGTGTGCAGCCTTGATTTCTTACCATCCTGTGATTTCCTTCTTTGATACATTAAGGCTGTCCAAAAAGTTTAGATGTATCTTTATTTTAATTGTTTTTTTTCTATCCAATCTTCAGGTGTTCCAAGTAGCTGGCATGGGTCTGATGGCTGCAATGGCTCATAGGTCAGCCTCTGGCTCAGCTGTGTACCTGTGGAGCCACACAGGTTTCCGGCTCTACCAGAATATCAGCACATATGGAGCTCTGGCTTGGAGACACTTCAGCATGGGCAAGAAGGTATGACAGAAAGGAAGACATAGGTTATGTAACATGAATCGAGCTGATATTCTCTGTGTTTTGCTACTTTGATCTAGATATTTCTGGTGGTGTCTAACTCTGGGGGAGGGCCAGACAAGCGAGAGGAATCAGAGACTGACACGTCTGTGATTTACAAGTGGAACAAAAGAAGAAAAAAGTTTGTGCGGTTCCAGACTCTGCAGACCCACTGTGCACGGGACTGGGAGGCCTTTAAAATAAATCAACAAACCTATCTCGCTGTGGCCAACCACAGGCAAGGTATAAACAAATATCTATGAAATTAATACCTGTTTACTTCCAGAATTCTTGGCATGACATTCACAAAATATCAAACTTCCCTGTTTCATTCTGTCTCTTTCTGGTTTGTCTTTCAGGTGATAATAATCACACTATAGACAGTGTGATATACAAATGGAACGGGTTAACAAAGTCTTTTGAGGTTCACCAAATGCTGCCGACCTCAGGGGCCTACGACTGGGAGTTCTTCACAGTGGGACCGTACCATTTCCTGGTGGTCGCTAATGCCTTTGATGGAGTGACGACCTCTGTAGACTCAGTCATTTATATTTGGGTCCGTGGAAGCTTCCAGGTGTTTCAGACAATTAAGGTATGGGGTGAATATAAAACGGAAAAAATAAATGCAGAATTTGCCTTAAAAATGCCTGAAAAGACTTTACAAAAAGATCTGTTTGGTACCCTACCACAATACAGGGTAAATTCAGAAGGTGTTTGAGTGTGGGGGTAAATTAGACTTAATAGCACTTTAGTGTAGCATTTTGCTGCATGACTTCCATACCATTCATCTTCTCCCCAGCTGGGCTTTGATTTTCCCTGATGAGATCTGTATCTTTGAGATGAGTATGAAAAACCGTCTCGTCTGAACGCACAGAAGGAAGGGAACACAAACAGGGAGAGATAAAAGGGTAATGAAAGAGAGATGGGGAGCAAAGAACGGGTGTGTCCATGTGGCCACGGGGCCAAAAATAGAGGTGTGCGGTTTGCCATGATTTGCTTGAGTGATAGCAGAGCTTTGGCATGTAACTGATAGTGAATCATATAGCCACATTTGAAGAGGGAGTGTTGACACATTGATAGTCACACACAAAATCATAAGCAGATGATTTAGGGGAACTCCACAACTGGATGTGAGGCACCTTGGGGCAGGTGGAAATTAATAATGGAAAAGCATCCAGATATGTGTGAAATTATATCATTTTGGCATTTGTTTTACATGTATTACTTTCTTAGCTGTTTTTCTTTCAGCTTCGCTGTCTCTATGTTCTCGCAAACAATCGTCAAAAAAGTACTCACATCTTTCACCCAAGTAAAAACGCTGGGTGGTTTCTCTCTCATTGTTAATCTAGACGTTCTGCGCCACAGACTGGGAAATGTTTCAAATTGGAAGTAGATTCTTCTTAGTCGTTGCCAATGGACACAGACTCCATGCCAAAGGACCAAGTCAATATGCCATCAACTCCACCATCTATGAACTGGACATGACTGGGCAGCTGTTTGTCCGCTTCCAGGATATTGTCACCTACAGGTACAGATATGCAAACACTTTGATATGCCAGGTGTATACATACAGATCATGAGAACATTTTCTGTGTAATAACCTGTTATTGCTGCTATTTCAACCTCTCGTCATCACCACATACATTTCCATCTCTCCAGTGCAGTGGACTGGGAGTTCTTCAGCCTCGGGGAGGAATATTTTCTGGTTGTCGCAAACTCCTTCAACGGAGAATCCTACTCTCTCAACAGCATTCTTTACAGGTACTCAACTTGTCAGCAACACCCCTACCAGTGTGAAATAATTTAAACTAGTGACAAGCCTAGCATTTTTGACATGTGAGGATTCACAAGGAACAAGCTAATTCTGGCCCTAGAGCCTATTCTAAGCAGATGCAAATGCAGCTTTCACCTGATTCCTCCTCATTGTTTGTTTTTAGGTGGCAGGGATATGAAGGATTTGTTCCTGTTCATTGGCTCCCAACGATTGGGTGCAGTGATTGGGAGTTTTTTAGCTCTGAAGGAGAATCATATCTGATCTACTCGAGTGCCAAAGAACCTCTCTCCAAAGTGTTTAAGCTGAAAACACACTAGGCAAAAGAATGAGTGTACATGCAGCTTTGTTCACTCTGTTTATGTTTGTGTCTGTGTAAGAAAATGTTTGAAATAATATTTTAAATGTGAGCGTGTTTATGTAACTGTGCCTTTACAATACTGTGCCTGCTATCAATTGACATACAGCCAGGGCTGTAGCAACCATTAAGGTCATGATTCTGAGTAAACATCAAAAATATGAACTGTTAAAATAAATTGGCGTATGTTAAATGATTTAGTATTTCTTCAAAATAATTATATCCTAGGTTATCTTAAAGTTTTGAAAGTGTGGAAAGGTGTTTCGACCCTCATGTAGGGAGATATGAAATTACAAAATATAATTTAACAGTTAAATAAATTAATAAAATGAGAATAATGTTTTATAATTAGAAAATTTCAGAAACAAAAGTCCTGCATACAGTTGCCCCACAATATCAACAGACAGCGCTAGGTTATTTGATTTACCTCAATTTTACAAAAATGTCAGAAGTTCAAGAATTTTAAGGGAATATATCTGTGTATTTGTGTGAGTAAAGTAAATAAATGGAGCTTCAGCGAGTAAGCTTCTGTTAGATTTCTAATTTTCTGTATAAACATTTCATGTTGATGATTTTTAACATTAACATTAACTGTAATGTGTGTTCTAATTTTTTTTTTTTTACTGATTGTTACTTATTGTATGCATTATATTTAAGATAATTATATTGATATTACAATAAACCAGAGTTTATATGCAAGACAAGAGTTGTTTATGCAATCTTCACCTATTTCATTTGGAGCATGTAGGGCGGCAAACTCTTTTTATTCCAAGTAATTAAGTGGCCAATGAAATTCCCGGTGAGGTGTTTGATTGCTGTGCATGGCCTTGGGCACATAAGTTCCACCCTTCATAAACTCTTATCAACCGTAAATATTTATTTTTCCATGGTTTGCTCCAGAACTACAAACCCCATAACTTCAAGACCAGACTTGTCGGAAATGTAGTTTTTATTGCCCCAATTATTGTTGCTATGAAAATAAGATAAATCTATAAACATAATTGGTATGACTGCATCATAAAGTGGCAGTAAATCACAGAAATTAAAATAAACATCACTAATTATGTGTATACGCATTGGCCAAGTAATAAAACTATCATCTGTTATTATTTTGAGTGTACGCGAGAGCCAAGTGTAATACTACAAGTACCACAATGCACCACTCCCCTTTTCTGCAGAAAGAAACATGGCTGCCTACAGTTCACCGACGGTATTTTTATTTACGCCACGTTTGTTATCTGTTTTAAGACGGACAGAGGAAGGAGTAGCAAGTGTCAGAAGCTACATCTTGAAACACTTCAGTTGAATAAGTCGTGAGAGTTTTGGTAAGAAGACGCCATTTTCCAGAGCGTTTACATTACCGACAGCCTGATTTCTTTTTTTTTTTTTTTTTTTTTTTGCTGAGCCGTCAAACTGCTCCTCTGTCGGGACTGCGACTCATTTGCGTTTGTTATTGCGTTGAGCTAGCTAACGTTAAACTCGCTTAACAACTTAACTGGAAGTCCTACATCCGGTAGTAGTCGCTATGTTTAGCCCCGTGAAGTCTTCTTGTTTCAGAGTTAGCCCGGCCATTGTCAACAGAGAACTCGGCAAGACCAAGATGAGATAGCAAGAGGACACACGATCTACTACGAGGCACAGCTCCAGCACAACTCAGAGACAAACGAATACATCACTCAAACGGCATGTTTGGGAATCTTTTCGAGGAAGAGGAGGAGGAGGAAGGCTTCGCCTCGACCTCCTCCAGGGGGAGAGTTGCAAAGGGGGGAGACGAGCCACCTCCGCCCCGAGGAAGAAGCAATCTGTGCGGCATAAAGAACCAAGGGGGGACCTGCTACCTCAACTCTCTGCTCCAGACCCTGCTGTTCACCCCAGAGTTCAGAGGTGAGGTGGGAGGAGACTGAGGGCACGCCAGGGCAGCAGACAACCAGAGGACAGCTATTGATTGTTTCATGTGTGTTTTTCTACAGAGGAGCTGTTCAGTTTGGGAGCAGCAGAATTAGGATGTCTGGAAGACAAGGACAAACCAGGGGCCAAAGTAAGTTGCAAAGTACTTGTCGCTGTAACCAAAGATGTAATGTCTTTTGTGCACGAGTGAAGTGTAACACGGTTTTACTTTCTTCTCCCTAGGTCAGAGTGATCCCTCTGGAGTTACAGAAACTGTTTGCCAGTCTGCTGTTGGTGGACCAGCAGAGCGCCTCCACCGCCAACCTCACCAACAGTTTTGGCTGGAACAGCAGCGAGGTCTGTGTCCATTATCTTTGTCAGTGGGAAGGAGAAAGAGAGGCTCGGGTTTCACTTCTTATTTCATTGATTGATTTACCTTCCAGTCTGAAAGACAGACCCACAACATTTGCCACATGCCATACATGTGACTTTCAAGTCAAGACTGTACATACAGTCGTGTGATTAAACGGGATCTAGAGCCGATAGAAAGCTGATAACAGCTAGTAGGAAAAAGAAGCAGCAGCAGCGGAGAGCCAGTTTGCTGCTTCTGTGAAGTTTGTTTGATCATCTGTGCAAGTCTTGTATATTTCTGTGTTTCTCTTAAACAGTGACATAGATTGATTTATTCACTAGTAGTACAAAAACGATCTATCAGGGTTCCCACGCGTCCTGAAAAACCTGGACAGTAGACACATTACCCAGTCATAAGAGAAAAGGTCAAATGTCCTGGAAAATGATTTCAACATTCTCGTATTTTTCTTTAGCTGAAACCTAACTGCGAGGCTATCTATCAGAGCTAACATTGCCATCTGAAAGGGCAAAATCATGTTCAGGATCGTATTGCCGTTCAAATGGTAGTTAATGGACACTGTGAACACACCCAGAGTCACGTTGCAGGGTAAGACATGCAGGTTACAATTGAAGTGCCCGAAACACTGAATAATGTAAGTTACATTATCTCTCAAATGTAAGTATTAGTCACTGCTGGCTGTAGGTAGTTTTATTATATGTTATTCTATGATCAATTTGTCATCATTTCTAAGCACTTAAGAGATGATTTCATAGATAAGTTATAGCCATAGACTGCATGTCTTTTTAAATATTCCGAAGAGAGGAACAAATTAGTTTATGGCGCAATCCCTGTTTAACATACCGGCTGGATCACCACTGAAAGTGTCCTGGACAACGATCTTTAGAAAAGAGTGGGAACCCTGTCTATAAAAAGTGTAATTTAGTATGTACTGTAATACTATTAGTTCATATACCGGAACTGGGACACAGCGGATGTCTTTTTGTCCCTAACTTTAACCTTGTTGTTTTCTTTCCTCTCAGGGAACAAATCAGCATGATGTGCAGGAGCTGAACAGGATTCTGTTCAGTGCATTGGAGCACTCTCTTGTGGGCACCACTGGTAGTACATTTATCCACCAGCTGTATCATGGGACCATTGTCAACAGCATTCACTGCAAGGAGTGTGGGAACGTCAGCCAGAGACAGGTGTGTACAGGGTTTCTCTGACTCTTTGATGTGGCTCCATTTATGAAGTTTTGTGCTCTCCATTACATACTGTTGGAAATAGTTTTTTTTTTTTTGTCTATGGCTCAGTAAGATTTAGCAAGACTGACATTATGGGAGTTATCCTGGTGGAATATATCTCACGACTAAATGCTAAGGCAAAGATAACTAATTTACCAGTTCTGTTGTTTGGGCCTTCTTTAGGAGGACTTCCTGGACCTGACGGCGTGTGTCTGTGGCGTGTCTAGCCTGGAAGAGGCTTTGTGGAACATGTTTGTGGAGGAAGAGTTGTTTGAGGGCAATAACCTGTACCGCTGTGCACAGTGTGACAGGCTGGTCACTGCTGCTAAGGTCAGTGCCAGCTTTCAGACTGTGTCAACACAATAACAAAGGTTAAAATATAGTGAACCTGAAGAGATGTGAAACTTCTCCTTTCTCTTTTGATTAAACCGTACATTAAACAATTGAGTAGGAAGGAGTATTAATACTAAGCATGTTAAAAAGCTTCTTTGTATTGACATTTCTTTCTTGTTCACATAAAAAATATTGCCTTTTTGTGCCGTTTCTCACCTTCCTTTCTTTGCTTTTATACAGTCGGCCAAGCTGAAGAAGCTTCCTCCATTCATGACCATGTCCTTGCTGAGATTCAGCTTTGACTTTGCCAAATGTGAGCGATACAAGGAGACGGGACGCTACGGTTTCCCCTTAAACATCAACCTACGGCCATTTTGTGAAGAGGTACCTGACAGACTTTAATATGACCTCACTTCTTTTTGATTTTTTTCTTAGTTGTTGTTGTTTTTGTTCTATTTTCTTGGTTCTCAGGCTTACTCTTAACATCACCCAGGAAGGCTTTGATACACTAAGATGTCTCGATAAGTTATATGTATATATGTCTTCCTCCCCTACAGACTGAAGTAGAAGACTCTGATTACTCCTACGAGCTGTTCTCTGTGATCATCCATAAGGGAGGCTGCTATGGTGGCCATTACCATGTTTATATCAAAGACATTGACCAGCTTGGCCAATGGGAGCCACCGGTGAGAAAAGCAGGAGAGCAAACGGGAGGATTAAAAAAATAAAAAATAAATCAATTACATCGTTTTTACAAAATCTACTATAAACAGTCTTACTCACGTTTTAGAATGAGATGTCAGTAGTGGCTAATGATTGATTGCTAATTCACTATAAAAGTACTGTTAAAAATGGCTAACTGCTAATACTCAAGAGTGGCCGATTTTTCATATGTGTATTACTGGTAGCAATGTAAAAAATTATCACAACCTGCATGCTTTTGAATGTGTGCATTAGAAAAACCATCATCTCTGTGTTTTCTTTTCAGGAGGAGGAATGCAAACCCAAGACTCAGAGGAATGTCAAGAAGGAGGTCAAGCAAATGTGTGAGCCAAAACTACAAGAAGATGACCCTTTGTCTGTCATCACTGCTATTATTGCCCAGGTATAGCGACCGCTTCCTTAGTCTGAATTCTGTGTTGTTCATAGTTTTTTCTTTGACTCAGTCGGGCAGCCAGTTAATTTATTAGGTGCTGTTCACATGTTGTCCACTAGGAGCCATCAAAGAGTGTCCTGTCAGACCAGTTGGGACAGAAAATCATGGATAAGATTGGTTCTTCCTGGAGCAAAAAGTTCAGAAAACCATATGGCCCCATAGGAAAGGTATTTTTGGTTTCTTTATTTTTATAATATTCCTATGTTCTCTTTGAATCTTTAATTATTGCTGGTGTTCTTTGGGGTTCATACCATTATTTGATTTATACCAGAAAATTGTTTGTTTGTTCCCAGTGCAATTTCTTTCCTTTTTCTCTTCTGGTGTAGTTCCTGCAGTCCCACAATGATGTTTTCATGTTGGTGTGTAATGGTACTCGAGTGGCACTGAAGGCCAACCCGCCAAGCCCTGTGGCTGAGCTCCCCGGCCCAGCGACGCAGGCGACTGACTCTGATCCTTCAACGCCTTCCGACCCCAGAGCTGCTGAACAACAGCCAGAACTAGACCAGAAGTCAGAGCCCGAACAAAAGGTCTTAAAGCAGCAGTCACATTTTTCAAGAATTCAAGTTCTAAAATTCTGTTGTGAAGACTTTTCAAGGAAGAAATACACCTACTTAATTGTGTTTTTTGTCTAGGTTCCTGGTGGACACTTCTTGTGATTACTTTGATGAATGCTTCTCACAGTGTTTCTTCCTGTCTGTCAGCAGGGTAGCCACTGGTTTGACCTTAATGACTCCACGGTGACCTCTATTAGGGAGTCTGACATAGAGAAGCAGTTCCAGGGCAAAGAGAGTGCATACATGCTGTTCTACAGAAAAACACAGCTGCACAGGCCCAGTGAAGGTAATGGACACCATTCTTTTTGTTTTGCATTTTTATTGGCAAGAAAGAGAAGAAAAAGTTAAGTGGGGTAATTTGAAATAGAAATTGCAGTGACTTGATTCAGTGAAACAACAAATGTGTTCATCTTTGGTTTAATTTATAGCATTTATTAATAATTTTTCCAACTAATATGTATCAAATGTGTTTCTACATCTGCAGCTCTGAACAATCCCCAATATAAAATTCCTCTTAACCTCATCCAGATGGCTCAGGAGGAGAACATCAAAATGCAGAAAATGCGGTACAAAAACACAAACGCACATATTACACGATTATCACATAGGTAGGTTCTGACGTTTCTTGACTTACAAGGGACATTTCAGTGGTCGCTAAAATGACTTAATCTGTGAAGTTTAAAACCCAGAAATTGAAGAAAGTTACATTAAAATGGTTTTCTCACACAAATAATTAAATCCCCGTTGTTTCTCTTACAGCGAGGAGTTTGAAGCCTCGAATAACACCGTGGAGCTGCGTCTCCATCTGGCACCCTCTTACAGGCTATCGCATGGAGCCCTGCAACCAATCAGCAAAGAGCAGACCGGGAGCACCACTCTGAGTTTTGACCGCAGACAGACTGTGGGAGATCTTCGATTAGCTATTTATCAGGTAACCTGATTTCCAAAAAGACGACCTGTTACATTTTAAAACGCTGAAAAAAAATGATGGGAATAAGGTGTGTGTGTGTGTGTGTGTGTGTGTGTGTGTGTGTGTGTGTGTGTGTGTGTGTGTGTGTGTGTGTATGTGTGTGTGTGTGTGTGTGTGTGTGTGTGTGTGTGTGTGTGTGTGTGTGTGTGTGTGTGTGTGTGTGTGTGTGTGTGTGTGTGTGTGTGTGTATAGAAGCAGGAACTCTGGGAAGGGGATATGGCTCTGACTGTGGCCAGGAGTCTTCCTGCTGGTCTACACCTCTACAATACTTTAGCAGGTGAGATACTGAAATGTAAAAAAACTAAAAGAGGCTAGAAGAAGTGTTGAAAGTTTGTAACAACATTCTGGGTGTGGTTGTCTTTGCAGACGACAGTGTTTCCCTGTATAGTGCAGGCATTTGTACAAACTCTGACCTGTTTGTGTGGAATGGCAGAGAGGTGAGTACAACACATCCTCGGGGACCACAACGTATGTTTAGTAAGTTTCCCAAATGTCCGACTTGTGTACTGTTTTTTAAAATTTTTTTATTTATCCCGTCAGGTGTGTGGTGCGGCTGTCCTAACTGGAGCCGAGTGGGAGCCAGTGCTGCTGAATGTAGTCCGTCCCAATTTGGGGGAAGATGAGGATCAGGAGGAGGGGGATGGGTTGGAGTGTGCGGAGGAAAGAGGAGGTTTTGAAAATGGGGGGCCAGGGTTAAAAAGGGAGGCCAGAGGGTTTGCAGGTGCTGCGACTCTTGGGGAGGTGAAGGAGGCACTTGGGGAGCCTGAGGAGTGTCTGCTGTGCCAGGAGCATAAGGGAGGAAAGCGAGGAGAGCAGGGGACAGGAGAGGGAGGAGGGGCAAGTGGATGGAGGGTGTTCCCCCCCGGTGATATGCAACGGACGCTCAAGGAGCTGTCGCTGAAAGACGGAGACGCACTGTTGGTGCTGGAGCCACAGTCCTTTGACAGCAGGTACAATTGTGTGTGTGTGTGTGTGTGTGTGTGTGTGTGTGTGTGTGTGTGTGTGTGTGTGTGTGTGTGTGTGTGTGTGTGTGTGTGTGTGTGTGTGTGTGTGTGTGTCTCTCTCTGTGTGTGTTTTACTACTGTCTTCTTAACTTTGCTCAGCATGTTCGCTCTAAACGGAGACGTCGTCACTGTGACTACACCGTCGGACTGTCGCTGGCTCCAGGTGGAGTTTGGACCACATGGAGGAGGAGATGGGGATAAAGAAGAAGAAGAGGAGAGGAGGAGGATCAAAGTTCCAGCTACAGGAAATATGGTCATTAAGTTTTTATGGACTCTCTCTCCATTTAAGCACCACATTGTTTTTTTTCTTACAATAACTTTGTTAACTTTGTTTGTAATGCATTTCTCTCTTACAGCTGCTGTGTGAGGTGAAACAGAGGGCCATAGAGGAGCTGCAGCTACAGGAGCAACCCCCAGGCAAGATGCTCTATCTGCAAGAGATTTCCTGGTTTCCAGCTCATTGTAGTATATGTAGATCCCTGAGGTCTAACATAGTATTTGTTTCTATAACGCAGCAACACATTTGCATAACTCAAGTACAATATTTTTCAATACATTTTCTGTGTATTAAATATGCTTGATACAAGTTAACGTCAAATGAATATAAAAATAACAACTTGCATTAGATGTCCTTTTTAGAGTTTATTGCAGTTTTCACAGGTTATTAAACTGGGACACTGCTTTAGATATTGTGATTCATATATGTATCCCTAACACTGGACATGGGGATTTTCATTTTAACAGGGTTAATATAGAAGATCTCGATAAATTATAACTACATAATGTGCTTATGAATGACTGCGAAAAGTTGCTCGGGACTCCCTAAGTTTCTTGAAGTAACATTTTATCTCAGCTGCTGTTCAGGCAATCCACAAATGTCTATTTAAGTTTGGATTCTTGTGTTTTTATGTAAGTATACATTAATACTTAAATCAGCTGTTTTTTTTTTGTCTCACTGACCAGGTGCACAGTACTGTCTGAGACATGTGGACTGCACAGGGAAACTCCTTCCTCCAGGTACCTTGTCATTTGTTGCCTGAGGGTAAAAATAATTTTGATGGAGCAGATATCTTAGAGCTGGAAATTCCCCTCATTTTCACAAAATATTAAGATAGGCATTCCTTTACACTGCCCCTCATAAAATGTTTAAAAGGTACTCCCCCCTGCTTGTAATTTTTCTTCTCATCATCTGTGTTTGAAGTTTTATAACACATTTACTAAGTGCACTTGTGTTGTCGTTCCCTGGTCTACCTGACAGTGTGTGAGGAGTTGAGTGTTCGGGATGCAGGGGTGCGACTCATGACCACACTGACTCTCTGTCCGGGAAATGCCCCCAAGGCATCACAGGTGTGTCTTTTTTATTTGAAACCTTCAATAAATCCTTTGTAAGTGCAGCTGCACAGGTGAACGTTACAGAACCTTTAAGTACCAGTAAACCTATCCTCTCCTATCCTACAGTGTAAAACGAAACGAGACGAAGAGTTACGAGCGTTTTAAAGTGCTTGATTGATGTTTTTCATGTAAGATTATCTCTTTGCTTTGCAGATTTTCTTGCACTTCTCTGTGGGCGCAGCGCCCTCTGCTGGCATGGAGATGGACATAATAGTGGAGAAAACGTGTACTGTCAAAGAGGTGCGTAAACTTTAATTTATGAAACATTATGTGCTTATGTTACATGTATGTGTAAAATATTATCTTTTTATATTTGCAGTGTCTAAAGGCAATGCTGGATGCTGTTGGACTTGATGGTAAAACTACAGGAATACATTATGATGTTTTGTACTGTATGTAACTTGCATGTACTGCATGTAGACTCAGCTTTTGTGCATCGAGTGTTGCTGTTCACCAAGATTATCTCTGCTTTTGTAAAATTGTAATCAAACAGACCTTTTGCTATTGTACTTTTGGAGCACTATCTGGTTGTTAATGTCATTGAGATGTGTGTTTGTAGGCACCTGTTGGCACTTAAGGAGGCTCGATTGGTGTGAAGAGGTTGGAGAGCCAATTATGAATGAGGTGAGTGGCTGATTTAGTGATGAAATGTTGTGCAAACTACAATCTACCTTGTTTGCAAATTTCAGATAGACATTTTTTACTCTGCTTATTGGGTGTACATTTTCACTTCACAACGCATTGTTATAGGTTTTTAGCACCAGACAAAATTAACAGTGAATATTGATTGAAAACTAACAAAATATGAAAAACTGTAAATGAAAAACTTGTATAGAACCAAAAGGAGATATGTACTAGACGGCAAAACCCACTAACATGACCACAAAACTTTAAAGTGGCCCATTTTTAAAAAAAAAAAAAACCTGTTTTTCTCAGGATGCTTCTCTGTCGGAGCTGAAATTAAACAATGGAGAGACATTAATCGTCACAGAAGGACAACTTCCTCCAAAGGTACTAAAATGTTTTCATTGTGTCTGCAGATTCATGTAATATAACTTTACCGCTCTCTTTAGCCTTTGTTGTCTTTTTTTTTTCTGTCAGGGGTTTCTCAAGCTGTCTGTGTGGCTGTGTCTGGCTCCCAGAAACAACTCGGCAGATTTTAATCACACTGACAACGGCCACACGGAGGTTGTGACTGTGGTTGACTCGCCTCCTCTGGGTGCCGGCAACATGGCGGAGCTGAGAAGTGCAGGACAGGTGGAGATATCAGACGAGGCTACCCTGGAGGAGCTCAAGACTCAGGTAGCGTATGAAGGTTATGTGTATATTTAAAAGCAGGTTTTGATGGGTTTTTTTATATTAGTGAGGTTATCCTCGAAGACTCCAAATTAATTCTCTTGGATTCTAGTGGATTTCTTTTTCTTTTTTTTAAAAAAAATATTTTATGCTTCTTTCGAACCAAATGCAAATGACTTGCTCTCCTTCATTGTCTGTTTCTTTGTCAGGTGTTGACACTGCCTGCCCTTCAGGATGTGTGTGTGCCGACCACTGCGTTCATGCGTGTGTGGCAGCTTGAGGGACGGAGGCTAGCCCGTATCCTCAGAGGGCAACAGCTCACACTCAAGTATAGAAACTTTCCTGCCAACGGAATTTCTTAATTATGAACAAATGCAAAGTTTTGAGTCATTGCTTGTTTACATGATCCACATTTTGTTTTCCTCCTGATCAGGAAATTGAAGCTGTCCAGTGGTACAGACCTTTGTGTGCAACAGCTACTGAATGAAGAAGATCTTGGGTAAAGTTTTGGCTGTCACCAGTTTTCTGCTTTCTACATACTGTTCTGTAGCGTCCTTTCTTTTCCAATGAGTACATTTCCCTTATTTCAAGGTTCGTTAAATTCTTTATGTCCTGTTCCTAAGTCCTAAAGATGTGATGCTGAATGTTAACATGGGAGTCCCAGGGGAGAGGGGTTTCTACCCGCCAGAGGAGCTGGTTTGGGATGCGAGCCGTGACTCTTCCCCTCGCTCTCTACGCACTTGTCTGGCTGCACACTACGGCCTCTCCCCCGACTCTCTGCTGTTGGCCAAGCACCAGCCGGACAAACACACCTGGGAGGAAATCTCAAACTGGGTGAGATGAGAAGAGTCATTTCTTGAGGAGGAACTTGTTTCAGGTGTTCGGTGCAGTCCGTATGTATACTAGCTGTCTCTTGCTCCAATAGAAAAGTTGGTAGAGGAAATGGTGAAGCTTCAGAGAGTGTGGGGAGAAATGTTGACTGCATGTAATGCAGCAACGAATGGCTAACAATCGGGGAATCAACCTGGGTCATTCAGTTCATCAGGATTTTTATTCATAGGCAAAGAAAGTATCCCAAAATCACAGTATTCTTGTATGTGTTGCTAATTCATTGTCACATTATCGGTGAATGATATGTCTTATGCCTTTTTTCGTTCAGAGTCAGCAGGTTTCCAAAAAGAAGAAGAGGAGGAAGGCAGAATCCCTCCTGGGGCTACCATTTCACCTCAAAGATGGCGACACAATCGGCATCAAGGTTTCGATTAACCCCCGTTTGTTTTAAACGATGAGTCTGTTTGGTTTGATTTTTGTTTGAGAAACACTGAATCTGTTTTTTTTTTTTTTTTAAATATTTTTCCCAGAATCTTTTGATTGACAACAACAGGGACTTCCTCACCCTGGAGGATGAGCGGGGCCAGCAGCGGCTCAGGGAGCAAGCAGAGCAACGCAGGAAAGGGTGGGACTTCTTTACTTTACTCATGCAGCTGCAGGGAACCTGCTCGGTACTTAGTGGAACAGTTGTGATCATGGCCCTGTCGACGTTATGGCTTGAGCTGACTACAGAGTACAGAAAACCCAACTCACCTTTTATGGCATATATTATTTGCCAATCATCTTGTGACTAAAGTGATTAGTCACTTCGCTGTAATGCCACAACACTGTCAGTCAGTTCTGATGATGCTGTGTATGTGCATACCTCTATCTATCTCAGGAAATTTATATATTTGAAATGGACACACACACACACACACACACACACACACACACACACACACACACACACACACACACACACACACACACTTTGTATCCAAAATCCTTTTGGTTATTTTTTTTTTTTTACTCTTGCTTCTTTTCAGAGGGCAGGCTGCAGGCTCTGAGGTTGTTGGACCACAGAAGAAGACTGGACCGACCAAATCCAGGAAACCGGAGGTAGCGCTATCAATCAATGTTGGGGTGTTCAGATAGCACTCTGCTCCCATGGGTGCATGGACAAATCAACCCTACCTATAAAACTACATGCACTTACACACGGATGCCATGATGCAATTGGGACAATCCACTTGACGTCAGTCCTATGACATTTTCTTTACTGTATTTCTCCACAAATCTCTCAAAACCGACAAAAATTGAATTCTTTTGTTGGCAGGAAGAGAAGGAATTTC
Organism: Ophiodon elongatus; assembly: GCA_016806645.1. NCBI lineage: Eukaryota > Metazoa > Chordata > Actinopteri > Perciformes > Hexagrammidae > Ophiodon > Ophiodon elongatus. The sequence continues at coordinate 385,744 of JACSYO010002166.1, forward strand.
ATTTTGGCAATTTGATGAACAGTTTTGTAACAATTGACTGTAATTTGCATTATTTCGATACAATATTACTGGATTTCTTGTAAGATGCCTCATTTTTCTCTTCTTCCTCTCTCTTCAAGCTTTCTAAATATCAACCACCACTCATGCCCTTTTTTAAATTAAATTGCAGTTTTATTATCCAGGAAATATTTGAAGAGAGTTTGCCCTTCAGGAAGTTTTTGCAGTATGGCTCAGTAGCTAAGAGAAGCAGAATTTGTTTTTGTGCTATTACAGGCTGGCAGTTAAATGCTCATACTTGTGCAAACTGGAGTTTCTTTCTCGTATACAGTTTTGTATAAGCTATAGCAATCATCCTTGTTGCCATCCGCTAGTGGCTGTACACTTTTCACTTGGTAATTAAAGTTTTTCAGTACACGCCATTTGTAAAAGGAAATCAACCACCGTTAGTTCTTGTTGTTGCGCATAAGGTGTTTTAAGTGATACTTATTTTTATGATAAACCTGTCACTGTGCGCCGAGAACAAACACATTTATCTGGATCGTGGGCTTGTTTTAGGTTGATAAATGAGAGGAGAGATAGGCCTTAATGTGGAGAAGCCTCGACGCAGCTCTATCCTCCCTACCTCGCTCTCTTCCTCTCTCGTTCTACCTCTGCTGCCCTGTTGGTTTTCACCCCCAAGTTCTTGCAGTAAATCATGACATTTTTTAACCTGAAGTACCTGCTCTGCTCTGTTAGTTTACTACGGTTGACGGATTTCATTGACACATGGTTTGATCATTTGGCTCTGTGCATTTTCCACCTAAAATATGACACATGAACTGTTAAAATGTAGATTGTCTGCTTTTGTTTACTTCTACTCATATTCTATAAATGGTTAAATAACTGATGTTTTTCAGGTACAATGCACACTCTTTATTGCTAGTTAAATTAAAGCAGACTGTCTTCACCTTCAGCTCAATCTATTCATTTCATATTTAAAGGAATAACGCTGCAGAGCTGAACTGTAACCATCTCTGCTGACAGATGAATTTGCTGCTCACTGCTGCTTTAAAAAAAATATATACTGTAAAACATTAAAATCATTTTTGCCAATATTCTCTTTGATGATTTAAAGATCCCACAGTTTTCATTGTGGAACATTTAATGTTTCAGTTGCATGCACTGTGTGAACTTCAGGGAAGTTAAAAAGAGTTCTTATAGATAATTTATTTGAAAAAGTAACAAAATAATTTTGGAACTGTATGAAGTGGGATATTTTTTCTGAATCTGATTTTGTTACATTTTTTTTTTAACTCATTTGTTTCATTTATACATCTATCTTTAATCAGTGCTTTTATTGACAATATACTATAAGATTGCATTTAGTTTGTTTTGTAGTGTTATTCAATACATTTTTGGTGTTAATGATTACACTGTATTATTACAGTAGACATCTGTTTGTATACTCTATCAACAATAAAGTTTGATGCTGATGAATCACTGTTGCTTTTATACTGAATTAAGCCGCATGGCTCTATGAATGTCAATGTCTGTCTGGTACAGACGTTCATGGTTGCTTATCATGAATCCTAATAACTTTGGTGACCACGATTTCTTTTTTTTTAAACTTTTTTTTTAATTTAAAGCCACCATGTGGTTGACATTTGTGCTTTTTATCGTTCTACTGCTAAAAAGTGATATTCTTTTTTTTAGACATTTAGAGGAACACTAAATTATCCTATTGGGAAAAGGTAAAACTATTTTTAGGATTTTTTTTTTTTAACTAGGGAATCATAACTTTGGTAATCAACTTTTTTTCTAGCACCATTATCAGGTCTTAACATGTCCAATTATTAATTCGTTATTAAGTAATGCCATTCTTATCCGCTTCAGCTTTAAGTATTGATTTACGTTGTTTTTAGCACTAATAAGCAAATGTTAGCAAGCGGACACTGAACTAGTATGAACACGGTAAACATTACACTTGTAATGTTATATGTTTGCATGCCAAGTGTAGGAGCCTCCCCATACCAAGCTGCTAACATGGCTGTAGAAAAAGAACAAACTATTCCTTTGTATGAGATAATGAGATATGTAAATTAGATGTATGAAAAAAAAAAAAAAGGGTTCGCAGTATTTGTCTATGTACTAATGCTAAATTGCATGTTCATTGTATAGTTTAAGTGTGTTTTGTGTGAACATTTTGCGAGGACCAATCACAGCGCACTGAACGTCGAGAACACCCAATCAGATTCCCCGCTGCCGCTCGAGTCCCCGCCCACTGCCCCAGTATTAATTTGGCATGCAGACGCGCTGCAGGATTTACTGCACGGAGAACAGAGCCCGTTTGACTGTCTGATACCGAACTGGACCAACAGCATCTGCAACAATGGTTGATGCTTTCTGCGCGACATGGAAACTGGTCGACAGCCAGAACTTTGATGAATACATGAAGGCACTTGGTAAGATAATTTACTTTTCTGCTTGAAAGAAGATATCATTTTAATGTGAGCAATATTGTGTTTCTGGGTTAACGTTAGTTGCTTAGTTTTCTCCTATATTTTTCTTTAAGTACAGAAAATAAGTATAATAAATAGTTGTTATTGTCTTAATTTACTGTATGTCCAGCATAATAATGCATTACTACTAATGACACTTTTTTTTTTAACAGGTGTTGGTTTTGCCACAAGACAAGTGGGCAATGTCACCAAACCCACAGTAGCGATCAGCCAGGATGGGGACAAAGTGGTGATTAAAACCCTGAGCACCTTCAAGAACACCGAGATCTCCTCCAAACTTGGAGAGGAGTTTGATGAGACCACAGCTGATGACCGACACGTCAAAGTAAGCTGAGTAAAAAGTTGGGGTGTAACGTTAATCTTCCCTGCGCTCTCACTGTACATTTGGAGACGGTTTAAATGTATACTTTGCTTGTGCTTGCAGTCTATCTTCACCATGGAAGGAGACACACTTGTGCAAGTGCAGAAGTGGGACGGCAAGGAGACCAAATTTGTCAGAGAAATCAAGGATGGGAAGCTGGTGGCGGTAAGATAAAAATAAAAAAACACACACAACTTGATATAGTATGAAATTAACCACTACAAGTGAGAGAAAGTGACTTGTCATTGTGATTACATTTATCAGTTTATAAAGCCATTTGCACTATAAAGTACTTGTGTGAACTTTGCGTTGCCTCTTATTGAAAATAACTGAAAATAACTGAAAATAGCTGAAAATAACTGAAAATAACTGAAAATAACTGAAAAAATCTGAAAAAATCTTAAATCTCATATAACCGTAGCTCCTATTGCTTCGATAGCCGACATTGAGAGGAAGGATGACTTGATGAACAAATAGTGTGAAAGTTGGGTCTGTAGTGTAGAAAATGTGGCTTTTATGGCAGAATATAAATCTGGTAGTTGTCTGTGTGACATCTTTTTGGAGTCAGAGTTAACATGGGTCTCTATGGAGCAGAGAGGTGGATTTCCTCTCACTCTCAGATATTTTTAGCCAAATGTGTGAATCTGTTGTATTCCGTAATCATATGTGTACGACAAGCACAAGATTAGCTACATTTATATCTTTAAATGATGCCTGAAGAGTGAAAATTGTGGAATCGGGAGCAAAATACAAATATTTTTTTCACAAGAAACTGAAGCACCTCTTCACTCTGTGATGACATCACGCACTCTGGGCAGCGCAATACACACCCATTATAAAATCAGAAAAGGTCTGAAAAAAAGCATCATACTGAAACGCTGGCAGTTCAAAAAGTATAAAAGATATGAAAAAGCTGAATCATACAGTAATATTTGAAGATTTTGTCAACATTTAAAAGTTCAAATGGTGTCTGTAGCTGAAAGTATGCAGAACCTTTTAGCTTTTAAAGTTGAAGAAGTTTAAGAGGATTTGAAGATTTTCTCCATAGGATCCCATTCAAAATAAAAACCATAAAAAGCTTAATTCAAAAAGTTGAAAAGTTAGAAATATGAAAAGAAGAAATAGTGGAAGAAATAATGGAAGAAGTTGAATAAAGATTTGAAGAACAATAGTTGGAATGCTTAACAGCATTCCAACTAATAACCAATTTTATAAAACCCACATGAACTGCAGAAAACCTGCTTTACCTCCAACATGAATGATTAGACCTTGCATTAAAACCACATATATGTATTAACTGGCATCATGTAATACAGGTTGTCTTTTGCTTTGTCTCTTCTCTGCCTCACAGACTTTGACTTTTGAGGGAGTCCAGGCGGTCCGCACATATGAGAAAGCCTAACTTTGCCGTCCACTTCAATGAGCAAATCATCCATGCACTGCAAACGATCAACACAGTGGTTTTTTGTTTTTCCTTTACAGTATGCAATCATTTGCACTTGATTTGCTATTGTAACATGAGATAAATATTTTGGGAAATCTTTTTGTAAGATCTTTTGTAAGAAATTCAGACTGTGAAGGGCCTAAACTGTTTTGTTTAGTGTATGTTAAAAATGGAAAAATAAACTGCTCGTCTAAACCTTAATGTCTCAGACTGTTCACTTGGTATTTAAAAATCATGAGAGCTCCATCACTACCACTTTATCAAAGTTTTTTTTTTAATGCAATTTTGAATGGAGTCCATTTTTTTTTCTTCAAATATGTCAACCTTAGTTGTGGGAACAGTGCTTCCCCTGTGATGGGTGAGTTCCAGGTGACAGCTGCAGGGTGACGGTGCAGGCCAGAGCCGGCCGGGCCGCAGCAGCAGCCACTGTGACCATTGAACCCGTGGGAATGAACGTCCTCTAGTAACCCCCAGATGGCCAGAGACGACTAGGAGCTGGAGGGGGTGGGGGTGGTGATGTCACACGCCTCGGGATAATCCGGTTTTAGTTGTGGTGTCATTACGTAGCGGCATCATTCGATGGTGTGTGGACCAACCGTGATTGAATACTGCCGCTGGCATGACAGATGACAAGACAGCGCTAAGAGAGGACACTGTGCCGGATGTGAGCAGTTTGTGTCAATCCAATATCCCACAGTTAGTCGTTCAAAGTCTAAGATTAGAGTCTGTCGGTAAACCTTCATGATCTCCAACTGTTTTACAGTATTTATATAAACTAGAGGATGCTGTTTTGTGTTCATTTTAAAGTTCCATCCTCTATCCTCCAGCTTTCCCACATTCTAAGAGGCCAAGCTGTCCTGCCCTGTGAGCTGTGTCTTGCCTACTAAACACTGTGACTACAAGTGGCCATTCTTCTTATCTCAATGCACAGGCTGCCAGGTTTTTGGCCTCCTTTGAATAGCGAGGGGCACAAAGGAACTGTGGTAACTGGAGTGGAACTCATTTGGCCATTGCTCACTGAATTAATTTCAATCAAAATACGTCTTTATGCTCCAGTTATAGTATGCCAAAAAAAAAAAGGCATTTTTTTCTCACGAAAGCAGGCAATATCATTTGCGTCAGTATTTAGGGTGAAAACGGTTACAAGGCAAGGTCAGGCGAGTTCATGTAACAATTTTCACAGCGTCACAATCGCACTGAAAAAAAAGAAAAGGGAGATTTTCACATTCCGTGTTGGAGACACCGTGAGAGATACCAGTTTAGTGTAGCTTCTTCTGTTCTCAGTACAATACCCAGGAGAGCGCAGGGAGTTTCCTCTTTGTGTGGAGTCTGTCAGCGGTGTACACGGACCAGTAGTAACCCCTCTCTGGCCTCATTAGGGAGATACAGCACGAGGAACTGACCATCTACTGTTGTCCCCTTCAGTTTGTACTTTCTCTTGGTGTTGGGAAGACAAGACTTACAAAAGAAACATTTGTATTGCTGTGTTTTAATGCCAAATTGCTAGTATTCACAAAGAAGATGTAATTGACAAATGATACATAGTGTGATTTTTAACTGCAGTTAAAGAGCAGTTGCAGTCGTAATGGTTCAGGGGATAAATCTGTCTATTTTTTCACTTATTTACCTATTTACAACAAAATGATTTCAAAGACTTGATAACTTCTACTTGTTCGCAACATCACCGAGAGACATATGTCAGTTATTGTTATCAAATGATTTATAAATTCAAGTATTTAGTGTTGCCATTCTCAAAGTAGGGGAAAAAATATCACAAAAACATTTGTGAGCATAAAACGAACACACACACACACATCATGCACATTTTATTCAAGGACTATTAGATAAACATACAGTGCTCTAAACACTGAGATATTCAACAAATGTAAGTATTGCACATGTTTACAAATGAGTTTTAGGTACAATTCAGTTAAAAAGAACAACTATTCATCTATTGTCACCATAAATCAAAATGCCTTTTCTTATATTAGCAACAATATCTTTTTTTTTTTTTAACAAAAATTCAATATCTCAAAATAAATATGCAAAGACAGCGCACTGCCATTTTGGGAACAAAACATCCAGCTAGAACAGTGATAAAGGAGCATCACCATAAAACTCCAGAAGTTACAATCAATTACTGGAGCCTGAGCTCACTGTGAGCTGCAGAGGGTCTTATGCACCATCTACTGTATGGACTAATAAAGAGTTTGTTTCTATTATTCTAATAAAAAAGATAAGGGGATTTATTTTGAGTAGACTTGGGATTAGTGCCACATAATAGCATTAATAACTGTCTTCTATGCCGCATATGGAGCAAAATTTAAAGAACCATATGTAAACAACAGCTGGTACAAGCTGAGAAATACTGTACCAGTTTACATCTGAGCTCATCGGCCCAAACATGTGACATCATCTGCATTCATTTATAGTGTAATCACATGTGCAGATATAATCAAATATGTAATGTTTCATTTCAATGTTACATTTGATGTCAACATAACCACGTTAACAACAACATTCAGGTTTTCAAATGAACCTGTAAAGAGCTGACTCTCGCAGCTCGCGTCATCATCTCTCATACTCTTCAGACTCTTCAGAGATTTCGAACACGTCACTTGGTTGGTGACCAATAATAGTACTCGAACTCAATCTGAAGTCATGTAACCCATACTGTACAGCACAGGATATTCATAAAACGAAATATGAATCCTGTTACCTTTTGCATGTACAGTTAATGGGATGTAATGATATAAGATATGCATTAATATCACGTTGTATATGTTAAGAACCTGTTCAAAAGGTTGCTACAATATATCATGTTTTCTACATTTTTGCACACAGTTTTTGGTCTATCAAGGAATTGCTGTTCGCCACATCCCTTTTGACTGACAAAAAAATCCATCACATGTGCCCTACTGTTAATGTTCCAGCTTGTAAAACATATTTGATAACAGTGCAACAAAAGACTTACACTCGCCCTCTCATTGACTAAAACAAGTTGCACCAAATTCAAATGCCTTAAGTAAAAGAATTGGAACAGAGTGAGCAGTTGGAAAAAAGCTTTTCCAACATGTCGTCATTTATTCATTCTGACAGTTCAGGCAATACAATGCTTGTTTTTAGCGCCAATATCAAAATGAGGAGCTGGTGCACATGTCGGCAGTTAAATAAGACTTTAAAGGTAGTGTTTCATCTGTACGTTTGGGAGCTCTCATATACAGTGCGTGGTCATTCCTTTTGACACATAACAGACAGTAGACAAAAACAGAAAAAACAACAACTTTCCTTTCATTAGATAGAGGAATATGTGTGAAAAACGAGGTTTCTTTGAAATTACTGAAATAATATCAAGAATTATGGAATAATGGACAAACACTATAAATGCCCAATTGTAGATCCAAGGGCTTTAAAAGCAGGATAAGTTAAGCATTAAAAAAGTATGTCCGTCTACAATGCAATGAAGGAAAACGCTGAAATTACACATGGTGCATAAAAATGTGTACGATTACTGTACAAACCACTTTTCAAGTAAATGTGGGAATTGAACCTCTATCTGCCTTGAATCCGCAGTTGTGGCCATTTTTGTACCCTGGTTGCAGCACTATGTTCCTTCTTTAAAAAAATAAAATGCACCATATTTTTATTTGCATGTGTTGCTATGAGCTAAATGAATGATCCACCGAGGTAATATACTATGTTGTTCCATCATTCTCAAGATATCCACCTTTCAAAAACAATTAAACACAAAAAAGAACTAACAAAATGGAAAGGAATGACACTGGCTGCATGTATTTGGTACGAGAGCTCAACCAAATCTGGAAGTAAAAGAAAATCGGACCGTCACATTAAATCCCCCATCATCCTTTGCTGTCCAGGGTTTTCTCATGAAAACCAAAAGGGAACAGCAGGCTGCGTTTCAGAAGTGTAGGGGCGTGACCTGACCTTGTCATTATCAGTAAAATTGACTAAATTGTAAACCTCAGACTGGATTCAGACCGAAGCTTCAAATCTGCAGCGGTGAGAAGGCGTAGAAAGGAAATTGGGCCTCGTCCTCGTCCACAAAGAAACACTGGAAGTAGGGCAGCTCTTCTGTGGGGGACAGTACAATATACGGCAGCACAGTTCAGTACAGTATGTTCCTCGCCTCTCTCTGGCATCCTGGAAGTAGACCGAGCACGCAATTTGCACACTTGTGTGATATTTCGGTTATGAAAGGGGAATTTGTACTAACCTTCAATTTGAAAGCTGTCGGATACAGAAGTCTCAGCTATCAAAATAAGAACACAATGTTAATCATAAAACAATACGGTGTCATATTACTCTAAATTACTGCTTTCCTATACAGTAGACTACCTTTTACTTTCTCCTCCTTGGCAACTTTCTTCTCATCAGATCTTTCTACAACAAAAATAATTTTATGGGTTCAAATAAAGTTCGAACATTTAGAATTTAGTTGCTTCAACAGTTTTACCTTTATTTGCTTGCTCCTGTATCTCTTTAAGAACTCTGTCCTCTGTAAATAGACAATACACCAGATTAATACTAATTATTAGTCAAAGATTCAAACCCCTGCCTGCAGAGTAGGCAACGACTGCTGAACTGTACCTTTAGCTTTCTCTTCTTTGGTTGCCCTCTTCTCAACAGTTTTTTCTAAAATAAATAAACAAATAAATAAATAATAGTTATTTTTGTTTTTTAAGTATTTCTGGTCTACAGTGCACATTAGGCAGGTGTAAACGGTCACAAAGGCAGTTTCTTAACAATCAAGATACTTTTCTTTACAGGCTCTGGTTTTTCTTTACGAACTCTGACCTCTGCAATAAATCACGAAGTTTCCACAATTCTACAGAACATCGTAGATGTATTGTTGTGTATTGATGTAAGTAATCAAACGCTACTTGAAGCTGGTCGTATGCTGTACCTTTCTTTGTTGCAGTGGGTTTGACCTTTTCTTTTAGAACTTCAGGCACTGTTTCACAAATATGAAACAAAGAATTACAATATAGTTTCATTGCCAGGCACGAAAAAAAAGTAATGTTTTGTTTCATTTCACAGCTCAGTGAAAGTTAAACGGGTTTTCTTTCTTTGCTTGTGTAAGCCGGTGTAGCATATATGCATGTTTTTCTAGTTTCAGAATGACCTTGGCTGTGGCTCATTTACTTTAAACGTATATGTTGATATGAAAAGACATGCTTATGGTCCAATGGAAAAGCAAACAGTGAAAATATCATCACTAAGAGACTTCTTAGGATTGTTAAAACTACCAGCATGCGTGTTCAGTAAGATGCTGGATAATATTGCTCAACTATACACTACGATGTATGATATATGTTTCATAGACAAACAATCTGTATTGTAGTTTTCTGTAAGTTATTGTCTATAAACATAAAACGAAATAGTTTCTTGCTGAATAAAAATGTGTACAAATCAGAATTTTTTATGTTTTCTATCAAGGATTCATAGACACTTTCACATTCAGCAGGAAAATATTCTCAGCCTTCAGATTACATGTTGTAATCAGATTACCACGAAGGTAATAAAGAGCTGCCTCTAATAAAGCACCACCAATGTACCTTTCTTCACACGGGCTAGTTTGGTCTTTTCCCTAGAAATCGCTGCATCATCAGGAAGAAAATGCAATTGATATAATTCAGTTATTTTATGTGTGGAAGTATTTCTGGCGGTAGAGTTGCAGCATATATATCTATATATATCTATATATATAGATATATATATATATATATATAGATATATATATATAATAGACTGTTAACCAAAAAAAGCCAAAAAAAACAATTGACTCAGTATCCTGGCTTGTTCCATTATAAATTGATCTAAATAATTGTGAAATAATATACAAGTCATTGTACTAAAATGTCACTGTACCTTTCTTCACTGCAGCAAGTTTGTCCTTTTCTTTCGGGGTCTCCAGTTCTGCAAAAGGGAAACTGAGGTCAGACTCGGGCGTTGGGGACACAGAATTTAAGAGCGGAAGCCACGATTAGCTCATTTTCCAACAATGCATATTGCAGCTGGAGCCACAGCGTTGCAACAACAAAATTTATTTAGTCTCTAAAAGCAGTTTGCAGAGCAGGAGGGAGCTACAACTAGAAAGCTTTTAGTTTTTAAAAGTGCATATCTGTTGAACAGATACATATTATTGAGTTGTATCTTTTTTTTGTTTGTTGCAAAAGCAATGATCACTTCACTTGTGTTGTTGGTTTATCCACTTTTGATGCTTCTAGCTCGGTGCAATGTCTATTTCATATTCTCTGCATGTATTATCTTTTTATTTCAGGAGGAATCTTCCACTGCAAAGGGCCTGAAGCATCCAGATACGTTCCACACGACTCAATATTTACAACACATTGTTAATATTTGGTGGGTTGGATGGCCTTTGCTTTGGAATGTTAGCTCTTTATTGTCTACGTTTTAAAAGATAAGAGAGGTTAGTTATAAAAGCCTAACAACATCTTAGTATGCAGTGCTTTGCAGATCTACTAACTACACCTGTCTAAACAAGCAGACAGTATTCCTCAGGATCACTGTAAACAGCAGTTTGCCTCTAGAGCTCATGCAAAATCATTTTCCATTTATGATACATAGTGTTGATTTATTGTTGATCTCATAGGCAAAATGCTTGTTTCTGTCCTGGGCAATCCAATCGAAGCGTTTACAGAATACAATGACCTACATTATGTGACTGGATCACTATAATTCGATCTCACATATGGCTTACTGCCCCAACTGAAGCACCACTAATGTACCTTTCTTTACATGGACTGGTTTGGCCTTTTTCCTCAACAATGCTGGGAGAAAAGGCAATTAATACATGTTTATTTGTGACAATACTCTCTAATTTCAGTTTATTGTAGGAAAATGCTCAACTGACACAAAGGGATGATTTCTTTTTTTTTTATGTATTCAGTACATTTGTCACCAAACATGACAATGTGAGAAGTGTTGTTTTAGTACCTTTTGGTTTGACGTAGTCCTTTGTAGACTCTGAGTAGATGAGAATATTAGAATTTGTTGATACACAGTAAGTAGCTTTTTCATCTAGTTTGTTATGTTTGTGGCAATAACACAACAGTAATACATCATTAGTGTCTAATTATTTGATACCAAACATTTTTTTGTGAGCAACAACCCAAGATGGAGGCAGATGGCAGTGTAGGCTACCTTTCTTCTTCAGGAGTGCGTTGACCTTTTCCTTCTTTGTGTCATCTTCAGTTTTAGGAGGAGCTAATTCATAAATAAAATAAAAAATAAAAAAAATATTCTTAAATTGCGACTTTTCAAAAGTTAAAAATAAATATAAAATACTCCGTGTTGTCTATTATTTACCTCTCTTTTCATGAGCTGGCTTAGGCTTCTCCTTTGTTACCTCAGGTGCTGAGTGCAATGAAAAGGATTTGTGTTAAGGATAGTTGACCTTTTGCCAAATAATGATGGATTGTATCAGCATTACCTTTTTTGGCAAGAACTGGCTTGGTCTTAGGTTCTAAAGAGAAAGAAGAAACTTTTAGACATGTTCTTAAGCTACATAACATTTCTTAAAGATTTGATTTAAGATGTCTGCTATTAACAGTTTAGCTTTTCTCTTACAGTTTCTCAATCTGAAAAGTGGAAAATGCACCCACACTATGTGCAACTAATCAGCACCTTTCTGTGAGGTTTTTGCCTTTGCCTTTTCTTTTACAACAGTTTCTATATTAAAAGAAAGGAGGGAAATGTCACAATAAATCTCTATAAAAAAACTACAAGCCTAAAAACTACACAATGCAGCTTTGATAAAGCACGTCATCTCTGCTGTGTGAAAAACATGCATCTCCAAAATATCAAGTTATTCAGCTCAACGTCTTTTTTTTTAGGAAATCCTAGTTCATTAGAATAAACTTGTAAGCTATTTTGAAAGTCATGTTTAAACATGAAAAGTGACTGAATTGACTGATGAAAATGACATGAAATCAGTTTTCACATAACACTAATGTAACAATGTATTTGTGTCAGCTTCCTCAACAAATTATATCAATCATGATATTTTTAATATTACTGTTTTGAGCTGTGTCATTATGTGGAAATAAAGCATGAGGCCGGTTTGAGCGTTTCACCAGCAGCCACACGTTAATAGCTGCAAAAGCACCACAGAAACACACTTCTGCTGCATACCTTTCTTCTTTTCAACAGATTTAGGTTTTGCTTTGATAACGGGTGCTGAAGAAATACACGGCCCCATTAATTCAAATGTATACAGTTCAGTCGGAAACCACAAAATAAACTGATTAAAAACAAAAGAGAGACAAATGCATTGCGAAATGAATGGAGAAAAACAAACCTTTTGTGGGAGTCACTGGCTCGGCCTTCTTCTCCTTGAGAACCTCAGCTTCTAAAGCAACAACATATATAAGTTACCCATGTGATTATAGCTCATTTACAACTGGTGCAGTCTATTTACACACTGACACCACATCATTTAAGTTTAATATGCATACTGTCAAAATAAAAAAAACGACTTAGTAAATAATATTATAGTAATTTCTTCACATTTTCTATAAATTAGGTATGATACGATTATGGATGATATTTGTGTGTTAAAACTTAATCTCTGTAACTACCTTTTTTTGTTGGTGCTGGTTTGACTTTCTCTTTTGGAGTTACAGGCACTATAAAAGAGAAAATATTAGTGTGTGAAAATATACAGTTAAATAAAAAGATGAAAATAGAAAGCACCAGTTTATTTAAAATTCAAAACTCACAAACGGATGTTGAGCAGATAGCACTTTAAATAATAAAAGCCATAGTGGTGAACATATGAAAAATATAAAAATTTGTGTGTAAGCAAAAAGATGTACCTTTCTTCAGTGGCACAACCTTCACTTTCTCCTTTGTTATTGAGACATTTTTGTGTGGTACTTCTGCCTCTGTAAGAAAAAACATGAATGAGTAGGAAAACTAATTGCCTCATTATTAAAACATAAACATTAATGTTGATTCGTGTCCTCTTACTTTTGACTACTGGGACTGGTTTTGTCTTGAGTGGAGCAGGTTCTGTGTCAGAAGATTTTAGGTTTGTCATTCCAGAAAATAAGATGACAAATGATGAAGCTAAATACAAGTACACATCTCACCTCTCTTTGTTAGAACTGGTTTGGGCTTCTGTCTTGAAACGTCAGCTGCTAAAGAAAACATATTTCATGATCAAACCAAACCTTTATGCCATAAACATTTTGGTCTTATATAATGTTTAAAATGTGTCTTACCTTTCTTTACAGAAACTGCTTTGCTTTTCTCTTTGGGAACCTTAACTTCTGGGAAAAAAAAGTGTGGGTTTAGGCTCAAAGTCTCAACCCACTAAAACATGGAAGAATCTGAATAAATAAAACATATAAACCAAAGTAATTTACCTTTTTTCATAGGCACTATTTTGACTCTCTGTTTCACCAGAGTGGCATTTCTGGGAGTGCCCTCTTGTTCTGTCAGCAGCAGAAATGTGAAAATAAAATACACATACAGTATGTTATTGCAGTTCGAGGTTTAGTTAGTTTATTGTTCTTATGTTATTATAACATTCACAACTTATATACCTTTTTTCATGTCGACTGGTTTGGCCTTTTCTTTAGGAGCAACAGCTTCTGTGTGTCAAAAGCATAGCGGGGATAGTTTCATTTTCATTGTAACAATTCATAATTTTTGCTTTTTGGGAATTGAATTTAGAATAAACAAACAATGTGTGTGTTACCTTTCTTAGCAGGAGGCATTTTGGCCTTTTCCTTTGGAACTTCTGTGTCACAAAATAGCCTTTTGATTAGATATTCTTAAATTTTACATAAAAAACATCTGCATTGTAAAGTTATAATCTGGTTATATTGTTATAGCAAAGTATTTTCTTCATAGAAGTAGTTTTTGGAAGGTGTTGAAGAACATTGTTTGTGTCAACTGTAAACAGTGTTTATATAATCTCAGTTGACAGTGTATCAACTGAGGTATAGGTGATGCAGTCTACAACAATCCTGCAATAATTCTAACCTTCATGAAGGTTATAGTGTTCAGTTTTTGTTTAAACTGTTTTAAATAGATCATTTTTGAGGATGCAGTTTGTGGTGCTGTTGAACTATTGCATTATGCATAGAGATTGTTATTTAGCCTACATCTTGTAATGTCAAGATGTTCCTTCTTCAGGATATGTTGAGCCATGCTCGCAGGCTTCATGGATGGCTTTACATTACCTGGTTTTACAGGTGGAGGTTGGGTTTTTTCCTTTGGTTCCTTCTTGGGCTCCATATGAGCTGCTACTGGTGGAGGAAATGACATCAAAAAGCCTTTAAGATATAGGTTATCGATTATATTGAGCAACTAAACTAAAAACATCAGATTTCAGATACTTTTACAAATACATTCCTTATACCTTTCTTTGCAGGTTCTGGTTTGGCTTTCACCTTAGGAGCTTCAGGAACCTCTATGATTGGGGAACATTCCAAAAATATAATTCATTAGCTCATCTTAGTTTCAAATGAAACATATAATAGAAACACTTTATGCAGACTTCTAGTAGACTGTATGAGTCAAGGACAACACTGTTAAAATATAGTTGGATTAAATCTGTTACTTGATATGTCAGATTGATACATAACAAATTGTTTGGTTTATGACCTCACATAGATTGTAGCTTTAATTTAACATGTGGTTACAGTAACTGGCCTGTTACTTACCTGTCTTTGTGACATTCACGTGCTCCTTCTTCAGGACAGGAACTGTCTGCTCTTTTACAGTTTTCAACACCTTTACTGCCCTCTTGGGTTCATCAGCTGGAATGAACAGCAGAAAATGATGCTACAATTTCAGTTACCATTTCATTTTATTTTATTTCACATAGTATTGCTGGGGAAATCTTTCATATCTTGCAATGTAGCTGAAAAAATTTATGAAAATATTTATAACACATTATGTGATTATAAGGAGATTTTTGTTGAAGATTATTAGAGAAATGTAAACAAGCTGTTTTAAGCCGTTTGTGACCAACAATATCATATCTGGGTGAGGACAGTCTCTTTATTCTTTCTTTTCAGACCATTTAAATAACTGGTCTGCTGCAAAATTCATCAACCACAAGAATAAAATGTCACTGTGACCAGATCTTTTATATACTTTATTATCTCACCTGCTTTTGTAATGTCAAGATGTTCCTTCTTCAGGACAGAAGTAACCTCCTTCTTGACTACTTTAGTCATCCTTGCAGCCTTTTTAGTTCCATCGTCTGAATTAAAAAGGCAAAGCAGTTAGAAAAGTTTCACATAAAATATACTGAGAACAGAAATATTGCCACCTATCAATTTATCTAGCCTTATTTATGCTCCAGTCAGACATCTCTTTGGGACTTCTAAAGTCCAACAAATATTTACAAATATTGTATTGTCACGAAAACTGTTCATTTATCATAATAGTATTTGGATTCATGCTCGCAGGCTTCATGGATGGCTTTGCATTACCTGGTTTTACAGGTGGAGGTTGGGTTTTTTCCTTTGGTTCCTTCTTGGGCTCCATATGAGCTGCTACTGGTGGAAGACATTACATCAAAAAGCCTTTAAGATATAGGTTTAAATAAATATCAGTATTTATGATGTGACACTTTCTTTGAATATGTTAGTGTCAATATACAAAGAATATGCATTATATCTAACTGGAATATGGTTAAGTTTGATTCTCGTGTTGGTTGGATTCATTATTGAGATATTAGGTTATTGAGCAACTAAACTAAAAACATCAGATTTCAGATACTTTTACAAATACATTCCTTATACCTTTCTTTGCAGGTTCTGGTTTGGCTTTCACCTTAGGAGCTTCAGGAACCTCTATGATTGGGGAACATTCCAAAAATATAATTCATTAGCTCATCTTAGCTTCAAATGAAACATATAATAGAAACACTTTATGCAGACTTCTAGTAGACTGTATGAGTCAAGGACAACACCGTTAAAATATGGTTGGATTAAATCTGTTACTTGATATGTCAGATTGATACATAACAAGTTGTTTGGTTTATGACCTCACATAGACTGTAGCTTTAATTCAACATGTGGTTACAGTAACTGGCCTGTTACTTACCTGTCTTTGTGACATTCACGTGCTCCTTCTTCAGGACAGGAACTGTCTGCTCTTTTACAGTTTTCAACACCTTTACTGCCCTCTTGGGTTCATCAGCTGGAATGAACAGCAGAAAATGATGCTACAATTTCAGTTACCATTTCATTTCATTTTATTTTACAAAGTATTACTGGTGAAGTCTATCATATCTTGCAATGTAGCTGAAAAAATCTATGAAAATATTCTGTATATAACACATTATGTGATTATAAGGAGATTTTTGTTGAAGACTATTAGAGAAATGTAAACAGGTTGTTTTAAGCCATTTATGACCAACAATATCATATCTGGGTGAGGACAGTCTCTTTATTCTTTCTTTTCAGACCATTTAAATAACTGGTCTGCTGCAAAATTCATCAACCACAAGAATAAAATGTCACTGTGACCAGATCTTTTATATACTTTATTATCTCACCTGCTTTTGTAATGTCAAGATGTTCCTTCTTCAGGACAGAAGTAACCTCCTTCTTGACTACTTTAGTCATCCTTGCAGCCTTTTTAGGTCCATCGTCTGAATTAAAAAGGCAAAGCAGTTAGAACAGTTTCACATAAAATATACGGAGGAGAAAAATATTGCCACCTATCAATCAATCTAGCCTTATTTAAGCTCCAGTCAGGCCTCTCTTTGGGACTTCTAAAGTCAAACTAATATTTTTAAATATTGAATTGTCATGAAAACTGTTGATTTATCATAATAGTATTTGGATCCATGCTCACAGGCTTCATGGATGGCTTTGCATTACCTGGTTTTACAGGTGGAGGTTGGGTTTTTTCCTTTGGTTCCTTCTTGGGCTCCATATGAGCTGCTACTGGTGGAAGACATTACATCAAAAAGCCTTTAAGATATAGGTTTATATAAAGATCAGTATTTATGATGTGACACTTTCTTTGGATATGTTAGTGTCACTATACAAAAACTATGCATTATATCTAACTGGAATATGGTTAAGTTTGATTCTCGTGTTGGTTGGATTCATTATTGAGATAATAGGTTATTGAGCAACTAAACTAAAAACATCAGATTTCAGATACTTTTACAAATACATTCCTTATACCTTTCTTTGCAGGTTCTGGTTTGGCTTTCACCTTAGGAGCTTCAGGAACCTCTATGATTGGGGAACATTCCAAAAATATAATTCATTAGCTCATCTTAGCTTCAAATGAAACATATAATGGAAACACTTCATGCAGACTTCTAGTAGACTGCATGAGTCAAGGACAACACCGTTAAAATATGGTTGGATTAAATCTGTTACTTGATATGTCAGATTGATACATAACAAATTGTTTGGTTTATGACCTCACATAGAGTGTAGCTTTAATTTAACATGTGGTTACAATAACTGGCCTGTTACTTACCTGTCTTTGTGACATTCACGTGCTCCTTCTTCAGGACAGGAACTGTCTGCTCTTTTACAGTTTTCAACACCTTTACTGCCCTCTTGGGTTCATCAGCTGGAATGAACAGCAGAAAATGATGCTACAATTTCAGTTACCATTTCATTTTATTTTATTTTACATAGTGTTGCTGGTGAAGTCTGTCATATCTTGCAATGTAGCTGAAAAAGTGTATGAAAAAATGTATAATACATTATGTGATTATAAAACAGATTTTTGTTGAAGACTATTAGAGAAATGTAAACTGGTTGTTTTAAGCCATTTGTGACCAATAATATCATATCTGGGTGAGGACAGTCTCTTTATTCTTTCTTTTCAGTCCATTTAAATAACTGGTCTGCTGCAAAATTCATCAACCACAAGAATAAAATGTCACTGTGACCATATCTTTTATATACTTTATTATCTCACCTGCTTTTGTAATGTCAAGATGTTCCTTCTTCAGGACAGAAGTAACCTCCTTCTTGACTACTTTAGTCATCCTTGCAGCCGTTTTAGGTCCATCGTCTGAATTAAAAAGGCAAAGCAGTTAGAAAAGTTTCACATAAAATATACGGAGGAGAAAAATATTGCCACCTATCAATCAATCTAGCCTTATTTAAGATCCAGTCAGGCCTCTCTTTGGGACTTCTAAAGTCCAACTAATATTTACAAATATTGTATTGTCATGAAAACTGTTTATTTATCATAATAGTATTTGGATCCATGCTCACAGGCTTCATGGATGGCTTTGCATTACCTGGTTTTACAGGTGGAGGTTGGGTTTTTTCCTTTGGTTCCTTCTTGGGCTCCATATGAGCTGCTACTGGTGGAAGAAATGACATCAAAAAGCCTTTAAGATATAGGTTTATATAAAGATCAGTATTTATGATGTGACACTTTCTTTGAATATGTTACAGTCACTATACAAAAACTATGCATTATATCTAACTGGAATATGATTAAGTTTTATTCTCGTATTGGTTGGATTCATTATTGAGATATTAGGTTATTGAGCAACTAAACTAAAAACATCAGATTTCAGATACTTTTACAAATACATTCTTTATACCTTTCTTTGCAGGTTCTGGTTTGGCTTTCACCTTAGGAGCTTCAGGAACCTCTATGATTGGGGAACATTCAAAAAATATAATTCATTAGCTCATCTTAGCTTCACGTGAAACATATAATGGAAACACTTTATGCAGACTTCTAGTAGACTGTATGAGTCAAGGACAACACCGTTAAAATATGGTTGGATTAAATCTGTTACTTGATATGTCAGATTGATACATAACAAATTGTTTGGTTTATGACCTCACATAGAGTGTAGCTTTAATTTAACATGTGGTTACAATAACTGGCCTGTTACTTACCTGTCTTTGTGACATTCACGTGCTCCTTCTTCAGGACAGGAACTGTCTGCTCTTTTACAGTTTTCAACACCTTTACTGCCCTCTTGGGTTCATCAGCTGGAATGAACAGCAGAAAATGATGCTACAATTTCAGTTACCATTTCATTTTATTTTATTTTACATAGTGTTGCTGGTGAAGTCTGTTGTATCTTGTAATGTAGCTGAAAAATGTATGAAAATATACACATTATGTGATTATAATGAGATTTTTGTTGAGGATTATTAGAGAAATGTAAACAGGTTGTTTTAAGCCATTTGTGACCAACAATATCATATCTGGGTGAGGACAGTCTCTTTTCTCTCCCTTTTCAGTCTATTTAAATAACTGGTCTGCTGCAAAATTCATCAACCACAAGAATAAAATGTCACTGTGACCAGAACTTTTATATAATTTATTATCTCACCTGCTTTTGTAATGTCAAGATGTTCCTTCTTCAGGACAGAAGTAACCTCCTTCTTGACTACTTTAGTCATCCTTGCAGCCTTTTTAGGTCCATCGTCTGAATTAAAAAGGCAACGCTTTTAGAAAAGTTTAACATAAAATATACTGAGAACAGAAATATTGCCACCTATCAATCAATCTAGCCTTATTTAAGATCCAGTCAGACATCTCTTTGGGACTTCTAAAGTCCAACTAATATTTACAAATATTGAATTGTCATGAAAACTGTTCATTTATCATAATAGTATTTGGATCCATGCTCGCAGGCTTCATGGATGGCTTTGCATTACCTGGTTTTACAGGTGGAGGTTGGGTTTTTTCCTTTGGTTCCTTCTTGGGCTCCATATGAGCTGCTACTGGTGGAAGACATTACATCAAAAAGCCTTTAAGATATAGGTTTATATAAAGATCAGTATTTATGATGTGATACTTTCTTTGGACATGTATGCGTTGATATACAAAGAATATGCATTATATCTAACTGGAATATGGTTAAGTTTAATTCTCTTATTGATTGGATTCATTATTGAGATAATAGGTTATTGAGCAACTAAACAAAAAACATCAGATTTCAGATACTTTTACAAATACATTCCTTATACCTTTCTTTGCAGGTTCTGGTTTGGCTTTCACCTTAGGAGCTTCAGGAACCTCTATGATTGGGGAACATTCCAAAAATATAATTAGTTAGCTCATCTTAGCTTCAAATGAAACATATAATGGAAACACTTTATGCAGACTTCTAGTAGACTGTATGAGTCAAGGACAACACTGTTAAAATATGGTTGGATTAAATCTGTTACTTGATATGTCAGATTGATACATAACAAGTTGTTTGGTTTATGACCTCACATAGAGTGTAGCTTTAATTCAACATGTGGTTACAGTAACTGGCCTGTTACTTACCTGTCTTTGTAACATTCACGTGCTCCTTCTTCAGTACAGGAACTGTCTGCTCTTTTACAGTTTTCAACACCTTTACTGCCCTCTTGGGTTCATCAGCTGGAATGAACAACAGAAAATGATGCTACAATTTCAGTTACCATTTCATTTTATTTTATTTTACATAGTATTGCTGGTGAAGTATGTCATATCTTGCAATGTAGCTGAAAAATGTATGAAAAAGTTTATAATACATTATGTGATTATCAGGCGATTTTTGTTGAAGATTATTAGAGAAATGTAAACAGGCTGTTTTAAGCCATTTGTGACCAATAATATCATATCTGGGTGAGGACAGTCTCTTTATTCTTTCTTTTCAGTCTATTTAAATAACTGGTCTGCTGCAAAATTCATCAACCACAAGAATAAAATGTCACTGTGACCAGATCTTTTATATTCTTTATTATCTCACCTGCTTTTGTAATGTCAAGATGTTCCTTCTTCAGGACAGAAGTAACCTCCTTCTTGACTACTTTAGTCATCCTTGCAGCCTTTTTAGGTCCATCGTCTGAATTAAAAAGGCAAAGCAGTTAGAAAAGTTTCACATAAAATATACTGAGAACAGAAATATTGCCACCTATCAATCAATCTAGCCTTATTTAAGATCCAGTCAGACATCTCTTTGGGACTTATAAAGTCCAACAAATATTTACAAATATTGTATTGTCATGAAAACTGTTAATTTATCATAATAGTATTTGGATCCATGCTTGCAGGCTTCATGGATGGCTTTGCATTACCTGGTTTTACAGGTGGAGGTTGGGTTTTTTCCTTTGGTTCCTTCTTGGGCTCCATATGAGCTGCTACTGGTGGAAGAAATGACATCAAAAAGCCTTTAAGATATAGGTTTATATAAAGATCAGTATTCATGATGTGACACTTTCTTTTGATATGTTAGTGTTAATATACAAAGAATATGCATTATATCTAACTGGAATATGGTTAAGTTTGATTCTTGTATTGGTTGGATTAGCTATTGAGATATTAGGTTATTGAGCAACTAAACTAAAAACATCAGATTTCAGATACTTTTACAAATATATTCCTTATACCTTTCTTTGCAGGTTCTGGTTTGGCTTTCACCTTAGGAGCTTCAGGAACCTCTATGATTGGGGAACATTCCAAAAATATAATTAGTTAGCTCATCTTAGCTTCAAATGAAACATATAATGGAAAAACTTTATGCAGACATTAATTCTAGTAGACTGTATGAGTCAAGGACAACACTGTTAAAATATGGTTGGATTAAATCTGTTACTTGATATGTCAGATTGATACATAACAAATTGTTTGGTTTATGACCTCACATAGAGTGTAGCTTTAATTCAACATGTGGTTACAGTAACTGGCCTGTTACTTACCTGTCTTTGTAACATTCACGTGCTCCTTCTTCAGGACAGGAACTGTCTGCTCTTTTACAGTTTTCAACACCTTTACTGCCCTCTTGGGTTCATCAGCTGGAATGAACAGCAGAAAATGATGCTACAATTTCAGTTACCATTTCATTTTATTTTATTTTACAAAGTATTACTGGTGAAGTATGTCATATCTTGCAATGTAGCTGAAAACAATTATGAGAATATGTATAACATATTATGTGATTATAATGAGATTTTTGTTGAAGTCTATTAGAGAAATGTAAACAGGTTGAATTAAGCCGTTTGTGACCAATAATATAATTTTTGGGTGAGGATAGTCTCTTTTTTCTGTCTTTTCAGTCCATTTAAATAACTGGTTTGCTGCAAAATTCATCAACCACAAGAATAAAATGTCACTGTGACCAGAACTTTTACATAATGTATTATCTCACCTGCTTTTGTAATGTTAAGATGTTCCTTATTCAGGACTGACCGAACCTCCCTCTTGATCACTTTCATCCTCCTTGTAGCCTTTTTGGGTCCATCGTCTGTAAAAAAAAACCCCACATAAATCAAGTTAGCCTTCTTTAAGCTCAAGTCAGGCCTCGCTTTGGGACTCTACATGAGTAAGAATTTCTAAAGTACGCCTAATGTTTACAAATATTGTATTGTCATTGAAACTGTTCATGTGCCATTACAGTATTTTGAGCCATGCTAGCAGTATGGCACTATGGATTGCTTTGCATGAACTGGTATTACAGGTTTATGTTTCATTTTTTTCCTTAGGTCCCTTCTTGGGTTCCTTGGCAACAGCCACTGGTGGAAAATATGACATCAAAAAGCCTTAAAGATTTAGGTTTTCATAAAGATCAATATTTATTATATGACACCCTATTGGATTGTTTAACTTTTTTTTCTGTGGAACACATACAACGTTTTATGTTTTATGTTAGAAAACGTAAAATGTATAATATTTTAGTGTATTTTTGTCCTTGAAAGGTTTGATAAAAAAATTGTAAGATATTGGAGCATATACACAGCGAAATAACATATTGAATTTGATTTTACAAATTAATTGACAATTTACACAAAAGAATATAAGCATGTTCTTACCTTTCTTTGCAGGTTCTGGTTTGGCTTTCACCTTAGTAGCTTCAGGAACCTCTATTATTGGGGAATATTAAAAAATATATTTCATGAGCTCATCTTAGTTTCACAATAAACATGTAATGGAAACACTTCAAGTCTTCTTCTGAGATAAGGACAACACAAAAGAAAAGATGGTGGAGATCACTCTGTCATGTTAAACATGTAATGGTAGCACTTTATGCAATACTTCTTAAATAAGTTAAACACTTTTTAAAAGATTGTGTTAATCTGTCACTTGATATTTTAAAGATTGCCTTTTGTTTGTGATACTTAAAGTCACACTGCAGATTAAAGCTCTCATATGGTTACACTGACTGATTGAACAAAGGAAACATATCGATCTATTTAGCCTTCTTTAGGCTCCAGTCAGGCCTCTCTTTGGGACTTTCCATGAGTATCATAACAGTATTTTGAGCCATGCTCGCAGGCTTCATGGGTGGCTTTGCATTACCTGGTTTTACAGGTTTAGGTTTGATTGCATTGTTTGGTTCTTTTTTGGGCTCCTTATGAGCTGCCACTGGTAGACAATTAAGACATCAAAAAGCCTTTAAGTCTTAGGTTTATATAAAGATCAGTATTTATTATGAGACACCTTCTTTAAAAACATATCTATTTATGTGCGTTACACATAAAAAGTTATAGTAAGTATGCAAAAAGATTATAATATCATGAATTGTCTGGTGAGATATAAAGTTATGGAGCATTTATACAGCTAACCATCAGATTCAACTTTTACAAATCAATTGACAATTGACACAAAAGAATAAAAGCTTGCCCTTACGTTTCTTTGCAGGTTCCAGTTTGGCTTTTACCGTAGGAGCTTCAGGAACCTCTATTATTGGGGAATATGCAAAATTGTCATTCATTAGCTCATCTTAGCTTCATAATAAACATGTAATGGAAACACTTCAAGTATTCTTCTATGAGATAAGGACAACACAAAAGAAAAGATGGTGGAGATCAATCTGTCACTTGATATGTCAGATTGACATTCATGATATTTTAAATGTTGCCTAGTCACACTGCAGCTTTAAGTTCACATGTGGTTACACTAACTGGCATGTTACTTACCTGTTTTTGTAACATTCATGTGCTTCTTTTTCAGGAAAGGAATGGTCTGCTTGTTTGCAGCTTTAAGCACCTTTACTGCCTTCTTGGGTTCCTCAGCTAAAAATAAATAGCAGAACGTGACCAATAATGCCATCTTCAGGTGAGGACATTCCCTCATTTTGTTCCATTTAACTAACTGGGTTAAGCTGTGTCACTGAAAGATTCATCAAATACTAACCATTAATATAAAATATCCCTGTGACCAGATCTTATATCTCACCTGCTTTTGTGACATTAAGGTGTTCCTTCTTCAGAACAGATGCAACCTCTTTCTTGACTACTTTAATCCTCCTTGCAACCGTTTTGGGTCCAGCGTCTGAATTAAAAAGGCAAAGCTGACTGAACAGTGTCACGTAAATTATACAGAAGAAGGAAGTATACCCTTCATTGAACAAAAGAAACCTATCAATCTATTTACACTTCTTTAGGCTCCAGTCAGGATCCAGGGGAATAAAATAATGCTGAGAACATAAAACCTTTTGAAAGTCTCCCTAATGTGTCATATTCAAATTATATTGAGCTGGGGAACATCGGGCCTTGGGAACATAGATACGATCTTGTGAACATTATACATGCTTAACATCAACATGCAAGCATTGTCATAGTGAGCATGTTAGCATGATGATGTAAGCATTTCAATCAATTGCACTATCAATTGCACCATTGTGTAGTACAGCCTCACAGAGCTGCTAGACTGTAGATTATTATTGTTGTTATGGATCATATTGTTTAATTGCTAAAAAACACTGCATTGCTTGCCTATGCCTACCTTTCTTGGTATCTCGAATCTTGACAGGTTCTTTATCTTTATCAGTCTTCTTAATTTCTTTCTCTTCTTTAGAGTGCTTTGTTGGTTCTATTTTTTCCATTGACATCTTCTTTGGTTCCTTGTCCTCTTTGGGAATCATCTTGACCTCTTTCTTGTCTTTGGAAGGTTTCTCTTGGTCTTGTTCTTTAGAGAGCTTTTTTGGTTCTTTTTCTTCCTTTCTAGACAGTTTTGTCGATTCTTTTTCATCTTTAGAAGGTTTCTCTTGTTTTTGTTTTCCTCCAGAGAGCTTTTTTGATACTGACCTTTCTTTGGAAGGTTTTACTTGCTTTTCCTCAGATTTGTCCTCCACGGAAGGCTTCTTCAGGTCTTTGTCCTTCTTTATAGGCTTAGTAACTTCTTTTTCCTCCACTGAAGACATTTTTTCTTCTTTATCTTCCTTAGATGGCTTCTTGTCTTCCATACCTTTTTTTGAAGGTTTTACTTCTTTCTTATCTTGAGATGGTTTCCTAAACTCTTTTTTCTCATTTTCTTTTGTCGGTTTCTTGATTTCTTTCTCCTCCTTTGGTGGCTCCCTTTCTTCCCTCTCCTTCGAAGGTTTCTTCACTTCTTTCCTTTCCTTAGAAGGCTCCCTTACTTTCTTCAGTTCTTTGGGCTTCATTGCTTTCTCAACAATCTCTTCTTGAGGCTTTTTCAGTTTTTTCTCTTCCTTAGATGGTTTCAAGTCTACCCCTTCTTTGGGTGATTTCTTCTCATCTTTGTGAGACTTCATTTCTATTTGTTCTTCTTTGGGAGGTTTTGTCTCTTTTTTTTCTTTGAGAAGTTTCTTTACTTCTTTCACTTCTTCAGGGTGTTTCTTCTCTTCTTTTTCTTCTTTTGGAGGTTTTATCTCTTCTTTCTGTTCTTTAAGAGGTTTCTTGACCTCTTTCTCTTTTTTAGATAGTATCTTGACTTCCTCTTCTTCTTTAGATGGTTTCTTGACTTCTTTCTCTTCTTTTGATGGTTTCTTGACCTCTTTCTGTTCTGACAGTGTCTTGACTTCTATATTTTTTATGGATTGATTCCTGACTTCTTTCTCCCTTTTGGATGGTTTCTTGACCTCTTTCTGTTCTTTTGACGGTGTCTTGACTTCTGTATTTTTTATGGATTGATTCCTGACTTCTTTCTCCCTTTTGGATGGTTTCTTGACCTCTTTCTCATCTTTATGGGGTTTCTTGACTTCTTTCTCCTCCCTAGATTGTGTCTTGGCTTCTTTCTCTTCTTTAGGTGGTTTCTTGACCTCTTTCTTTTCTTTTGGTGCTTTCTTGACTTCTTTCTCCTGTCTAGATTGTTTCTTGACTTCTTTCTCTTCTTTAGATGGTTTCTTGACTTCTTTTTCTTTTTCAGTTGGTTTCTTGACGTCTTTCTCTTCTTGAGATGGTTTCTTGACCGCTTTCTCTTCTTGAGATGGTTTCTTCACTTCTTTCTTCTGTTTAGATGGTTTATTTACTTCTTTCTCCTCGATAGATGGTTTCTTGATCTCTTTCTTTTCTTGAGATGGTTTCTTCACTTCTTTCTCTTCTTGAGATGGTTTCTTGACCGCTTTCTCTTCTTGAGATGGTTTCTTCATTTCTTTCTTCTGTCTAGATGGTTTCTTTACTTCTTTCTCTTCTGGAGTTGGTTTCTTGACCTCTTTCTCCTTTATAGATGATTTCTTGACTTCTTTCTCCTTTATAGATGGTTTCTTGACTTCTCTATCTTCTGGAGTTGATTTCTTGACTTCTTTCTCTTCTGTAGATACTTTCTTGACCTTTATATCTTCTTTGATTGGTTTCTTGACTTCTTTCTCTTCTTGAGATATTTTTTGGACTTCTTTCTCTTCTTGAGATGGTTTCTTCATTTCTTTCTTCTGTCTAGATGGCTTCTTTACTTCTTTCTCTTCTGGAGTTGGTTTCTTGACCTCTTTCTCCTTTATAGATGGTTTCTTGACTTCTTTATCTTCTGGAGTTGGTTTCTTGACTTCTTTATCTTCTGGAGTTGGTTTCTTGACTTCTTTCTCTTCTCTAGATACTTTATTGACCTCTTTATCTTCTTTGATTGGTTTCTTGACTTCTTTCTCTTCTTGAGATATTTTTTGGACTTCTTTCTCTTCTTTAGATGGTTTCTTGACTACTTTGACTTCTTTCTCCTCCTTAGATGGTTTCTTGACTTGTTTCACCACTATGGATGGTTCCATGACTTTTT
Organism: Ophiodon elongatus; assembly: GCA_016806645.1. Lineage (NCBI taxonomy): Eukaryota > Metazoa > Chordata > Actinopteri > Perciformes > Hexagrammidae > Ophiodon > Ophiodon elongatus. The sequence goes on from JACSYO010002166.1 coordinate 412,976, forward strand.
TGTCTTCTTCAGCTGTTTTCTTGACTTCCGTCTTTTCTTTGAGGGGTTTATTGACGTCTTTCTCCTCTATGGATGGTTTCTTGACTTCTTTCTCTTCCTTAGATGGTTTCTTGACTTCTTTCTCTTCCTTAGATGGTTTCTTGACTTGTTTCACCACTCTGGATGATTTAATGACTTTTTTGTCTTCTTCAACTGTTTTCTTGACTTCAGTCTTTTCTTTGAGGGGTTTCTTGACTTCTTTCTCCTCTATGGATGGTTTCTTGACATCTTTTTCTTTAGATGGTTTCTTGACTTCGTTCTCCTTCCTTGATTGTTTCTTGACTTCTTTCTCTTTGATTTGTTTCTCCACTTCTATTTTTACTTTAGTGGGTTCTGTTACTTGTATCTTCCCTTTAGGTTTTGTTGTTTCTTTCTCCTCTTTAGAAGGCTTCTTTACTTCTTTCTCTTCTTTGGACAGTTTCTTTGGTTCTTCCTTCTTCTTCGACTCTTCTTCTAAAAGTAACCATCAAAGTGTCAGTTTTTCACATACTCTAAGATATCAGTAACAGACTTGGTGGTGGACCTGGTGGTATGTTCTATTAGTACTGAAATATGCATATATATACAGTATAGTTAAACAAATAAATGATGTAGCAGCATTCTGTTGTGGACATTTTTTGTACATATAATCTATAAAAGTTAACAACCATATTTTTTACACATGTACTTTTGCACACTATTTTTTACTTTCATCAGTAAGTGTAATTACCTTTGGTCTTTGGTGATTTCTTCTTAAGTGGTTTAGCCTCTTCCTTTAGCGTTTCATCTTTTAGTTTTATCTCTATGATTTCTTCAAGTTTGGCTTCCTCTTTTTTCTCCTCCTTTTCAGTTTTTGCGGCTTTGAGGTCTGTAAGCAACAATACATCTTCATTCACGTATCAGGTGCTTGTGTGCATAGAGTGCATTCTTGTTTTCACTAGATAGGCTACCAAATCAATGTATTAAATCAAAACATCAAGAAATATAAAATGCTTGTTGGGTGTAAGCAATGGGAAAAAGTACACAATTTCAAAAGTATTACCTTTAATGATGGGATCTTTAACTTGTTTTATTGCATGTCTTTCCTTTGCCTCTTTGAGAACTAAAGTACATCATGCAGAAATATGTAAGAATTAACAGAACAATACACAGTGCAATTCTGACCAGTAATCACACTGCATATTCTTAGCCCAGGCGTATCCATAGCCCCAGGTTAACAGCAGTGCTGTGTGAAAAGCCCAGTCATCATGACAGATAATCATGCTTGCATAAGCACTATAAGCACTATAACACTAAAAGCACTGGTCAAAACACACCACAACTAGATATTATATTGTTAAAGCAACCAGACCTACATTTTAGCTAGACTGCAGAGATCTACAGTAAGTCACAATAATTAGTTATTCAGTAATATTTTTTTCTTCATACATAATTCACTGAGGAGGGAAGCTCATGTAATCCATCAGAATGTTATTTCGTGTGGTCATCCAGAAACCCATTAATGTTTTTCTCAGCCTGTTAGCTCCATCTAGTTGCCCTCTGTACTATTGGCTTACTGTCTAAGGCAATGGCTGTTTGGTCTAAAGCAGGAACACTTAAGTACACTATTAGCACCTTGGAAAATAGATTTGTCTTTTCTGAGTCATCAAAAAGACAAGCGCACAGTTTAAGGAGCACTGTAATGTATTAGTCCCAAGATCATCTTTCAGCTATTCATACCTAAGTCATGATGGGTTTCTGATCTAAATAAAACTTTAGTTAGATTTGATCTGGTTATCCCCATCTTTATTTGCTTTTCAAATAAAACTGTCTATAATTTGTCTCTTAATTAAAGAAACACACCAACATATTGGGAAATGTGCTCGTTTTTCCTGTAGTCATATGAGAAGATAGAAGAAGAATATAAATTGAATCCCTGTGTGTCCAGAACAAAGATTGGCACACAAATCAAGTTTTTCTAGAATGAGATATAAATGGCAAAGGTGACCTTGTTTCCCACATAGAAGTGGAGTATATTATAATCACAGAGCCATCTGAGCCCTACCATGTAAGTGTTCAGATTGAACAAATGCTAAATTTAGAGGCTATGCTAGTACAGTCAATCCAAGAATATGAGTTGACTTCTCCTCTTGGGCAACACAAATTGAGTTAAAGATGTGTCTGGGTGAGTTTTCAAACTCATCTGTGGGCTAGAACTTGAGCCCCAGTATTTTTAGCCTGTACTTGTTTACAATTTGACACTATTAAAAGTATGCTACATTACCTATTAACAGTTCTTGCTTGCAATGTGGTAATACTGACAACTATCACTGAATTACTTTGATAACGTAAAACCTTGATGATTCTTAGACAACTATGGAAATTACTCTATGTTGCTATAATTAAGCTAGTTTAGCTATTTAGTCTTTTTAGCTTCCCTGATTCTGGGTAAAACAACAAGCTAGAGTATTTCCTAAAATATTGTAATCTTCCAAAACAAACGAAGACACAATGTTAACAAAACACACTGATACGAAAATATGAAAGATGTTACATTCAGTAAATCAGTCATTGAACAAATATCTGTTTCGCCCTAATAACTTTGGTCACGTCACAACCAAGTGATCCTTTGAAAACTTGTTAACAAAATGAAGATATATTAAATATCCACACTAACCATTCAGAAACATTTTCATTACCTGATAATGAAAAAAAGGATGAAATAGATGAGATGATAATGGTAAGAGTGTTGTACCTTTGTCATGTTTGTGAAGGTGTTCTTCTTTGTGAGCATCTCTGGACCCGACTCTTCTTAGTCTCTCAAAGGGAATATGAACCTTCCTTTTTCGTTTGAGTCCAGTTTTCACACTTTCACTGTTGTTGTTGTTTTCATCAAGTTCGTCGATGATGTCGGAGTATTCGTCTTGGTCGTGAATTGTTGTTTCCTCTTCTTCAACATTGTGAGATTCGGGCACGACACTGGCGTTATCGAGTTTTTTAGATGACATAATCTCAAAATCAAGATGTTGGACAGATGGCTCTTCTTCTTCATCTTCATCGTCCACTTCCATCATCTCCACTTTGACCAGTTTTTCTCCTTCCTTCTCTGGTTCTAAATCCTCATTATCGTCCACATCTAAAGCTTTAGCTTCCTGGTCAGTTTTTACAAGCTGATCTTTGACATCAGCGTCATCAGTTATTTCAATGTTTTCTTTGTCTCTTCCTTCATCAGCATGAAGATCTTCATCTTCAGTCTCCTCCTCATCAACCTCTTCTTCTGTTTTCGTCTCCTTCTCTTCCTCCTCCTCATATTTTACTAGAACTTCAACAGTTTTTTCCTCCTTCTCTTTCTCCTCCCTAGCTTCCACCAAATCTTCTTCAGTTTTGGTTTCCTCCTCCTCCTCATTTTCTATTACAAGTCTTGTTGTTATCTCTTCCTCGTCCTCATCTTCCAGATCTTCTTCTACTGCATCTTTAGTTTTTGTCGCCTCCTCGTCCTCCCCATCTCTTACCAAAACTTCTTCAGTTTTTGTCTTCTCCTCCTCCTCCTCCTCCTCCTCCTCCTCCCCTTCCTCCTCCTTCTCCTCCTTATCTTCCAGATCTTCTACTGCATCTTTAGTTTTTGTCTCCTCTTCTTCCTCCCCATCTCTTACCACAACTTCTTCAGTTTTTGTCTCCTCCTCCTCCTCCTCCTCCTCCTCCTCCTGCTGCTCCTCTTCTTCCTCCTCCTTCTCCTCCTTATCTTCCAGATCTTCTACTGCATCTTTAGTTTTTGTCTCCTCTTCTTCCTCCCCATCTCTTACCAAAACTTCTTCAGTTTTTGTCTCTGTCTCCTCTTCCCCCTCCTGCTGCTCCTTCTCATCTTCTACCACAAGTCCTGTTTTTGTCTCCAACTCATCTTCTACTGCATGTATTTCAGTTTTGGTCTCCTCCACCTCCACTTCTTCATCTTCTTCATCCGGTTTTCTGTCCTCTTCTTCCTCACCATCTTCTACCAAAACTTCATCTGTTTTTTTCTTCTCCCCCTCCTCCTCCTCCTCCTCTTTTACCAAAACTTCTTCAGATTTGGTCTCCTCCGCCACCTCCTCTACCAAATCTTCCATGTTGGTCTCCTCGTCCTCCTCTTCTTTTAATGCATCTTCTTCTGTCTTTGTTTCCTCCTCCTTCTCCCTTTTTACCAAAACATCTTCAGCTTTGGTCTCCTCTTCCTGCTCCTCAGCTTTTACCACCTCTTCTTCAGTGTTTGGTTCCTCTACTTGTTTTTCTATTCCAATATCTGTTTTAATATCTCCCCCTTCTTTTCCTTCATCATCCTCTGTTTTTAAGTCCTCCTCCTGTTCTGTACCAACACCTTCCTCATCGTCTGTCTCCTCCTCGTCGTATGCCGCATCGTCTTCTGTTTTAATCTCCTCCTCCTTTTCCTCTTCCTCACTGTCAACCTCTTCTCCATCATCTACGGGTGATGGTTCATGTTCTTCAAGGTCCACATGTTTCACTAGTGATGTGATAGTAACAAATTTAGTGCCTGTTATCGATCTTGTATCTGACTAATGAATGTGACTATTAGAGAAAAATGTATGAATACCATCCTCCTCCTCCTTGTCTGCTTCACTGGCAGCTTCAGTGGGAACTTCAGCCTCCTCCTCCTTAATCTTTGAGTCTGGGGCTTCACTTAACTCTGCAGCAGCAGCAGCAGCAGCAGCAGCAACAGCAGCAGCAGCAGCAGCTTCATCTTTGGCAGCTTGCATGATCTCTGTAACTGTACCATCAACTCATGTGACCTGTCTTATCTGACCTTCACATCATTGCATGGAAAAGCAGTTCCAAACTTATTTTCAGGCAGAGAAGAATTTGATGAGGTGAAATGGGAACAATGACCATTCATAACATTATATAGTACACACCTTATGCTGCAATTAATGACTTTCCCTATTTGCTTATATCATTTAAATTAGCTTACTACCAACAAATGGTAGGAAATGACCAAAACCAATCACACAGTGGTTCATCTGTCAATACTTTCTGACATTTCTACTGACTACTACTGTCTTTTCATAGGATTTGTTGACAAGAAGAAAAAATATAGAATATTACCAGACTTCTTCTTTTTCGTCCCACACCACTTCCCCAAAGTTTTCCCACCCAAAATGACAATACTATCAAAGGCTATGTTTTGAAACATGTGGTTTAGATAAAACCACATAAAAGACAGATAAAAATAAAATATTCCAGACGAAAACACGTCATTCAGTACAAACAATCCAGATACATTCATATACGCATACAGTATATTGCAGATGTTTAAATTATTGAAATACAGATTACATTGGTCAGTAAGTCAGTGGAATGCAACCCCAAAGGACACATTATAAAGACACATTTTCATGCTCAATATTAAATAGAAATCCTTAAAACAAAGGACACAAAACATTATGACTGGAACCAAATGAACTTAAGGGCAAAACACATCCAACAAACGGTCAGTGTGACAAACAGAGGGTGAGATGTCACCAAAACCTTATATAGACATTTATTACAATAAAAGTGTTAAGTGTTTATCAATAATGCCCATTTGTTAGTGCAAAATGGAGTTTAATCAAACAAGATTAACATAAAATTTCATCATACTTCAGGTTAGTACTGAACATGACGTTAGGCAGACTTGAGACCAGTTCACAAAAGATGATTAGAAAAACACAAATCAATGCAAACATGCATGTAAGGCAACTATTTATTGGCAACACACATTACACATGTCCAAAACAACGTTATAGTGTATTTCCGTGATATATGGTTGTATTTTCTTACCTTTTTCAAGAGGTGGCAGAAATTCACCTACATTTAAAAGAAAATGCGTAAATTAAAGAAAATTTGCTTAAATTATTTTAGTAAGGAAAACGGAGAAATCTTCTGTCATTACTCACCTTTCCTTTGTACCATTTTTATATCAGATGGGAGAGCTACAGCTTCATCTGAACAAAGAGAAGAAACAAACAAATGGGGTGTAATTTGCCGTCATATGCTAGTAAGATGCTTTTAGGTAAATTAAAACTGTAATAAAGAGTGAAACCTTTTTCAGTTACTACATTTACAACAGGTTCACCTAAAAAAAAAGAGAAGAACATATGATAAAGTATGCATCAAGGCGTCACTATATTTTGTATCTCTATATATATATATATATATATATATATACATATATATGATATAGGTGTCACTATATATGTGTAATCTTATCTTTTTGTTTAGTTTAAGTTATTATAGTATTTACTATTATAGTATTTAACTAATGCAAACAGGCATACCTTGATCAGCAACAAGCATGCTCGACATGTAAGCTACAAACAAATCTTTCTTGTCTGAGAAATCCAACAAGGCATCTTCGACAACTTTCATGGGCTCAATGGACATTTCAGGCATGATCCCTGAAATATTAGCACAACACAGTCAGTTAAACCTGCAGTTCATAATAGAAGAAAATACAACTTCTGATTGTTTGCCATTCATTCTGTTACTATACTCATTCATCTGAGTAATAACAGTGAATTCAAACACAGTGATATACCAGCAATAATATTGTATGATTTGTTATTTATGTCCTTGTATGTTAAAAATGTTAAAATACCTTGTTCACCAATCAGCGTTGTGGAGAGGTAGCTCACGAGCATGTTTATCTGTTCTGTGGTGATTTCTGCTGTTCTCTTCACAGCTGACATGGGGCTGAATCCCACAGCATCCTGGATATCTGATCAACAGAAAAGTCAAAGTAAAAACTGCAGTTAGCAGACGACAGTAATGTACATTGTAGTGGTAAAGACACATAACAGTAGATTATAAGATCATAGATAAAAGGTTAAAATACTGTACCGTTTACTGTATCCAGTATTACATCACAGATGGCACAGAGCACATCCTGGATGTATCCTGTTATTCCACTCAGAAAGTCGTTAGTAACACTGAAGACATTTCTGCCAACAACCACAGGGTCAATGAAGCTTATGTCAGTGGTTCCTGAGAATAACAAAAACACATTCAAGCCAAAGCTCCAGTGAGTTACTTCATTCAACAAATTCAAACACTTTTTGTTATACAGACATTTGGAAAGACAGTTAAAGACCAATGGGAAAAGATATTGTCCGTCAGTAACTAAAGTACTACACACCCACAACAAACACAAGCTAACAGTTACCGTGTAATAATGTTGATTTAGTAAGGAATTTGGGCAACAAAAAGGATTCAACAATACAGATATAATATTTTATGTAAATAATGCACCACAAATAATAAGAAGGTTAAAATATAACAGAGGTACCTTTTGTTATATCCAGTACACTGTCCACGACGGCACAGAGCACGTCCTGTATGTAGCCCACTATTCCACTCATGGTGTCATTTGTAACACTGAAGACATTTCTGCCAACTACCACAGGGTCCATGAAGCTAATATCCATGGTTCCTGAGAAAAACAAATAGAACAACAAATAAGGACAAATTTGTAAAACATCAGTATTGTATGCTGTGTGAAATTGTCATTTCAATATTGAAGAGGTTACAGATTAGAGGGAAGTTAAATGAGGAGAGAAAAATACCTTTTACTACATCCAGAATTGTGTCCAAAATGGCACATAGCACATCCTGGATGTAGCCCCCCACTCCACACACAAAGTCATTAGTAACATTGATGACACTTCTGCCTTTGACCACAGGGTCAATGTTGCTAAGGTCAACTTTTCCTGAGAAAAACGTGAGGGAAAAATTAATTTATCGTTAGTTTATTATCATGTTATTTGTTGTGAATCCAAAATGGAAGACAGACAAATTCCTTAGTCAGAAGTAAGCATTACATATGCAATACATACCTTTGGTTATATCCAATATAGTATCTAATGCAGTGTCCACAATAGCACACAGTGTGTCCCTGAAGTTGCCCGCAACTTCATGCATAAAATCATTCGTTGAATGGAAAGCTTGTCTACCGATGATCACAGGGTCAACATAGCTGAGGTAGAAGTTTCCTGTGGATTTGGGGATCGATTATTAGAGCCATTATCACATCACATGTATGCTAAGATGATAACAACTTTTTTTTATGAGTATGAGTGTGTTTTCATACCTTCCTCATCTGATAAATAGCGAACAAATCCATCTTTTACTTCCGTTAATTCCTCAGCTGCGTAGGTGGCAGTGGACATGGGGTCACTTAAATCAGGTGCACATTCTAGGGGCCCAGAGATATAAGAGTCAAACATTACAACAGTTGCTCGAACCAAACATTACAACAGTTGCTCGAACCAAACATTACAACAGTTGCTCGAACCAAACATTACAACAGTTGCTCGAACCAAACATTACAACAGTTGCTCGAACACTGCTGAAAAGGTGTGGCATGCATGCTGTCTCTCTTATGTACCTTGAAACTTATTGAGTAGACTGGATACTTCATCAACAGCGTCGTTTACAGCTTGCATGGGGTCCGAAACTATTTGCTGAATGTCTGAGATTAAAAACAGGTGATATGATGATATGCATGTTTGATGATTGAATTACTAAAAAGATGCATTTTCTGGTATTCGTGACTTACCAGGGACTGCCTTGTACTCCACAAAGTCGAACATCACCACTCCAACCACCACCCAGGACAGGAGAGCAGCCAGGGCAATCAGCAGCTCCGCAGACACTTTCAGCTTCCCGAGGAGGCCCAGACCTTTGGACTTGAGAGAGCCCGTCCGTGGTGCAGCTGCTGCATTGGGCCCACTGGCCGTGGCGGGGGAGGATGCGGCTCCTTTATGTGGAAAAAAAAGCAAAAAGATACTTTCTGAGGACTCTCAACATCATCAAGGCAGTCCTGTTGCAGTACAACTTTTGCTGCTTGGTCCTCTGCTACACTGGAACAAGTAGGAAAAAGTATAGTTTTTTTAGTTTTAAATGTATTCAAACATACTTGATTTGTCCTTTTAGGGTGAGACCCAATTCTCACTGTTAATATCAACTAAACAGTGGCATGCAGCTGGTCACAACTCCAAAGAGGCTACATTCATAAATGCATTGGGAAAATGTTGCACACAGGTATTTGTATTTGCTCTTTTTCAGTGTTTTTTTCAACCCTACACCTTCATAGCATGGGAGTGTACATTTTTGAAAATAATAGAGCCAGACCTAAAAATCCGCAGGGCAAATATATTGGCCAAAATGCAAAAAATACAATACAGAATCTACATGTATAACGGCTAAGATAAGTATCAACATCACATATTTTGTATGCCAGCAAGCATTGACGTTTGATGTTTATCTTTTAATTATAAAATGTCAAACTCAGGGACTCTTTAATATTGAAATCAGTATCTTAAAAATCTAAAGTCTGAACATTATTATTCGTCAGGCTCCTGAAAATATAGATCTGACAAAAACCTCTCATTGCATTTTTTTCTTTAAAGTGGGGGATTTTATGTGTTACAAAAGAAACATGAATACTGAAGTCTCTCGTATGAAAAAAACAAACATTGCAAATCTCTGACTGGGAAGTTCCTGTGGCATGTTTGGGATACTACTGTCCTTCCATAGCAACCTTTACAGTCTCATTACCCACAAACTGCAGCTAAACCATGACACGTGAAGGATATGTCCTCTGTGATCAAAGAAACCTTTACACGGTGGAGACAGTGTGTCTGATATTTGCATTTATCAAATGATTATCCCAGCCTGTGCGTTGTAAACAGATGTAAACTAATTTCCTGATATTGAGGGATTATGTGAATTTGATTAAATTGATTAACATCCTGTCAGATTGAAGATCATAAAAGACAATAATCATCTGTCATTTTCATTTCATCACGTTATCCAAACACATGATGCGCTTAATTCCCACCTGTTTAGCACAGTCAAAAATGATTGTGATGACATTTAATGACATCCTCGCAACACTGCTGTACTTTCCAACTTGGACATGGCACCTAGGTGTTAGAGAGACCTTTTAAATGAAATCTGAGCATGCCCGGCATGCCCGATTTACTTCCTCATATGCTGTTATTACAAAACTAATAACAGAACCTTAAGAATTATTCAGGATGGACAGGTGGTGTCAGTATTTCACAATAAATGTACACCGATTCGAAAGGAAAACTGCCTGTTATTGCTCTATTCATTCAAGCCCCAAACCTTCACCAAATAAAATAATTGGTTGGAAAATACCACTTGTTTGAGCAGATTACATAAGAAGTATTAGCCTATTTTTTAAATGTCAAAAAGAAAGTTAAAAACCAGAGGTCAGCCCCAGCAGCAGTCATGTCTGTCACAGGAGAGCAACGCTAATACTCTGGCTACATGATATCCTGTATTTATAGCTACCAACTTTCAACACATTTTCCAAAGAGGACATAACCTATCAAAACATTGCCATTCATTTTTTACGTAGCTTATATCTCTTAGGCTTTATGTACTATATCAAACAACAAGTGTTGTTAATTTCTGTGCTAATGCAGGTGTAACAGTCCTACCTTCAGCCATGGTAATATGAAGACAAGTTCAGCTATAATCCTTTAAATTGGGGCCAAAGCCTCCTCATGCAAAAGTGAAGGGAAAATCACAGCTTCAGTAGGAATCCAATCAGCATCCAATTATTACGTAAAGAAAGTGACCAAGTAAGTTAAGTTATTCCATTTCCACTTGGTGATCACGGTCTTCTTTCCTGAGTCGTGTAATCCACAGGTTGAACTTCTCCAGGATTTAAAAAAAAAAAGAGAAGACAATCGAAAATCAAGCATACATTGTAAGATTTAAAGGTGTTGCAGAATTTGGAGCTGCCAGTGTGGCAGCATTGCAGAGGGGGGTCTGGGGACGGTGGGGCAAAGAAGAGCAACACGGGGGAAGGAAAGAGCCAAGCCAAGCAGAGGGCTAGTGAGAGGGAACAGACAGAATACCCCCCAATGTTATTGGTGCCTCACATGGGTATAGGTCAGCGCAGCACAGGGAGGCTTCACGGTAACTTTATCCACCAGAAGGTCCGGGTTATTCTTAGCTGGAGCTCTGCACACCAGTTGCTCCGACAGGCCTTTTTTGGCGGTTGAAGCAATGTGTGTGTGAGATCAGTTAGCTGAATTGGGCCCCTCTATGACATACTATACTATGACTTTCTATGACATTTTAATGGCATACTATACTACGACTTTTTGATATTTTTATGACACACTATACTGTGATTTTTTTTATTCACATTTTAATGACATGCTATACTGTAACTTTTTGGCAAACTTTACTATGACTTTTCATGACGTTTTCTATGACGTACTATATCAGGATTTTTTATGACATACTACTCTGACTTTTTTATTATACACTATACTATAATTTTTTGACAATTTGAAAATATATTTTACGAGTACTTTATTTTAATTTTAATGCCATATTATATACTATGACCTTTTATATACATGTTTTCTGACATATTATAATTACTTTCATGACATATGACTTTTTTATGACACTTAAATAAATCCAATACTTTTTTATGTCATACTATACTATGACATTGTTAAAACTTTTTACGACATACTATACTATGACTATTTGTGACATACTATATCATGGCTTTGTTATGATTTTTTTATGACATAGTACAGGTTCACTTTTTTTGTAGGGCCCTCAAACTCAGTATCTCCTAGCATTTTTAATTCACTATAAATCAGAGTGTATCTCTTTATCTTGCTGCATAAAATGTTCACGCATCCTGAACGGGACACTGCTCCTAAAAACCGGATGAACAGCTCACACGCCTCAGGTCTGCATGCATACCTGCCAGTCTGGCTGTCTGGTGTTGATTTTAGGCTGGAGGCATCCTGTAATAAATCATGGCATACTATACTAGACTGTAATTATATTACTAGATACTAGATTATGACTCTTATGACATTTTTATGACAGTAGTCTTCAGTAATCTCTTGTAACATTATTTTTCTTACAACAAACTATACTGTGACTTTTCAATTTATTTTTTATGACAACATATACCATGACTATTATTGCTATTTTTACAAGACGTATCTATGAAATACTACACAATTGTTTTCATTGGATATAATAGCATATAACTTTGTTATTGCATACTATCCTATGAATATTTTAATGATATACTAAGACATTTTGTCATTTCTATGACATACCATATAATGAATTTTCACAACATACCATTTTATAACTTTTTAATTACATTTTTTGTGCCACATTACGCTATGATTTTTGTAATTACATTTTTATGACATACTATACCATTGCTTTTTTGTGACTTTTTATTTTGACTTCATTTTGACTTCCAACGTAGACGCCATCAGAAAAAAGGCCGAGTAGAAGATGTACTTCCTGTTCCAACTATGGAAGTTTCATCCCAGGTTCTGCTGATACAGTTCTATAATGCAATCATCCAGTCTGTTCGTTCACACACTGGAACGTAATTGAGCTTCTCCCTCCAGCGAGCACTACAGAACACTATACGGCGAAACAAGAAGACACAATCAAAGTTCCTTCCTGCAGGCGTTCACTCTTATGAACATTTAAATCAGTCATTTACTGTCAACCCCTGAACAGCAAATTATCCACTGCTGCCATTATAGACTATAATTTCAGATTTGTTTTTACGACATACCATACAATGACTATACTACGACTTCTTTGACATTTTATTGACACACTGTAGTATGTTTATGATCTTGGTTATCACACTGCTACCTACTAAAGAAATCAATACTTTGACACAAAATATTCCATTTAAAATTATTTTATTGATTCAAAAAATATTTTATTGTTTCCACAAAAGATTATCTCGCTGTGTACGGTGATCAGAACTGCGTTCATAGCAAAGGTCTGTCATTCATAGTCGTAGAGTTTCGTAATTGACCAATCCAAATTTGCTCTATATGTTTATTTTAAATGTATTGGTTATTCTTGTTTTGTTTTTTGTTACATGTTCCAAATAAATCTAATCCCTTGACATCTATGTCTGGTCAATTTCAAAAATAAAATTCACCCAATAGTTAATTAAAGTTGTGAATATGTTGTGTATAGTTACACAGAAAAAAAATGTCTCTGAAACATCTGAAAAAAACAGTAAATTAGATACAACATGAGCTGTTATTCACTTAGAGTGGTTCAATTATGAGATTTTAAAATACACAAGCTGCACAATAAAAAAATCAGCTAAACAAAACATAAAAACCGCATCACCACGGTACTGGTGTGTCTTTACAGTGTAGCCGCGGCACTGGGGTTCACGGGCCTGATGATGAGGGTGAGCTCCAGAGGTACAGGAGGAGGAATGTATTTCTCCACCTTGAGTAGCCGCAGTAACAAATCCTCAGTGTCCTGCGGCCAGTGGTAAACATGCGTGTTCTGAAGCCAACATGGTACATGTTTCTGTGAGAAGTTTTGCACATTTGTGTTAATTTTTGTGTAGTTGATAAAGGTTGAAGGGAGAGAAATGGTGGAAAAACTGAGTAACTAACTAACTCGAAGTTATTAAACAAAAAACCTTTCTGACCTGGGACGCATTGAGGAAGAGAAGCGGTATGAATCTGAAATTCAAGCTGCCTTGGTGGATGAATTCATTTTGCATCTGAAAAAATTGGATTAAACATTTTAGTACCTATAAGCAAGTATTCTCAGAATCATTTCTAATTTAAACAAATGTGTTCTCACCATGGAGTGAATATATTTAGTGTGTAGACCATGGATATCCACTACAGATCCTTCAATGTCCAACTTGTACTTTGGACTGATGGCAATGATAATCATGGTTGATGGCTGTTAAAAAAACACACACACACACACACACACACACACACACACACACACACACACACACACACACACACACACACACACACACACACACACACACACACAAAATTTAGATTTAGAAAAATAGTTCAAACAGACACAAAACATTTTTGCAGATCTTGTATTTTAAGTCATTGATTAAGTGGTAATATTGCTCACAAATATTTGATGTGAAAATATAGCAACAGCAATAAAAAAAATCTATATAGAAACTGTTAAAATCAGGTTTTAATTATGGTTAAACTTACATCTTTCAGGTAACTGTCCTTCCACTTGTTGATATCCATGCGTCTGTTGGGGTTGTCAAAAATGTCAATCTGTGAAATTAAATTCAGGGCTTTAAGTGAACTGCTGAGTGTTTTTAAAAAAAAGTTTTCAATTGACTTTTGAAAGAAGATATATTTGCTCACAGCTGGTCGAAAACCTTGCTTTGTGAGGAAGTCTCCAAAGGGGACTATCTCTGAAGAAAGGTCTGAAGAATAAGTTATAAAAACATTTCCTGAGAAGAGAAAAGATCATAAAACCCAAATGAATCTCAGAATTAATCCTTTTTAGTTAAATAGTAAACGGTATGGAATAATGCCATGCAATAGAAGAGCCCTGTTTACATACATCATTGAGACAATATTGTTACGTTTTGAAGGTGTTCTTTGTTATTTTGCCCATATTCTGATTTACAAGAAACATCTTAAAATGTGTTTAATACAATACAACAAAATACAGCCTAACAAATAAACATGAAATTGAATCAATATATCTGAAACATATCTGTCAACAAGAACAAAACTGAACATAGATAAACATAAACATTTGACTGCAAGACCAATTTGGGTACTATTTACAGAACATAATTAATCAAATTTGAGAAAATAAACCGTCGTCTAATTTTGGTCACCTCATGCATAAACAACAGAGGTAACAATTGAGTGTATCCTTTATTTAACAATTATTTTAGATTTGTTTTTTACCGAGGCCCAAAACAGACCTATTTATAGAGACAACATACAATCAATAACACACCCACCTGCTGTTACTTCATCAGAATTAGGCTAATTGCCTGCAGTAACTTCTATAAGGCCTGCACAATTATCTACGGTCATCAAAACATGATCACCATTTTATGGCACACTATACTGAGACTTTTTTATAACGTTTTAGTGACATTCTATACTATGACTTTTTTTGGTGACATACTATAGTATGACTTTAAGACATTTTTATGATATACTATACTATCATTTTTTTCTGGCTTTTTTTTTTAATGGCATACTACTTGATGACTTTTGCATGACTTGGTTTATGACATACTATACTGCGACTACTTTGACATTTTAGTGACATACTATATTGTGATTGTATTGCAGTTCTGGGGAACCCCAGTCAAACGCACCCAATTCCACCAATGCAGTTTTAAAAGACAGAATTGTTTATTGAGTACATTTCTGACACTATCAGGGGGGTAGGGTCAGTTTGAAGGAGACAGCGGCAGATGCAGGAGATTTCCTCATGTGCTCTGTTTGTTTTCGTTTGACACAACATGCAAATTAACTGTAACTTTCCTAAAACAATCAGAATCTCTTCTTGCATTTTCAGGTAACATTATTTACATAACTAATCGTGTTTTGAGAAGAAGAAATGTAACATTTTGCAATGATGGTTCTTTCTTAGAGTAGTTTATTCTCTTTAATCAGTAGTTATGGTATGTTAAATATGTTGGTAGGATGGCGGGTAAATGACTTACGGCACTCATCAGGCGGACTGATGGTTCTTCTTTTTTCATTTGGATGTGACACAGACATGTCCGCTCCTGTTGAGTTCAGGTTTATCACGTTGACCTGTGACACACCCTCCAGCGGGGGGACGGAAAACTGGGGCACGTTAACTGAGACACTTCCCTGAGCCACGCTGTCCTTCATAAAGTTCCCATGATGTCCAAGCCTAAAGCCGTGTAAAAGAAAAATAAACAAAAGGCTCATCGTTTGAATCGTGCTGACATGTGATAGCCTGTGAAAAATGCAGTGAACTGGGTAATGCAAACTACTTTGCATATTACACAAAGATTAACGGGAAGCTTGAAGGAACTTTGTAGATTTGTGTTCTACTGAGTAAGGTGACAAATGGAATGCACCTAGTCTGCATTTCACATTTTTTTTTTTTTTACCCGTTTTGTGTGTCATCCCATCTAGGCAGGCAGGAAGCAAAGTGATAACATGGCTGAGGAGGGTACGTGTTGAGTGGACTCAGGTTGTACTGCCCTTCCCCTGCGGAGGGATAATACCTGACATCCATAGTACGATGAAGGTCTGTGGACATAGTTTAAGTGCATGATGAAGCCAGAAAACGGGCTCGAGAAGGAGGCTGCCAGCTCAAATATGTACACTCAGCTAAATGAAACAAATCATACAACTGCTGCTAATGAAAGCGGTCGAAAGTGACTAAGCTGTCACTCAAGTACTGTACAATTTCAGGTACTCTAGTTACACTCTAGTATACTAGTTCAGAGTGAAATATTAAACCTTTTACATTTATCTGAAAGAAAAGTTACTTTCCAGATTCAAAATGTACAGCATTGTTATAGATTGAAAAACCTAGCAGTATATTAAGTAGTTTAAAGTTGCTTTACCTTGTTCAACTACAACATTAAAGTACTGCTTCCACATTTTTACATCATAAATTATATTTCAATAATATCTAATAATCCAATTCTGAAAAGGACCATTCTGATGCATAATGAGTATACTTTTAACACTATAAGTACATTTTGCAGATAATACTTCTGTACTTTTACTTGTAGGATTTTAAATTCAGGACTTTTAATTGTATTGGGGTATTTGTACACCATTGTATGGCTATTTTTACTTAAGTAAAAGATCATAATACATGCTAATGTCAAGCAGACTGCATATTTACCATTTTTGCCTCTTTCAATGAAAATTCATTAAATATACTTAATACATGTTTTCTTACCGTGGTTGTTCATGTAGTGGTGAGGAGGTGGAAGGGGTCTGCAGTGTGGCCACTCATCATCAGATCTTAGCGGCAAGGGAGGCTCAAGATCCACCTCATCACTGTGAAGATGAGAATTGTGTTCATCCTCAGCCCTTAAAATAATAATAAAAGAAAAATAGATAAATTATTTAATCCCAAATGAATTCAGATTACACTCTATTCTTTGACTGATTTCCTAACTCCAACATGAGACTTTTTTCTGAGTCACCGAGGTGTGTCTCTGTTTGCAGGCTCTGTTGTTCCACACCGGTCAGCTCCACAGTCCCAACAGCAGCTCTCTCCTCCCGTGTCACCCTCCCTGGGCTCTGCAAGACGAGGACGATGATTGAGATTCCTCGTGGCAGAAGTAGCTCCTCCGTCTCCGGGCCGTCTGTGCTGCATCAGCTCTACATGCAGCGCATCACGAGCTGGCTGACTCCTAAGCTCTTGGTTCACCTGTCCGACTCTACATGGTCTTCTTTGGCAGAAATAATCGTCATTCATGTAACAGGTCGGTAGGAATCTATCATGATGTGGATTACCATGAAATATTTGGTTTACTGTGACTTCAGGGCCTAAAGGTTGATTGGAATTTTCTAATTTATTTGTGGTGGAAAACACCTTTAGTTCTGGTACTTTTTCAGATTTCTCCATCTTAACCAGGTTACCTCAGCATAGCCTGAAGTCCTGCAAGTAACAGACAGGAGCAGAAACATAATTAGCTATCATCATAAATTAGAAGACAAAACACAGAATTTCAGATAATTTGGCAGTAAGATGGAAAGATAGTTGAACTGGGACATTGAAATTATTTCACATGCAGTTATCAAGATATACAGAAGATACCACATGGAAACATAGGCTTATATATCTTTTTTACGTACCAGGAGTCTGAAAATAAGAGAGTAACAATGACATACCTGTTCTCTGCTGGATTCTTAACACTCCTGTGGGTGCACAGGCTTGTGTGTGCACAGCCTGCTATATGCAAATTCTTTACTGCTCAGCTGCACCCAATCAGAGACAAGAATGTAGTTTGTGGCACTCAGCTAGATTGGCAGGAAAGATTATCTGAGGATATTATTCAAAAGTGGAGTCTTATTTCAAGAACTCACTGTTCCAAAAAATGTTTGTTAAAATGATTAATAAATATTGCTCAGTTATATGAATAACAAGGACACAGGAGTTTTGATACATTAAAGCTATACTCTCAAATGACTAACAAGGCTATATTCAAACACAATTCCACAAAAACAGTTTTTAGTCAGAACAAAAATTTCCAAACAATTAAAAAGCTGAAAACAAGATATAAAAGATGTACAATGAAAACAAATTCAACAGGTATTAAATAAAGATTGTTCAACTATCCTGTTGACTGCTCTCAAATTGCAGAGTGGACATGATTTGCATATTTCAGTCACGATCGTTTCAGCTACACAAATATACATGACAGTGATGGATTTCTAATGGCAAATTCCCTGTTGCAGCATGTTCTCTGAAGAAAGTTAGCAGTCTGCTTTAAGAAGGTGCTAATTGTTTCAAAGGGGTGATTACACAGGACGGTGGGGGCAAGATTGTTTATTTCAAAACCAAACCAAGATGTGTACAAGTAACAGACAGAGACAATAAATAATGTAGAGACCAAAAACATGTTCTGTATATCTACTAAATCAGGGCAAACAAAGTGATACAAAAACAGTTTTTTGCTCACTTTTCCACCAGTAAAAAGCAACTTAAATACGCATAGAAATGGCGTATTGTCCTGGAATGCACACAGTGAGAAGTTTGACACTTGAGGATGATAAAATGTCATCCAGAGCTGCGGATTTCCCTGGAAAAAAATAAATCTTAATGACACATACGACTGGCTGAAATGTTTAGCAAAATAATACGTTTGGTCTCGTAAACATGTTATTTCCAGATACACATTATGGAGGGACAAACACAGATCACTTCCTTCATTCCCGTCAAGTGGCAGTTTGTTTGTTGTTTGGCTGCTGAAGCGAAAAGACACAAATTCTTACACAGCCGGCTGCCATACAATAATGCAACATACATTTTAAAATATTGCCGGTATAATAAGCAATCAGCCGAACAATAGTTGCAATTGAAGAGGAAGTAAGCCTCCTTTTCAACTACAAGACGCTGAACTAAAAGTCACTTTAAGCCGATCTAGAACTCATTGGCAGAAGCTGAAATGGGATGAATGCACTTAATATTAGTGCAGATGTCATACAAGTTTGGGTGGAAGAGTCCATGATGCACTAAGTTAGTGTGTAGAAAGCATGAAGGCATTCCCTTACATTATAAGAA
This sequence comes from Ophiodon elongatus, assembly GCA_016806645.1. Taxonomy (NCBI): domain Eukaryota; kingdom Metazoa; phylum Chordata; class Actinopteri; order Perciformes; family Hexagrammidae; genus Ophiodon; species Ophiodon elongatus. Next base: position 432,098 of record JACSYO010002166.1, read on the forward strand.
TATTAATAAACATTAAAAGGCAAGAACAGGTGTTATAGTACATCTAAGTTCCTTGAGAAGAGGAGAGCAGTATCCTTATATTCACCTTGTAAAAAAGGTCAATGGACTCCCAGAAATATTTCTGAGATGCTTCGGTTCACGATGTATTTAACTATTACCATTCCTACAATTATTATGTCACGATTATTTGTGAGCCTCACGTTTTTCTACGAGTCGTAAATCGGAAATAAGTTTGACCTTGGAATAAAAAAAAAATCCACACATTTCCAAAATATCAAAAGTAATATAAAATGAAACAAAAAAAAAAAAAAGAGATAAGTAGACAAGCAATTGTATTTACACTACATACAAGTTACACAACACGACTCATCTCGTTCATCCATGGCAGTCATCTTTAACTCCTCAGTCATCTCAGCGCTCCCTCCCGCCTCCAAAACATCGTTTGGTTTGATATTCAGTATTCTGTCGAAACAGCAGCTGTCCCAGTTTGTAAGAAGCTTGGAAGTCAAGAAGTCAGTCAATGAGCTTTGAATTGTTACAGCCACGGGATGAAAGAGATTAGGTGGAGATGGGCTCCCTCTGGTGGGAAGCCGGTGAAATGACATGAGATGAGGGCAGCGGTGCTCAGAGATTATCCCCTGGCTGGTACTGAGGCTCAGTGGCAGTGAAGTAGTCCTCCAAAAAGGCCTGCAGGTACTCAAAGGTGGGCCTCTCCTCCGGGTCTTTCTTCCAGCACTGCACCATCAGCTCGTGCAGGGACGAGGGGCAGTCCTGCGGGCACGGCATCCGGTAGCCTCGCTCCACCTGCTCCAGCACCTCGCGGTTGTTCATACCTGGAGAGAGGAACACGGAGAAATGGAGGCAAATGTGGCTGAAAACTCATCTTTTTAAAAAGAACCTCACATCCCTGTCTCACTTTAACTGCCTTCTTCATGAGTGGTTTCATTTTATTTATTTTTTTTATAATAGATCAGGTTTGTTCCTTCACAGAAACAATGTCAGGACATTCAACAGTAGAACGAATAACGGAATTCATGTAACCAAAACAGTTCAAACTCAAAAAAATTAAGATTAAAAAATACTGCTGAAAGAACTAAAAGCTAGTAAGTGGACCTTTGAGTTTAGATTATTTTGGTAACAAACTGTATACTGTTCCAAAAGGTCAACAATTAACTTACATGCTTGATAATAGAATGTACTCAAAATGACTCTAATTAGAAGTATGTAAAGGCCGACTAAGACAAGAATTTTGAGACAGACACCAATATCAATAGATCAGAGTTTTAAAAGTGTTTTTTTAAGAAATACATTACATAAACAAACCCCTGATTCCACCTGCCATACATTGCATATGATATATGTACCGGTTATGTTGTTTACATTTTTTTAAATCCACCATTATGATGTTTCATTGTTTCATTTCTCTGAAACGTACTGCTATATTGTTTCTCTAGTAAAATATTTTATTCTATAGTATTCTATTCAGTTTTTTTTATTCGTTAGTTGCTTTTTGGAGCCGGGCACAAAAGCATTTCCCTACATGTTGTACTGTGTATGATTGTGTACGTGACAAATAAATATGATTTGATTTCAGTTTAGTTTCATCTGTTAGGGCTCATTTGGGCTCAAGTTTGGTGAAATCACACATTCTCAGCATTGCTCCACCCAACTAAACCTAACTAGAGGAGTGCAGGATTTTGCTGCTTAAAAAAATAGAAGTATATGAAAAAAATGCTTATATACAGAAATAATAGTATGATTAGATTTAAAATAATTGAACTAGTTAAAAAAATATATATATTTTTCTTCTTTTCTGGTATTCTGTAACTCATTTATATGCATTTTATATGGTGTCAAAATGTGTATAGCAGATAAGAGCAAATTCATTTCACATGGTCACAGTCTTCTGGGAACATTTCTCTGCATAATGCACAATGTAATATACGTTATGCAACATGCTGCTCTTTTTTTAGCATACAGAACCACGGCTGGTGTCTCCGCAGACTCAAACACTCTCACGCACTCTGCATTAATCAAACATAAGCAATCCTCTGGAGTTGAGAGCTGATTATATAATCCACAGATCCACAGAGCTGCTCACTCACCTGGATAGGGCACTCTGCCCTTGGTCACCAGCTCTGTCAGCAGGATGCCGAACGACCACACGTCCGACTTGATGGTGAATTTCCCGTAGAGAGCAGCCTCAGGAGCAGTCCACTTAATCGGAAACTTTGCACCTATAAGAAATTAAAATGTGTGATTTTAAATGTTCAAATAAAGAGAAATAAAGCTTCAACATTTACCAAAACCGAAGGAGTAAGTAGGTCAGGCTCCTCCGTGTGAATATTTTCCTTCATCTGTGATTTCATCGGTGCAAAAGACATGAGGACGTAATAACGTTCCACCAGGGGAAAAAAAAACGGAACAATTCCATTATCTCTCTCAGTGTCACTTTACACATGGCCCAAGATGAACAAGTAAATATTTAAATTGCTAACAAATGAGTGACTGAACATGTTGACAGAGTGACTAACGGAGTCTGGAAGTCCTCCTGGTGTAGTTCACATCTGCCAAAATAATCAGCGGAAAACAGGGTTCAAGTGTTTCAGGGTACAGCCACTTATTCCTCATCCTTCCAATGAGATAGACAGTAACAGATGGATTTTTAGGTAGAACATGTTCTCATCTGTCTTAAATCCTGCAGTGCACCCTTGTATAAGTTTGATTCTCTGTTGTCTTTGTGCCATGCAACAGCCACATGTGCTTCTGTTTTCCACTGGTGTCACCAAGACATTCCTGCTCATTTACTGTGCTTATTCTGAAAAGTAGTGGGCGCGTGTGTGTGTGTGTGTGTGTGTGTGTGTGTGTGTGTGTGTGTGTGTGTGTGTGTGTGCGCAAAATGTATCTTGGAATTAAATAAATGTCTGCCAGGCCACTAACTCATTCCTCTGATGTTGAGGTTTTCAGAAGGGGACAAAGAGACTACTACAGAACAGATACACAAGTCACAAATGAATCTCGATTTCAGCAAAGTCCTGCAAAAGAAAAACATACATTTCCAGACTGCGACCAATAGATTAAACGTGTTTTCTTAGAAGGCGGCTGCCAGCTGTTTGGAAGTTTAAAATTAGCCTAGCTATAACATAAGTGCTCATTAAGTGGAAATTTACACATCACCAATTTTCAACACTAATGTAAAATGCTACACAACTAGTTATAGCTTCGTCACTCAATATTAAATGTTTCACAAGTTACTAACTTAACCAACTCGCAAAACTAGCTGTTTAAGTTTAATAATATATGAGTAACAGAGATGTTACATAATATGGTCGACAAATTTGACGTGACAGTTGATTAGAAGGGTGTTTAACAGCATCAGCATCCAAATCACAGCAGTTATGTGCACTGGTATTAGCCTACATTTGTTTACATTCTGGCAAAGTAAAAGTATGCTGAATTCTCTTTTAGCAGTACCCATTGATGTTCTGACAACTGTCACTGGCTTCCTTTAATAAGTAATATGCTCTGGATTTATGAAGGGCGTCTTTTTTTTCAGTGAATTCTAAGCAGATTTACATAGGTTTGTTCCCAATGGAGATAATGATATCCACACTGAATTTAATTGTGTATTATATCTGTGTTTTCAGATTTGGAGTTATGACTCCTAAAAGGGGTTGGATTTGGATGCAAACTGCAGCAATCAGGTGCTCTGGGTTTTAAAGTACCTTAACTGCCACCATGCTAACTGCTAGCATGCTAAGACACAGATTCCACCACATATGCATCTTATAAAGAAAACAAAGTCATACCTACATGTACAAAAGATTGTCAGTTCCCTTTAATAAATAGTTTGAAAGTGTTATTTTGGAAGTTACGTTACAGCTTGTGATGCTACAGTGACTTTGTATTTACATAGTTGATTGCGTTTGATTGGACCGTGTTACAGTTGTATCCTTGCAACCAAGTTAAACATTACTTAAGTCATTAAAAGCCCCATTTAGTAAATCACTAATTTAAAACTGGCAAGTAGTTGTTTAGGAAGAACATGGGAAGGAATTTACACGAAAACCAACCCAACCAAGTAGTCGTACCTTGTCTTGCTGTGTATTCATTGTCCTCGATGAGCCTGGCCAGACCAAAGTCAGCTATCTTACACACCAGACTTTCTCCGACTAGGATGTTGGCAGAGCGCAGGTCTCGGTGGATGTAGTTCATCCTCTCAATGTATGCCATGCCCGCTGCCACCTGGGAAGTTGTGTTATTTTTTTCCAGTTCAAATATTGTTCACTCAACAGTGTCAAGGTGAATAAATCTGTGCTAAGCAAGATTTGTACCAAGATTTACAACCATTTTATGAGCCGTGAAAATGGCGTTGCAACAGAGAGGGTAATCTCTTAACTGAAAAACCCATAGATTTGTCTTGTTTGCAAAATGAACTCCAGCTTCAGGTATGATTACTTATCGACTCACAGGAAGGGAAATAACTGCAGTGATTGAGTGCTCCAATGGTCATTCTAAATCACAAATTTGAGATTATTTGTTGTCCATTTTGTCTTCAAATAAATTCATCACAGACCAGTCCAACGGGTGAGTTTAAACCTTTGAAATACTGCCATTTTGGCCTGCTAAAAAGCAAAAACCTTTGCATAACATCAAGATGGAAACGGCTGTAAATGTGCAACACAGGGCTCAAATGAATAAATTGGTAACAGCTGGAGATGATTAAAGTGATTAGTGAATAAAGATCTCTCTGAGTGCTCTGGTAACAAATCCACAATATACAGCATCAAGATTTGACATTGCTTTCAGCAGCGTACCTGAGCTGCCATGTCCACTAGATTTGGCAGTTTGAGGCTTCGTCCTTCTCCATCTTTAAGGAAGTCAAGCAAACTCCCTAAGAAAACAGATGAAAAGTGAGTTAGGTAACGTTCTGGGATGCCTGCCACACGTTACACTTGGCTCACACTTTTGTCATTAAATATATCGGAGGATCCCTTTGTTTTTGAACAAAATCACGCTGCACAAGCACAAGTTGTGTTTTTATAACTGTACTAAATTGTATTCATTACAGTATAGTGCTGTGGCCATGCCATGAAGTATGACACATAACTGTACTGTTCATGCGGATGCATAAATTATGTACATACTGTGTAGGTGTGTGCACAAATGCATGCATGTAATATTCATGGTGTCTTTTTGAAGTGTCAGTTTAAAATAGCATCTACCTTTGCACATGTACTCAGTGACGATATAGATGGGTTCTTCGGATACCACGGCATAGAGCTGCACCAGCTTATCGTGTCGAAGCTTCTTCATGATCTGAGCCTCCTCCAGGAAGGACTCTGGGGACATGGTACCGGGCTTCAGAGTCTTCACCGCCACCTTGGTGGTGCCGTTCCACGTGCCTGACAAGAAAAAAAAAGTTTTTTTCAAGAGTTAATCTCTGGAGGTTAGTGACTGGCATTCCAGCAGGATTTTTATTTTCAACCGGAGATATTCAACATTATGCGATTTCTATCGTATAGTTCAAATAAAGTATAACACAGATAACCGACAACAAATAGTGGCCGACGGTTGCCCAAGTGCAGACCGTAGTAAGGCATAGTTAGGGCAACAGCGCAACAATCATAAAAATGTAATTAAAATCTATAAAAAGAATAAAAGTATCAATAACATAAAATATAAACGACTATCTATGATCCGAGTTTATCCAATTTAGTTTTTTTCCTTCTTACATTCAATTTCATAAACATATTAAAAAAAAAACATCTATGAGTACTAATGAAAAGAAAAAAAAAAGAAAAAATAGATGTACATCTAACATCGAGTAACATAATGATTGATGATTGAAGTTTTCTGGACTTAAATTTAGCTTTGGACAAGACAAAAAAGTTGCTCGCAGTTGAACACTGTTAATATAAAGAATGTATTCTGGGATTTTACTTAATCCATGGAGGATTCACTAGCTATTGTAGGACAAATTAAGTTTTACTGAAGTCATCTGAACTAAAACAGCGCATGTCTGAACTGAGGTAAGACAAGCTATGTCACTGAAACCTAATTGGACATATACAAGTTTTAACGGGTCTTAAGGCCATTACAGATCCTGAATCCAAGCTGAAATCATACAACGTTCAAAAACCTTATTCCAGTCCAAATGGACACTGAGAATCAAGAGATGAAAATTCCGAAATGAAATCACTAAAAGCAAACACTCCTCCCTGAGGGTTACATTAACTGGGTGTTGCCCACAGCTGTCCAAAGCTTCATTTGTGCCAAAACAGGACGCCAAAAAGATACGCACCCATCCAGACCTCCCCAAACTGGCCGTTGCCGAGACGTTTGATGAGCTGCAGTGACTCCCGCGGGATCTCCCACACGTCTTTGGTTTTGACGGACAGGTCAGTCAGACGAGGCATGCCTTTGTGACATGGTACGATCAGGCGGCAGCACAGCCCCGCAGCCCTGGCTGGATCGACCACGCAGTTTCAATTTTAAATGATGTTAAAAGTAGCACAAAACCATATTACATTGTAATTTTAAAGGGGAGGGGAAAGCAGACACAGATCTTTCATGACAAGGAGTTTTTGCCCATGCCAAGTAACTGTAGCACAGTCTCACCAGAGTAGTGCTGCACTAGCTGCTGGAGCGTCTCAAACTGGGCCCTGGTGGTGATGTAGTAGCCTCCACTGTCCAGCTTGCGAATCTTGTAGTGTTTGACGTGGTCTCCCTTGACATCATCCCAGTCCTGGATGGAGAGCGAGTAGGCCCCTGGAACGGAGACAACCCAATGGTTACGATTGTGTGCAAAAGATTTAGGGCAATGAATATGGAGCAACTGCATAGTTAATGAAAACTGAATTTTAAGCTGCAGCGTTGGTCTGATGACTTTATTCTAAGTTTGTCTATAAATAAACTGCTCGTCAGCATATTAAATGCAGCTCGGTCAGAGTACCTTTGGTTGTTTCACTCTCACGGATAAGGAAAGTGCCTCTGGCGTTGCCGTTGGAGAGCAGTTGCCTCTCTGCATCCTTTCGGCCTAATTTACCAAAATACCAGCTGTAGGGGAAAAAAGAAGGAATCAAACTATGGAGTGTAATATTTGGTACAAACATCCTTAAACTATGCTGTCTCTTATTCTTACTGTACGTGTGTCTATGCCACAGTTAACAAGAAGCGTGAGATGATCTCCCAATTATTTATGATATGCGCTCTGCTGATGAAGCTGCCGTGTGTGCTCATATAAAAACATTTTTTACTCACTCCTCAGCTTGGATCGAGTCCACCGGCGCAACATAATTGCTGGGAATGTAACCAGTTCCACCTGTAGTGAGAGAACGAGCCTCCCACCAGTCGCCCTCGCTGAGGAGAGAAGGATATAGAGAGATGGAGGATGGAGGATGGAGGATGGAGGCAGTTTGGAATAAACAGATCAACCTTTTACACACTACGCACAAAAAAAGCACTCAGTAGTGAATTAGATTTATTGTCTGTCTGGTCTCTGAGAGCTGAGTAGAGAGCACATAAAAACAAACTACAAAACAAGTTGTTTTTCTAGTGCGTGGGACTCTGAAGCTTCAGTGAGTCATCCCCAACTGAAATCACATGTACAATAGTCATCCCTTATGATAGTCAAAATGTATCTTTAATAGTTTTGTTTTTTATTATTATTAAAAAAAAAGAGAGAAAAATGGTATTTGGGGTTGGTCAGGTTAAAAATGTGATATGGATAAATTCAGATTTATGTAACGGGAAAAACCCATCGGCATGGAAAAAGAAAATGGGGGAAATATACACAATAGTTGCAGAATCATTGTAGTAACAAACAGAAACAAAGGGTAAGTGATCTATATACAAATTGTCATTTTGTGGGTGAAGTATTCCTCTAAAAAACATGTAACGTAGCCCTCATAAGCCGGGTCAGGTCCATAACAAAAAAGACCCGTTTCCTCTGTCTTTCCAGTCCAAATGCAGCATCGAGACATTCTCGACGGACAAAAAACAGAAAGTGGGAAATCACAACCGCCACCCTTAATGCTGTCATCCAGATGTTTCCACACTTACGTGCTGTTGAGAATCTGGAACCTCTCCCCCTTTCTGAAGCTGAGGTCATCCTCAGTCCTGGCTTCGTAGTCGTAAAGAGCCACAAACAGAGTCACACCTGCAGGGAAACAAAAAGTGACACGTGGTCGTTAGAGTTAGTAGAGGTGAAGTGTATGGATGAGCTATTGTGTTTGGGATTTTCACAGTGGTTTTATTGTTGGGTTCGTTAATCTGTCTCAAACATGGGCTGCTTCTTCTGTAATGGCAATGCGAATCACTGCCCTCTTCATTTGTTTCTTGCATCTCATCTGCTTTTGTTTTATTTTAAACTTCAAATTTTCCCAATCTGTTGTATTCGCCATGCATGTAGATTATGTACAAGATGCAATTTAGACAGATCTCCCAGATATTTTTTTATGTCTTATTTTCAAACTAATTCACTTGAAGTCCAACAGAGCACCCCTAAAAAATACTCAAGCTTCCTTTTCATGATTTATAATACCATATATTATTTCATAACTTACATCTGTGAAATTGTAAATCATTGTTTACATTATTTAGTTGGTGGTAATGCATTTTTAGGGAGTCCCCCCTGTGTATTAAATAACATTATTGTTATTTTTAGGTCATGGTATTCATATTTTAGATCTGTACCCATCAACATTTCATATCAACAACGCATCAAACAACTAAATGTAATGTGAAAGGAGATGCCCGCAATAAGTTATTACCCAACTATACTTCTCCTCCGCTCTACAAAGCACTTTAGCCTCTATAAGCTGACTGTTTTGGTTATACAGCCTGCAACTTGTGTTTTGCTTCGCTCTCACCACTCGTGCAAGCGCTGATTTCGGCCGCAACGGGCAGCTGTTTTCAACGGAGGCTCAGATAACCCGCTGCACACTACGTACACTACCTGCTCCACAACACATGGCAAACAGACACAGTTGGTGGCAAGCTGGTGAACATACCGGAGCATTTAACAGCTGAAGGGATTATTATTTCCCTTGGCAGTTGAGGGGAGATGAAAACGGTTAAAAAGAAGAGAAAATATTCACCTTACATTTGTCAAAAAGATCAATTATTACAGGTTTAACATGCAAGTACAGAGAACTCCTTGAAGACGATGGAGTAGCAGCCCTGCTGGGTCTTTGTGGTGAGCACATGCAGGGCGCTCTCTGGATCCTTCATGTGTTACACGTTAGTGTCAGACCCATGTCTGTCGCAATGCGTTGTTCATTTGAAATACGTATTGTCATGTAAAATAAAAGGCATTTTAAATTCGCACAAACCGCACAGCCTTGGAATATTTTTGAAGGAGACTTGCAGTTTCTATCTTTTTGAGACCAGATTCCACCCATGCCACGAGCCCGACGCAGAACTCCTGGTTTTGCACACAAAAGAAGAAGTCTGACTTCAAGCCTTATCAGCCAGAGTTTCCTCTAGGAACAGTTAATGCTGCCTAACAGCAATCAAATGTATCTGATGTGATCTGGAACGACCCTGGAGTCCCTGTATCTCTCAATAAGCCTGAGACGATAAAATTATTTAATTTTCTGATTTGATCTGAAACGTTCCTGGACAGTCAGAACCACGGCGCTTCAATAAAGTCCAGTGCAGTGACCTCTCAAGCACCTTACAATGACCAACACTGCTCACTGTCACGGGGGGGGGGCGGGTTCAGATGAGGTTTCTGCTCTACTTTGTCCTAGTTGGCTGTTGTTTCTTCTCTCAGAGTCTCAGATGTGAATGTTGTTTACTGCTGCCCTGCAGGAGTAATTTCTTATTCATACAAACTGATGGTGCTGACTTCACAGATGCAGAGTGTTTATCTGTGCTTGAAAAAACTCCCAAAAAACTAAGTAGTGTATATCAAAACAAGAGATGCTGTTGATTTATGAATCACACATTATCTGTATCTTCAAAATCTTCGGTGAGAAACTGTAAAGTCCATTTCCCCACTATTCAGCACAACATCTGATCTTTCTGGTCCAGAAATGTGCTTCACAGAGCACCGGCGATAATTTAGGTCGCTCTGTTTTCTATTAACTTCCACGCAGTTGACATACATCTTCTGTAGAAACATGAATTTATCACAGCACCACACTCTCAGGGCCAATGAAAAGAATCACTTAATTAAAAAAAAAAAAATCCTACATCTAAGACTGCAACCTTGATGGAGTTTATTTGAGAGTGAAAACTTGCGACAAGGCAAATCATGTATGCTGGTCGGTTAACATAGCAGACATTAGCCTTTTTATTGAATATTGGATGAAGGCCAGACAGTGAGTGGTCTTCACAGAAGTTTACAGCTTTACAACTTAGACTGACATTTTATTTCCCATTTAATTGCTCCGTTTGAAATTTGACCCCCAATCAATGACAGCAACATATTTCAGAAATACAATGTCACCCTGTCTTACGGGAATGGTTCGACATTTTCGGAAATAAGCTTATTTGCTTTCTTTCAGAGAGTTAGAAGAGAAGTTCAATACCACTCTTGTATTTGTAAGGTTTATATGAAGCTTAGCTTAGCATAACAACTAGAAACAAGGGGAAATAGCTGGCTGTGTCCAAAGTTATTTCACCCAAATAACACAATATTAAGAATTTTAGTGTTACGTGACACATTGACAGAGGATTTTTCCATCGTGGCAATAATGTTAAATAAGTAAGGCTTGCTATGGAAAAAAAGTATCACAAAATGTTTGTTTTAAAATCAGCAACAGTCTTCAAAAAACCTGGACCTGCCAAACCCGATTAGCATAACAGCTGCCTTGCATTTGAGCCATATCATATGCTCCAAAGACGTATTTAAAAAGAGCTCCTTCAACCTCACCTGTTCCGCCCCGCGACCGAAGCGTCCCAGACTGCGAGGACGTGTGGACTCCCCCGAACACGGTCACCCCCTGTGTGGCGCCGCTGTGGAAGTTGTTGTAGTTGGGGATGGTGGTGACCCCGAAGCTGGGGTAGTGCTGCGGCGTGGGGTCGGACCCATAGCGGTACCCCGAGTTGTGTGAGACGCTGGTCTCCCGGTCATCAGTAAGTTTTGCTGCTTCTTTATCCTTACATTGGACACAGCCCATTCTCTACTTTCTGTGGGTGGAGAGAGAAAGAGGCAGAGATGAAATTAGTACGTGGGTGAAATAATAGCTGAAAAGCCGTCTCCATTGGGGAAATTATGATTCAATGTTCCATTATTTCAGAGCTCCCTCTGAGAGTTGCAGAGAGCCTTCTTTCAATTAAGCTGAAATTAAACACGATACTTTAAACTCCATTACTAATCATACTTAGGAACACAATATGACCGCGCTGCAGTGTATCACTGTTGTGAATATGCGCACAGATACTTTATGTTGAGAATGTCCTGCTTTTAACTTACTCAACACTTAAAAAAGAATTTAACAGCACTACTTATCATGGTTTACTTTTCCATCTTATTGCACGACCACACTTGTGAGAAGAATTTACACCCAGCCATCGCATTTACAAGTTGGCATGCACTTTATTTTTGTTTTCTTTACGAGGAGCCACACACCCATCTACAGATTCAGTTAAAATGCATAGAGAGGCCCTTTACAGCAAACCGCTCCCTGGCTCTACACCGAGTCTCATGAGGGGGACCGGCCTACTGAAGTAAAGCTAAACCAGTTTCTGTAAGGAGTGAGGCAATCTGCTTTGCCAATTAAAAAAAAGAGCCTTACCGTCTTTAAAAGACCCAGTTAAACTAATGCACATTTCGGCTCACCGTGCCCCCCTTTAAGCCCTGCAAGCTCACGAAGCCCCGGCTAGGAAGAGACCGCTGACAGCACTGTTGTCTTTCATCAGCACTACCGGCCAGCTGACTTTGGAGACGGCTAATTGGAAACACACTTGTTTACTGTGGATGGAGAGAGGTGGCGCTGGGGGCAAACGCCAGTGCGGTAGGAGACGGAGGAGATGGGGAAAATATCGCATCACTCTTAACCTCAGCGAAAAGATTCAGATCCACATTAACGGTACAGTCAGCTGACCCACGGGTGGTGCCTCTTTTCTGTCAAGAGAGATTTATATAACAAGAAGAATGACCATATTCTAAAACATGCTTTTGACCATGATAGAGCTGAAACAATTAGTCGGTTGTTAGAAAATCAATAATAAGACATCAATTAATCATTTACTGGTTTCAGCTTCTTAAATGTCCTGGATTTCTTAGTTTTTTAAGATAGTAAACTAAATATTTTTGTGTTGGTTGGATTATTGGAGGGACATTTCGAGATGTCAAATGGGATCTGGTAACTCGTGATGGGCATTTTTAAGCGGTGACAATTCTAGGAAAGTATCTTTTGTTAGGAAACTAGTTTGCAGCCCCACATGACTGAAGAACATCAGAGCTACAAGGAAAGCTACAGATATATGACCGAATTGCTTCAGGCCTGTTTTACATTTACCAGCCAGAAACCTGAATGCCTACATCAGGAAGAAGTGCAAACAGATGTGTCACTTGCTGCACGCTGCGAGCACTGCAACAGGGTACATGCAAAGTTAAGTACAGAAATTAGTTAAAGAATAAAATCTTTCAAAGTACCTAATAGTAAAGACAAACAGATTTTCTTTTTGAGTGCTCGCATGTCACGTCAAAACGTCCATGATGCTTTGTTATCATCAGTGGACTTAATGCTCGTGGCTACTACAATAAGATATATAACTCCTTTGTGATGCAGAACAGTATACAGTACATCTCTACTGTGTTACCTGCAGCCAACAGGTACATGAAAGTATGGAACACATGCCAATACAGAATTCACCTCCTCTGCAAAGCATTTTCAGATTCTCCAGTCTTATATTTGCTCCATACTGCTTAACTAATAGAAGAACAGAGCCACTGCAGAGAAAAGGAGAATCACTGTGATCCATTACTGCCAATAAAATCCCATAAAATATCCAGAAGAAGAAACAAGGCCGCCGGTAGCATTACAGTATGAGCCCAAAGACAAAAGCTGTGAGACCACAGACTGAAATACAAGGAGGAGGACTGCTCTGAGTCTCTGGTCATCCTTAAAACAACAAACAATCTTCATGGACATATATATTTACATCTCGTATCTTCTGGTATTTACAGCACACGTCACTAGAGTCTAGCAGGTTTATTAAGTACAACCGTAAAACACACGTTAAGCCTACAATTTCCATTTAGGGGGAAAGGCACTCAAAAAAAGTAGGAATGAGAAAGTATAGTCGGTTTACTATTGTAACAGTAACGCAACACTTTCTGGAGCTACCAAAGAATTCATCAATTAGTCAAGAAATAAATTGCAAAAGCTAACCCAGAGGTATCCAGTCCAGGTGTGCAGCCTCTTGCTCGATGAAAACAGGGTTAGTAACATATTAAAATCTTTGACAGCTTTGGTGGAGACTCCCACAATATCAACTGAACTGACTGGGATACAACAGGTAAACGTCTGTTTTCTGGTAGATTTTCACTTTAAGTGCAGTGATTGAAATGAAAATAGCTCTCCATCTACTCCTGGAGGGATCAGAGTAAGTGAGGGGAGATCTCACGGTGGGGATTATGAAATGCTTCCTGCTCTTGAAGTAAAAAGACCAGGGACAAACACAGCATTTACATATCTGTAAGAATTCCGCTGCACAGAAACTAGGCCATCTTGTATTGTTTATATACACATGTTCACGTTGTGGTATTGTTTTTTTTCTTTCTTTTTGCACAGTGTACACTCAGTAAACACTTGCATATGAATCATATTTGTGTCACATCACTTTGTGATGTGCCTCATGTTGATGAAAAATCTGCAAAATGCAGATGATGGCATTGCATCCGCAGGGCCTGCTCCTTGCCTGGGTATCTATCGCATGACCACCTCAGCCTGCGAGAACACTCGTCACACTATTCTCGTACACCCAAATGAACAGCTTGCCTCCAAGAGGACCAAACCGGAGACTGGGTGGCAGCTACCTGGTGTGTTGTAACAGTTAATAGAAAAGCAAAGATGTGGAAGAGCGAGCGGACAGACAGAGCTATCATATTAAAACTCCTTATCTTGATTGGCTTAAGATGCACTCTGAAATCTGATTTGATTTCTGGCCAAATCTGTTGGAGTACTAGTCAACTCGCCAAGAGATTCCTTCACATCAGGAAGTGAAGAATGGAAAGAAATGTAGACGCAATATCATCTGAACTCAGAGAAACAGGAAAGGGTTATTGCCCTTACATCAATCACAGCTGATGGGCTCAACTGTAAATTAATTTCCCCAAAACAGCGGCCTTTATTTTTTTATGCTGTACGGACGGACACAAGTGTTGATCATCTACAGTTACACCGAGAGCTGGGAGACATGAGATATTCTGCCATATATAGTAAATCTGCGAGATCAATATAGTAAATTAAAAAGGACAGACATGTCAGGGTCACACAGCGTGACTGATGGATTACACAGGAGTCAGGCCTGAGAAACAGACATATGTGTGGACTGCTATAACAATAAAGAGCACCTGTGTTAATTCATTATAGAGCTGCAATAGTCTATAATAATAACAGACAGACAACTAAACAACAATTTTCAAAAAATGGCCATTATACTTGTCAATGAAATGCTCTGTTTTATCTGACAAGCAGCCTCGAACACCAAATATATTACCAAGAAAAGCAGCAAATTCTGACATTTAAGAAGCTGGAGCCAAAGAATTCTTGTGATTTTACAAAATAACAGGCTAGTGGTCTCAGCTTCAACACACTATTTAACCTTTGAAATTTGACTTACAAATTGTAATCACATCCAAGAATGCCTTCATTATCTAACCCAGATGAACTCGCACATCTCAACAGAATACAATCGTTTTGCTTCACAACAGGCCCTTTAACAAGACAGCTCTGTTTCATTTGAAGTGTGGGGTCCCTTTGCACTCAGATCATTGACATGGCACAAAACAAGGTCAAACATACCACACCCTGCCTACTGAAGTCGCACTCGCAGCGACCTTATTCAGCTCTGAAATGCAACTTTCTGTTCATTCAACAAAGAGAAGACGTCAATGGGGATCATTTTCTGTTGTGGGCCATTTGAATGCATATGAATCTCACTCCTGTGTTTGCTGGATTCGGTACAACCGGGACAATCTCTCCTTATGGCTTCCATTCTCTGAGGAGTTACAATATTTGCTTGTGTTGGACAACTGAGTTCATTCAGTGTATCAACAACAAGACAATGGCCACATTTCACTCTGCCACAAGATTATCAGTACAATGTGACGCAGTGTTAAGGCTTTCAAAGCATTCTTCTCGTACTGAATGAACAGAGCTGGTTACAAAACCCACAGCTGACTTTCATACAGTATGTACGTGTGGGTTTAAGCCTCAACTGTGTTTTGGTGTCACAATGTTCACAGTTAAGTATGTTGAGTCATGTTGTCAAATCACTGAGCTCATTGTATATGCTCATTCAGTAAGTGAGATGTGTGCCTAGTATATGAATATTTTCCAAATGGGAGAAAAGGGGATAGGGAAGTTTTTTTTCCTCTTTTTTTCCAACAAACAGGAGGAGATTCTTGCTGCTTCTGCTTGTCGATCCGAACTGTGTTTTATTAAATGGTTCTTTCCAGATTGTGTGCCAGTGGAGGGTAATGGTCGATGTATGAATCCACTAGAACTAATGATGTGGTGGGTCAACAGCAATGGAGGTTGGAGGTTTTCTGATGCTACTGAATACTTGTTAGGAAACTGAAGCACCAGCCAGAAGGTGTATGAGTGCTGTATGAAGAGCTGCAGTGGTTAGTTAATTAAATCGTTAAGTAAACCAACAAAAAGCTAACTGGCAACTATTTCGAGAATTAAGTTATCTGAATAATAACGCCAACATTCTGGTGTCAGATTCTCCAATGTGAGGATTTGCGGCTCTTCTCTGTTTCATTATAAGCTGAATATATTTGTATTTTGGATTGCTGGGCGCACTAAACAAGACATTTAAATATGTCAGTTAGGACTCCGGGACACCAGGATGGATCCTTTTAACCTAATGATTATTCGATTAATCAATATCAGAAAACACTGAAACATGCCAATCACAATCACAAATCCAAGGTGAAGTCCTCAAAATAGTTGTTTTGTCTGATCAACAGACCAAACCACAGAAATAATCAATAGTTGCAGCTCTACTGTGGCTGTGTGTGACATTTGCTGACTGACAGCAAAAACAGTCACACAACAACTAGATATGGTGTAAATGAACACGTTTCACTTTAACCTAAGTAATCAATCAACCTTCTCCTGGGCTAACTATTTCCCTTTTGTGATGACATCATTTGAACCTAAAATTCTAACGTCACAAGCAGCAGCTGATGTGACAGTGTGTCTTATAAGCAGGCTAAACTGTATGGACAGAGAGAGCCTGAAGGGGAATGTACTGTACATGAACCTGAATGTGCAACTCCTTTCATACAAAAACGCATACACACCACGCACGCCATGTTGTGGAGCAATGGCATGATGCATACTCAGAGCTTCAGGGTGCGAACCGACACACAACTACTGCCCAACTTATTCAACATGGATCAAACTGAGGATTCAGCTCCGAGCTCCACACTGCATGCATCATCCCCGGTGTTTGCCAGCAAGATGGATGGCTGCACCCCCCCCCCCCTCCCGCCCCCAGACACATCTGATAACCCAATTAGGACAGCTTTAATTGGATATTTAACAGCGTGGCAACGCAATTAAGCTGAAATCACATGACAATTATTTTTGGGGTGAATGTCTGCGGGGCCATCGTGGCGCTCGTCATGTGTGCGGATGGCCTCAGTGGTCAGCTCTTCTCTGCGGCGCATCCATCCCTGCTGCTGCTGCAACACGAGAGCCCCCTCTCCACAATCACAGCACTGCAAAACATCATCCACAATTACGGGGCCAGCGCCACTCTCACTCTCTCTCTCTCTCTCCCTCTCCCTCTCTCTCTCTCTCTTTCTCTGTTTTTACCCCCTCGGAGGGCAAAGTTGCCCGTCAAATACATGCACCTACGTCCGCAGGATGACTGGCTGGACTACTGGCTTTATTGCAGCGACCAACTGGGTGTTATTTATCTCCTCTGCTCTCTCTCTCTCTCGCTCTCGCTCTCTTTCCCGAGAGGAATTCATCTCGCAGTCCACAGCGCAAAATAGGGGACGAGGCGGGTGCACCAATTGAAATTCAACACAGGGAGGAAGAAAAAGCGTGCTTACCGCAGAAAAATCAGATTAATCCATCGGAGTTTCCAGAGGGACTTTCGTGTGGGGGAATCGCCGATATTTTGCTACTCCCCGTGACTGTTTATTCTTCGCATGAAGGGAGAATAGCGGCGGGATATCCGTCCCTGCCGACCCAGGAGCTGCTGTCGCCGCCGTGCGTACAGATGATGACGATGGCGACCAGAGCCAAGTCCACAACAATAACATGTAGCTTTCTGGTTGATCCTGTCAAAATAAAAGCTGTTTGTCTCGCGTAATTTCCAGGTGAAAACGAGAATAAAGAGTATTTTATTTCATCTAAAAATCTAAAAAAGAATGCATGATATAGTAATTCCACATACATTAAATTATTAGGATTATAGTAAGCACGGTTAATAGATGATTTCTAAAGGACTAACTTTTGGGCTTTTATTTTGACCTGCAAATACTGTTTTATTTTCCGGTTTATCTCTTGACGTCATGACGCAGCTGTGACGGCTTGGATCCACACCGACCAAAGGGCTGTGATTGACACCGCTTTCCTCCAATAACAGAGGACGATGTAAAGTGGGACACCTCCCCGTTTTGGACAATACTGAAAAACAGAGCATGATTGGCAAATTGTCAGTTTTTGTTCAAGTTATTAGAGCTTTCTTCTCACTCTCATTTGAAGTGTTTGAGTGTGAATAAAACACACAGAGTGCACACAGATCCTCACACTTTAATTATCCTCACATATAAATTACAGCGCAAAGAAATGTATTCAACAAGTCTAAGTGGGGTCCTTTTTAATCCAACCAAAACCAACAGCAGGTGTCTGCATGAAGGGCCATGACCAGCTGAGATGGGATTATAACTGGCCCTTAATGAACAGAGTAAAAGCACCACCCTGACAATCAATCAGGAAAAACAATAACTTAGTAGCTCTTTATTTCAGGTAATATTCAGGTGACACCGGCTGATTCATCCCCGGTGTGTGAAGGAGAGGTACCGCAAGTCCTTCCTCCCTGCTGCTGTTAGACTGCACAACCAGCTGAGCTCCCAGTAGACCACAAAAAACACTTACGAACACTTAAGTTACTCAATGTCCTCATTGACCTGTGCAATATAAATACCTGTGCAATATAAATACAATATAAATACACCAGTAATAAGCTATTCTGTTTGTATATACCACATTTCAGTTACTGTAGACTCTTACTGTTTTACTACTGTTTTATTATTTATAATACTGTTTTTGATTTGATTTGTTTTGATTTTACTATGTCTGCACTTTACCCTATGCTGCTGTAATCCTGCAAATTTCCCCACTGCGGGACTAATAAAGGATTTTTTTCTTCTCTTCTCTTATCTTATACACTTCTCTCCCTGGAGGCTTCCCGAGCCACTAATGTTAAAAAACAGTGTCTCGTTCTGTATTAATAAACGTATCAGCAACAGTCAGCCACTGAGGGAGGAAAATGCAACATATATGGCAACAATTAGGACAAACAATTCCACCCATAAAACATGTTACTTCTAGATACTTCACAAGGATTTACAGTTAGTAAGTTAAACCGGCTCAGGAATCATAATGAATCACAAAGTTGACCTCTGACCTGAATTATGTTAATAGTCTTTCAGTATCGCAGCAGTTTAAACACTGGCCAGACTTCAGGAAACCAAACATGCAGTTTATTTGGTTGACTGAAAATGCATTCAGTGGCTCAACAAGAATCAAACTACCAACCCTACCTTTACTGTCACAAAAGACTCCACTCCACGACTTCATCATCATTTTAATTATTGAATGATCAGTTTATTTTTTTCTCTATTGACTATCAGAAAATAGTGAAAATTGTCCATCACAGTTTCCCAGAGTACGAGGGGGAATGTTTTGTTTTGTCCGGCCAACAGTCCAAAATCTAAATATATTTAATTTATAAAACAGGAAAAAGCTAGAACAAATGGACATGTTTACCGTTATATATAAATGAACATCTCAACTGTTTGGTAGAGGCTCATAATAAAAAGAAATGGAGTGCTGAATTGATAAAACAATAATTTATTTTTGTTGTTAGCACACACAGAAACAAAAAGAATATGCAGAAAAATAATATTTCAGTTGTGTGTGTATTTAAAAAAAAAAGATGGGACCAGTAAAGGGTTAAATTTGACATGATTTACAGTGAGAAGTTTAAACCTTTGGCATGTTTAAGATTTTGTGTTGATTTGTGCCTTTTTAGAAGTCAACTTGCTGACACATGCACACATGCGCGCACACACGCGCGCACACACACACACACACACACGCACACACACACGCACACACACACGCACACACACCCACTGCCCCCGCCATTTAGGATCCTAACATGACACAGTATCCTCCTGACAGGTGAAGTCTTTATGTCTGAATGTCTGGGCTGCATGGTGCTTGTTGAAAACACTTCATGCCGTGCTGGCTTTGTCCCCTGGTTTACATATTCATGGCAGCTCACCATAATAATCACAGCTTTGCATGCAATCAGAATATCACAACAATGAGCGTGGCCTAGTTAGCCCGATGAAGAGAGGGTGGGTGAAAGAAGTCACCCTAATCCTCAAACTGTTGTCTGCGCTCTTATGAACTCACTCTCACCCTACTTTCTCCAAAGCCAGAAGACGTGATCACAAATGCCCCCGACGTGCAGCCTCTTCCATGGAGCCATTTTGGGCTGGTAACCATGGAGATGTGGGTCATGCAGTGATGGCAGAGAGAGGAGACTTGTGGCTGGTGGTGGAGTCAGAGCACTGCAGGCTGCTGGAGCAGAGGGCCATAAACTCTCATTATATCTGGGTCACTGGGATGCTCCAGCTGCAACAAGCAGACAAGATGCTATTATGCAAGAAGAGGGATGAGGGAAGTTGTGGGCACAGGGGCTTATAGTTCCAGGGGACGCCTGTGTACTGAGCGAGGCATATGTCAGGGGCGTGTGATGATTTAACACAAGACCAGCTGAGCAGCACTTTCTCAGCTTAGCAGTTCAAAAACATGCTGTTGTTTTGACACTTGTATATCAAATTAAAAGTTGTGATAGACAAATTCTTAGGCCCTATCTGTTGCAGCTTTGTATATTGAGAGATGCATTTAGCTCTAAATTAGGTAGCTATGTTTTACAATCTACAAACATATGAAATAATGTTATAGGCTATACTATTGCACATTATATTGCACATTGTAGCATGTACATATAATTATAAAAAGGACAATGTATTGCTCTTGTAGGTGACACTTACTGTAGAGTGGCTAAAATATTTGCCAGGGAGAGAATGAATATCTCTTAATATAAATTGAAGGTCATCTAGAGGCAAAATGTTGGCCATTTTTGTAGTTTTTGTAAAACATATTGCTTATTTTAGTGTTGGATTATCAAATATTTCTGGGATATTCCCTCGTGGACATCAGCATCTAGTTGTCTGCTAGACACCGCGAATATCTGAAATAAATCTCAGTCGTTATTTGAGGTGAATAAAATCAAGTTTCTGCACTCCAAAATGGACATAAAGACAAGTTGTTGGCCATGTTGTTGTGTCTCTCCTATTGTCCATGGCCCCCGCTCCATGACCCCCTCCCCCTCCCCCACCCCCACCCCCACCACTCGTTGGATTCCGGACTTGTGATTGGTGGAGAGGGGGTGGCTTTGTCGTCATAGCCCCAGTGCCCATTCATCAGTGGACTTGGGCGTTGTACTCCGCATCTCATTTGCGGCAGGGCCAATTTCTCCATTTACAAACTCCGCTCGAGAAAAATTGAAAGAATTTCGCGTTTCTTTTGCATCTTTGCCACATTTCTTTTGCAACTTCTCACACGTCCCTTTGCGGTCATTTCGATTTCGGGCTGATTCATCGGCTTCGGTCGGAGAAGTAGGTGTCGCTGCTCGACTTGCATTTTTGGGGAGGAAGCTTTGCGGTCTTTGTTCATTCATTTGATCGGTTGGGTTCCTTTGTTGCACCAAAAGCATGGGAGCACAAACCTCCAAAACCGCTGGAAAAGAGGAGGCTGCGGTCGAAAAGCCGGCAGAAGGTGCAGCCGTTGCAGCAAAGTCAAACGGACAGGTAAACCACATTTTAATGATTTTTAAGTCTTAATTGCTCGAGCTGAATTTTGTCTCGTTTTGGCAATGCGTGGACTCAATGGCGTGCTCCATGTTCCCTGTAGCGCACCCGCACGCTCACCGGCATTCAGGGAAAGTGGCCACATGTAACCTTATCCACAGCAGCATTTTAATGTTTTAATTTTAAGTAGCTTATTATTATTATTTTTTTTTTTACATCGCAGTATTGTTTCCAATTGATGCATTTTATTCTGAAAATGCTTAACATGAATATGGGCATGGCCTTTAATTTCTTTTCAATATGAATATCGGGCTACATGACTAATCTGTCGAATGCATAGTTTATCACTGAAGTGCTCTTTTTTGAAATTTACGTTTTTGATTTGTGTATATATTATTTGTATGTTTTAGCTTTCCAAACATAGCGGTTGTTTTATTCATTTGGTTCATATGGGTGTGTGGCTTCTCTCACTGTGGCATGGCCATTTTAAAAGACTATACCACGCCTTTGTTGCCAGATTCAAGAAAGGAGCCACGTTGTTGTCCACACACAACCCACAAAATACACTAATTATTAAAAAAATGGCACAGAGTAGGGTGAGAGAAGTATATCAAAATCAAATTAATACTCATTGGTTTACTACACGGGTCATTTAAAAGAAGGGGAAAAAAAATCCCCAAATTCCTATGTTGTAGCCACCGGCTCCACACTGAATGCCACCTGGCGGATCCCCGCGGTACTGCGGTCTAACCGACTAGCCTACTGCTGAGAGCCACATATCTGTCGTCACTCTCCTAGTAACAGATGTTGCTGCAGTTTTAGAGCTTTTTTCCTATTGGCTACTACTAGTCAATGCATTTGATTAAATTCCACAGCACACCAGACTTGGCAGGGGGTTGTCTTATACACATGTTCATGTGTTGGCCTCCGATGCATGATTACAGATCAACAGATCAGCACGGTGATATGCATGTTTCGATTTTTATTTTATTTATTCTTTTTCGTTTCCAGGAGAATGGCCACGCCAAAACCAATGGGGATACCTCTCCAGCGGCAGAGGAGGCCAACAAAGCTGATGTACAGGCCAACGGCAGCACTCCAACTGAGGAGGCGCCAAAAGAAGAAGGCGAGAAAGTAGAGGTTGCTGAGGCCAACGGCGAGAAGGAGCCTGCCGCTACAAACGGAGAGGCTTCTGCCAAGCCGGAGGAAGGCACTCCATCCACCAGCGAGGATGG
Source organism: Ophiodon elongatus (assembly GCA_016806645.1). Classification (NCBI taxonomy): domain Eukaryota; kingdom Metazoa; phylum Chordata; class Actinopteri; order Perciformes; family Hexagrammidae; genus Ophiodon; species Ophiodon elongatus. Next base: position 454,646 of record JACSYO010002166.1, read on the forward strand.
AAAGCAGAAGAAGAAGCGTTTCTCCTTCAAGAAACCCTCCTTCAAGCTCAGTGGCTTCTCATTTAAGAAGACTAAGAAAGAGTCTGAGGAGGCGGTAGAGGAAGGAGCAGCAGCAGAACCGGCCGACGGAGAGAAGGCGGCAGAGGAAGGAGCAGCTGCTGAGGAGGCCAAACCAGCTGAGGCCGCTGAGGAGGGAGCCAAGGAGGCTGAAGCTGAGAAGCCAAAGGCTGAAGAGGAGGAGGTGAAGGCAGAGGAACCGGTGGCGGTGGCGGCGGCAGCAGCAGAAGGAGGAGAGGAGAAGCCAGCCGAGGCTTCACCTACTGAACCAGAGACGGCAGCCAGTCCAGAGGCCGCTGCCACCGCTGAGTAATCCTGCTGAACCAGACACCGGAATGAAGGAGGAGGAGGAGGAGCCTGTCTGAAGGAATGCGAGGACTTGTCTAAAACCAGGGATTTTTTTTGTTTATTTTTTGTTGGTGTTTGTTTACTATTCTGCAACCATCTCATCCATATTGACTGCAAGATCCTTGGCAGTGATGGACAGGAGGTGTACTGGAGAGTGTGCTGCTTCCTCACTGCCCATTGGTGCTTGCATGTGTGACATTGGCCGAGTGTGAAAGTATGAATGAGAGTGTGAATGTTTTTTTTCTACATGAAACCATGACTGTGTTGACACGTTGCTGAATTTGACATATTTTATCAAAGTATTTGGTGCTGGGCAATTGGATGTAGCAGCTAAAGCTGTGTCTGCAAGAATTGACACATTGTGATATTTAAAGGGAAAGTCCTAAACCAAGTCGTAAATGTTGTCTTTGCAGTGCACAGTTGTTTACAACTCTTAAACTCAACGCTCCTGTGGACACAACCATTCCTGAATGAAGTAGATTTAGTTAACTGTCAAAACAGTAGGTGCTCGTCACTTCCCATTAGATTCCACCATTTCAAAACTCTGTAGTAATGCACGTTGTATAGACTTTGATATTACTGGTTTTATGACTGATGTACCTAAATGACTGAAGTTTTTAACAGATTACCCATTGTAAATGAAGTTTTTCTTGTTTTTCACCATTTGTAAGATTGAATAAAATTGGGAGATGTTTTAAGCAAATTTTGCATCAAGCTGTGATTACGCCACTAAAAAAAAAAGAACTACTGCCGAAAGCACACAAATTTGAGATTTTGGGTGAAATATTTGAACTTTTTTTTTTTTTTCTTTTTTTTTTGTATATAATGAGGCTTCACCTTATTCTATATGGAATGTCACATTGCCTACTAACTGGTTATAGGTGTTCAGTTTAATTTCCTGTGAGCACCGATGAAGAATAAAGGAATGAAGTGATACTCTGAACTCATTTATTCACAATGTTTAGCATTAAATGTCCCTCTTTTTAATCTGTAGTGTGACTGAGATCAGATACAAGAGGAAGAAATGCTCACATTGATTCTTTACTTGACAGCACCCTCGTGTGGTGGATTGTAGGAAGAAAAAAGAAGCATTTTAAACAAATCTATTAAGACTCAAAATATAATTGGGTTGTGTAATTAAAATTGCATCAAGAAAAAAATACTAGATTTCCAGAGTATTTATATATTTGCATAAATAGAGGACACCCTCCAATCAAGTCCATTGATTGCATTGGACAAAAAGCAATGACAAAATAGAGGTGAATTCCATCTTGAGGCCCCAGTCCAAAAATGTATTTCATTGTCTCGACCATCTTTCTTTCTCTTCACCAGCCTAATTTGCAATGGGATAAATTGAGATGTGCTCACTGCCCTGCAACATTTTTAGGAAATGACTGACACAGCCACAGCATAATTATGAAATACGATTTGGGGGAAATTGGCAGCTGCCGGCTTTGCACCCTAAATGTTAGTGTTTGAAACAAACATTTTTATGTCGTAGTTTTAACCTAACTGCTGCCTGCGCTAACCATGGACGTGTTGGGATTCCGTCTACCAAACCCCATACAAACACCAGAATATTTTTAAGAGGAAATATTGCTGCAATCTTCTCCGTGGTGTTTTTAGTCACCCACATCTACACCCATGCTCATTTTCAAACCCTCTGTTTCCTTTTGCACCCAGTTAAACCCAGTGTACTGAACCTCTGGCCACCGCAAGCAGGGTGTGTTTTACACATATTTCTATTTCTGCTTCCTGGTCTACATGTCCATCTTGGTCAGGTTGTTAAGGGATTTTCTGCTCATTTTGGCCTCCACTGTGACTCACGTGCAGTATTCCAAAATGCCACACACCACTCTTCATTCTCCATCCAGAAGTGTCTTCAGGTTAATTCTAGACAAATGGACACAGCATAGAGTATAGATACATACAAATAAACACAACCAAGTGTGCCTGCTAAAAAATATATCAAAGTGAAAAATATTCCTTTGAGCGCAACAGATAATTTTGGAGTGTGGCTTGTGGAGTCGTCCAGAGGCAGCGCTCCGTCTGTGTTCCTGCCTGTCCCACCTCATGCACCAACCGCAGACCATCTCTGGATGGCAGTCCCCTCAGATGGCAATCCCCAGCGGTTTCCATCACCCAGCTTCCTCTCTCTTCTGTCCCTCGAGGCCCCTCACCTAACCACCGTCTCGCTGTCTCTCCCAGAGAAGATCAAACAGCTTCTGCCCTGTCAGACGACCATCCCTGTCCCTAATCCCACATGTTGACTATTTTCAGCACACCCATATTCAGACTTGCATGGTGGAGTAGCTTTTGTAAACTTTGGCTCCAAAGCAGGCAACCAGTGGCCATTATGTGGGGAGAAATGTTTACGATCCTCATCTATTTCAGCTTCTATACAGGGACCAGTGGTGTGTAAGTAACTAAGTACATTTACTCCAGTACTGTTCGTAAGTCAATATTTACATTTTATGTTACTTTATACTACACTTTAAATTACAAATATTGTACTTTTTACTGCACTATGTTTATTTGACAGGTAAAGTAACTGCTTAGAACACAGATCAACATATAAAATATGTGTTTACCTTGGCATCATGCACCTGGCACTACTGAAAAGTCTGAATTCAAGAGTGCAAACCCCTTTCATGAGCTTTTCTGCATATATTAGTAATAGTAAGGGGGGATTGTGAATAGGTGTACTTTTACTTTTTATATTCTAATATAATTTGTTGGGGTATTGCTACTTTTACTTATATAAAATAATCATAGTTCTACATCTGACAGGGACTCATTAATAAAAGATTTGTATATCTTATATCATACTGTGATTAGTCCATGTGGCTATGTGTTGCTTATATGCTAGCATCCATTATTAACTGTTTTTGACTATCTTATGTACTTTTTTATATATTGTCAGTGATGTAATATTTTGCAGAACTTGTAATTAATGAGTTTGGAAACCAGGTAATACCCTAGTGTGTTAATGGATCTCTAATTCACAGCTGTAAAGGAAGGTGAATACTGGTAAGCATCCACCCAAGTGTTCTTGATCCAGACACTGAATCCCAACCAGCCCAAATGAGCATTACTCTGTATTTGACCTCTGACCCCAATGTATTAGGGGGCAGGTGAAATGTTCTCTACAGAGGATTAATCAGGTTTTTTTGTACAATGCTTACATGACATACAGAGTCAAACTAATTTAAAGAGGACTATTCAGTGTGCAATTGATTAATTAAGATCCCAAAGATACTTTTTGTATTATTTCATATGTACATGTAAGTAGTTGTAAAATGTTACATTTTTAAAAAGTGCTTCTGAGACAAAACATTGTTTAGACATCTTTTATTTTGGTCATTATGTTTTACATGACATAATGCATGTTCAGGGATACATTGATGTTGCTGGTAGTTTGTGTTTGTATGACAGTATTCTGGTGACTTATTTCCTCATAACGGTCAATTTGACCATTACCATTTCACAATATTCAAGTCACATACAAGGATAACAGTTACAACATGGTGCACAGAAAGTATTTGTGTACTTTTAATAAGATTATTGGTCACCCAAACAAAAACAAGCAGGAACAAAAAAACAAAGAAACAAAAACAAACAAACAGACAAACACTGAATTAAGAATCACCAGTTGAAGTTAATATTAAAGTAACAGAGTGGAAAAAGAAAAAGTCAGGACACAACACAACACCTCAATTTCACATGCTGTCTCCGTTTGAAAAAGCTCACTGGTAACTTTGTGGATTGCTTCCCCATCCCTGATCACCTGTTTTCATAAATTAGTTTTCCTTCTTCTAAGCACCTATTTCTTGTTGTTTTAATGTCGCTACCATTCCTCAAAGAAGGGTGAACTGCCTGTCTGTTTGTTTGAGGAAAAATTAACAGGGAGTTTACTTTAGTTTGAGAAATAGATTGCAAATTTAGTTGGTTGGCTTTTTGGGAACTACTGTATCAACCTATCACGTTGAAGCAATGAGGAACCCAGAGAAAGAGCAGTGGACGTTCTCAGCGGCAAAGACACCATTGGCCTCTTCATCGGGGATCTGGACGTAGACGGTGTCCTGCACATCAAGCAAGAGGACAGCGCTACCGGACATCTGGTCCAGGAAGCCCTTGCTGTACTCATCATAAGTGAACATAACAGGCTGGCCATTCTTGTACAAAGCCACCAGGGCATTAGCTCCATTAACATGGATGCTGTAGGAGAAATAGTAAACTCCAGGAACTTGGCAAGTGAAGATGCCACTCTCAGGGTCATAGTGATTCTCAGCATTGTACACAATCTGGTCAAACTTAATGGGGGTGCCATCAGCGGGGTAGGGGGTGATCAGAGATGCAGTGAAAGCAGACATGGGGGACTTGACCATAACCTCCCCCATTCCCATTCCCTTCTCAAACACAACCTCACCAGGAGGACCAGGGGCACCAGGAGCGCCGGGTGGGCCACTGGCTCCATCAACACCATTCTCACCGGGCTGACCAGGGGGACCCTGAGGTCCGGTGATACCCTTAGCAGCCAAACCGGCAGGGCCAGAGGCACCAGGGAGACCTGGATGTCCTTTAAGGCCGGGAGTACCAGCAGCACCTTGAGGCCCAGAAGGTCCTCTGGAACCTGGAGCACCATCAGAACCAGAGGCACCTGTCTCACCTGCACGGCCGGGATGACCTTTGGGTCCAGCAGGGCCTGGCATACCTGGGGCACCTGGGGTACCAGGGCCACCACCATGACCTTTGTCACCTGTGGGTCCAGTGGAACCTCTGGGTCCAGGAGGACCAGCTGCGCCTGGATAACCCTGCTTGCCTGCGAAACCCTGTGCTCCCTGATCTCCCTTGTTTCCTTTAGCTCCCTGAGCTCCAGCTGCACCTGTGTCACCTTTAGAGCCAGCAATACCGGCCTCACCTGGGAAACCTAATGGCCCCTGAGGTCCAGCAGGACCAGTTGCACCAGTAGCACCAGTAGCACCAGTATATCCTGTTGGACCTTGCTCACCCTTTGAACCTGAGGAACCTGTGGAACCTGTCACTCCCCTCTCTCCCTTCTCCCCATTTGCACCTGGCTTTCCATATCCTGGGACTCCGGGGGCACCAGTGGCTCCACTAGGTCCCTGGTGGCCTTTAGGGCCAGCTGAGCCAGGCAGACCTGGGGCGCCATTCTCACCTGATTTACCTGTCATACCTACACCTGGAGCACCAGTGTGTCCCTTAGGTCCCTGTGGCCCCATGGGACCTGTGGCACCATCCCTACCTGGGCTTCCTGACTTTCCTGCCTCACCGGTCATACCTGCTTTTCCTGGCTTTCCAACTCCAGACTCACCTGGTTGTCCAGTTGCGCCCATGGCTCCTTCAGGCCCTGTCTCACCCTGAGGTCCCTGAATTCCCACCCCTCTATCACCCTTACTACCAGGCAGGCCAGGTACACCTGGATGTCCTTTCAGACCAGACTCTCCTCTAGGTCCCATTGGTCCAGAAGGACCTGAAGATCCAGGCTTGCCGGTAGAAGAGAGGCCAGCGGGTCCAGGGCTTCCAGCGGATCCAGGGGATCCCCTTGGTCCCTGAAGGCCAGGGGCTCCGGTGTCTCCCTTCTCACCAGGTGCTCCATGGTTGCCAGGTTTGCCAGGTCCACCTGGGGAACCAGGTTTGCCAGCGATGGAGCGTCCAGGAGCTCCAGGAGCTCCAGCAGGTCCTTCGGGTCCAGTCAGACCTTCAGCACTCTCACCTTGGGGGCCAGGAGGGCCAGCAGGTCCCTCAGGTCCAGGCTCACCTTGAGCACCAGGCTCACCTGCCACTGACACCACTGAGAATAGGGAAACAGAGTCCATCAGTATCATCCAATACAATAATCAAAACATTTTCAAATTAAAATAACTAGTAGTTAGCTAGTTAGAGCTTGGGACAAGTGCATTAAGAGTACATTCCAAAACCTTTTATTTAGTTTTTTTATGATATCATAATTGAATGTGTAGGCCAACCTATAGTCTGTGCATCATATTCATACAATTATATTTTAGAATACAAAGTTTGGTATCTCTAGTACCCATTCAAGTGACAGAAAGTACAACACCATAGATGTACTAGTAAGCTTTCAGTTCTGAGTGTATGTGAGCTTGATTGAGCTTTCATATTATCTTGTTGACTAGCAACATTGATGTTCAACAATCAAATGTGAGATGAATAACACAAATTATTGCTCTAATGAGCGTTGCTCTCATTCATTGCTCTTCAGTATTTCATAATAAAGAAAAACTTTAGACTTTAAACTTTAGATTATAAAATAATTCTCAAAAGTCAATGATATTTGATTCCTGGAGGTGGGGCAAGTTATAATCTAAGGAACCAATCTTATAGTCCTGAGCTAATGACAGTAATGAGTCACTAGTACAGTTTTATAAAATCCTTCTTCAAATCTTAAACTTGCAAATCCTTCAAAATATATGTAGAAACTTGTCTCTGCTTTCTTTTTGATTTCTTATAGTTTGTTCTAAATAATATGTTTGATCTATGTTTCATACTGTGCAGGACAAAGAGCTTGAAGAGGCAGTTTGTGACTTGTTTGTCAAACAGTTTGACTAAATTAGAAGGAATATTTTTTTTATTTGCTGCCTTAATGTGGTCACATGTGTTTAAGGCTCACTCCTTGGCTAACTGTAGCCGAGTTTGGATAAAGCCAAACAGATGTTTCTACTTCTGTGTGAAGTAGGCACACCCAAACAAACCACACTGCTGGGTGACTGGACTGTAATTGACAGTGTCAAACTAAAAATAATTCACTAACAGCTACTTTCTCAAATAAGAATAGTATGCTGATTCACACAAATGCAACATTTCATATTTTATATTGCAACACCTATGCCATAATTACCATATTTAAAGTATAGTAAATATCTGAATATTCTAGAAATCTGGATCTTTTTTCTCGTTTTGCATGGGGAATTCAAAAATATAAGTTAACTTGTGTTTGAAATAAACTGAAATGTATATTGACTAGCATGAGTTGTCTGAAAGCAAAATAACAGGCAACATTACAGCTAAAATGACAAAAATGAGAAACATATATGTCAAATCTAACACACTACATGTATTGAAAAGAACAGTAGTCTTCTCCACAATACATGAGTATTTCCTCTGAATTGAGGATCATGCAATGAAAATTTTGAACCAGATAGTCAGCAAAGGCAGTCTCAAAAAAATATTTATATTGTGTCTATTGAGTTAACAATCTTGATCACAAAATGAAAAATCCTCCAAATAATTAAATTGAGAAAATGTTGCTATTGTGATTGCCTTGGTTGAATAAAAGAACAAATAAATTAAACTGCAAAAGAAATTGTGAAAAAAAAGCCTCCACTGCATGGGTGCATGTATCGAATCCTAAGACTACTAGAAAAAGTGCAAAGCTCTGCACTGAGTAAATAAGCCTTGTTATTCAAATCATACATCAAAATGAACGTTGTGATTGGAGAAGCATGCACACTGTGGCAGCCAATCAGAGAACAAGGCAGTCCCAGCCCAAGGACGAGTTAAGCTTTCAAAGTAAAGTGCAGCTGGCTGTGGCCAGCATCTGTTTGGCTGCTTATGCTGCTCATATTTGCTACAACAAAGATGCTAAGATTCAAAGGTAAGGCAAGACTGTCATGAAATGTTACTCAATATTGTCTTTGGAGAAGAAAATCTGACTTTAGAGGCAACTTTTGTGAGGAAAAACTAGACAAAAACAGGGAAAATGCTAGCATGTTCAGTTGTCAAAAACACATTGCATAGAGAGCAGGAGGCTGTGTTTTCTTACCATGGCTCTTCACAGAGTAGGGCTGGTACTGAGGGGCGGCCTTCATCAGCTTCTTCACCACATACCGGTCCCCATGAGCGGCTGCAAAGGCCACCATGATGACGAAGATGCTTGCTACTCGTACGTCCATCTTGCACAGTAAAATCTTCAAAGGAAGAAAGGAGACAGTCAGCACAGCAATTCTCGAGATACAAAGTGTCAGCAAGCTTTCTCTTTAGTTTGAAGTTATTTTATAGAGCTTGAAAACTTTCTCAACTAAGTCTACAGGCTGGGCATCTCTACAGAAACTGAACAAATAAGATGGGATAAGTTAGATTTACAAAAAAATTCTTTCAGCCTGAGCATCCTTCTGGACTCTTTGAATATCACCCAGGATGCTCCAAGCAAGCCCAAATCTGCCTCCCTTCCCCAGTCTGCCATAGAAATATACTCAAGGCCTAGACAAAGCCTAGATGTTGACTAAAATCCCCCAGAGATAGAGTTGTTTAGAGAGGAAGAGAAAATACACATACCAGCATCCAAAGAGGGTAAAAACAATCTCCTCAGCACCAGTGAGTTTCTGGTACAGCTGTATATCCTTTGAGTAGGAGCACAAGTGAGGATATGCTGCTCTACAGTACAATGATGGGGGTATTTATACTATATCTACCCTTTGCATCTTTAAAAAAAAAGAAAAAAGCCCCCACCATGCAAGTACCTCCCTCCTCAGGGCTAGGCTGTAATTAGCAGACAGATCTGCCCAAAGCGGGCATGTCACATCAGGGTGCCTCCATGTCTTGAATATCCAGACACATGATTATCACTTATTTCAGTCTTCTTCTGAACTAAAAAATCATGTACAAAGCAAAAATAATCAAATAAATATACAAAGAACACAAACAAGCTATGAAGGAGGAATAAACTTAATCTAATAACACCTTCTTTTTTTTTCATCTTAATACACTTCACAGTTTTTAGCAACATTTTACTTTTTGTATGCTCAGGACATGTTTATATTATTGAATGCTTATGCAACTCTGTGTTTAAACATGTCTTTGAAAAACAACACCAGATTTGCAGTGGCACCTGTGCTGCTTCACAAAGCTTGCATTGAGGATGCCCCATCTGCAAATTTACATCTTGTCCAGCCGGCTGGCAGAATTTCGCCTTTACCTTTCCTGACTGTCTGGGCACCTCCAGCCTGCCATGATAAGGTAAACAAGGGAGATAGTGGGGAAATGTTGTCCACATTTTAGTTAGCCTTAGCTTTAAAACAAATTATTATGTTTATTCCTGATGTATCATTTAAGGAATTCACATATTTAGTTTTTCATATATTTAGTTTTGTACATTTATTGGGTATTATTTGGTCAGCTTGTCATTGTGGCTTGGCTTATAGAGGACAAAGAGGCCTTGATTTCAGTCTCTATTTCAGGATGAACACTTTTTCTTAAGTTGTGTATTTTTGCAAGTGTGTCACACTCAAAACAGCTAATAAAAGTATATAAGGAGCCACTGGAAAAGACATTTGGGCTCATTTCTTTGCAGTCTTGTGAATGCAACCCAGTGTAGTTAGAGTCCAGGCCCCATGCAGTATGGATATTTGGACACCAGAGGGCAGATTTTACTGTTGTACGGCACCTCTCCATGGTGTAAGGTGCTGCTGCTGCTTCAGGGAAGGGGCCATGCCTCTGTGGTCTCTTGTTATTTTTGGTCCCCTCAGTGCAAATACATCATCAGAGATTTAAGGCCTATTCAAACAATTACAGACAGTTTCTGTCATGATGTTGTATTTCCTCAATCAGAGCCGTCCTCCAGTATTATCCTCCCTCACCCTCCACCTTGCCCTGCTTACTTTGAGATCCTTCAACTATAATTTCTCAATTTAAGCCTGGCCACATAGGAAATGCATACACCCAAATAATCACATGTTCTCAAACACACAAGTAATAAACGATGTGTAGGGTACTCTATCCCATCCCAGAAGCTCCCTGAACATAGGACCATTTATGGTACATGCTCTTCCTGTGTTCTTATAATGTATACACGTACATATTGCTGACAACATGTATATGTTTGCAGAATGATGATGCCTGATTGAGGCCTTCACCATGTTACTATTAGAGGCGCCTATACAACACGTGACAGGCGTATTTCAACAGGAGTATAATTAAATATTTTAACACATGGAGCTTGTTTGAACTCTTTTTTTCCCCGTAAATTAGACCTAATTATCTGCAATTTTCCAAAGTGCTACCTTTGCTGGCTTATAGCACTTAATCATGTCTGGCAAGCATTGTTTAAGTTTGTTCTTCCTGTCAAATAAAACATTATTTAATTTGTGATCTTCATTTTCAAATGTTTGAAATTCTGTTCATAACTGAGACAGGAGTGACAAGTCACAGCGAAGGTGCAGACTGACTGCCTGAGGCTGTGTGATGATAGAGACATGTCACAAATCATGTGCACGCATCATATTTTCATCTTGATTGCACATGTTTGGTCTTGCTTTACCAGCCGAGCGAAATAATGTTTATCCATTTGATATCTTTCAGTTATAAAATATTATTTCAAAATCTCTTTTTGCTTGTGTCCAGCTAGGCCAGCTGTAGTAAGATTTAGATCAAATGACAGAGCAAGAGAGGGTGGAGATAGGATTTTATATGTTTATAGGTTCAGATAATTCCAGTTTATTCATGTTTTTTAAACACAGCTAAACCACTGCAGAAGAGTTCTCCATTTTTAGTCTGTCGAGAGGACAATGATTCATCTCTTTATGCAGAAAAATGACCAAATGACAAAAACAACAACATGCATCCTCATGTGAACCTATGAAGATGCATAAACATTCATTCTGAGCTTTGGAACTAGAGTATACTTTGGCTTGAGGAAGACCTGAATTAACAGTGTAATTTGGATGTTGTTTATATCCTTACAGACTATTTTTTATTTTCTAAATACGCCACTGCATTCATTTGTGAAGGACTCTGTGTCCTTGTGCTTATAGTGGTGAAATTGAAGGCTGTGAAAGTGCACTGTAGAGCCCTCTCTCTGTTCATCTCATTACAGTACCGCAGCAGCTTGATGTGGTCGGCAGGCTTCATTGTAATAACCATTAGGAATTAGGTTAACAGCCTTCAAGCTGAAGACGATGACGTCACTTTGCTCTTATATTGTGGAGAGACCCTCACTGTAAAATACGCTTTCAGTTTCATGTCACCTCATACACTTGATATATGACATAAAATGCTTTTACTGCAAGAAAATGGCTGTATGAACATGCCACACCCAAAGTCACTGAGAGCACAAGAAAGCTGCACAGTCTCTTGTTTTACGATCACATTGATTTGAGATTTTGTTTTCCATGTTTTTTTGTAGTGGTGGAAAGTAACTAAGTACATTTACTCTAGTACTGTATTTAAGTACAATTTTGAGACACTTTCATTCAGTGTTTCCGTTTTATGTCACTTTATACTTCTACGCTCCATTCAGAGGCAAATATTGTACTCTTTACCCCACTACATTAATCTGAAAGCTTCAGTTACTAAAAAATTGCTGATTCAAATTCCTAGAAAATATAATTAACTGAAAAATTAAGATTGCTATTATAGATTAAGTTATACATAGCAGTATAAAAAATCCTAAATCTTGCAACACCTTTACCAGCTGCATTGATGCTTACACACTGATGCATCATAATTAGCGGGGCTGCCCACGACCAAAGAAACTCAGTCTACTAACACAATTTTGTCGACTATTAGACTAGTGGATTTAACAGATCTGAGTTTCTCCACAAAGAATCACCCAAAAGCACAACTATATATATTTTGTTTACCAGAGATGTGCTCATGAGATACTTGGGAATAAGTCATTTAGCATTAACAAAAACATCTAATCGGCTAAAGAAATCTCAGTCGATAGAGACCAAAACAACTAATGGACGAAGAGGGGATATCCCTTATTAGTCCTTTATCTAATTTAATAATCTAATATTTTTTTCTGAAATGGGTCTTTCTGCATTATGAGTACTTTCACTTTTGATATGTTCAGTATATTTTGATGCTAATCCTACTTTGCGTTTTGTTGTGATAGAGTATTTCTGCATTATATTGCTTACATTATATTTCTGTTGTATTGCTTAGAAAATGTCTAGGTACTACTTCCACCTCTGACACCTATTAAGATTATGCAAATTTTTATCATCCTCTACAGAAATAGATTGAAAGATAAAAACAAGCATCGGAAGTTGTGACAGGGCAAAATGTCTTTGTCTGATACTTCTGCAGAGAACATAATCTGGCATTCGTAGGTCCTGGTTATTGTCCAGGCCTTCGTTTGCATCTTTAAAAAAAACCTTGTAGAGTTCACTTAGTTCCCCGAACAGTCTTACCGGCAATGTTAGTGATGTTAGTGCTTGCACCCAACAATGATAATAGTCTTTAAAAGAAAGTTTTTCGTATTTTGTCTGTTTCTGTTCGCTCCATGGCCCAGGAATTGATGTTTCTGGTTTCTTCACCATGCTGACCGAAGCACAAATCCGCACCCAAGAGGAGAACATAATTGGCGGTTGATGTAAGGGGACCGGCCGAACACGTGAGTCAAGCAAGGCTAAAGATACACCATCACGGCTGGGATACAAATTTAATGTTTCAATAAACTCCACGGACCACTAAGAGCTAGTTTAAACTTTATGAATGGCAGACTTGCCGGGGGCCCTTGTGACTGATTGGTGAAGAAATTACAGGGTCGTGAAAACAAACATGGATCCAAAAGGAGCCGGAAGTGTAAAAGTAACTGAAAAATGGCGGTGGTGGTAACCTTACAGATGAGTGCTGATGTCTGGGAGGTCACCAGCTTGAAACCCCTGAATGCCAGGAAAATGGGGGGATGGATGAGAAAGCAATGGGTGGATGTCCTTTAACAACTCCGAAGGTGTGAATGCGTCTCGCTGCACACATGTGAAGCAGTGTCTTGCCATGGATGTTTTAACAGCATGAAAACCCTTGAATGTTAAACATCTTACTTTAGGGTGTTTTATTGTCTAAACACTTGAAATTGACTATGTAATTAAGTTGATGAGTTGGACATATTTGTCACACTCACTTTAGAAAGCTTATTACCAGTCAACCAAGTCAAGTGCTGCTTTATCTCGACTGTGAGATTTGATTGTTTCTGTTTCCATAGTTCATTTGCCATAAGTCTATTTCCTGGAAAAGCCTGACTCAGCTGCTGGTTCGAAGCAATGTTCTTGGTCTTTCTTTAGCCAAGGAAATCAGAGTTTCGGAGTTGCAGCAGCCAAAAAGTAATTTAATGACTCGGCCAGACAGTTTTCGAGGCACTGCAAAACAGCAGTTGTACACAATGTACTACAAAAGGTAAAAAGGTCAGAACAACATATATAGATATTCTTTTCATTCTTTTTTTTGTTTTCTAGCAAAGAAACAGTCTTTGCTTGTTATGCATGACATTGTAACTTTACCCTTTTCTCTGGATCATCTTGCCTTGTTCCAAATCCCTTCAAAGTAAAAAAAAAAAAACCCATCCCAGTCAAACAGATGACACACTGCTAGAAGTATCGCTTATTGTGGGATCATTTAAAGATATCAAAGTTAAATAAAACCACCTTAATGGATTTTCGGGTCTTAAGTGTAGGTGGTGGAGTCCTGTATTTAAGGATAATGGCTAATCCGCTACATCGAGCCTGTGAAAATTTCAGGTTTCACTGTCTGTATCAAGCAGCGTCAGCTATTTCACAACAAATGCCAAAAAAACAAAAAAACGTTTGGTGTGTGTGAAGAAGTCTTTGTGAAAGACATGAAGATGAAAACGCCCAGCTCTCTTGATGCAGAGTAAACTGCATTAGAGCAGAGGTGGATTTATATTTGACTTGTCAGTTCATAATTACATTGACTTAAGCACACACTTACTGCAGTAAGAATGCGAGGGGTGAATGTCACTTTCTGTGCCTGAAATGCAGAGTGATAACCAAGAAACAATGTTTATACACAATGTCACCTCACCTTCTGAAGCAGATAGTTAGCACTGCACCATAATGACTTGCGGAGAAACAAGACAAGTGTTGTTTCTCTACACTATATTTGGTTCCAGCCATGTCTGTCTCTAAATAGGTGTTGGAGCAAAACTGTTAGTTTGTGCCCACAGAATTCACATACCTTTGCTCATAATGTTTGTCTATAAAGACATGACCACAGGAAGTTAGCTGGAGTTTAACGTACAGTACCTCCATAACAATGCCAGGGTCGAGTCTCGCCGCCGTGTGGTTTGGAGGTTTGTTTTGCTGGCTGATGGACAACGTGTGGGCTGATACTCTGGCCGGAGTCAGAAACAGTGGCCATTACAGAGTCGAAATGGGAAACATTCCATATTACATAATATACACAAACAATATCATCCTGTCTACCCTCTATAAAAACATCCATCCATTAGCTGAAACTGCTTTTTTGAGGTTTGCGGGAGGCTGAAGCCGATCACAGTTGACAGCAAACGTAATAATGCATAAAGAGTTATTTTTTCATGTTTCCTTTTTATTTAAAAATTGGCATCTTGCTGTGGGTAGTTCCAGTTTCTTTCTCCAGTGAACTTAAGGTGCCCTGTGGAGTTCTCCTCTGTTTTATGGAGCTTTTCCTGGAGTTCCAGCTTATTGTTTTATTGTCTGGTGCACAAACCTAACTGTTTTGGTTTAAACTCACCGCTCCCAATAGTGTCATTTTCAGTTGCAGCACATCATTTTTCAGCAAAAAAGATCCATGTTCTCCCGATCAAATTAAATGGTGACGATATGTCAATGTTGTATTCATAGTTTGTTTCTGCTGCCCCCAAGTGGTAAAAAAAATGGATTATTGCAGGTTTAAAGTCTTAAGTCTTAAGTTTTCTTTAAATTTTGAAACCTGTATTGTTTACATCCCCGTTTCGTTGCTAGTAGTCCTAGCATTATAAGTGGTTATACACTTGCCAGGGCACCTTTAATTTATACATTGCTTAATTTTCCCTTTTAGGTTTTATGTCTGTTGCAGTTAACAGCCCCTCAACGAGAAGACCCTTGTGAATGAGGTGGAAGAAAAAGACAAACACTTATCAAAATCCCCCATTAACACATGCACAAATGTCTATGGTATAGTGCAGTGATTCTCAACTGGTGGTGGGTCGCGGACCCGTTTTCACGGGCCTTTGCCTGGGCAAAAAAAAAATTGATTACATTTTTTTCTTTTTATCCTGTAGTTTTATTTTGAAGGGGATTTTTTATGCAGCGTAGTGTCGTTTATTCACACTTTTTTGCCGGCTCTGGTTTCGACTTGTTTTGCACTTGTCCCTCCATGTTTTCAGCAGCATTGCTGCTACGTTTCAGCCACTCATTGTTTGAGTTTTTCAAGGCGGCGGTGATTGACAGGTGATGACAGGGGGCGTGTGCCAGGTTGGGTCAAACCATCCTGATATGGGGGAGACTCTG
Source organism: Ophiodon elongatus (assembly GCA_016806645.1). NCBI lineage: Eukaryota > Metazoa > Chordata > Actinopteri > Perciformes > Hexagrammidae > Ophiodon > Ophiodon elongatus. The sequence goes on from JACSYO010002166.1 coordinate 470,302, forward strand.
GGTGTTTAGGATAATGAAATTGAATAGACTACTGAATATACAATTCAGCTTATGAACTTACACTTATATTTTATTGAAAATGTATTAAATAAATATTTTTAAAGGACTTTTGAATCAATGCAAATTTGAAATATATATATATTTTTTTAAATCTTCACGTACCCCCGCCATTTTACAGCATAGAAGAACACCGTGACCCGCGAAATTAGTTTTCTAATCAAACATGGCGAAACGTAAGTACGACACCGACTACATAAGATATGGGTTTTTTTTGTGGGTCATGGCCTGTCATTAAGGGGTGATGGTGGGTCCCACAGCCAGACCAGTTGAGAACCACTGGTGTAGTGCATGTATAAGTATATGGCGAAAGTGTATTTATGCTGTTGGTTTTTCAATTGAGTTCAGATGTGAATAGATGATATTGTAACAAAGTCTGCATGTGTTTTGCCAAAAATCTACAAAGTATTCTATCTGAAACTATTTTAAAAAAAATCCCCATAATCATTCAGAAGAGTTGCTCGCTGCAGATGTTTTGGAGTTTGTTGTTGGTAATCCACAGACACAAGATCATCCCAGAATAAATTGGGATGAGAAACGCACAAAGTGAAGTTTCATTCCATATGGTTTCTATGTTGGTTGGCTGGCTTCCTGTTATGTTTGTTTAAGGGGTTTTAGGGGACCAGACTATTTGCAGGATATTTTGACGAGACATGGACCTGGAGAGCTGTCTGACACAGCATGTGTCCCGGGTATTTCTTGCCTTCAGTGTATCTTCTGAACACCCACCATAAGGGAAACCATAGAGCATTAAACATGTAACCACAGGTCATCTGAGACTGTCCCTGACATTTAGACAAAACAAATCTGAAGCTAAAGTGTAAAAATTGGGCATAGGCTAAATGTAGCTGTGTCGTGTTACGTGGACATTTACTCAGAAATGTAACTTTTAGGTTAGAAATTCTGCAAGATGTGGTGAAATTACAAAACATTTAAACCTTTTTCAAAAAGAAAAGTCATGATTGAGCACATCTTTAAAGGACCTATTAGACCTGCCTTTATATGAAATGAGCTGTTAAACCCCCTCTTAATTTAGCAGCTAACTCCACTGTACAGAATGATGTACAGGAAATGTTTGTAGCGTTTGTATTCCCCTAGCTTCTAACATGCACTTGTTAATAAGGCTGAGGCGTCTAATGGGCTGAATCCTGGCTGGGTTTTGTTAAATGATGTATGCGATTCAGCTGCATTACATAGATGAAAGCAATGGAAAAATGTAATTTATGAATGAAAATCATGAGTATCATCTTGGGGGGTCTGAATGAATTATGTATTTTTAAACAACTTCATAAATATACCAGTTTATAAAACAGTTTCTTCCTGTGTGTAAAGTTCACGAGTCACATTCTTCTTAGAGTTGATCAACATTAAATGACAAAAGAAATAAATCTACCAGGTGGTCTGCAGGGCCAATGTTGCAAAGCAGAACAAAGAGTTTGTTATTTTGATGCAGTTTCTCTGCGGAGAGCCTGTTTTACCGACCCGCCCCGAGCAGAGCCAAGTGGTCTAAAACACAGAAAGAGTGAGAGTCATTGTGCACACTGCAGCTGTCTTAAGTGACCGCGACTTTGGACCTGTTAACCAGACTGCTCCACATGTAAAACCATTCCATCCTTTTAACATAATAACTATAATGTCACTTCCCAGTGCTCTCTCCCCGAAATTGCAGCATGTATAGGTTTAACTGCAATGACAGCTTACTGGAAGATCTTTCTAGGACAGGCCTGATGACTATTTTGGGTCTCTGACCTTCTTTCCCGACAAAGAGCTTCTGTTAATCTCTTCTATAATTCCTGTACCGAATCCCTTTTTTTTCCTGGATAATGCAGCTACTGTAAATACCATTTTCCAAGGGTATGGGATTTGCTTTTGAGGCACATCTAAAACCTGTAAGTATATGTCTCTCTCTCTCTCTCTCTGCTGACAGAGTTGGAGGTGGACAGTCATGTCTGGATGGCACAAGGTGACCGGTTCTGTCGAAGGGTACATACAAGACTTTGAAGAGTTTCCAATTGGTGTTTTTCTCAGCTATTTACAGTTCTGTATTTCAAACAAAATCTCCAAATGTGGAAGTTTGAGGTCCTGTGGTAAAAGACGAGAGCATTGCAGTCCTAATACTGGTCGACTTTTTCTGCTGCTGTGTTTACATTGGTCTAGTCATATTCTGGTCAGATTGCAACAGCTTGTGGTTGAATAAAACTGTGGTCGTAGCCGCTGCTTGAATCACATCTTATGCCAGACAGACAGGTGGACTCAGACTGTGTCTGGAAACTGTAGTAGCATTTAAATGGTAGCAGCTTTCTCAAGTGGCTGTCTACTGAAGGGACAGAAAATTTGATCAAACATGTTTTCCTAAGATGGAAACAGGCCTCACTCACAGACTGTTCTGCTGTGTGCATCTCATTTGGTGAGCCAAACCAGCCATTTCCAGGAGGCTGTTACCACTTTGGTTGCCGGAGTGAATATATTTTTTTTTAAATCCCAAGCCATCTGTTTTCTATTTAGACTAATGATTACTTTTGAAATACAGAGATGCACCCGTTCCTTTTTCTTCCTAAAGTCAATATGTGGAGATTATATATATATGACATCTTTGCATTTAATAAAATGGGCTATAACAGGCTACATGATGCTTTAAGCTCATTCATATCAGTGTTACCGGGCTTGAACAATGGGGGTAGTAGGGTAGCAGTGTGCATTGCTTCAAGGTGCTAAAGTTTAAACTGTATACTAGTAGCTTTAAATCTGCATTCATTTATAAATTGCCCCCATTTTTGGCACTTGGGGAACGTGCAAAAAGCTGAAAACATACCTATAATTGATATGGTAAATGTGTTAGCAAATATCTAAGCAGTTTCTTTTTTACACAGATACAGATCTTGTCATATTACAATTTATGTAGAGTTGAGTTCCCTGATGATGAAGAATGCAATAGTCACTCTCCTTTTTGCTCCACCAAATCCTGAGTGAAATATCTGGCTCGTAAGCTGTGAAATGCTTCACTATGTTCACAAGCCAGTTGCTAACTTTGTCAGTCTGAGGGTTTATCAGAGCTGCCATCTGCAACAATGCTAATGAGACCTGTGAGAGTAAACCGGCTATGAAACCAAAACAATGAGCTCAAAGAAGGAAAAAAAGCACTGTCGAGCTGAGTGAAAGTGTAGAGCAAGGTGACCAAGAGGTTGTTGGGTCATGAAGAAACCACAGAGAAGAAAATCCACTTTCAGATGACCACAGAACTCACTGAACTAGCAGCTGAAGAAGAGAGAAAAAAAACTTCACTGACCAAAAGTAATGTTATATCTTTGCTATTTTGCGATCAAACGTTGAGTTCAAGGGCAATTAAATCAGCATGGAAGATTATTTGCACTCTGCTTCCAGTATCGTACAACTTATGTCAGCGTTGCGTGTGAAAATATGGTCCATGTCTCAATCTGGTGGATGAAGTGAGGTACTGTATTTATCGTAGAGGCATTTCCTTTCAATAAGAGCATGGGGTGGTCAAATAGACCAATGGGTTATGGTTTTCTTTTAATGGGAACATGTGTAGAGGTCTGATTTGATTGACGTAAAAAAGAAAAGAAAAAAAGCTTCACAGTTACCAAAGAAAATTCCAAATGCCACAGATGGTACCCAAATGACAGATTGGAAGATTCCAATTGAACCAGCCTCTGCTAAAACCTCGCCAACTTTTCTTGGAGACTTTAACCTTTGAGCTACAACAAATATCGCTAAGACTGGGAGTGCCTCCCAGTGAATGTCGCACATTCAAAGAAGGACGGAGGTCACATAGCAAGTATTCTAAAAGAGTGAGGACTCTTCCTAAAACTACACACATATGAGGGGTTTTCTTTCAACTGATGCTGATTTAATCAAAATTAAATAGATTTTGAACAAAAGCAGAACAAGACATTTTCGTTGAACCAAACTTTGAGTTCATGGTTAAGGGCTTTCTCTCAGGTATTACATTGCATTTCTAATGACAGAGCGTCATCCTCCCCTGTTGCTCTGTTAAGTCAGTGTAAATTACATACATTTACTAACAGATGCAAAATCTGAGATTTCAAACATAAACGAGTTTCATGTTTGTATTCTTCTTTCAAAGCTCTTCACTTTCACTTCATACACAGCGTGGAGCCCCTCTGGATCAAACTCTGCAATCAACAATCCATACCGCACAGACAAAGTGGTTAGCTTCATTGAAATTAAGCTAATTATACCCCACGCCTGTACACACACACACACGCTACTGTAAGCTATACTTTCACCCGCTATTATCTCTGTAAGGTTTTTGTGACTGTGAAACACCCTCTCCAAATTAAAGGTCGGAAATGTGCCAAAACCTGACATTATAAGTTGGGGAGCTGTTATTGGGAGTAAAAAAGCTACCCAGTCTTTCCAGTCTCTACAGTCTGTCGCAGTTTGACAATAACTGAGAGCTTATAAGCTCCAGTTTGTGGAAATCAGACTTCTCCTCCTGTCTGTACAGAGAGCCGGAGAGCTGAGGTGAGCTCCTCAAGACAATTTAAGCTTTCTGCTCTGTGATGAAATGCAATAAACTGTTAATCTCAGCAATCACCTGAGGATAAGAAAAAAAAACAGTTTGTGCAGTCACACAGAGGTTCACAGACACACCTTGTCTTACACGGTTCCAAAACAGACAGCTGGATAGTATTTCCAGCCTTTTCAAACCACAACCATCACAGATGATTAAGTGCTTTAATGAAAATAATTCATTTCTATTTTTCTTTATAAACAGGCTGTAATTATCTGTGCAAGTACCCAGTATATAAAATCCATCCACACATTTCAAGTTTGGTGATTTACAGTGCATTCAGAATATATTGCGACTCGAGATGTATTGGAGGTGCTTTTTTGCAAACTCCAAGCAAGCTTTCATCAATCTTTCACTGAGGAAACTTTCTCCCATCTCCAAACAAAATCTATGGAGCTCAGCCATCAGGTACTTGGTCACCTCTCTTACTAAGGCCCTTCTTCCCTGACTGCTCTGTTTGACCGGACGGCCAGCTCTGAGAAGAGTTGTTCTAAACTTCTTCCATTTAAGAATTATGCAGGACACTGTGCTCTTGGGAAACTTAAATGTAACCTTCCCCAAATCTATGACTCCACACAACCCTTCAACCTCATGGCTTGATTTTTGCACTGATATTGTTTGTCAGCTGTGAGAGATTATGTAGACAGGTGTGTGCCATTTCAAGTAATGTCCAATTAGTTTAAATTAATGCTAGGCACACTCCAATCGAGGTGTAGAAATGTCTCAAGAATAATCAAGACGAGGCAGCTGAGTTAGATTTCAAGTATCACAGCAAGGGGTCTGAATACTTTAATTTCTTTCTCTTTTTAATACTTTGGCATAAGGCTGCAGCATAACAAAATGTGAAAAGAAATCTTTGTGAATATTTTCTGAATGCACTGTATAATGTCTTCTACCAATGCAACAAAAATAATAATGATACAGTTAGCCTGTTATGAATGGGAATTTTAGATGGTGGGATATAGACAGATTAAAATATGTATTCCATGTCAATAATGTATTTGGTACTTTAGCAATCATTAAAGTTTATATGCGTAAAGAGAAAGATAAAAAAAAAAAAAATGTTTTAAGTACTTTATACCTCAGGATTAAAACGCAGCGTGCTTTCCCCAGTTTTATGGGTTTAACAATCATGCTTATTTTGGTTTACTCACACACAATAGTGGATGTTGCCATGGTTTTGTTGCTTCATCAAGCAACATGTTAAGCATACACAGTCATGTTATAGAACTTGGAGTTGGTTTGATGTTTAGACAATGGAAAGCTAGAGAGCTTTATTTAGGACGCTGTGATTCACTGTGCTGCCACCACAATGATGACTGCTCTTTTAGACCCACAAGATTTGAACATATGCTGAAAGCTGACTAAACACATCATTCAGCAAATTATCCATCGTGGATAGAGCTGGTGTCTCAGTTGGAGGCAGGACCAAAAAACAGTAGAAGATGTATTCAGATCTTTTACTCAAGTAAAAATACCAGTACAACATTGGAAAAAGTATTATTTGTTACTTGTTCAGCAGAAAAATATCCCATGATTGATATAATGTTATATATGACTGATGATTCATTCATTTAATTTATGATTAATATTGATGCATCAATGTGTAAATGGAATTTTACTGTTTAAGTGGTTGAGGTGAAGCTTATAGGTACTTCATGTACAGTGAGATAGTTTAGACAATTGGTTCCAATTGCTGAACTCACGTTGAACAGTTTAAAAAAAGGATAAAAATCAATGCAGCATAACCAGACATACTATCATTTATTCCTCACAATTCAATTCAATTCAATTCAATTTATTTTTGTATAGCCCAAAATCACAAATTACAAATTTGCCTCAGAGGGCTTTACAATCTGTACACACTGACATCCTCTGTCCCAGAACCTCTCATCGACTCAGGAAAAACTCCCCAAAAAACCCTATCAACAGGGAGAAAAATGGAAGAAACCTTCAGGAGAGCAGCAGAGGAGGATCCCTCTCCCAGGATGGACAGAGTACGAAAATAGATGTCATGTGTACAGAATGAACAGCATAACAGAGTTACAACACGTTGAATTCACATAAAATAGAAAAGAATGTGCGTCAGCAGTTCCACGGAAGGAACCAGGAGGCAGGACCAGGGTCCAGATGCAACCACGATTCGTGGAAACCTGCGAGGCGAGAAAGCACAAAGACTCCGAGGGAAGAAGTAGAGTTAGTAATGTGCATTTATAGAACATGAATTCATACAGAAGGAGAGAGAGAAAAGGATAGAGGAGCTCAGTGTATCCTAAGTTGTCCCCCAGCAGTCTAGGCCTACAGCAGCATATCAAGGGGCTGGAAAGAATGGACCAGGGCAAACCTGAGCCAGCCCTAACTACAAGCGCTATCAAAGAGGAAAGTCTTAAGTCTACTCTTAAATGTGATCACTGTGTCTGCCCCCCGGACTGAAAGTGGAAGCTGGTTCCATAGAAGAGGAGCTTGATAACTGAAGGCTCTGGCTCCCATCCTACTTTTTAAGACTCTAGGAACCACAAGCAGCCCCGCATTTAGTGAGCGCAGCTCTCTAGTGGGGAAATATGGTACGATGAGATCCTTAAGATATGATGGTGCCTCACCAATTAAGGCTTTTGTAGGTGGCAACAATGCCACTCAACTGCAGAGAGTTTGCATAACACACCGGTGTGCCATGCTAGTAGCAGTTGATTCAAGCCGTTATCTCAAGCAGAGATGGGGAAAGGTCTCCAGAGGTCTGGTATGCTTGGTCACACATTATTTCCTTTTCAAACTAGTTTTCAGCTTCACTTAAGGAAATTGATCAAACTATGCATAACTCACTTTGGAGCCATAAAAGGCTTTATACAACTTTTGTCACATATGCAGTAGTGCTTCCAAAGACCTGAAAACATCCACAACTGGTACCAAGTTAACAGTTTAAAAAAAATTAAGGAAAATGTTACTCAAATCCATTTAACTTAAGAATAAATATTGGCTTTTCTTATGTATTTCTTGGTCAGAGAACATCTTGCACTCTTTTGGAATTGTTATTTTAGATGCAAAGTGATGCTCAGTAACTCTTGAAATACCCTCAAGTATGGGTATGTGTTGGTGAATGAAACCACAAAGTGCAGAGATGTCGTGCAGCTTAACGTCAGCTGAGACCCATTCCATTCTTCTGCACTCCGTGGTAGTTCGGGTTCATGAAAGACTTAATGAAAGCCTTGAAATATCCTTCATCCGATGCTTCCAGAGGATTCGATCTGTACAAATAGAATTGTAATTCTATGCTAAAACACAATATACCTCTAATTTGTCTGAGCTCTGATTGGAGCTTTGATTGCTATGTATAAGTTTATGATAGCTCATGGGTATTTTTTTGTTCTAAAATACAGATTACTTGAGAATCCTGCTGCAGTAGCTTCGGTTCAAAGATTGAATGAGGCCTTTTGCAGCCTTTCGAGGTTTGTGTGGTTAGTGGATTTCATTCCTTTATTGTGTAGGTTACAGTAAGTTCAGTCCTAGATAGCAGAGGGAGGGCGTTTTGGAATCCTGCGGTTGATATCAGGGGGCGTTGGGACATTTTTAACTCCCGGGCCTATTTGTTGTGGTCAAGGGTGTGTTCATCTGTGGGGAGGATTGGCGCTAAATGTCTAATTATGCCCTCATCCCACGTTCTCAACTTTCCCAGGGTACAGTACCATTAACATAATGTGGCACATGCTCTGTAATCAGTGATGTCAAACATCACATGCGGCACAATCTCGCAGATGAAGCTCAAGAACCATTGGGGACCCTGCAATGCAGAACACACGCCCCTCCTGTTGTCAGAGCTTTAATTATGTTTGTTTTACACGGGACCGACCATGAAGCCACTTATGTGCTGCTATACTGATCACCTGCAGATTGCTAAATAGCCCTCTTTGAATGTTAGCAACAGAATGCTTCAAATTAAGATGCACACAAGCAGAAATCTAAATTAGGCCCGTTTGTAAGTAGGATTCATTGACTTATGTGTTTTCACTGACTGGTATGAAATGACTTCTTAATGAAAGTTGATATGATTTTTTTTGTTTTGTCATGTTGTGCAACTAAAAACTGTACATCATATGGATAATGGAGTTTATTTGTATGAATGGGTGTGGAACAACAGAGCGATACACTGCCAGATTGCTGTTTCGTCCACAAATTTTTGGATTTCTCAGCAGGTCTTTTTGTTTCAGTTCCCAGAAATCCAAATAGCCAAAGATGAAAGGTGCTAGACCTGGAAATGAGACAAAAGCTTCCATATTAAGAAAAACCCAGGTGGACAAACACAACTAGACCCCTAGGGCCGAGCATTTACTCTCCACCTGTAATTCGCTCATTAGAAAAGAGCAGCGTCAACACGTTGGGCTGCCAAAAAGCCTCAAACTTTCCAAAAATGAACTCTCATTACTCATCCAAAATTGAGTCATTAAGTTGCACGCAGTACAGATGATTAAGCTAATGCCACTTAAGTTGTTTAAGAATATATCTATTTATGGTTGACTTCAGGTTGGGGAAAGAAGTGTTTCCATGTACGTGTGTATGTTTGATATTTATAGGAGATTTCTAGCAAGTTCATTGCAAAAATTGAAGCTTTTGGAATCACCAAAGGGACCGAAGAAAATAATTGGGGTCGGGGGCTGAACCTTCCGGTTCTATATAGATTTTTTTCATTTAATTAGTTGGCTTTAGAGGTGCAGGAAGGTGGATTTTATTACCTCTGGACAGTGCTAAACATGCTGTGAACCAGACTTTATGCTAAGCTAAGCTAGCTGGCGGATGGCAGTTGCTTCACGTTTACTGTTCAGACATGAAAGTGGTATCAACTTTCTTATCAAGAAAGCTTATAAAGTGGAGCAGGGATGACATATTTTTGTAGGCCACTTTGTAGGTGAGGTTAGCATATCACTGGTTCCCTCGACAAAAAGTCAATGTTCTTCCTTTGGATTTTGGGTTATTGCCGAAAATAAGCTCTGTGGCAAACAGGTTTATGATACTTACATGTTTTGTTCAGCAAAATAATCTGTAAAAATGAACCACAAAAATGAAATGAATGACCTTGTTCCATGAGCGTGAGTATACACAACGAGGCTGTAGTCGGCATGGTGACGTTTTGTAGTCTCATTCAGTCACATGTTAACGACTGCCTTTTTTTAAGAGAGTATTTACGGAGGTATTTTATGTCGTAGAACAAAACGGTAACATCTCTTCAGTTTGTCTAAACCACAGACCTTATATCAGCCATCTAACCAAAACCCCATTCAAAAAAACTCACTGACTTCAAGACGAGGAAACTAGAAGTGAGAAAATGCTGACAAATTTCCGGGCTCAAGGGTTAAGGCCTTTAAACACAGAGGGTGGTTTTCTACGACGAATGATTCGCAAGTTAATATAGTTTTTCAAACTTGATTGGCATCAACCAATCACGTTGTGTGGAACGGGTTGAGTTGTGCCTGTATTTATGAAACAACATAGCGGAGGCTTGGTAGTCAAAACCAAGACAGCAAACTTTAATATTCCTTTCAACCTTGACAAAGGAAGCGCATTCCAGATCCACTCCTGTCGTTCATACCTTCCTCAATAAAAGCCCTAGATAAAGATAGAGATAAAGATAAAGATAAAATATTCTCAGGTGAGTATTTCGCAATTTGGTGATTTGTTTTTGTCACGCCCCTAGGTGCTTAAGGCGCTGTTAAAAATATGTATACTTTTCTGACCACCCTTTCCCCCAGACAATTTTGGTCCCTTAAGCACTTAGCGTTAAACCATATTTGTAATAATATAATTTACCTTTTAGGGAAGCTAATTATCTGGAAATAAAATGTTTGTAGTGAGGATAATTATTTAAGAAAACAGTTTTGAGCACTGAAAGAGACCAACAGTGAGGGGAGGCATGGTGACACGTCTCTCTATACCATATGATGTATATAACCCATGCCTCCGTGCAGCAGGGCAGAGTGGGTGTCACTGTGGTTTCGGTCTCTGCCCTCTGTGTCTCCAGTAGGCCGATTCTCCCAGTGGCATTCAGCCAAACCCCAAGGTAGCAAGCCATGAAAATGAGAGCGTTGCCATAGGAGTTAAAAAAAGATATGTTTTGATCATCCTCTTCAGCTATTTATTTCCATACTTGTTCTGCTATCTATAGAATTAGTTTTTCGGGGGAAAGTGGAAATTAAAGTTCAATCATTTAGGTTTTCTGCTACCTTACCATTATTGCTACCAAAAGGGTTGCAAATTAAGATTCTCCTTGTCTCTCTGCAACCACTAAGAGTCTGAAAAATGCGTCATAAGGGACATGATACAGTAATTTGTGGCTTTGACCTTAAATATGATACATGATACACAGAGAAGTATTGTGTATTCATTTTTCCCATAGTCTTTATTTAGTCACCTGATGCAATTTTCATAATCCTGAGACAGTATTTGCTTCATAGTCTTTTTTAGATTTGGTCCCAACATGTGGAATATATATCTTCATGTATTTTTATAATGTTGAACAAATAATAAACTTAAAGGTATTAAATGTGAAACCAGCATATTTGAACCATTGTATTTTATTGACATTCCCTTTTTGGGTCCAAAAGACCTGTTTTCAATTGCAAAATCAAACATTTGTTCTTTTTCTTTTTTTCTTATCTTATTAAAACCTTATATGTTGAAAATAAGACTTTCCCTGCTTTGCCACAAACTCATCCTGCACATTTGATGGAGGTGATAAAATACGCCAATATGCAAATACAACACAATTATTACACCAAATATGGAAATATAGTTTTTTTTAATGTAATGTGGGATTAGATACACAAATATTTATGATTTTTGTTCGCCAAAGAAAAGTTTATCGCTAAAGAGATTTACAGTGTGTCATTCTTCACAGTGACGTCATTGAAGGACAATAAGACCCCAAATAGGTTTACGTCCCTTTTAGGCTTCAAACTATTAAACTATTAAAACAAATTCCAAAATAGAAGTCAAAATATACTTTATTTGGAGGCAAAGTAGCATAAAAAATACTGTCAGCACCAATGGCAGATATAGAGATATGCATTTAACTTATGTAAAAATGCTGCTTTACCGAAAACATTTCCCCTTACGGGATTAATAAATATCTATCTATCTTTCTATCTATCTATCTATCTAATGTACAGCTAGAGCCCAAACAGAAGTACTGCATTATTTTTTAGTTAAAATTCATGTTCTTTTTGGGGTCTCCAGGACCCCATGCAGAGCATTAGGATGAACCATTTTCTGTAGCTTATAAGCAAAAAGGTCCTATGCATCTCATCATTACTTTTCTAGTCCATATAAAACAAAACCATGTTAGCAAGTAAACACTTACATCCTAAAGTCCAGACAGTCAACATTTAGTCTTAAATTTAGAAAAGCACAAGAAGAACATATTTTTTCCCCTCTGTGGCGGCATGGATATTTATAATAGGAGACCAATGTCTGGATAACCCACCATACTTTTTTACATAACTGTTATTTTGTGGATTCAATCCATTCTCTCTCATGTGTAAAATGTCCATCTAGCCGGAACCCCAGAGCACCCTGCAGTGACCCAGGGGACTCTGCAGTGACCTAGAGCACCCTGTAGTGACCTAGAGCACCATGCAGTGACCTAGAGCACCATGCAGTGACCCAGGGAACTCTGCAGTGACCTAGAGCACCCTGTAGTGACCTAGAGCACCCTGTAGTGACCTAGAGCACCATGCAGTGACCCAGGGAACTCTGCAGTGACCTAGAGCACCCTGCAGTGACCCGGAGCACCCGACAGTGACCCAGAGCACCCTGCAGTGACCTAGAGCACTTAGATACAATGAGAGGGGGATCTAAGTGCATCAAGTAAGAAAAGTTAAAATATATATAATTTAAATGCACAAAATTGGTTTCTTAATTTAGGTAGAAGAAGGTGTCCTTGTACTTATGCCTGTATATTTTTACCTTTTAGTTGCTTATGGTTTTGGTCAACATCAAAGATGAGAAAAACATGTTTGAGGTAAAGCATAACCGCAAATGTACCAAACAACATTAATGCTCCCTAAGGATGTCCGTGAGAGGGAAGGAGAGGACATAATCCTGGCCTCGGGTCCACCCAGTGGTCATCAGGCACGGCCCAAAGATCAGCCAGTCACAGAGCAGCAGCCCTCACAGTCAGTCCATATAAACTGAGAGGCTGCTTTACGTCTCAAAGGAAGTCAGAAAGAAGTTGGGGCTTTATGTTTTCCTCTGCACTGATACATTTCAGCTGTTTATCCAGGTGTGCTTACAATGACTTAACAGTAGATCAAAACTAAATGCATAGATTATCAAAATTACAAGGAGAAGATATGGAAGCGTGGACGTGGCAATTTTCCATGCAACCACATAAAAGAGAAAGGCTATGTAGTTTTCTTGGGTTTTCTGGGATATGAGTACGTTTATTTATATGAGTCAGAGGTTAAATATATACACTCCATATGAAAAATCCTAGTTACACTCACAAAGGGCTGCATGCTCTAACACCCACACTATGAAGGATTAAATGCGCACAACTCTCAGACCTCAGTGGGAACAATGCAAAAGTCCCACAAAAACCTCATTAGAATAAAAAAACTAAATAAATCTTAGCAAGGACGTCACAAAGAGATGATATCTTCTAACAAGCTCATAATTTACTATTTATCTACACTGCAATTAGTCACTTACCCCAGGCCAAAAACAAACACCCCAAACTTGCAAGCAGTCCAGTCAAATGCACAACTGTTACTGTTCCAGCTCCTTAAGGCGTCTCCCCGTAACTCTTGCCCCAAAATGCAGGATCAAGATAAAGAAATACTCAGTTATAGCTGGCCTTAATGACTGAATTACAGCAAAAACAGACAAATACATCTTTAATGTAATCTGAGCCGGTACTGGGTTCCCCTCTGTGGTGTAGTTACAAAAGGATACGGTGGAAGAAGATGGTCAGCATGCATGCTATACTGTTTAGAAAACATGGGGTCTAAAACTTTCAGAATCCGTAAACCAACTGTATATTTTATAAAACTATGTCTTATTGCTAAGTACTTTAACATCAAGTTGCACAAATTGTCAGTCTACAACAACATGTTTGGTATTGCTGAAAACTAGAAATGATGCGCTTTCTAAAGCACATAAACACACAACATGAAACACAGGGTCCACTATTAACTGGGAAACAAAGAAGTCAGACATCACATTTTACAGTCCCATTGACATAAACCGATGTTCTTGACAAAATATGTCACTGATTTTTCATCAAAACCGGCAGATTTTAGTAACTTATAGTTCTACAGTAAAGCTTGGTCTGACAGGAAGTCACAGTGAACATCAGGGAGGAGTCTGTCAGCGGCTATCTTAGTCAAGTTTGACTGACTTTCACTGGTGGGAGGTCTGGTTGTTTGGAGGCCTCCTGGAGGCTCTCACCAACAAGCTTCGTATAAATCTATTCAACTTGCTTAGACAAATCTGTGGATATCTCATAGAGCATCGTAGCCCCCGCCATTATCGATTTATCTACCTGTATAGCATGGACCTCTTCAGTCATATATGAATATTGATCATTATTCATTGTGTTCATTATTATTTAAATGTTTTTGGGTGATTTATTTTTTAAACATAGCCAGGTACCTTTTGTGAATCATAAATGCTGTATTTTAGTGTATTTTCCTAAAATGTACAGTCCCAGTTGTGGTAACAAATAGGATACTACATCAAATAGCAGCATTATCCACGGGATCTTGGCTATAGTGGTGCTATTGTCTTAAAATCAAGATTCTATATAGGCAAGGATTAAAAATATCATTTTTTCCAATATTTGCTTCTCCATTTACTCTGGAGTGGTAATAGAAATAGGTTGAATTACAATGGATTCATATGAATTATAATCTTACCTTTCAAAGGAGACCATAATTGTCCATATGAGTTTGATTCATTTTTGGTTGTTATGAGGCATTTCTTTTAGGGATAAGGCTTAAGAGGTTAATGATACACGTTTAAGGTTATAGGCTATACAGGATTTACATACTGTACATGTGGACGTACTGGAGGTTGTGTGTTATTATTTGGATTAGCCTACATGTCTCTTATGTTGCCTAAATGATAAAGGGCTGATGTTGGTTAAAATTTATTCTGATTTCATGTTCCATACACTGCACAGACATGTCTACCTCAACCTGTTTGCTTTTCATTTTTAAACCTGTAATTGTGTTTTTTTGGGTGGGTCATAAATGTATATTAATGCACAAGCTGAAAAAAAAAGTATCTCACATGTAACCTCTCAGTTGTTGACTTTCTATTTCCAGCTTTACGCAGACAAATATACACAGTCAGTGGAAACCATGATGCATATATACAGCCATGCAGGATGGAGAAATTCCTTTTGGTCATCAGATTGACCACAGGTGGTTTCTATGTTAAACACCACTGTCTGATCAGTGAATATATGCCCCTGAGTGTCCTCCACTTTATAGTTATTGCTGTCTACAATGTCTCTAGGAAATGGCTCAGACATGCCGCCCTGAAAAAGTGCAGTGCTTGCTCTTTTTGCATCTTGAAACCAGTTATTTACACAATGTATTTTCTTTTTTTTATAATTAGGGAAAGTCGTCTTAGGTCCATGAATTGCATCTTTGTACAGAGTTTGTCTAGATGAAACAGTGTAAATTAGAAAAAGAATCGGGTAGGAAGCAGATACTCATCCAGATAGGAATAAATGTGCTCCTCAAAAGTTGCATAAACATACAATAGTTTGCTTTATCGGTCAGTGTCTTTATGATGTGGAAAAAGCAGGACAGCTTGTGTGCATCAGCTCACCAGTGAGGTTACAAGCAAACTGTGGCTCTGCAAGGTCTCTCTGACAAACCTTACACTTCTGCCCCTTATCCAGTTTGAGCTTTGTTTTTGAGGCCTGCATCTGCAGAGGAGAGAGGGCAAAAGCAACATGGTGAAGAATAACAAGGAAACAAGAATACACACGTATTCATGGATTGAAAAACAAAATCCAAATGTGAAATATAATATAAACTCACCCAAATGACCTTGTGCCGCATAAGCTCTGCCTGGCCAATAGCCTTATGCACCTGCGCCATCCGCCTCTGGTGGAATGTTTCTCTAAGGGATCCAACTAAGAACTGGGAGACCAGTTGAACAGACCAGGAATCAGGCAGGAGCTGGATGACCTTCTCTGCTGCAAGGACCCGAGGGTTGTTGTTGAGCAGATCCACGGCAGCGCTGCTGTGATCCTCGCAGCTCAGGTAGATTTGGAGCAGGGTGAGCAGCAGGGTCTGCCGGAACTGTGTGTCCCGGCCCTGGGCGGCCCTGCGGCAGTAGGCCTCTGCAGCTTGGAGGTCTCCCTCCTGGTGAACAAGCACCTGCAGTGCCTGTAAGTGTCCACCGGTCCTACCGAGGAGAATGGCTTTCTCTATGTGCAGGGTTGCTGACTCGACTCTCTCTGCAATGAGAATAATGCAATGTAATTTAGTCACAGTACAGTAATGATTTATTTTATCATAGGGCATCCACACACCGTATACAGTGGAGACGTCATAAAATTTGGATTCCCATAGCAGCTGCTGCAACTTCCCTCTGGTCTTCCTTAAATCTGATTCCTCTTCCTCTCGCAGCGACTGAGTGACATATGCCAGGGCCAGACGGTTGTGATGTCTCTCTTCCTGGGGGCAGATTACACCAATAATGTCTCGGTGCATTCAATAAAGGAGTCAGGGATATTAGATTAGGTAGCTACTGCTGTGCCCACCTCACTGTTCAAATCGTGGATTAAGAACTCAAGATACAATAGCAACGCCAGAGGGAACTTCTCCATGAGAGAAAGGACGTCTTGTGTGTCAAATCGATCATCTGGTGGACGTTTGTTGAAAATCTGCACCCCTATCTTTATTGAATAAAGAAAAACTGTTACTGGACATTTCATTACCAATAATTGTCTTATAAGGAAAGCAATGTAGGTGTCATTTTGCTGTGTGTGTGTACATCCATAACACATAGTTGGATTGTTCAACTCTTCCCTCTGCAGTTGAGAGCATAAAGAAATAAAAATGCACCTCCTGGTTTCTTTGAAGAGTCCAGTCTGCAAATGTCCACACAGCATCTCTGTCTTGCAGTTGACTGAGAGTCCACACTATATGTCTATACACATCTGAGCAAGACGGGTCTTTGTGGAGGCCATCTGCAATTGTCACCCAAGTCTGGAAGAATGTAAAAGGCTAACAATGAGACTTTTATACATCAAGTTTCTTCATAAATATGTTGAGTTTTTTGGGGGGAATTGATACCTTAATTGCATCAATGTGATTTCCGTGGCTTTGATAGAGGGAACCTAATGCAAAATATCTGTGAATAAAGAGAGATCACACAGGAAATGGTCCATCAGAAATTGAACAAATTAAGACAAAATGTCTCAGATATTGAATGGTGTCTTTTCTTTCAAGAATAATTTGTCATTTAACAAACCATATTTGTAACTACACATCACCTATCCAACAAATAATAATGTATTTAAACCTGCTGTGTTGCTCCAAAACAGGAACACAGTAGTCCAGCCTGCACACATTGGGAAATGTCACAAGCTGCTGCAGATTTTCAGTGTCTCCCAGTTCTACGTACAGCCTCAGGAGGGCGTAGTCCACCTCCTTACTGCACTTCAGGCCTTGCTCCGTCCCCCTGACTGCTCTGAGAAAATCTCCCAGGAAGGCCAGGTAATGATGAAATGTGTCTCTGTCGTCTTGGCAGAGCACCTGCAGATCCCTGCCCTTGTTCAGTTGATCAAGCTGGGATTGAAATCCCTCGCTGAGACACACCTTGATGCCAGGGTAGAGGTGGATGAGTTCTCTGGGGTCCAGCTCGCCTGTACTGTTCAAGGGGGTAATGCGCATTGATTTGTGTTAGACTTAAGGGTAGAATTCAGCAGAAAATTCCCACTATTCACAAAATTCACATATTAGTGTACAGCTTATTTAGCCTTGAATTTAGAGTGTTGTGAAAGGGGTTTTACTCTCACATGAATAGAACCCTGGCCTCAGAAAAACCCTCCTGGTAAAAATGAACAAATCCAGCGAGGCAAGTGATGGCCTTCTGCAGCTCCTGCCAGAAAAGAAAAAAATCTTAAATCCAGGCACGCAATGCATGAACATATTCAAAGCACCAATATGTGAGCCGAAATCATTGAGGCAGAAGACTGTGTGACTATCCCTAAATCTCGAGGGCAATATGTTACACAAAAACACAACACCAGACAAATTATAAGGAGTGACTACATCTGCATGTCAATTCTAACATTATCTAACCTGTAACCTGAGATATGGCACAGATTACACTAAATCTCAGACACCATCTGCTGTCCTCTGTTGCATTCATCCAACTGGAATACACCTACAATAGCAGCTTGCAACAATGTAGTCCATCCACGCCTTGACAGCCTGCTTCAATCTGTTCTACAATTATGAAATATTAAATTCAAACACTATGACGCAATGCCAGATGGGGTTGTACTGCATGCATATTATCTACACATTGGTAGTGTGTATGAATCTATATGGCCGCATTGAATGTTGCCTTACAAAGGCAGACAATACAGAAAAAGTTGAGAAATAGGGTTTTAAGTTTAAAGAATTCTTAGCTAAAGTGTGTGACAGCTATGTCTGCCGTAAAACCTGCATTTAATGTCTCTATAAGCTGTAGAACTAACATTTCCATCAGCCTCAGTTGTACTTTGTGTTTAGTTACTTAGTTTAGCATGTTACAAGGCTAACATGCTAAACTAAGATGGATGAACATGGTAAACATTGTGCCCGTTTTAACATCCGCATGCTATCATTGTCATTTTGAGCATATTAGCATCATTGACTGTAAATAAGAAATGGACATAATCACAGTGATGTCACAGAGTATTCAGGCCTTTTGGCCATCGCAACCTTGTTTTTTTGCAACCAGAAGCGCCACGAGAGCGTGGAACTAGTACAAAAAAAGACATTTTTAGACAACCAAATTGTTGTAATTAACTTTCCTGAACTGAAAACACACCGTGAGAGGGTTCAAATTGTACAACAAAACACGGCCAACTCCCAGACTAGACAACGCCATGGTAACAACCTGTCAGGAGTCACCCTCTGATTGCCATTAGAAAAAAACACAAGTTTAAGGCACTTGGCTTAATGTTTCAGAGCTGGAGGTTGCCACCTGATTAGAATGCTGATATTTCCTCAGAATTTTCACATTTTTGTGGCATAATAATTTCATATGATAAAACTGCTGTTCAAAAAGGCAGATTCTGGTCTTAGCTCAATTAACAAAATAGGCAGGTACTGCGTTGGGCAGGTGGTCTTTTCACCTTCACGATTAAGGTAAAGAAAGGACAGGAAAAAATACCATAAATGTTTCTGTGTCATTTAGCTATCCTCGGGAATAGTTTTGTAATCCTTGAGAAGAAGAATGTTAGAAACCTAGATTTCAAAGCAGGGATGTGTTTGTGTCTACAAATTGAATTTCACCTTGTATGAGTCAAGTGGACGATGGCCTTGAACTCCATCCAGCAGCGATGAGGCCTCCTCAAACCTCTCAAGCCTTACAAGTGCCTGGATCTGCTCTTTGAGTGGCACCAGACGCAGGCTGAAAATGTCTCTCTCTGTGAACACTAACACACCATCTGAGGGGAGATTTGTTTTGGGTTTTCAGAAACACTGTTTCAGTAAGTAGAAACAGTAGGTGTTAGGATGATTGACTGAATCAGTGCAAACTGAGACAGACACAGCGACGACTTTACAAACAAAACCACAATTTGACAGCCCTTCGGTCTGCAATTTGGCAGGATTAGGTAACAAATAGATGCTGACTGGTTTACCTGATGTGGAGAGCAGACCCTTCGCTCCACTGAAATTCGTAGTCTGTTTGCATTGCTGATCTACCACGCTGTAGACAGACAGCACGTGGGGCTGCAGGGTTAGGATGTAAGGGAAACATACTCCGGCTGCCAGCACCTCCTGAGGCCACTGCAGGGGAGGGCGCTGGCATATCCCTGTCTTCATCACAAACATGCCTGAGGGATGAGGATGGAGTAATGATATCTTGGCAAAACAAATATCCTCCGGCAACATGGGTATATGGGGGAGTGATATGAGATGATTAACTGTATAGCTGATTTTGAAAGGAAGCATATAATGTAACATGAGGATGTCTGTGCTTGACAGTCTGTGGAACAATATGTACCATTTATCCAGCTCTTACCTAAAGATTCAGGCCCGTTCAGGAGAAACTCCCCTCGTCCCATTGAGGTTACAATAACGCGCTGTCTGCTGTGATTGTGAGGAAAAAGCTCGTCACTGCTCCCAGTCCGAATATCACAGAGGAGATACCTGTCGCTGGTACCTACACACACACAGGCACCATCCACTGCCAAGGCCACAGGGTCCTGGAGCAGAGAGACTTCTTTCACAACGTCCCACCTGTCCACTCCCACCACGTGGATCCGGATCACCTTCCTGCGGCTGGAGGAAGTCACCATCTCCACACATGCTGCCTGGGTTGCGATCAATGAGTCGCACACCTCAAACAAATTCACATGCTGGATCTTCTTGAGGGCGGCCACAGGCTCTAAGGAGAACATGTTGAGGGCAGTAACGCTCCGGTCCCACAGGACCAGCAGATGGTTGAAAAGTGGGACTACCTTCAGTTGGGCTACTTGGTTGCTTGAACCTAGTTTTCTCACCCTACACTCTCTGATTTTGCTCTGGCCAGGACCCGGGTCTCCATCTGTGCCACTGGGAAGGATGAGATGCAGGACTGTTGCATCTTTGGTCCCTATATACACATTTCGGTCATAGCACTCAATGCACTGGATGCTGGATTTGTCCTTTTCTTTTGAGGCCGATTGCTTTTCATAGACGTGTGTGTGTGTAAATGCTCTAAAAGTCATTGCAGATATTTAAGGATGTTTGATTTTTGTAAGGTAAAAATACTAAATGTCTGCTTAAATTAAAGCTACAGATCTTCTGTGAAATATGTCAAATGAGACGTCCCTACCTCTCTTGCTGTACTCCTTTCCTCTCCGATTCCTTCACAAGTTTATGAAGTGTAAAGTAGTTTCACCTCCCCATGTGACTATATCCTGTCAGGAAATCTATGTCAGCAGTTTTGCACCACTCATCCTGCCATGTGAGGACACTTGCACAACTCATCCAGTAGCCCCACCAAGAAAACCAACTTTTACAAGTGTCAAAAGTATGGTAAGAAGGACAGATATTTTGAGGTGCCCACATTTACAGTTGCTTGTATTCTACTTTGGTTTGTGGATAATATTTACAAGTAGAAGAGCAAGTTATGTGCTGATCAAGGCATATACTGAATCTGCATTATCATTTTGTTTACAAAGTGAGTGAGCCGAGTGTGATGAGGTCAAGAGGCAACAGAGATTGCTTTTACAGCAATGATTGTCTAAATGGTGATGGTCATAAAAAGATATGGATTTCAAACCTACCATCACAGCTATATTTGTTACGCTGAACTTTGTGTCTGCCCTAAACTGACAGCAGACTCCCTCATCCATTAAGCAGAATAAGACATATTAGGATGAACAACAGCTAGCCTAGAATGATTTCCATTTTAGCAAGATATAGTAAGGTCTTTATTGGAACAACATTCAAGTATTTTATGAGAGAAGCATAAATCATGCATCATAATCATGTATACTAAGCTTAGAGCAGAAATAAATGTGTAGTGAAAGTCATACCTGTATTAAAGGGAAATATGTTTTGGTGCTATCTATTGCTTCATTAACAGTTATTATTGTTATCTTCATTAATTGAGTCATCATTTTGTCTACAATGTCAGAACATAGTGAAAAATAAGTCCAAGTGATATCTTCAAAATGTTTTTGTTTTTATCCAACCAACAGTCCAGAATTAAAAACTATTAAGTTTACTGTCATAGAAGAGAAAAGAAAGTATCAAATTCTAACTCTTACGGTAATCCAATAATTGTTAATAATATAGTAATAAAATAATAATGATAATAATAAATTGCAACATAATTTGATCTGTGTTTGTTAATCTAAAGTTAATTTAAACAAATTAACAATGGCACCCTAACTTTAAAGATTCATGTTTATCTTTATGCAAACATCACAGTGTTTTGTGCGTGGGCATTGTGAGAAAGCTAATGGTAATTTACTACACCAAAATAAGCATTTGACATTGAAAGTTTGTTCATGTGCCAGGCATGCAGAGTAGAAATATTCATTGTTACACAATATCTGTATCAGAACAGGAACCCTCTTTGTTATTGGGATAAACCTGTGACCCCTTCATGGAAAGGTCACTTCTCTCTGCCGCAGTCGGTGCACATGATGTTGTCGCGCTGGGTGAGGAAGCCGCGTCCAACCAGCGACACGGAGCACTGAATGCAGGTGAAACACTCGCTGTGCCACTGGCGTTCCTCAAAAGAGATGTACTTGGCCCCTGCCAGACCTGCACACATCAAACAAGGATCCATGTATTTACACAATGTGCAGGTTAATGCAAAATCTTCACCTTGTTAATCTGACAGGTGCAACACAAATGCAAATCAAGGCCTTGAATAAAAGCAGGAGAACTGCATGTCAGAGATTGAATGAAAACATGAGCACAGCCAGGGACTCACTGGTGATGGGCTTGGTGCAGCCCACACACTTCTTTGCATACAGGTTGCTGAAGCATTCAAGGCAGTAGGGGTAGTTTTCCTTGGAGGTGAAGCGCTGACCCGAGAGCTGCTTTCTGCAGCTGATGCATAGGAAGCACTCACGGTGCCAGGGCTTCTCTTGGTAGGTCACTCCACCTGTTGTGATGGCCTATACACAAATCCAGTGAAGGTGAGCGTGGAAAAAAGAGAAACATTCCTCTTACTATGCATTATTTTGTTACGCGGCCACTGTGCACAGTAATATTAAAACACCTGAGTCAGGGGGATTTACTGCATATAAAACACCCAGCCGTAACCCTACCTTCTTACAGGCACAGCACTGGTAGGCAAACTGCTTCTCGAAGCAGGGCACACAGAAGTAGCCGGTGTCTTTTGGGATGAAGGACTTGGTTCCTATTGGCTGCTGGCAGCGGTGGCACAGGAAGCAGGTCTCATGCCAGCTGTTCCCCTTGTATTCCATTTTGCGGGATCCTGGCACAGGGGACGAGAGCAGCTTAGTCAGCATATGGTACCTCTATGATAGAAACACACTCCAGCCTAAAATAGTCCTGCTTTATCTGTAGGGCGGAGACAAGGAAGAAATTGTATCGCTGTATAGTGTTTTAAATGTTTATGTGTCTTTTCCTCACTTTTGCATTTTCACACAATCCTTTAAGCCGACATGGATGAAAAGTCCTTAAAATGCTAAGAACATTTTAAATGTAAACATCAACTCTCCACAACTCTATGACAACAGCATAATTCTATCTACTGTGGTTCGAAGATCGTGTGATATGTTCGAAAGCTCAAGAAGAGCTACTAAATGCCCTTTTGCACTAAATGGATTTTCATTCTCAACTTTTGGAATTGTTTTCTTTTTGGTAAAACTTAATATTGTTATCATCACCTTTTACTTGACAAATAATGAATTAATTGGATTACCGATATGGATCATTTACTAACCCAAATCCACTTACATTAAATCCCAAATTTAATTAAATTGCTCAATTGCCATATAAATAGATCAAGAACAGCAACAATGACCAATTATGTCTGATCAGAGGTTTAACCAACCAATCAGCTCACAGTCTAGTCCAAAAGTCCTCAATCATTAACTGGTCATACTATACTTAAAGAAATAGTTTGACATTTTGGGAAATATGGAAATTAATTACGAAGCTTTAGAGGTGCTGGTAAGCGGATTTTGTTACCATTGAACAGAGCAAAGCTAGCTGTTTCCCCTTGCTTCCAGTCTTTGTGCTAAGCTAAGCTAACTGCGGCTGACTGTTGCGTCATCTTTACCGTACAAATATAAGAGTTTTACTTCTTTAATTAGGACAAACGGTAGAAGTGAAGAGACACAAGTAAGAAAATTAAGTTCAGGGACTTCTGGTGGATCAAAAAAGTCCAGAACAGCTACTAAAGGACTACCTTGCAAAGCAGCTGGATTCTTGCGATATCATGAGATCACAAGTTCCCAAGATCACACAAGCATCCAGCAAAAATCCATCTTGTCCATCCATCTTCAAGTAATGTCCAGCCATCCAATGACCGGACCAATGAGCACCCTCTGAGGAGCTACTGGCAGGTACGGGCATAACTTATGTGTGTGTGTGTGTGTGTGTGACGCGATGGCACAGAGAGGCGACTGTTAGTTCAAAACAACAATGGCAGCTCCGAGGGTGAGGTTAGCGTAGCTGCAAAAGCATCAGTTATATCACAACTGGAGAGTATTTCTTCAACGCAAGATGAGAGAGGAACAGCACAAAATGCTTTTCTTGATGGAAAGGATGTTTTTTGATTGACAGATGGCTCATTCAATCACCTGCCGTGTATTTTTTAAAGTACCTGACCTCTTCCAAATCATTTTCAATGACTACCTCTGTGTAAACAAACCACCCAGAGCGTCAGGATAACAAAATTGACCTTGTGGAGAAAAGTCAACCTCTATTTTCAAGGATGAAAATTTACTTTCAATCTCAAAAATGGATTTATGTTTTTTTTTCTCTCTCTTTATGTGATTATGACATGTAACGTGTGTAATGTAAATGTAGCAATGTATCGTGAAATAGATTTAAGGTGATGACGATTCATCGCCATCATCATCATCATACCTGGCATGACGGTTTTCTTGCAGGTGGTGCACTTGGAGGAATAATCGTGGGCGTAACATTCAGTGCAAAGTAACAAATCATCTTTGGCGGAAAAGGCCTTTTCCACCAAAGAGCGGCTGCATTTTGCACAATTGAAACACTCCTCGTGCCAGTGGCGATCCTTATAAGACAAGTCCTGTAGATATTTAACACATTATTTATTGCATTTATTGTGAGTTTTCTGTCAAATATAACATGTATTTAGAATGTGCATGTGACTAGTTGGTGTTTTTAAAAATGGGATCAAAACACATCAAAATCTTTCTAATTTTTAGATCATAAAATATATACACATTCTGTTTTTAGAAGTTACCGACATAAAAGCAATTACTCTCAGGGCAATGGTGCTTCCTTACCTTGGAGTTGCAGGCAATTGCTAAAGAGCAGCCCCCACAGCTGTTAGCAAACAAGTTCTCATAGCACTTAGTGCAGTACTGTTTGTCCTCTTTCATGATGTACTTCTTCCCCAACAGGGAGTCTTTGCAGTAATGGCAGTCGAATCGCTCGCTGTTGGACATTGTTGTTTGGTTTTCTTAACTGAAGGTCAAAGAGAGCAGGAAGAGGAAAATTGGACGATTAAGAAGAATAGGAATGATGAAAAACGCCCTGTAATAGTCCAAGCAATCTTTTCCCCCTCTTATCAAGCAAATCATCAAGTAAAGTGGCCAAGCAATTTCCCCCCCTATACAAAAGAACTGAAAAAAGCAGTGTTGTATTAAAGAAGTCTCTACCTCAGTAGATATGAGGCGAGGGTGAGGCTTGAGCTGGGGTCTGCAGAAAGCAAGCGGTCCAGGCACAGGGATGAAAAGGGGTGAGGCAGGATTAGAGGTATCCACCGGGGGGGATCTTCTATAAATACTGGCCCTCTTATTAGCAGTAATCTCCGGGGAGAATGGACATGCTCCACTGCATCATTCTGCACCTTTTAAGGGTGCACAGATCGCTGAACTTTTGAACTGATATAATCATTGTTGCTTTATTGAAGAAATGTGTAAAAGCAATGAGTAATGCAGTAGTAGTTTTAGGACCAGAAGATAGATTATTGTTGGGAAACATGACAACCTACAATGGAACTAATGTCAGTGCCCAAATGTTTGTTTCACTTAAATACACAAAATATTTTTCTTTTCCGCACACTAATATTAGTTTGGATATTCGTGCCACAGCAGAGAGAGTTGGCCATTTGGATTGTGTCACGTATCTGGGCACTCTTCATCAGTGCCTGCCACACACACGAGCAGTTGCGGATGGCTTTTGAGAGGTAGGTGCCAGGAGCTTTATGGTTGCCAGGTACTGAACTATATATTGCCAGGACCTCTCAGAAGCTATTGAGAGAGCCTTGGCAGCACTTCAAGGGGGAAGCTAAGGGCCTGTGGATGCCCAGTCCATCCACAGCATAGTAAAGGAGGAGCAGCAGAAATAACAGTTTGATGGTGACCATCTTACTGATAACGAAAAAATATAAAAAAATATATATATTGTGTGTTGCTTTGGAACAAGAGATAACACACACAATAATAAAAATAAAAAAACACTGGCCTAGAGATTGGGTCAATATGGTGCAGATGCAAAAATGTACCAAGTGATTGTTTTCACCCACTGTTATTTATTTATTTTACTGTTTAATTAAAAAAATTGTTATTTTGACCCAACGTTAGACACGAAAAATGTTAAAAAATAATACTAACAATGGGTCAAAACTACCCCATATCTTGTGTGTAAAGTTATTACGTTGGTGCTATATTAACCCAAATTTGATACACTTTGACCCAGTTAGCATTGTGCAGATCATTACAGTACAGTTTACAATCCAAATGCCTCTTATTTGTCTGCATGTATGTTTGGCCCAGTAACCAATACCAAGTGAATGCACCGTTTTAAGTGTCAAAGATGATGCCTGAAACATTACAAATCTTCCTTTTCCACCTTAAAATAATGATCCCAGTTCTTCAGCATCTTTGACTGACAGTCGACTAATTATATGTGAATCTTGGAACATGTGCTCATATCAGTTTTCCAAAAGGATCAGGGGGCGGACATCTTCATAAAAATAGCCCGAGGAGACCACCACAGGCCTAATCCCCCGAATACACACAGGAAGGTCAGTGACAGGGATGAGGCTGAGAGGAATGTAACTCTGTCTAGATGAACTCAATGCCACTCCTTGTAAAGTAACTTACCTCTTGTGAATAAATAAAATGTAATCCATTTTTAGATCAGCAGATGGTGTTGAAACAGATGCCTGCATTGTATCTAGGTGTTATCTTCAAACCTCTGAGGAATAATGCAAAACTGTTATTTTTTTTATCTACAAGCTGCATGAAAGGCTTTCAGCACAAAATAACCGTATCATGTTAGGAATCAGGTGCTGGAAATATTTCCGATTTTGAAATCATGCCATCCTTCAGGTTTTACTTATATGTAAGTAGGTGGATCCGTCGGATTACAGCGAGTCATCTGCTGCTCTGGATTAAATTACCACTGTATTGTACCCTTGCTCCCTGCTGGTGTCCAGATCAGTGGCTGCAAATCTCAAAGCCATGCAGACCTTAAATAAACCCAGAACTAACTGCAGGGCAAATATAGTCATTGGCTCTCAAAAAGCTTCTAATCTTTGTTGCATTGGTGGCTGATGCACATTATGTCTGTCATCGTGTG
The DNA here is from genome assembly GCA_016806645.1 of Ophiodon elongatus. Lineage (NCBI taxonomy): Eukaryota > Metazoa > Chordata > Actinopteri > Perciformes > Hexagrammidae > Ophiodon > Ophiodon elongatus. The sequence goes on from JACSYO010002166.1 coordinate 497,398, forward strand.
ACATCAAAACAGGGGGAGGAGGTGACCTATATTCACCAGCAAGCAAAAACTCTCATCTCTTTGAGTACATCAAAATAATACTAAAGTCATGAAAAATAAATTGCATGTCACGAGAAGGCATTATTCAGTGGATATTAAAGCAGAGATTATTGTACATTGTCTTTGTCAGTATTAATATGCATTTGTGCATGCATGTCTGTAATGGTGTTACAACTGCTCGGTTTTGCATCTGATAGATAACAGGTGCTGGTCTTTGTCTCTCGGATTATTAACTTCTACACCACACAGTGCCAACTCTGCGGAGCAAAAAGCTTGCTGATCTAGCATATTCCTTTTTGCCTGCTTAATCCTCTGAAGTCAACTAGTGAGCAGCTGCCAACAGATTTCGTATGCGGCCTGTCGAGCCCCAATAAATAGGCCTTTATTTGACCTGGACTCGGATGTCCTCTTATCTTAATGTATTCAGTCTTTACAATAAGGTGCCAGTGGCTGTTTCCCCCCCCCTCTTAATCAAATGATCTCAGAGAAGAAGAGAAGCATTTACTTTGGTGGCTCCTTTGAGGTGGTGACTTGTTGTAGACTGAGACAGATCAACACGACACAGTTGCATCTCTCTGAAGCACAAAAGCCTCGCCGCACCAGAGTTGACAGCTGGTTGGCATGGTGATGACAGCATAAGTGGGATCCATTAGGTTGAGATGAGGGGCGGCTCTTGTAGTTAATGAGAGGACTCACACAAACCTGGCCCTTTGAGCAGGCCTTTGCACTCTACTGCGACGTGGAGGGCTCGCTTTCAACGCAGCTTTTTCATCAGAACAGGATAGCCACATAGGGGGTTGCCAGGGGGCGAGGAGATACAATCTACTAAGGCTACAATCTCACAAAACCTTACACCCCTTCAGGGAGGCCCTGTGAGCTTCCACCGACTCCTGCCCCCCACCCCTCCCCAGTTCTCACCAAAATGAGTCATGGTATGAGTGGGTGACAAGGCCTGTCACATACCCAGACATATGATCTCCGCTGCTAAAGAGAAGAAAAAGTTGTCTACTCCTAGGAATGTACAACCCATTAAAATGCTCTCCAGTTCGATCCATCGTCTCCGACCAGCCCACAGATTTCTTGGTATTTGGATTAACTGTGTGCAATCCTCAGTGCCTTAAACTAAAACAATTCAGTAGTGCAGCACAAATAAACATGTTCCAGATTATTAGATAGATCCAAAATGCACAGCAGTCATTGTCATGGAAGGAATCTAACCTGGGACTCATTTACTGATCTGCTTCACATTTTCTTTAACATTTAAATGACAAAGAAAATAGTTATGGTTATTTTGTTCCGGCATTATAAAAGCGCGGATGTGATGTTTTTGGAGGGGAGAATATGGACATGGAGCAACATTAGCATTCATAGTGCTGCATAATATATTTTCGTAAGCCAACCCAGGAAGTTAGCATCACACTAGTTCCCTCGACAAAAATCCAATAGGATTTTTCCATTCAGCTTGTGTTGACCACAGACCTTCAAAACCCATTGACTTTAAGAAGTGGGAATCGTAAGTGCAAAAGTTATTGCTCATTTCTGGGTTTTAGGACTTCCGCAGCTATTTGGAGTCATATTTTTGGCCACCTGATGAATGTTATGTCCAATATTCATTCTCTCTTAGCTCTATTTTGGTCTCCATTCACTCATAAGGGCAATATCTTAGCCATTTTAGCTAGTTGCTAACTTTGTCTGTCTGCAGTTTGGTTTTAGATTTATTCCCACTGAAAACAGCTGCACGGAGCTACTGAAAACACTGCTATGAGAGTGGATGAACTGAAACAAAACAGTAAAGTTGCAGTACAGCCGACATTAAAATGATGCGCATGCATGCTGGCAAAGAAAGTGATAATCGAGATTAGTAAGCAAGCTTTAGACATTTATTTATAACTGTTACCAGCATCAAAATGTCTGGTTGTTGTGTTTGTGACAATTACAGAATAGCAGGTTTGGACTCAAATGCAGAAAAACACTGATGAGGAGGCAGCAGGTGCTGTTAAGTGATTTAATGATGAAATAAACTTACAGCGTGCAGTCTAAACACTAGCAGACAACAGTAGAAAATCTATAAACAAACCAGGAACACTTGAACACGAAACTAGCTGGACTTTTTCACACTAGTAGAGTCGATGAACTGACAAAGAAACAAGGGGATGCACACAGGGGGAGCAGGGTGATGAAACACAGGTGTAACAAATCAGGGCGGAATAGACAATCACAAAGGGGAATAAAGTCACGAGGTGAAATCAGACATGAAACACAAGTTGTGTGTCAAAATGAAACAGGAAACATTAAATGAATGAATGAAACACAGAACATGACAGAAAACCCAAAACCTAGAAAACAAAATACTCCCACTAAAAAGGAAATGCAAGATAGCCTTTGAGGTTTAATAAACCATGACTATGTGATTGGCAGTCAGAATCGATTTTTTTCCAGCAGCGGACTCTACAGTATTTCCATAGGATCACGAACGTTTCAGACCAAGGTGTTTCAGTTTAATGAGTTAGTCACATTCTTGGGTTTTGTTTAGCTTGTTTCCTGTTTTATTTTGAATTCCCATGCCTCTTGTGTCCTCGGTTCACTTCACTTCCTGCCCTTCTGATTGTCTGCCCGGCCCCTAATTGAATCCTCCTATATCTAATCACCTGCACCTCCCCATTGTATTTAAACCTCGTTTTTCTCCTGCCTCCTTGTCGGTTCATCTGTTTCTATCCCTGCTTCTATCCTCGGTATGTTCCCTGCTGTCTGCTCTGCGTCTATCTCTAGTATAGTTCCCTGTTAGTATCCCACGTATTGTTTTCCTGTAGTACCTGATCCTGTTTTGTGTTTTGCCCATTCTGGGTTTTCTTTGTTATACATTTTTTACTCCCCTGCTAGTATCCCCGCTTTGTCTTGGAAGTTTTGCGTTTCAGTAAATTACTTTGCATCGTTCCTCGGCTCCGTCATCTCTCTCGAGTCTGTATTTGGGTCCATCCCCGTTGCCCTTTTTTGCCTCTCTATTATCCGGGCTTTGACAGTTACTGTGTTAACTGGTGACTTTCAGTCGATTGCGTTTATGGTTGCTAGTTAATTATTGACATGGTTGGCTAAGAAAATAAACAAAGATGGGTATGTATTTAAAATTGATTGAAGGCTTTTACGAGGACACCCACATGTTCTATTCTTGTTTGCGAAAGTTGCCGTCACTACGAGCAACCAGAACACACACAGCTGAGAGTCAGCTCGTTAAACCAAAACCCCTCTATGACTGCAAGCTATTGATGTGTTGACTACTACTGTACTGATCACAAATGCTTCTGTTTATAGTGCCCAATTTAAAACTCAATAAGCTCAAAACTCTGAGCCTATGTCATGGTATTCTGTACACGATCACAGACAATGTTGTACCCTGAGCATCTATTGCATTTTATACTCGTAATTTTTTGCTGGTGTAACGTTATATGTTAGGTTTCTCCACCAAATAGGTTTATATGTATGTATCTGGCCACTAAATAATGAGTCACTTGCTAATGTATTCTACCCACTCACTAATGGAACACAGATCTGGAGGTATGTCAACATTTGTCAATGTCAATTTAAGTTGCATTTGCAATCTTTGGTGTTTAATGCCCTTGCATGGCTTGACAAGCTATCTATAGCCTTGTTGAGCTCAGGGGAACTGCAGTTTTTATGTGGGGTTGTCTCCACCAGACACGCTTTTGACATTACAACGTCTGTGACACTGTCTTAAGTTCTGAAAACTGGATGTACAATGCCACCTGAACTTTCAAATTAATCCCAAACTGACATCAATGGATTATTTGCTCCGCTGATTCCACCAACACACACATTTGTCACACTCGTTGACCCGCAGCATTGAGCAGAGGCAGTTAACAAAGATGCGTCATCTTTGTGTGGTGGAGGAGACGACTGTAAATACCAGAGTGCGAGCGAGGATATGGGGTAACTAACAACAACTAGAGGATTGAGGCGTAACCACCACAACACACTCTCCTCGCTCTCATCAATCACTTATCAAGGCTTTTGGATAGCTATTTATACCTCTGCCTGCATCACATGGCACTAGAGAACAGTGTGGGCAACATCTGTGGAAATTACATTTGATATAGATGCAAGAATACTATATTAGGTTAGATGGCATATCAAATGTTTATAAGCAACTAACTTAGTGTAACTGGAAGAACTCAAACTTTCACGTAATCGATGTAAAAAGGCAGTACTCAAATTTAAAGAACATTTTGCTATTTGATCTGACTCATTAGTTGTGAATTAGATGAGAAGATTGATTACATTGTCAAGCAAACTTGAGAGTGGTGTCAACCTTCTAATCTAACTCTTGGCTAGAAGGCAAATACATGTATTTCCCAAAATGTCAGACTATTCCCTTAAGGGTAGCAAGCAACAACTGATTTTGTTTTTTGTTGGTAAAATGGTTTCAGTGTAAGATTTCAAAAGCTTACCATAATTTCTTCATCAGCTGTCTCTTTAGAAAACAAATCTGTATGCCCCACTCATGTTTACTCATTTGTCCATATCTTTATTTTCTTTGACACTATCAGACATCTACAGTTAAAACACAACATTTGGCAAAACACAATGATTTGGCAAAAAACTTGCACTGATTGATTCACTAATTAGTTCAGTGAACTGGCAGAAAATGAGCATTTCTGTAGAAATTGTCATGTTCAACCACAGAAAGATTTCATCCCACTGGGTATACAGTGTTTTTAAGGACTCCGGCAAAATCAGTGCCAGGTCCGACAGTGTCTAGAGACATCCTGATTCATAGTGCTGTGACACACTCACAGACTGGACGGGACAGAGAAGCCACAGCTCCTCGTGTTTGTTTTTGTGCAAAAAAGAGAGAAAGGGAGAGAGGAGGAAAGAGACAAACAACACAAAGAAAGCAAATTTGTTCATTTAAGTCACTAACCACATTGGACAAGAAACCTTTGTTTTCATACATGAGATTGGACTGTACAATATGAAACCACGAGTCGCAGTTTCATTGTTAATCTGTGAGACAGCCAAGGTTGTGGATGACAGTTTCTGAACTCACAACAGCTCCGCCGAAAGACAACCACCAGCACAGTGAGTCACACAACTCCACATGAATAAAAGTGCTATATCTGTGCTGCGTTTTGGCATGACTTTTTCCAATTAGGTCATTCCAAGAGGATTACCGCCTAATCACAAGAAAAGAAAAAGGTTGGTGTAAAATTGCCTCCCTTGATGAAACCGTCCACTTTAACACTAAAACTATTGTCTCTGACACTGGTAATCCTTTTCATGTGTCACTCTCCTTTCATCTAGATTCACAGCCTTTCGAAGCACCAACATTTCCTACGAAGGTGCAGCAAAATCACATTCACTGCCTGACAAGACTTGCATCTTATAAAGAGATCTTTATAACATTGAAAATATGTACAACACATTGTTTCTTTTCTCCATAAATGCAAAAGAATTTTGAGCTCCCTTAGTCCTTTTCACATACAGGAATGATCTGTGTCAGTTGGCTGGTTTGATCCAGATGATGATTCAGTTCAATACAAGGTTTATATACAGGTTTTACTATGGCATTTGGAACCATATTCCATAGAAAACATAATTAAATTCATCCTAATTTACATGAATGGTCCCTTTGACAGTGAAGAAATATCATAATGATAATAACCTGAAACATGTTGGAGTACTTTGACCAAAAAGACGCCGGCTTATCTTGCATAAAATTTTGACTTGGTTTTGCACAGTTCTTTTTTGTAAAAACAAAACCATGACGTCAATAGCTGCTGAGTGCTGTTGAGATGCATTTTTCAGTGGATTAGATGTTCTGACGACATTTAAAAGTGATGTGGTATCTACAGATGTTGATGCATTTCGTAGCGTGATCTTGAGTGGTGTACGTTGGCAGGCGAGCCACACGGCTGTAAACAGGAGAGTAAACAAAAACAAAAAGATCCAGAAAACAAAATATCTTTCACATGCAACCTCTAACTGCCCACACACCACGACACTGCGATGTGATGATTCAAAGATAGTAATATGGATAATCTTGCAGTAATCTTGACCATTTCACATCTTTCACTTTTTTCCCAATGGGTACAAACATGTGGGCAGATCTCACCGGATCGTATTTCATCCTGATTCACACCCGCTTCCCACATATGGTAACATCTGCTTGAAATAGTTGAAAAGATCGGTGTAAATATTTAATGGCACATTGTAGAATGACAGTACAGTATGCACAGCAAAATAGCTTCAGTAATATGTTAATTTTGTGCTCTTTCCCCAACACATTATTAAATTACAAATCACAAATCAAATCAGAATGCAACACAATGAGGTGTCTGTGAGTTTCATACTGCAGTACAGTGGCTCTGTACTGTACTATCATCACCCATGCAGAATCCAACTGCACTTTGACACATCACATGTGACAATGAACAATTCACAACATGATTAAAATAGTAACCTCCCTCTCACCGAGCAGACACGTCTGCTGTCGGGGACAACCGGGATAATGATCACCATATGCCATCTACAACTACATAACACAATGTCCGTCTGTCTTACTGTACATATGTAAAGATAGATAGCAGTTGGATTAGCAGTGCAAATGCAAACTCACAAAATTATGGAGAAAAAGAAAATGACGGCTACATAATTCCAAAAATACATAATATGTACATGACACAATTAACTACTTTCACATTTGAGTTCAGTAAACACTGCATATGCGACTGCATTACTAGCACATATGAGATTGTTTTTTTTATCATAATATCTTACTTGAATAAATATTACATAAATATTTGCACTTTTTTATGTCAATCTCCTTCTGCAGCCAACACTATTCTAATGTCTGCTTAATGAAAAGGAGATATTTAAAAAAACAAAACAATAACAACAGCAACCTTGCATCATGAATGTTATCTGTTATACAGGGACATCCATACAATCAAGCATTCATACTAAAAATAGAACAAAAATATAAAACAAATAGCAGCGAATGTTGTCATGTTAAGCAAAACATGGATTGAAATAACAATAACAAATGTAGTGCATTTTTTATTTATTAAAAATAATTAATAAATGACTAACACAAAAGGCAAAGTAAGGCTTGGCAAAATTGACTTGTAAATAATTAAAAATAATTAAAACAAGATGGATGTCTCACTGGGCCACTGAATCAATAAAATAAAAATCATTCGGGAGCTCTGGACACAACAATAATGAACCTTCATGTTAACCGAAGGACAAAAATTATTTAAAGCGGAGCCTTCAACAACAAAACAAGCACTGCATAGCCCTTCAAAGTACTATCCGCCCCAGTACCACTTGTCAAGGTTATTGAATGCCTTGTACTCCTTATGCCTACGCACGTAATCACAAGCCAGGCATGTGTGCTCTGCCCAGAAATAGGCCTTCTTTACTTTAAAGTGCCGCCTCCACTCAAAGTACCTGAGGTACATTTCCTCATTCTTGTCCAAGAGCAGCAGGTAATCGGCCAGCTCCTTGGGCGAGGTGAAGTCGTCCACGTGGATGAAGGCGTCTCCCTGGATAAAGTTCTCGTAGTTCTGCCTGGGCGGGCCAAGAACCACTGGCACTGACCCCACAGACAGTGGGTTATACAGTTTTTCAGTGATGTAGTCCTTGTGGATGGAGTTCTCAAAAGCCAGATAGAACTTGCAGCTGGCGATGGTGGGGAAGTAATCTTGGTCAGAGATGTACTCCCCAAAGGCTTGTCCATACGCATGAACCTCAATGTGTTTGTACAACTCATTGTAGTATTTCACCCGGACGTGGTCCTGGTTCCAGTTGCTCACAATCCAGCAGATCAGCTTGTTTTTGCTCGGTGGGACAAAGTCCTCATCGCCCTCCGCTGCTACAATGGACCCATAAGGCACTTCAATGTCAGCATCCTGACGGTAATTGAGAGTCAGGTTGAACAGATTCTCGATCCCAGGCAGCTGGGAGGAGTGCGACGGCGACTCCAAGTTCATCCATACCCACTTCTGGAAGGATGGTCGCTGGAGCGGTGGCAGGTTGGACAGGTCAGTGCAGATGTCTCGGTGATGGATGACAACCCCATCCGACTTGTTGTAGAGGTTCCTGTCCGCTGTGATTAAGCAGCCTTCGATATTGAAGAGAGAGCTGCACACTCCGAGGTCGTAGGTCTGTCCGAAGGGCCAGAGCCAGATCAGCACGGTGGTCACGTTTTTATCGCTCTTGGTGGAGAAGAGGTTCTTGACCCGATCTGTGGATACAGTTGACTCTACAGGACCTGATAACCAGCTGGTGGATGGTTTAAAATACATCAAAAACAGAGTCACGAAGCATCCCAGTATGAAAGTGCCGAGCAGAAGGGGTCGTAGGATTCTGTGAAAAGGTGCAGATGGCATACTCTGTCCTGGAACCAAAGAAGAACAAGCTAGATTAAAGTCTTGGTTAACAGGATTCAACATCCAGACTAATCACCTGATCATGCACAGGTATGGCATTGTACCACTATGTGTTTATGATATCTATTAAAGTAGCTCATTGACTCTAAACATTGTTTGTGCCTCAATTAAATGCAGTGGGCTTGTGAACATCTACATCTGAACAAAATGTTTCTATTCTTGATATAATCTTTGAGCATGCACCCTGCGGGGAGTTAGGCACACACTGCTTTGGATCAATATTCATAAAGAAAAATGTGTTGCCTCCTCAGGCTCATTATAATACAAACCTGGTGGATTTGACCGAATGCTGAAATCCAAGCAAGAGTAGAGGTTGTGGGAATCTTAGGGAGCAGTTCCTACATTGGGTCGACGGTGGGATCAATCTTCTTTGTGATTCAGGGCTCATAGACCAAAAAGGAAGGTCACAGCTAAGAAGATGCCCCTTTGCTCTTACGCAGATTAACAATGATCCTTAATGATCTAATGAGGTGCGTTTGATCTTGAATGCACAGGTCTTCTTAATGACGCCTCCTTTACGTGAGCAGAGAGAGAGAGAATCAGAGAGAATAAATTAGGGCTAAAGAGACTGAACCATCACCACAGAAAAAGCACGCATGTGAGGTCATACGCAATCAACATGCAGAGAAGAGCTTCATCTCCACAAACAAATCTTTTAGATTAGCTGGGAAATAAAATGAAAACACCAAGGTTATTGCAAAATTGCCTGTTAAATCATGGATGTTATTTCAAATTTGTTAGTTAAGCATGGATGTAAGCTTCCAGCTGGTATTAGTTTTTGACATATTCTATGTATGGTAAGAGAATGCTGCCATCTTAAGGCTGAGGACAGTAGAAAGGCCCCCTGACTCTCAAGCTCTCTGGGGCTCAACACACCTGCTTGTTGCTTAGAGAGGCAGAAACAGACCTTGTTCCATGTATCACTGAAGCATATTTAAATCAATAACACATGCTTCAACACTAAACTTCCTCACATCATTCATCCAATATGACATAAGGGGAAAGAGATTGGCTTTCTGTATGACAGCACCCCTTCATCTCTCCCATCTGTGACTTTGATACACAAATCTGCCCCCAAAGGCCACATGAAACAGAGCCACATGAGTGTATTCCTTTTAAAGGCTTGCGGTATCAATACATTTTCATGTAGGCAAATCCTCTTACACAGCTGTAACATGCTTTCTGTGAGCAGCAGTGATAAGCTCTTTGCTTTACAGAGGATGCAGCCCATGCATACCTTCGTGCAGTGTGTCAGTGCTGTCAAATATATTAAGCGCAGTATGGATTCGGAAAGGCTGAAGTGTACAGTAGTATAGAGATCAAAATCAGGCCTATTAGATATGCGGTGTGTGGTAAAGTTATTATTGTCTCCATGGTGATGGATGGTGCCGAGGTCATAGTACATGAGAGGGTAACATGGCTCCCACAGTCGTTATTTTCCTCTCTTCTTTCCATCTTGGCACAAACAACTGAGTCCTGAGGCAGACGTGTGCAGCTCAAGCATCCATTCAGACTTTAAATAACATAACTGGGGTTTTGTCAAATGCATTGTGATGTATTTGGGACAGAGCACCGCATGGGTGAGTAGTCTGCAGTGAGGCTACTTTAGAATGACTGGAAAGAGGCAGAAAAAAATCCAACCACAGATTGAACATCATCAGTCACAGGGATAAATCAAATCCCTGATGTGGTTTTAATAACAGGTGGGCTAAAGGGCAAAAGGGGAGCCCTCATGTCCTGCAAAATGACATTTCCTCCCCGCTATTTTCACTTTGATTTATGTGTATTCTGTCATGAAGGCATTGATAATAAAAGGACACTCCATCCCAGGTGAGAATTAATTTCCAGCCACCGAGCACTGAAGGTCATTTTAAAACGTGATGCTATAGTCGAGCCGCTGTTTAAAATGGTTGTCTTTAGGCGTGACTGCATCGGTGTTGGTGAGAATATTGAGAGAGTCACTGGATATATTTCGCGTGTTGCCTAACGCGGCACCCTTTTGCGCACCAAAAACGCGCAGAATATAAATAATAGCGTGGAGGATGCTGCTGAAAAAAAAAATGTAGTCTATAGTATGTGCTATGCAAACACAGCTGGGAGTGCAATGTAAGATTTAACAATACGAGTCACATCCAATGGAGAAAAAACCATCACGCTCCCATAAAGTATAAACGGTCCAATGCATTGATGTATTCAAAACAAAAACACATTTATGTAAAAACATACACCCCGATGAAAATGGGAAAGCGCCGGTCAGTAAATGTATGGCGAGAGACCATTTCTAATTAGCTGACGAGGATTTGCCGTCAAAAATCAGGTACCACTGCTCAGCCATGGGATGCAGGGGAGGAAAAAAAAAAAACACAGCCATGCATTTCACTCACCATCTCGACAGGCGTGAGTCAAAATAGACCTTTCTTCTCATTTCCCTCAGAGGTCCGTGCGCTTTTCAAAGACACCTTGCAACGTACGGAAGATGCGGATGCGTTTGGAATAAAAAGTCGCGCCCGTCCGCCGTATTTGCAGGAATAGATCCGGATGAGCCCACATCCATCGTCTTGATCCAGAAAAAAAAAATGATACCTACTGTAGCAGTGTGTGCTAAATCCTCCCGCCGCCGCTGCTGCTGCTGCACACCGACGCAAAGAATGATGGCTGCAAAAAAAAAAAAAGAAAAAAGAAAAGCAAAAACCAAAAAAAAAAGAAAAGACAAGAATTGGCTGCTACCTCGTCAGCCTGCACACTAAATTCATGGCTCGGTGTGTGAGGACGCCATGTATGCCCAGTGATGTGATGCGATGTGGAATAATTCTCTGCTGGCTGCCCATGCGCTACCTTGCTCTGTTTACCGTCAATGCAGCTGCAGGCTGTGGCGGAGCTCCAGTGTGTGTGGGATGCTGGGATTCGGTGTTAGTGCATATTACACTTCCGTCATCTGCTTTGAATAAACAGGTGAATCATTGCTGCTGTGGATCAGAAGGTCCCCTCTCTCTTGGCCACATATCTTTATCCTGATAACACAATAATGGCAGGTCGATGTGTTGGTGATGTAAGCCAAAGGCTGAACTATGACCGCCAGCCACTGAGGATGCGTCAACACAACCACTAACAATGTCAAACATAATGTTAGGTAAGTAATTCAGTCCAATTTTCAAATCGGTTTCATGTCATTTTACACAACTTGCTGATATGAACTGTCTCGGCACATAAGGTGCTTGAGCTTCCAAATGTTACCGTTAAAGCTTTAACATCACAAGTTATGCCTATTAGCTCATTAACTAATCATTTAAAGTGGCACTCCTGCAACTTATTATTGCTCCTCCATAAAGTTGGGGGACATGTGAGAGACAGATTAAAACAAAAACAAAAAGGAACGGTCAAAATCAAAAGGATTAGAGGCTGAGACATCACTGCTTTTTGTCCCTTCTATGGGTCAAGCTCCAAAAACACTGGAACCTCCAATACCCATAATGCAACTCAATAGTGTCTTTCATTAGAGCCCTCTCTTTCTGGTAAATGCCCACGGCAACTAAAAGCTCTTAAAACCCACAATACATTACCGACTCAGCACCAAACAGAGCGGACGGACACAGTTCGTATATAGCTGGCGAACACACTGGAGCATTTAGCAGTTTAAGAGCCAAAAACCGAAATGTTAGAGAAACAATATTGGAGTTTGCCAGGTGGCCTGAATACAACTTTAGTGGCATGAAAATCCCCAAAAATGCAACTTTTGCTGCAAAGTTCCAAAAAAAAAAAAAAAAAAAAAAAAGGTGTTAAAAGTGTTAAGTTCCACACAGATACCATGACAAAATGTACCAGTAATGTTCAATGGTGTCAGACCTTTAATATAAAGGTAAACTATTCCACAGATAAGCATCATTTTCATTCCCTCTCTAAGCGTCTGTTTCAATAACTGAACCGTGTCGTGTCAGCCCTCTGCTGTTTTCATCAACGATTCATCTCAGATTTTAGGTTCACCTTTCTAATATCAAGATCCATGTTGTGCTCTTTCTTGTATTGTTGTTGCGCTGAGGCGGCGATGGAAGAAGAGTGAGGCGACAGCTTTATACCAGCAGTCTGCTTTATTTACTTTCCCTCCTTTCCAGGGGGCACTTTATTTCTTTCTACTGAGGTTTAATATAGGCACAGATTTCTGCACGGCAAAACAAGCCCATGAACAGTTTTAGTCGGATACTTTAAAGTCGGTGATAAAACATGCTTATTACGTTACAAATCCCTAAATGTGCAAGGCTGTGTAAACACAAGTAATAAGACATCAGTTAAATTAACAATAATTTACCCAAGTGTAAAAAATCACATACATCATTGCAGCCAAAATTAAGATAACTTAGTTCACTTGCCTGTGGCTTTAAAAGTAATTAGGCTGTACTCAGAAAATTGCATTTGTTGTGCATTACGTAACTAGACCTTCATAAAGTTTTCATGGAATCATTTTATACAGCCGCGGATAAACATTTGCTACGGTTCTTAGTCAGATCAATCCTGCCATTTTCGTCTCTCACCGCCAAAGATCGCAGCCCATTTGCGAGTTATCTCCAGGTAGATTGCAGGTTTATTGGGCAGGTAGTCCAGATACACAGTCTGGCCTGTTTTGGGAATGGCCATTTCGATCTGGGACCCCTCGTGCCATTCATTAAAAGATGTTATCGAGATGAAATCAGGCCTGGCTTGTAACGCAGCACTCAGCGAGGTTTCGTAGTATTTGCCGTTGATGCGGTTTCGAGTGTTTTGGAAGTTCCAGGGTCGAATGCTCGTGTCAATGTACCCGGGGCCCACACTTGGGATGAATATCAGGTTGTTATCTTCACAGAAAGCTTTAACGGAGTCCCAGTTCCGCTGTGTGGACCCATAAGAAAACCCATTAGTAGCAAAGTAGGTGTAGACGCCATCAAAACCGGCCGTCAGGATATCCCTCTTATGTTTCTCCTCAACCAGCAGGGCGATGAAGATGGCGTCATATGCGGTATTCCGAATGCTGTTACTCTCTGTGTGTTTGAGCAGTTTGGCCCACTGCTCCGAGTTCATCAGATATGAGTCATACACGTAGAAGAGGGGAAGAAGCTTGCCATTGTTTGTTCGGTACTTGAAGAACGCAGGGTGCTTCCCGTACCTGAGAGGACGAGGAGGAGGTAAACAGGATGAACACGCAAAAAGGGGAACTGTCACAGGAATACAAAGACTGATGATAACTATATATATATATATATATGCACACTACCGGTCAAAAGTTTGGAGTCACTCGCCACAAAGCTTGATCCACTACAGCCTTGTTCCGCTCTCAGCCACAACAGGATGGCTGAGAGGACTGCTCTGTATTTCTTTCGGTATTTGTCATGTATTTGTTATGCTTTTTAGGTTGCAGAAAGTCCTCTTCACAAATATATGTTATTTTGTATGAAAGGGTTTGTAAAAAAAGTTGTGTTTTGTACATGGAGAACAAAAAACTGAACAACGGTTAGACCAGGCTGAAAGTTTAAAGAGCAGAAAGAGAAAAAGATTCCTCTTAGCAACAGTTGAATAATAATAGAAGGAATCACCAGTCACTGGTAAAATGAATTGGAAGCTTAGCATCAAAAAGTGCGGATTTAAAAAGGAATAAGTTCCTGTTTCAAGTGCACATAAATGCCTGTAAAAAGATGGAATATTAACAGCTATTCTTAAAACATCACAATAGAATTAGAAGGTTAGTATCGGGTTAGCAGTAATGGATTTGGGTCAATGAATATCAGATGGACAAAATATGGACAAACAAATAAAAGTGTAAAACTATTCAATCCCACCACTGAGGAGACTGCAGAGGGCCCAAAAATATTTAGAGCCCAAATGCACCGTTGTGTTTCAAGAATGAGCTCGGGTCATTTATGCAAATTCCAAAATGAAGGATATTTGGGGGGAAATAGTTGCAACAGTATTCTCCCCTGGCATGTAACACTGTGGGGACTTTGACTCAACACAAGTTTTAGTCAAGTCATTCTTCTTCTTCTTTTGGGGCCAAAACTATTACAAATGTAAATAATACATTTAGTGTCTGAATTATACTTTTTTTGTCTCTAAAATAGTCATCATTGAAGGAAAGAAAAAACATCAACATACCAGGTGACTCCAAACTTTTGACCCGTAGTGTATATATATATAAATCTGAATGATTTCCAGAGGTATTTTACTGACAACACTGAAGAAACACACTCACTTCTCAATGATGTATTTGACATTAGCGAACATGTTGACTTCATCTCTGTCTTTGTATGGCTCAATGTGAAACGCTACCTGTAAACACAGAAACGACAGCAGCACAAAACGTTCTTATAGAATATGTAATGCAGAATATTAGACGTCAATAAGGAACCTTGTACATCAAACATCTAGTCTACTGCCACATACAAAACAAAAGGCTACTAAACTGACTACTTTCTTCATACAGACCTTAATATAGTATTTGTGTGCCACTTCCAACAGCAGAGGCACAATGTCATCCATTGGCTCACCGTTATCATCCTTCATATGAGGAGGATACCATGAAACAGCAAGAACACCTGAGTAGAAACAGTTAACAGTTCAAACATAAACGAAAACACTCAGATAATTTTTCATAAATATAATGTTACTCCTACAGTGTAAATGTACTGCAGTGACATTAAATGAGTCGTTGGAGTAATACAGCCAGGGCAGGAATTAACATTTATCATTTTCCTGATGTCAGTCAAAAATATAGATCATGTATGTTAAATCTCAACTTACATTTGAAGTTGCGATTCAACAAATGATAATTACTTTAATTATAAGCCCACTGACTGACTGATAATTGTTAAATTATGTTAACGAAGAAACTGTATTTAATGTGAATGAATCGGGTCAGAATTGAACCACATCATCGTATCACAGAAAGGGTTTCATTGGAAAGTGAGAATGTTGAATTATTGCCCCGCCCCGTTTAGATTGATTTCCGTCTTACCGATGGCTGCTGTGCGCAGCTGCTGCATATGAGACTCTATGATGGAGGGATCCCTGGAACTGTAAGCCCCTAAAGAGGGGTAGAAGTTGGTCCCGATGTCATCAGGTGGGATGTGTCTCCCTTGCGGATACCCCTGAGCCACCTTTGAGTCCCAGTGTGGCAGCTGCGGGTGGTCCCAGTGGATGTATTTGCCATCGAACTTGGGGTTCCCATACCATGAGTAGTAGAAAGCATGAAGATAGTAGTTTGGAGGAGGGAACTTCCTCAGTGCAGCTTCCAGTTTGTCTGACTGAGCCGAGTCACTCATTTTGGACCGGTCAGGTTTATTGGTGTTTTCTTTCTGGATCTGATCGTGACTCTTTCTGTCCGGGAACAGTTCCGCACCAACAGGGCTGCTAAACGGAGAGTCCTCTGGTGTCAGTGCCTTCAAGACCACCGTTACTACGAGCACAAGCAACACCAAAACAACTAAGGTGATGCAAGACTTGCGCCTGAACCTCGCCATTCTTCAGTCAGTGCTCGAGGCTTTCCACAGGTCATTGTTGAGACAGCAGATTGGGACTGTTGTTGGACAGGATGCCATTGAAGCTCTGCTCGGGAGTTTGTGTTCAGCCTGGAGGTTTGAGGAAGCAAGGGATGCAAGTGTTACAAAAGAACATTAGGGTTGCAACTAACAATTATTTTCTTGTTTAATTAACTTAATTTGCTCTATAAAAAAGGTCAGAAAATAGTGAAAATGCCCATCAGAATTTCCCATGACTCAAAAGTGACATTTTCAACTCCCTCGTTTGTCTGACCAAAAGTCCAAACCCAAAGATGTTCAGTTTAAGGGTGTGACTAATTAATATTTTCATTATTTTCTTGATTTAATAGCTGTGTGCATTAAATAGTCACAAATACACATCACAATTTCAAGGCGAAGCCTAAAATAAGTCTTGTTTTGTCAGACTAAGAGTCCAAAAACCCAAAGATAAACTAGAATGTTGAGACAAGGAAAAGCAGCAAATAATTACATTTTTTCAAGCTTACACGAGTAACAGATTATTAATTAAGTTGCCAATTCATTTTCTGTGGGTCGACTATTAAATTGTTGCAGCTCTAGTTCAGTTCACTATATTGTAATTCTCACATTTTGGAGTCTGCAACCATCACGTTTGGCAGTTTCGTTGGAAAGATATGTGAACAATGTAATCAAATCAGTTGCCAATTATTCTCTAAAAAACAAAACAGAATAAAAGAGGCACATAAAGACAGAGAGTAACCTATACTATCCTCAGTGACTGCACACTGCACCACCGTGTCAGCTGTAACGTTACAGTAACGACCACTTACAGAAAGAGCTAATAGTGCTAGAGTTCAAGCACATATAGCGACTAGCATACAGTCTAGCAATGCATTCAGAAACACTTAACAAGCTAACAAGGTTAGCTACTTCCACTATACCTGTACTGATGAACTTTAGACTAGTCAACAGCGGCTGACAACAACAGGGGTGACACAATATTAGTTTTGGCCCCCGACCTCCAGACACTTCACTCGTTTCCGCATTAAAACTGGGCTCATTGAAATACAATCTCCAGCTTTAAAGTTTAACACAACCAGTCTCCACAGCCCGTGAGACTCTTCATAATTTATCTTTCGTTGCATGAGCTGCAGAGGACGGGACACAACCTGCACTTCTGGTTCGTAGCTTGTCCCGAAAAACGTCGCAGATGTGTAACTGCTCCGACTGCGCCTGCGCCGTGGCTGTGACCCATCCATGTACTATAGGAAGCTGGTGTTGCGCGCTGCGTCCTGCGCAGTCAACGACAGTCAGAGGAGCAGTTTAACTGAATCAAAGTGAAACATGTCGCCCCCATTCGTTTGGAAAGGTGTATTACACAAAACAATCCCAACTAAAAAGACCAATAAATTGATGCCACAAAAAAATGTATACAGAATATTTATTATATAATATTATAATCACAACATTCTTGTTTTAAAAATAAAAATTCCAAGTTTAGTTTGCAGTTGTCACTCAGTAAAATAGCTGACAAACTAAATTTGCTCATCTCCATCAACGGGCACAATCTTGTGTACGTGGTAAGTGAAGCAGATTGCAAATATATCAGAAATTAATATAGATAAATATGGCTAAAAAAATATAAGATAAAACAAGAGTCTCCTCCTTGGTTCTACATTGATTTATAACTCTGAGTTAGTCTATATATGTTTAAAGCATTTGTTGTCTTGTCAATTATTTTTATTTTGTTTTCTTGTTATAATCTAATATGCATTAATATGTAATAGAGCTTCGGCAATACTGTAACATCAAAAGCAAAGCCATTAAGCATATTTGATTGGATTGATCAATTAGATAGAGCAGATCTGTTTTAACTTTATATTCTGGTTTATAATATTCCATAGTGCTCGAAACCCAACATCTTCTGAGGCAGACACATTGGGAATGGATGAACCACAGCCAACACATTGGGAATGGATGAACCACAGCCAACACATTGGGAATGGATGAACCACAGTCAACACATTGGGAATGGATGAACCACAGCCAACACATTGGGAATGGATGAACCACAGCCAACACATTGGGAATGGATGAACCACAGCCAACACATTGGGAATGGATGAACCACAGCCAACACATTGGGAATGGATGAACCACAGCCAACACATTGGGAATGGATGAACCACAGCCAACACATTGGGAATGGATGAACCACAGCCAACACATTGGGAATGGATGAACCACGGCCAACACATTGGGAATGGATGAACCACAGTCAACACATTGGGAATGGATGAACCACAGCCAACACATTGGGAATGGATGAACCACAGCCAACACATTGGGAATGGATGAACCACAGCCAACACATTGGGAATGGATGAACCACAGCCACGAAGGCTTCGGAGGACTCTCTCCGATCAGTTCCCCTTCTTCTTGAGGTCTGATAACAGTGATGATATGATGACTGATGCAGTGACGGAACAGGATGTGCAGGTTTGGTTCACATATACCCAAACTTAACCGCCATCTTAGCCAGTTTTATTGCAGGAATCATAAATACTTGTTAAAATTAATACATTTAAATCTGTCCTCAGGCCGACTCCACATTCAGCTCACAGGGCATCATCTACTACTGTCTCCTGTTTCTAAAAGTGGGACTGTGGATCCTCTTTGTTTGAATCTTGTCCCACCTCCAGTCCCATGTTTTTTCCCCTGCCACTGACCCTCAGGTTGTATTCAGGGCCGATGCACAGGGCTCTGAACTGGGCAAAGAAGCGTCTGCGGGGCCCAGTCGCATAAACCAGTGCTGAGCAAGAGAGAAAAAGAGTCCCTTTTTTTTTTTTTTTTTACCAATAAGACATCCAACTTTGAAGTATCATTGTTATGTTGAGATAAAGAAGTGTCGAGAATAGTAACTTTGCAACGTCTCAAATTTCTTGACATGACAGACGTCAGCGAACAACAATTTTGGTTTCCATCCATTTTATTGAATTTACAGACTTTCAAACAAACTTGTACAAATTGCAAAACAGCTTTTGGTAACACCTCATTGTTTTCTTATTATCAGTATTAGGAAATAAATTAAGTGATAAAAAGTAAGCAATGTGAATAGAGAACATAGAAATACAACAGAAAGAATAATACCACAAAAAGCAACAAAAAAAAAAAGAAAGAAAGAAAGAAAGAAAGAAAGAGGCAACTGTTTTCCACAAAGGGTCAACTGCATGTCGTTTGCAGTAGACTGAAGATATCTGCCAGTACCTCCTCATGGTGAATGACAACATTTTGTACCAGCAATGTAATGAAAAGCCCATCCTGAGCCGTTTGAAAGTCACATCTGATTTGTACTGTACTACTATATTTGTACACCAGGTGGCATCACTTCACATATCATAGCATAACTGCCTGGTCCTGCCACCCACGCCTGACTCCTCCAGTTTTCATACTCCAAAACGGATTGGGTGATGCGACAGAAGGATAGCAGTCATTTTACTTTCTTCATTATGTTTTTATGTACTCTATAAACACAGCACCAAACAATTCAAATACTGTGGAGAATTATGTGAAGCTTGCTTTTGTATTTATTTGGTCTTTTTAACACTGTACGGCTTTTACTTAGATACGTTAGACACTTACAAAATTGCAACCAGTGCTGTTAGTTATTTCTAGCCTTCTTCAAACAAACACTAGGAAAGGACAATTTTATAAGCACTTTTAGTACACCATATATCCAGAGGATAATATCGGGGAAATGATCTCGATGAGAACAAATAATGAATAGAATCAGGAAAAAATGTCAATACCAGCTCTGTGTGAGGAGCGGCATGCGTTTGTGATGTTGAGGGGTGTCGAGGCACAGGGAGGTATAACAGAGTGGAGGAATCGATGCCCAGAGGGCCTTGTGTTTCGGGGAGTGTCCACTGCCAGCGGCATTCGATTTATCCTCTATATTTCATTCAAGCCGGTCCCTTCACATTCTTTGCTAGTCATGGGGAGGGGCACTTTTTCAGGGTTAAATATATCAAATGTGCCCCTGCACAACGACTGCAAGTGCACCACATATGCTGTAATATGTTTAAACTGTTAAACCGGAATATAACAAATGTTATTTATGTCTACGGATTTAGCACGGAAACCTCCGTCTCATTAAAACACATTGGAAGGATTCTCTCTTGCTATTTTGAGAGGTCAAGGCAAGACAATGTTCAATCTCTACGTTTTTTCTGTTAAACTGAAAAATAATTCTTCTAACTCAGTCACTTTGCCTCTCTAAATAAACAGAGACGACACAGATTCTCAGAAAACCTTGAATGGCATTGGAAGTAAAACTACAAACAAGAGAATCTGTTAATCATATCAAAAATACTGACAAACAGGCAAAAAATAAAACAGATTGGTCACAGCAAAGTTATGTACACATACACATTAAGAAAAGAGCTGTCAGTGGAGTCGGGGAGGCGGTGGGTGAGTGGGGAGAAAAGAGGAGAGAGAGATTTGGGCAATTAGATAAGCCCTGTATCTTCGCTATACAGGGGAGTTACAGGGGTTGCCGTGATCGCAGAACAGGGACGGACAGGGTGAGGAGGAGGGGAAGAGCCAAGGCTGTACGTTCACCTCTTCTTGGGGGCTTGGGTGGTGCGGGGTGGGGTGACGGGCCGACCAGAATTCACGCCACCATACTGATACTTGGCCTTCTTCTCTGAGGGCTTTAGGATCTTTAAATAATGACAAAAGAACACAGAGAGAGAGAGAGAGAGAGAGAGAGAGAGAGAGAGAGAGAGAATGTGTAAGTGTTTCTGAGATAAGTCAATTAGCAGTAATGTGCATAATGTAAAGCTTTAGACTACCTGGAAGGAGCACATAAGGGATTCATCAACACTCATCATGCCGCCTGCATTGTCAAACTCCCCGCAGTAGTTTGGAGCAGAGAAAAGTGTGACCAGTTGGCGTTTGGCAAAGAACTCATATCCATCCTCCACAACCTGTTTGAAGACACATGACATTATTCCACCGCCCACAGAGATCAATACCGAGAAACAGATCTTCAGCTAGTTTCAGAATCCAACTTCGCCATCATGGTTGAGTGTCCACACCCACCCACACTTGAATCAATATGAAACGCCCAACGCAGAGCCGAAATAGCTGTTGTGTAACAGAAAAATTATACAGTCCAAATTCGATAATTAATTGTATTCAGTCATCCTTCAGGTAAACAAACCTGATGCCAGTGTCTCATACGCAAACAGCAGCTTCTCATTCTCTGATTTATAATATTTTACAAAATACAAAAGCATTAAAGTATTAAAGAAAGTTAGAGTGAATGATGCATGGAGAAAAAAAGAGACTCGGCTAGACTGCTGCACAAGGTCTATTAATGTCTGGTTTAACTCTTTTGTCTTTGCATCAGCCACTCTAATTACTAGTGCCAAAGACACACAAACTAATGGAGGTCAGCTATCATTAAAGTGCATGGACAACCAATTTTACATCTCTAATAAAAAGAAGAAAAAAATACATTGTCAATTTGCTTGCCATGCACTTCCTGCATTCACACACTTCACTTCCAAGCCCTCCACTTTCCTTCCTTTCATAATTACCTGGTGGGCTCTGCAGATGAGGTCCAGGTCGTGGCGGTTTAGAAACTTGCTGACCACATCTGCTCCGAAGGTGAAGGAGACCCCGCGGTCGTTCTCACCCCAACCTTGTACATCCTTATCTGGGTCGGACCACAAGAGGTCACACAGCAGGCCTGAGGCACACAAAGAGAGGAGAGATGGAGATTAAGAAAAAAGAAAAAAACAGAAAGGAGGAGAAAAGAATGAGCTAAAGAGCCAGCTGACTTTGCTGATGAAACACAGCAGACCTGCTGACGTAAAAGTCATTTAAATCAGGAAAACTTAAATTCTAGGGAGAAATCCAAAAGGTCACTTCCTTTGGATTTCTCCCTAGAATTCTCTACATTTTCAGTATGAGCATGCGCGTGCGCGCGCACGCACACGCACACGCACACACACACACACACACACACACACACACACACACACACACACACACACACACTACCTGTATCAGGCACGTCTGTTGGCCTCATGATCCTTCGAATCTGCTCCATTGACTGCAAATCAGGCGATAGCCCTAAAATAGAAAATAAAAGAGGTTACTTTTATTTAGGAGTCCATGTGATTATATTTCGAATCAGGGCATCAAAAAGTTTGGTTTACAATTGGGACAAGGGTATGAAATATGCACAAACAGTTATTTTACCTCCATGGCAGCAGAAGATCTTCTCATCAATGATAGCAGCAATGGGGAGGCAGTTAAAGCAGTCAGTGAAGGTCTTCCACAACTTGATGTTGAACCTGCGCTTGCCTGGTGGAACACATAAAACACACTTTGTTAAAACCAAACTATACATGTGTGCTTCATTGCTCGTTTGTGTGCGGGTTTAGTTTCTTTAAACTCACACTCATCGTAGAAACCGTAGATGCGGTTGATGGAAGCACACTCATGGTTGCCCCTGAGCAGGAAAAAGTTCTCTGGGTATTTGATCTTGTAGGCCAACAGAAGGCAGATGGTTTCCAGAGACTGTTTCCCTCTGTCCACATAGTCCCCCAGGAAAAGGTAGTTAGCCTCTGGAGGGAAACCACCATACTCAAACAGCCTCAGTAGATCTGTGTATTGCCCATGGATGTCACCTAAAAAAGAAGGGGGCGAGAGAAGGCGTTAGTTTGACTATTTTCTGTGAGTGCAGTCACAAGGACAGGCTGCTTAACATACATTTATTACAGATAGTGGGAACTACTCAGAAAGGAAAACATTGAAAAGAATCAAAGATAGTGGAGTGAAAGGGAAGAGCCCATCAGAAACAGTGGGGATGCGGTTAGTGAAGAAAAGGACAAGATGTAGAAAATGACAGTGTGGGACTTATTAGAATCACCCCCGACAAATACACACACACACACCAACTGCTATCTCTCTGAAACCATTTTGATATTCAGAGCACCGACATGTAGGTTCGACTGTGCATATGCTTTACAGGGACGACAGCAGCAAGTCTACACGGACAAAATGAGCCATTACAACTGCCACCGGATCGATGCCATGGCCCATGGGAGAGAATACTGACAATCCAGGTTAATCACAAAAAGGAAGCACATACACATATCCACACAAACTCATTTTAATTTGAAAAACTCTCCCAGGACTCAGGGTCAGTGATGCACTGGGGCAGCTCTTACCAAAAGCACAGGGTCTCCGCAGGGGGAGCCTCACTTCATCACCTAGCCAAGACCTGCTTTCTTTTATAATCTCTCCCGCCAAATTAAGAGCAGCTCTAATTTGGGCTAAGTGCTCCAGACACAGAGGACTGCAGCGAGCCTCACCAAAAAGACTAAAACAATAATAACAGGCTTTATTTTGCCCAAAAAGGAAAGCAAGTTCACGTGCCACACTCTTTTAAGGCAATGCTTCACTACAAGATGGCACCAAATACACATTAAAATAAAATAATAGGGCTAGTTGAGATTTGCAGCTGTCTGGCCCTGAGATTAAAATGACCAAGAAAAATTACGACTTTATATCATGAGAGTGTCTGGCATGATTTTCTTTGTATTTCATAGTGATTTCGGCACCAAACCCAAACCACAACTGGCATCTAACCTATATGGCAACAGGCCTGTGCTTATTTTTGCATGTTTCTTAGGATGGCATGTAAAAACATACTTTTTTCCTTGCAAATGAATGATTAAAAGAACAGTTCTGGATGTTTGAAGTCTATCTCTGTCTTTTACTCAGTGCTCAGCTGCTTAGCCAGTTGGTTTGTGTTTCACCATCAATCATTTTCTTTGCCCTGGACACGCAGACCCAGCTGGCCATCTAGAGTTTTGATGCAAGTACTGGTAATGTTAACAACTTCAAAATCCGTCACATCAATAATACAATATAAAAACTTCAATGAAACAAGTCTTTAAGTATTAATGCAGTGCTCCAGCAACACAGTCCAGGTCACAATCTGTCAGTACGAAATCAGGAAAGCTTTTAAAACAAGAGAGGGCAATTTCTGAGGAAATTGCGGTGTGAATGTAGAATGCTAAAAAAGACACATCGAGTAATCAATGAGTTTAGATGGGAGGTTTCGAGGAAAGACTCAAATGAGTCGAGGTTTCCTTTAATTGTCTGACAGAATCCCAGAAACAGACTTTCTGATGTCTATAGGGAGTCTATTCTATCAGAAGGTATGATAGGAAAAGAACCTTTAGCCTACTGACTTTCTTTTTCACTTTGGGCACAGACGGGAAGCCTGTATTCGGAGAGTGGAGAGTCCCGAATGGAGCATACGGTTTAAGGAGATCGGGCAGGTAGGAAGGGTTGTGTCCATTTACAATTTAAAGTCGGTTCTGACATGAATAGGTAGTCGATAAAGGGAAGCTAAAACTGGTGCACTAAGCCATTTTGACATGTCATTGCAATGCGGGGTAAACACAGGTGTAATTAATATGCTCCACTGAGGCCCTTTGTAGTCTGAGTTAAGATTCGAGAGCATTCTGAACCATTTGAAGACTTTTAGTACTATTGCTGGCTTTAAAAGATTAAAACATACCGATAATGTATGAAAGATGTGGAACATCGTACGTTTTGAATGGAGTTTTCTGCTGACTATACAAATGAGTAGATAACAGCTGGAAAATGTGCTGCACTAATTAGCTCATCTCAATCAGCTGTGTCTGTCTAGCAGCAATCAAAAGGTAGGCGGGGCGATGGCAACTGCTCAGTGACTCCTCGGTCAGACAGGTCTTTGCATAGAATTTAAGATGAGGGTGCCATTCTCATACTCCTGCTTCCAAGTCAGAGATTGTAACTCCTATATTATTATTTTTTTTTTTATGTGAGGATTTAAGACCCCTGGAGAGCACATTGTGTGAAATGTGTGTGTGCAGTGTCAAAAATGTGTGCGTGGTTGTAGGTTAGAAAATTGGTGCCGTTTGTCCCCTAGAAATGTTTGGTTAGTCAACATGAGTGCCTAAGGGACAGTTGCATGGAGTAGAAGAATGAATGAGTAGATAATGCATGAAAACGTGTGCACGTGTTTCGAATGGGGATTTCTTTCACAGAGTATGTGGAATATTTCTGAAAGTACGAAAGTTATGAGTGACGACCATTTCTTAATTCCTACTTTAGCTGCTGTTTCAGACCCTATTTTGAGTAACTTCTTATGGCAGGTCACTGAATATTTCTACCATCCACTCAACTTTTTTCTGCCACTTCCGACACTATAGAATTGTAAACACTGAGTAAGAGGTACCAGACAGTAGAAGTATGGAATATATCATGCAACATAAATCCCTGACTATTTTTAATTTGTAGAATTTATTTTCTTAATATAAGTAAAAACCAATCCGTAGGGTGACAGATGACCTGATTTTTTTTTTTCCTGCCACAGCCCACATTTACCCTGGATTTGGCAGGTGCTAATTTCATTCCCTGGATCCATGTGTCAGACATATTTCACAATATTTCAGTTCTATTGCTGTAGGATTTTGCACTTTATGTGTTCCAATTAACATAATTTCAATGTTAGTCTGCTACAATAGCTAAATTAGTCATATCTTGCACACAACCCTTTAAGTCTGCATTGTGCTAATTTAGGTAAAGCTGAAGGCTGCTATAAGCTACAAATACTACAAATTACGAAAATACTAATTTCGACGAACACAGCTTTTTCTAGACTTGGCAGGCTAAAAGTAACAAACACTGGACAACAGTAAATACAGAGGACAACAAAACAATAATTATTGCTTGCACCAAAAGAAAAATGGACATGAGGCAATTAGATTT
This sequence comes from Ophiodon elongatus, assembly GCA_016806645.1. Classification (NCBI taxonomy): domain Eukaryota; kingdom Metazoa; phylum Chordata; class Actinopteri; order Perciformes; family Hexagrammidae; genus Ophiodon; species Ophiodon elongatus. The sequence continues at coordinate 523,220 of JACSYO010002166.1, forward strand.
GCTACATTTTTTGTGGCAGTTTACTTGGAAAAGGAAATAAAATGCAGGACCAAAACCACATTTGGATTGAATGGTAAACACATGGCAACATAGACTGTAAAGTCAGCACTGACTGCAGTGGTATAACAGTCCGAGAATAGCAGCTCAGAGATGTAAGGTTTAAAAAGCTGCGCAAAAGGCTGAAATTTGGAGGGGGGTGGGGTGGAGGGGGGGGGGAGCGGTGCCCTGAGGTCAGTGTTTTCATATTGCGTTGTCTTCTGAGACAAATCACATTCATTTACAACAGTGCTGATAATAGAACTCTAAAATAACAATAGCAGTGCATCTTATGACTCCCAAGTACGCCACCCGTGTGTGGTACAGCAATGTTAAATGTCACGCCGACATGCTCCTATCAGGCCACAAGACAAATCGGATCAATAATAATTAAAACAATAACGATGTCGAAGCATGCTGAATGTAATGGCTATGCCATGATTAACCTACCATCAGGGCACCGGTACTTAAGGAACGCAGCTATAATCAAGTGTGTTTTTGCCTGACCTTGTCTAGTCAGATAATCAACAGGTTCAAAAGCACCCACATAAAAACACATCGCCGATGTGAGGAACATTAAAAATGCTGCTCGCAGCACATTTCAAGATGAAAACAACAAATAAACACAAAAACACTCAGCAAACAGGCTATCGTCCATGACCGTGATACAGTCTGTCTTTGCTGCTGTAGATGGCATGACACATAAAAGAGACATAAAAAAAATTAATAGGCAAATGTTAATAAAAAAAAATTACAAAAACACTTTGTATAATATATAATATATATTAATAGTAATATATGCAGCATTTTAATTCATGTGTTGGAATTGAAACTTAAAAGACAATCTCCTTACACATAACACCTCATGATACACATATCAAACTGAAAGACAAAAATAGTCAATAACAACAATAAATATGCACCTATACTCAGAGGCCCAATATAACAACGTGTAATGTAAACATTTAACGCAAATTACTTTTCTGTGAGAACCGAATACAGGCTGCCTGCAATATCCTGCTAAAATATGGCAAAAGACATTTTACGTATATTTATGATATAATCAATAATTTTAGATAAAATAAGAGACCTCTTACTTAACTTTTGCATTCACAAATGTTGTAGTGCAGACTGTGAACTGTTTGTGCCACTTTGCAGTCAGTACTTATGGTCAGAAATTAATTGAAGGCACTCTATTCGTCTCAGACCTAACACGGTGCCAGACCGTGGAAATCTCTGATGGACCGCAGAATGCAAACCTACACATAAACAGGACAAACTTAAGAGTGCATACTTGTGGTCTTTCGTCAGCCAATTCCACCCGTCCTCACAAAGAGGGTTTGGTTATCATCATCCCTGTCACTGCACAAGCAACACCATTGTCAACAACACTCGTGTTTAAATAAATAACAAAGCAAAACAGAGTCAAAGATGCCGGCTTGCACAAAAGTATGCCAGTGGCATTAAGGCGCGAGGGAAAGGGGTAACTGTGAACCTGATCCATGTGGCCCTAGTAAATTATTTAAGGCCTTCACCGTGGGTTAAAAGAAAGAAATCAGTCCGGGGATATGGATACAGCAATAAGACAAAGAAAGTAAAAGGAGAGAAAAAGGAACCCCACACAGTGAAAAATAACAACACCTCTAACTCATGCATATTTGAGTAATATTCCAGGGTTAGGTCTACATGGATGAAGCCTTAAAGAAGTAAGTTATTCCAATGTAAACATACGGATAACATCATACTCTCAATACTGAATTTGACGCAAAACAATATCAACTGGATTTTATCATATTATTGCTTCCCGTTATCACGTTTACCACTTGAGATACAAACGCTGCCATCCGAGGGTTGACACAGTATGAGTCTACATAACAACAATCGCAAAGTCAATGTGTGTGGGAGGAAACTGGTATGAGGACAGCCACAAATGATCCGTGTGTAGGCTTGAGCCTGTATACTGTATTTTCAAGGACTGGCCCATAGAGTAGACAGTTCTGAGTTGTTTTGCCGTTGCAGCGCTGCACTGGGGGAGGAGGGGGGGGGGGGGGATAAAGCACGTGGGAGTGTGCAGAGATGTGCCGGAGCCAGCTAGCGATAGTGGTAGCGTTCCGACTGACGAGAGGGAGTTCATATTATTCTGCCTTTCCATATTATGCGTGTAATATAATGATACACAATTTGTTTAGCTGTATGCATTTCCCCTATCTGTATCCTTTTACATCATACACAGGGTAGTCAAGTCGAGAGGACCGGTGACTTAATATGACCCAGTCGTATTCAGCCTGGTTGCACGAGTTAACTTCTGAACCTTTCAGTTCAGAGGCGATTTAGAAGAAAATGTCACAGTAGAGTATGTTGTACAGTACAGCGGGTTACGAGAGAGTGAAAGACAGGAGAGCAAAAAATAAACATGAGCTTGTGAGAAAATGGCCTAATACAAGGCCACAAATGTGCAACACACTGACCACAGATCTTCAGGGGGGCTTCCAGCTCCAGCAGGATGGGCTGGCTGAGGAAGATTTCCCTGGATTTGATGCAGAGGCCCCGCACCTCTGCCTCGGTCATCTGCACGATCTTCCCCGGGCGACATCCCCGTACTGGAGAGGAGAGAAAGACACCGTCAGCGCTGTCAGCGGCTGTTTGGTTAGAATCATTGGCAGTTTTTAACGCCGCTGCACCAGCAAACCCCCAAAGCCACAAACTTCATCAGAATGAGGCCATGATACAATAACTTTTCACCTAAGGGAAAAAAGAAAAAAGAAAAACACTTTCAGGAGAATCACAAGGCAATCTTAAAATCTGATGAGCTGTGGGCGTAATGGTTCTGTAGCTCGTAGCTGCTAAGTCTCAGCCATACTTAAGAAACCCACTGCTTAGACTACGAGAGCAGCTTGCATCTTCAGCACTGGTGTGGGTTTATTGGCTGTGTAGTTGCACTGTTAGCTTAAGCCTACTTTCTGGCATCGTGCCACAGCTCTGGAAGCAGATTTATCTTACAACGGTGAAAAGAAGAGTGAGAAATTGCAAACGTTGGCGACAGTCAGCAGTTGAAATAATCAGAGATATGAAAAGTGAGATTATACATAAAAACTGCTTCCTTGCTATGGTACCTTGTGGCTTGTATAAGAATAAAGTTAAGTTCCATCTAGTTTCAAAAGTCTGCATTTTCACATCCTTTTCGACAGCCTGATTAGCGCAATGTTTCTGAAAGATTGGCATCCTTTAAAAAATATATTTTAAAAAAAAAAGGACAATTAGTAACGTGATACAACTATGCAAAAAGTGACTTGTGAAAAAAGTAGAAAAAGGCAGATATCTAAATAAATATGAGGCTGAAGAATGGTCTTATAGTCAACTCTGGAACGCACTGTTGTACTTTAATCATCCGCCTGCCCTTCACACTGCATTCCCAATTGTTTTTAACTTCTCTCCATCTACTACTATTTCCCACTCCAATTATAAACAAGCCATTTTTTACCATCTCGTAAAGAAGACTCTGTTTTTACAAATTTCAGACCTATCTCTAAGCTGCCATTTTCATCCAAGGTTATATGAAGAAAAAAAAAAAAAAAAAACAACTACACAAACTGTATTCTGGTATGATCAGGCGAAACATCCAAATACTGAAACTTATACAAAATGCTGCTGCCAGGCTTTTAACACGTTCTGTGGAGAAGTGGCAGCATCAAACAGACTCTTGCTGCCCTTCACTTTTTACCTGAGTTTTAGAATTGATTTTCAGATTTTATTGCTTGTTTTTAAGGCCTCGAATGGTCAGGCTCCTGGCCTCCTGCCGATATCTACGATCTGCTAACGCCATATAAGCCTGATTGATCCTCTGGCCTGAAGATCGCAAACACGTAGACTCAATATCCTCCTATCAAACTCACTTTTATGAACTGATGGTATTTTTTGTAATCAACTGATCTTGTTTTATATCTTACGTTCTATACATAAAGTTATTATTATTATTATTATTATTATTATAATAGTGGTGACATAACAGTGACTAATTATGCTTTGTCTCTATATTAATACAAGTATTGTAAATGGTAATTGGATGGCACTTCCAACTTTGGCGTCACAAAAACAGGAATCAAACACCGACTGCGTGAAGATGAACCACTGACAAAGGAAACAAAAGTAATGAACATATGACTGAGTAATTATGTAATATTTAACTATTTTGGTATTGCCTTAAAGCTAGACGCCCACTAAAGATTCCAATAAACGATAGCTGAGCTTTGTGAAACAAATGCACTTCAGTCAGAGAGGAAGTTTCCTAGAACACGTTTTCTATTTGCCCTTTTGTTTTCTTAAAGAATGACAAATTCGCCATGAATGACCCAAATGGACCAGAAGCTGTTTTTAGAGCATGTATTTTTGTGCATACGTGTGCACATAAATGCTACTTACACATCATACTCAGACTGCCTCACTGTCTCATTAATCATGTAATCCAACCAAATCGGAGAGAAGTGAGTGAACCAGAGGAATATGGAGCCTCGCAGATGGTGGATCGAAGTGCCAAAAACTATTCTAAGGCTCCACCAACCTTAATCAAGTGTTGCTTTTCACCATCAATTTTCTTTATCCACCATCTACAGTATCTGCAGTGCTTCATATGTGCCGTGGTGTGAAGCATGAAATTGCAGAAGTAGGGCTCGTCACTCAACTACCAGGCCTCATTGGAGCTGAGCTAAACTCGGAAGCTTAGTCCGCCCGGCTTTAACACAGAACCTTTCACTGTTCGCTCTTCTGCAGCCTGGCATTTTTTAAAAGAGATTACGTTCTTAAGAACATTGAGGGGCAAAGGCTAAAATGAATGACAAGGATTTGCAACCATCATTAACCAAATCACCACCTGTGTGACTGTACAGGAGTCGAGAGAAAGTGGCACAGTGTTTCACAAGTTTCGATTCCAATGAATAGGCACCCTCACTGACACTTGGCTTTCCCTCAAGACCACATTTTCGGAGACAGGAAGTTTATGTACAGCGAATAGAATACGTCCTTCATCAAAAGCAGACACATAAAAATAGAACTGGATACTGGGAAAGTAAAAGACCTGGATTATTGAAAGATAAGCTTTACAAACCTATTTGAAAGACTGGCTTTGGTTTAACACCAGACAATAAAAAAAGATGCCAATTTACTGCCACACCATTTTTACACAACATTAACTGCAACGCTGAACTATTAAGTGAGAAGCCTATGAAACGATAACACCTTATAAATTAGTCATACGTGATCACTTGTTTGAAGAGAACATCTTGCACCAACAAGATCACACACAGCAAAACGGACCACTTATGAGAGATGCCACATCCAACTCTTATTCAAAATATGAGCAACACAATCACCAAGCTACTGCAGTCCAAGCTGAGAAACAGCAAAAACACAGTGTGTGAAGTATCAACAAGCTTTCCCGCTGAGAAAAAAAAAAGTTTTCACGAGTAGAACACAAACAAGAAGTTGATTGCAGCCAATGAATCAATTATATAATTTTTTTTTTCATTAATTTCACCATTTAGTAGCAATGTAAACCGCAAGAAACAATGTATCTGCAGTGTGACGACATTTTCCAGCAGTTTCTATAAATAACAAATCTTAGCATTTCAGAGCTGGCATGCTGGTGTCTCATCCCTCCAGCAGAGTCACAGATACTGGTGGAAAGTATGCCAAGGACAGCTGGATTTGCCTTAGTGGTCTGGTCTGACTCGGAGGATTTACCACAGGGGGAACAGAAAACTCCCTGCCTTCTCTTGTGCAGGTGAACGGCCTACACAAAAGGATTTTTTTTTTTTGCACGCATCTCTCTCACTGCTAAAACCCGCTCTCTCACACACACCAGCAAAATGCCTGTATTTACAGAGTACAAAAAGTTGTGTGTGTCAACACAAGATGACATACTTTAAACTGTAGATAAGAACTTTTTTTTGTGGAGAGGTCAGAGTAACACGCAGTGCTTCTTCTATCTCTTCTACTTTTGCAATGTCTCCAACTTGTTTTTAGTTATTCACCTGTACAGAAGATTTAAAAAAGGGAATGTGTCTGCACCGCGGGCCCAAAGTGCACAACACCGAATCCCAGCAATCTGCCCACTAAAGACACACCTCAGTTACAAACCCAGAGTGAGAAATAAAAACTACTTCACAAAAAAGAAATACCTCCACAATTCAAATTAATTGAATAAGGGCATCCAATACAATATATTAGTATTTTAATTTGTATTGTAAGACTATTTCTATAGCTTTACCCAATCTGTGAAAAAAATCGTCTGCCTTTTAAATAATGTACCACCAATAGTTAATATAAATATATCACAACGAGAACTCTTTTTTCTTTATATTTAATTATATTGAGGGCTACTGATAATTCATGATATGAATATATAAGCATTATGCTTCTGCCTATATCTTTCCAGTCATATTGTTTACTAGATTTTAAATAGGCTTTACTCACTGTACTGTATATGATGACTGAATTAAAAAAAATTATAGTACTGAAACTTAATGCACCGGAGATATACATATATGCATAATCAGTGTTCACGCCTTTGTTTAACAAATATTAACTTACTTAACTTGCTGAACGTGAACGTGCGTGACAGTTAGGACTGTGAAGACATTTGATCCTGCATTAAAACACAGTCCTGCTTTAAAGCCCGGGACACACGTCCCTGCCTTGAATCAGCCGTTCATCATGTGGGGAAACATATGAGGCAGAACGCAGCTAAAAACATTTACCAGAAAGTTTAATTACACGCTAAAGCAAAAAAAAGGCCGTGCAACAAGCAAATGACTTGCCAAGAGTAACGTCGCAATTACTGCGAAAACTGGAGAGAAATAAAATGTAGGCGTTCACCGCGGACAGTGTTAGTAAACACGGCCAGCTAACGGTGAGTTAGCCACAGCTAGCCGGGGATACAGCGTTAGGATCGGGGCGACGATGGGCTGGCGTTAGCCCCGGAGGCTAACACGTCCCCGGCGTTAACGGGGGGAGGCAACCGCGGTGGGGACCGAATACGAACGAACGCAAACGGTTGAGTCTGTGTCACACGAGAGACCGTAATGAAATTGTTCACCTTCCAGGAGCCGAGAGATGAGGCTGTCCACGTTCAATTCGCCCTCCGCCATCTTCAAACTGGTTCGGTGGTGTTGGCCGGGTCGATTCCCCCGACAGACACCAGGAGGCGCTGTTGTCGTGAAACCGGTGACGTTAGTGAAGGGTGACTTATTAACTCCCTTTAACCACCTTTGGATTAAATAAAATTCATTTTATTTGTGACACAGGGCGACAAACATACTGTATATCCCATACTAAATGCATAACATATTGTATTAAACTGATGTAAAAATAAATAAATGTGTGCAGTGGTGGGAGAAGTATTCAGATCCTGGCCTTAAATAGTAGCCATACAACATTGTAAACATACATAAATAAATAAAAATGTGCAAGTAAAAGTCATGCATTTAGAATCTTTTCTATGTAAAAGTATTACTCGCAAAATGTTCTTTAAGTATGAAAAGTACAAGCAAGCATAATCCTGCTTATAAGAGTTGTAGGCTATATTATAAAAATCAATTATTATTAGTATTACTTATGCGTCAACATGGAAAGAATCATTTTATGTTGGGGCTAATATTAATTATTTTATATATTGTTGTGTAGCAATACATCATATTTTTTAAAGTCATCACATGTTTTGTTGGAGAAAGCTTAATTTGCAAAGTACTAACTTCAGCTCTCAAATCAATTTAGTTGAGTAAAAAGTGCAATGTTTCCATTTAAAATGCAGTGACGGATAATTCTAAAGTGGCACAAAATAAAAATACTCAAGTAAAGTACAAATACCTCAAAATTCTACTTTAGAAGTTTAGACTTTCCACACCACAATAAGACATAATGCGACATAATCAACATAAGCAGCCGGTTTCTTTCACCGCTTACCTCTCAGAGGCCCTAACATAACCCCATTAATGTTTTATCAGTGGGCTTTCTCAATGGTGATAATGATGATGGTAGTACATGCAGGCTGATGTGTGCTGTGATACAAGCAGAATAATCTGTGCATGGGTGGTTTGTGTAATTTATGATACGGTGATATTCTGTATTTCCTGTGTATCTAAAATAAATACCATTAAGGAGTAATGGTTTCCTGGACAGGCAGACTACAACATGTCAGGACTGGTCGTTATCCGACTGTCCAGATGTCACTATCATGCTTGATCACAGTTTATATGAATGATTGCAAATTATTTATTCCAAATAAAGATATTTCTTTTACAATCAAATGCATTATAAAAAAAGAAGATTACAAAAAAAAGAATAATTACATTGTCTTTCCAAGTATTCATCATTCAAAATCCACACAATGTTCATAATAGTTATATTTTCATAAGAGTTTACTCCACGACTCTTATCTGAAAATCCTGGTTAAAAGTATGACAGCACTGAATGCAAATATATTTTTATTTTAAGAATCAAATATTCATATAGACCAATATCACACATTTGTCTCAATGGGCTTTAAAATCTGCACAGATAACAACACCTCTATCCTGAGATCCTTTTCATACAATTATATCAGCAGTAATAAGTTAATGTAGCCAGTAATTTCAGCCTTTACTTTTGCACATGAAATCTACTGTGTTTGATTTGTTGTGGTTGGTGACTGTATTGCATTAAGTTGTAAGACCAGCTACAACACTGAAATACAATGTTCAATAAGGTTTAATGCCGTACTTATAATGGAGTGTCATTCTGTTGTTTTATTTATTGCTTTCCTTAGGTGAAGGCTGCTGTACCTTTCCAGCCCTGCATCCAGGAATAGTTTCTGTTGTTCAAGGACAATAATTAACTTGGTCGAAGCAGACAGGGCTATCTTATCATGTCTTATTGTGAAAAACGGCCTTATTATTACCACAATAATTGTAAGAATTGCAATGTTGTTTTGTTAGTTATGGTCCTTGAACAGTCCAGTGTAAAAATACAGTAAGTAGCACTTTAAAACACAGTGCCCTTCATCTCCACTGCAGCCGTCATCCTCTGCTTGCTTCTCTTGGCTCTGCAGGAGAGGAGGAGCCAGGTGACAGACCAGCCAATCAGAAGACCTGTGACGGCCAGTACAGCAGCTAGCCACACTGGCACATTGTCTGTGCATTTTGGGGTGAGAAGCCGGTCTGTGGTGTGAGCTGTGGGTGCTGGGGTGGTGGTGGTGGTGGTCGAACTGGCCTCGCTGTTCACCGTTGTGAAGATATACGGATGCTCCTGGAACGCACAAGAGGGGAGGCCTTCTATTTAATCACACCCACTTTTTATGAACCATTATTGCAATTATGCACAAACTGCAAAGATACATTTCAAGTGGGTCAGCAGTAGCATGTGAGAAAAACTTGTGTAGGAGCTTCCTTACCTCAGTGGGGCACTTGATGTTATTTCTGTTATTTGTGAAGTTGTTGTACGTCTGTTTTTTACCCACTGGCTCCAACTACAGATAAAACAGAGGACATCTTTGCTCAGACCATGACTAAATTGCAGAGAGATGTGGTTATTTAGAAAGACTTATCCATGGATGAATTACTGAATGGGCCTAGCTGGCACAGGCCCAGGGGCCACAAGTGTTAGGGAAAAGACTACAAAGAGACCAAAAGAACTACAAAGAGATGCAAAAAGGTTACAAAGAGACAAAAGAGACGCACGCCGACTATGAAAAGGTGCAAAACAAACTACAGAGACACAAGATGATCACAAGATGAAACAAAACAGCAACAACGAGACACAACATGACCACAAAGAGACACAAAACAAGAACAAAAAGAGGCTAAACAACCATAAAGTCGCTGTGTCTTGCTCCTATGTCGGAGAAGCGATGGGGCCTTCGCATGTCTGTGCCCAGGGGCCCGTTGTCTCATAATCCACCCATGGACTTATCCACAACCCTTCCCCTTTCAAACAGTTAGCTGTCAACTGCCCGCCTCGCCGGACTCACCATGTTATTCCAGAGAGCTGCAGCCATGTCAGCGTGTCCTCGCTCACTGAAGTGGAAGCAGTCCTGAGAGAAGTAGGTGGTGTCAGGTCGGCCGTCCTGGAGATGAGATAACACAACATCAAAGGCTTGTTACTGTATTACAGCTAACGTATATGTTTGTATATGTCGAGTACAGTGGAGGCTCAAGGGTAGACGGAAGACTTACAGCATTCAAAGGAATGATGGAGTTCCTAAAATAGGGCTGCACGACCACAGTAAAGTCCTCTCTCTCATCATAGTGGCCTCCATACGCCACTTTTTCCGTCACAATCTGAAAGAAAGACCACTCAAGTTCAATTACTTTGTTAAAAAAATCCATCTGCTTCTCGCTTATTAAAACATCTGAAATCTATGAAAAAGCAAATATTCTCTCTACAAACGTTTAACTACTGAAGATAAGATGTCTCCTACAACACTGAAAGATCTGCTCACATCACACTAATGTATGTTGCATACATTTGATGATTAGCTTCAAAACTAGTCGTGATGTTTGTAGGTACATGTCGAAAACTCAGATTTAACTGCACATACATCATTCTGCACTGTCTGAGTGAAATAACAATAAGCAAAACCCATTTTTGGGAGTGGACAGATGACTTTAACTCAATGCTGGTCACACAGTTCCAGTCTGTTGACCTGTAGTTCTCGGTTGATCCGCTTCACTTCAGCCAGCTCTGGGGAATCCTCTCCTGGTAACAAGAAGCATGGGCAGACCAACCTGAGGATCAGGGGTGAAAATAAAGAGTTGATCTAGGATAGCAAAATAAAATCATCACTGTATTCATAGTGCTACTTTTTGCATGTAGCACATGATATGATGTGTTATTGATTCATGGATAAGATATCCTTTAATAAACACCAAATTATAATGTATTTCTTTGCTGGACTGACTAGGTATTAGATCAATATTAAGAGAAGTGCTGTTTATTCAAAGGAGCAATCTGCCTTGGACTGAGTGGTCTAAATCCATGTGGAATTGATTTAGCATGTGTGGGTCGATCGGGCGTACTTTTGTAACACATTGCACCCGAGACTATCCTTTTTGATCCTGCGAAGACCTTTAATTTCTAGGATCTCCACAACGTTGACAATTGTCTTGGGAACCTACAGCCGGAAGAGAAGAAAATGTAAACCCATTTAATCTGGGAGGTGAAACTGTGCATTGTCTTGTCCATTACAGTATTTTTTTGTATCATCAAAAGTTATTTCTTGGTCAATAACATCATTATTTTACCTCTTTGTAAAGTATATCCAAGCTTGTCATCAAATGATGGCTATAGTTCTGAGGTGACATAGAGGCCTGTAGTTTTGAGAACAAAATAATAATACAATTACACACAAAGCACAAGCTTTTTATTAATCAATAGTGAACACGATTACTCTCGTGCCTTTTTTTTGTCATTAACAACTCTTCTCTGTTGTGGCCACAGACAAGCAGAATAATTAAGGCACGATTCAGGGGAAACTGGCCAAGTTTGTATTTAAAAAGTGCATATCAACTAAAAGAGCCGACGCCATGCAACATGTATGAGCGTACGAGCAACAACTAACTCTAAGCTGTCACAACCACGGTCTCAGAGCTCATCTTAAATTGATGCTGTGCTTTGATATTCTGCTTCAAAGCACAAACATTAAAAGAGAGACTACACTTCTAGTGGTGTGTGAGGGGAGTAATGGAGAGAGAGAGAGAGAGAGAGAGAGATAAAAAGGGAAATGGAGGCAAAATGAGAAAGGATAAAGAAAGAGAGGAAGAAGAAGGAGTGCGAGGAGAGACAGGATGAAGAGGGTTTGGGTTGACCTCTGTGTTGTTTATGCCTCTTAGAGAACAAGGCCTGTCACTGTGCCTCGTGTGCTTGTTTCATGCAGACAGAGGCCGAGATAGAGGAGGGAGGGGGTGTGAGGGGGGATGTTTTGTGTGACAGAATGTGCTCATTGAAAAGAAACCATGTCTGCTCTCATCTTACTCTGACACAATAAAACAATTAAGGGAGGGCTGCTCACAAAGCTTGATTATTCTGCTTCAGTGCGTGGTCCCATTTGGACAGTGATATCATGAGATGGCTCTACACAGGGCATCACACAACACTATGGGATGTTTGGCCACTGTGCCATGGCACGAGATTCTTTTAACCTGGGGGAGTGCTTTGAACATGTCCTTCATCCATTGGAGCATCCTGCTTTTCCAGCTTTGTGACGACTTCTTAAAGCAACTCACCCGATCGTTGCAGTACTGACACAGGTCATTGCCTCCAATTAAGAGGGTCACCAGCTTCCAGTCGTTCTCAAAATCCACCGTCTATTTTTGTTGAAACGATGGAGAAAGGATCAGAAAGACAGAGAGAGAGAGAGAGAGAGAGAGAGAGAGAGAGAGACAACAAGGATTAATTTTCTTGCACATCAAATTTGTGGACACCAAACGACATCAGTGCATGGTTTAGTATAGAACCACATATTAAACTCACAGAGTCATTCTTCATGGTATCAATCAGGAGTCGGACCTGCCCTGGGATTTCTCTGTATGAGATTTTTTCAAGTGGACAAAATGCTTAAAACATATTACCAGTCAACCATTCACATCTGCTAACAGATCAAAGAAATGTTGGAACTCACGCTATTTTAGCTCCTGATACAGCCATGTTGAAGCCAGTCTGCCGTTTCCCTTGTCCCTTTGAGACCCCTTTGATTTTAGGATTGAACTTTTTAAGGATATCTGATGTAAAAAAGAAGGAAAATTACTGCACAAAAGACAAAGTTTTGTTAAAGTCCAATACTGCCATCTAGTGGTGCAATTACACACTACACAGCAAGAGAGCTACAGATGAGGCGTAGGACTTACTGGGTAATGTTGTGACAGTCTCAAGAGTTTTGTCTCCTCCAATGCTTTTTAATGAAAAGCAAACAATAAATAAAATGATCACAATGCAACATACATTTATGTGTTGTGTATAAAGTTTGTGTGCAGTATCTCACCTCCATGACACCCCTCTGTACTCAGTTCTTAGCTGCAGTAGATTCTTTGCCTTAGCACCAAAGCCGGCCTGCATGCAGAAATCATTTCTCTGTTTCTCTCTCTGACCCATTCAATTTATAATGCTCTCTGAACTACAAATGATACCACATATGACAACCCGGAGTTTGCAGAAATGGTGTGTAGAAAATGATGTCAAAAAAAGAAAAGAAAATGCTAAACCAGCTATGGCTAAAAAGTTTAAAATTGGTATTACAGTCTTATTACTTGCACAAAGTCATCTATTCCATCTCCGTCTATAATTATTGTATCATTTGCGCCACCACCTGTGAAGTAATGCATCTCAAAAGAGCTTTACAGGAAGAATATAAAGGCAGAAATCAAAGAGGCAAAAACAAAACACAAAAAACTAAGATAAATAAGTATATTTATCTATATTAAAAAAATATTACATGGGCCTTGGGTTAAGATCTTTTTATCGAGCAAAATGAACACAATCCTTGGTCCCATTCTTGTGTTCAAACATACCGTTAGAGAGTCTCCCACGGCAGCCACCACTTTGATGTCTGCTGGTCGTAACCTGTGAGCTAAAGATATCCAAAATGAGCTTATTCTACATCTAACCTCTCTATTTGCCTTTAGGCAACAGTGACACCTTGAAATGCTTACCTGAAGTGGGCACGGAGTTGGATGGAGCTGTGTTAACGCAGGAAAAGTCACTGCCCCAATTCTAAAGAATGACATGTTTTAGGGATTTATAGTTTTGGCATCATGCATAAATAATAATTTACTTGCCATTTTAAAGTTGTGCTGAGTATGAAAGACAGAAACTATGCCCTACCTTAGCAGGAGCAGGAGTGGGGAGGGGGCCTGGAAAGGTGTAGTTGCTGTTGACAGCGGTCCTAAAAAATGGGTTGGCCTAATAAAGAAATAATCAAAAACATGTCAGAACACAAAAATGATAAAATAGCATGATGGTGTATGTCAATTTTGATAAGTTGTTGGACTCACCTTAGAGGGACACTTCAGATCAATACCAGCTGAAAAGTCTTGTGTAAAAGTCTTGTTTCCCACTGGCTCTAACTAGAGATTGTGAGAGTCAGTGATATATTTTGGATCATTACAACAGAAATAAACACCACATGTGCCAAAATACAATAGTAGGAAATGTCTTATAATAAAGCAAATCCTACCATGTTGTTCCAAAGAGCCTTAGCCATGAGAGTGTGAGCTTTCTGGCTGAGATGAAAACAGTCGGGTGAAAAGAAGGAGCGATCAGGCCGGCCGTCCTTTAAAAAATAAAGGATAGGGAGAGGGAAGAAACTTTAAAAAATACAAAAATAAATGAACAATTAATGAATAAATACTTAATTAGGAATTTGTAATGTTTCAGGTGAGTTACCTCTAACTTGGGAATGATAACTTCCCTGAAGAAAGGCTGCAGCACCACAGTGAAGTTGTCGTGTGTGTCATACCGCCCAGAGTCAACCAGCTCTCTCATAGCATGCTGAAAGACAGCCAAGAGATACAAGATCAATAAAGAAAAGTTTGACCTCTGAGTGACATGTTTTAAAAATGAATAATAATAAGCACTTTTCATACAAAAGATGTAGCTCCACATTCAAACAAGGGCAGATAGATAAAAAAAAACAACTTTAAAATAATAAAATTTGAAATAGAAATGCAGTAGATGCTAAAACATATTAGTGAAATTAATTAGAGTGAAGATGATGATTTAGCCCCTAGAATGGATGTTAATATTATGCTCTCAAAGTCAAATTAAGACTGTGTCTGTGATTTAAATTTACAAAGCGCTTAAGAATATGGACAAAAAATCTTATATTGTTCCTCCTTAGTTGTGTACCTGATAGGCTTTATTGAAGTCATTGACCTTCTGGAATTCAGAGGATCCCTTTTTTGGCTTCAGTATGCAGGGGCAAACTAACCTGAAACATAAACATCAACACTTTTTAAAGAATGACTTAGTCAGTTCGTTTTGGTCTTACACAACCAAATTAAAAACGTACGTTAATTTTATATAGCGCTTTTACTGACCTTGCAAACCAGGTGGGACAGCCCAGACTTTTATCATCGTGCAGATCACGCAATGGTACAATGTTTAACACCTCTATCAGATTGACAATGGCACGAGGCACCTGGAAGACACAAAACATAAAGTTTGTAGACTGTCTGTCATTTGGATTATGACTTTGAAACTGCTAACACACAGTGAAGTCGTATGTTTGTGTGATGACGAAGGCGAAAACATACTTCACTATGGAGTATGTCCAGAGCTTGGCGGATACGACCAACAACATTCCTGGGTGAGAAAACAATCTGTGGAAGTACACGAGACCCAAAGCATGAACGATTTGTTGCTTTTCTTCGTCATTTATGATGGTTTTGGACTGTTGATCGAACAAAACAAGCAATTTAAATACGTCACTTTATAGTCTGGGAAATTGTGATGGCCATTTTATTGACAAAACAAATGATCATCATTGTCAGTTGCAGACATAAAACAAATTGCTTATAAATGTTTGGATTATCAAGGCATTCAAGAAGAAAACAAATATTATAAAGTAGATCTCAAACAACATTTTTCAACAGATCCTAAATATATATTTTTGTAGATAATGTAAGACAGTTCAACAATCACATGGGGACAAAGCAAAGGATAATGCCAAAAAAAAGAACAACATACGAGATTATTGCAAGAAGCTTAAGTAGTGCTTACGCTGTCTGTGCAGAAGTCACAGAGGTCATTGCCACCAACAAACACGGTGATCACTTTCCAGTCATTGTGGAAGTCAAGTCGCTGTAAAGTTAATTGAGAGAAATTGGAATATAAAACTGAGACAGAGGTTACACGAGAGCATGTGTTTTCCTGTCGTTTAACCCTCACCCTAACCCGCTGCCTTACCGAATCATTTTTCATTTTGTCCACCAGGATGCGCACCTGTTGCACCATGTCACTGAAAATAGAAAGGTTTGATGGTAGAATTCTTGTTCTTGTATTCCATAACTTCTGCTCAGGTTTTATTTATCAACATTCAAAGGGTAAGTAAGAGTAAAAAATATATAATACTGATATTGTGACTGACCCACTCGTGGCTCCTGGCACAGCCTGGTTGAGGAAGGCTTGAGGAGAGTCCTCGTCACCCATCCCCTCTGAGAAGCCGGTCAGGGAGGGGTTAAACTCCCGTAGGATGTCTGCAGAACACAAACACAGGGAAGATTAGAAAAAGTACACAAACACATGATACGCATAATTGCGCACATTCTGTATTTTGTAGAAGAGGCAGGTATTTAAATCATATCATTTTTGACAGCAAAAATATTGGAACAATCAGTGTGGAAATGAGTATGAAAGTTTATTTTAATCTAATTTTCAGTTTTCACTCAAGGCCCCGACATGAAGTCAAGTGAACCTTAACATTTTATTTCTGTCAAACCAGTTGAATTTACCATGTTATTCTATGATTTATTGCATTGCTGAAGTGTTACTTAAACAAGCAATTTACAGCTTCTGGTATATTTCTGAATAATTTTATGTTTTTTTTTTAACGGCTATTGAACATGTAGAATCTTAATATTAATAATCAAAGGCATCCTAAAATATATAATTGATTCAGGTCACTCGGACATAAAAATGAGGATTTGATTAGATACATTTTAGGCAAGGCTTTTGCAATTTTAAAGAATAAATAAATAAGAAATAAACATACTTGGCAGAGTGGTCACAGTGGTGATGTTTTCATCACCACCGATGCTGAAAATTGAAGAGACAGCTTGTTAGTTTCAAATGCAGCTCACAGAATGACCAAGTGAATTGTTGATGTATTAACCCACACTATCAAAATTATAACAAAGATGTGCTTTAGCTTATCCTACCTCCATGACAGTCCTCTGTACTCATTAATCACTAACAGAAGGTTGTCTGTCTTAGCGCCCACACCATTGGCCGCCTGCAGAAAAACAGCAGATGTGAGATCGTAAGAACAGAGTAGAACCAGAGGAAGTTTTTATTGAGCCAGATCCTGCAGCTACGGAGATCTGCAAGTCATTTTTCTGGATTAGAGTTACATTTTGAGCCTTATAATCTAAACCTAACTCCCAGTGTTTCATCCCCTGGTTGTTGTGTTTGCATGTCTGCACACGTCCACACACGTCCACACAATAGCACCATTATATGTATATACTGTATATCTGGTCTTGATCTTTATTCATGCCTATTGGGATGAGCATGTTTTTAGATATATATTTAGACCACAGCAACGACAAGTAGGAGAAGGGAAACACTCACGGTCAGAGAGTCGCCTAACGCTGCCACCACCGTGACGTCTCCAGGTCGGAGTTCATGAACTACACAGAGAATAAAGTGGTTGGATTGAACTACATTTCCCAAAACACAAAAGCAGAATAAGATCAAAGCAATGTTTCTACCTGAAGTGGGTGTAGTGGGAGATGGACTGTGGTCTTTGCAAGGTATCTCCGTACCCATAACCTGAAAAACATACAGTAAACTTGAGTAAGTTTAAGTCTATGTGCTGCCATTCTACACTTTAGTTCTCAAAGTGACTGGAAAGACTTACAGGATCTATTAGTGTCGAAGCTTTGCCGTAAACTCGGCCTTCCCTTTCAGTGGGGGGATTTTTCTTTGTACGCAGGAACGGTCGTTCCTGGGATGAGAGTGGAAAAGAAGTTGCAGTTCAAACCATAGTATCGGATTTAAAATCCTGACCTTGATTATATCTTGAGTACTGAAACATTTATTTATAGCAGTGTTACGGGATGACGTGCCTCACCTGGGTAGGGCAAGGAAAAGTAATCACACTTGTGTCCATGACCTCTGCCTCACCTGTCGATGGCTGAAGCTGGAGGAGGAAAAGTCATGATCGATAGAGATTTTAGGTTCAAGTCGGGGCTATTGTGTGCAGCCAATGGCCAAACAAATGTGTCAAACAGTACTGCTTACACAATTCTTGTATCTGCATATAGATAGATAGATAGATGCAGAATGAGCAAAGCTGTAGAGAGTTATCATCTCGAACAATCTCGTCAGGTTAATCTTTACATCTCCTATCTAATCTCAGATACAGTTATAAGAGTTCACTTTAATCATTGTTCCGTCTTACTTTTGCTTTGAGAGATTATAACGCTGTCTGCTCATTTTTTTTTAAGGATTATTTTCGGGGCATTTTTGCCTTTCATTATAGTACAGATGAAAATAGACAGTAAAGGGTGAGGGACCGGGACAATATTAATGTCAGAACAACATATAGATCAAGATAGGTCAGACAGAGCCTAATGTATATATATATACATTATATTTAATTGATATCAAGGACTTGATTAATACGAACTTACCATGTTTGTCCATAGCTGGACAGCTAATTGGTTGATAATGTTCTCCTACAAACAAACACACGATATATGCTGGTTACACATTAGCCATTTCAAGGGTCTTCCATTGTTAATGGAAGGAATAATTTACGGCTGTTAGTTATAATATTGTAAATGATAACTGTTGTCAGGAAATAGTTTTCTTTACTTACAGAATCTGAGATGGGTTCAAGGATAACTGGCTCAGACTGCAACACAGCAGTGAAGTCTGCCCTTTCACTGTGCCACTTTGGATTGTCCAAGACACGACTTAGAGAGTCCTGAAAACAGGACAAATGGATATGCGTCAAGCAAGTAGCCAAATGTGTGACTCAGATGAGCCACACATTTGCCATTTATTTACATGTATTTTACCTGCAGTGTTTTCAGAAGAGTTGCTTTACGTAATCGCTGGTTTACGCTTTCGTCTCTCATACACTGACACCTGCTGGACAATAAAACGCGAGCACATCACTGCCACATGCATTTTACAGCAAACAGGATCACAACACGATAGAATACATATAGTACATACGAAAATGGTTTCTATCATGTCAAAATAAATGAGTAAATATAGTTTCTGTCAGGTATTTTGCTAGATTTTTTCATACCTAAAATTCAAAACACTCACTTGTCCTGCTGATGATTTGAGCTCCAGACCACGACGTGAACCAAAGTGTGATGCGACTGTAAACATAAACCCAGCAAATTAGATTTCATTCTATTCACTGTTCATGGCAAAAAGTGTATTCAACAAAAAGTACAATACCCTTTTCTGCAGCAACTGCAGAGCTGCTTCCACTTCCTGCACAACAGCTTTAACATCTGCAGCAACCTGAAGAACAAAGAAACAGTTCTACACCCTGAACATCCTTTACTAACGCGTACGCTTGCTACATCAAACATGATTTACTTGGCGTTAGGCATCTTACATGTGGTGAACAGGCACACGTGGAATCTGCCTGGGCAAACAGCAGCACAAGCTTCCAGTCTGTCACCTGCACGAGTCAGATCCGAGTCACAAGGTTTATGACTTAAACTCGACTTGACAACATTTTAAAAGACTTGCAACTCAACTTGGACGAGAACACCAATGACTAGACTTCACTCGACTCTGGACTTGATTGCACAGGTTTAAGACTTACTTGGGACTTGCAAAACAATGAATTGGTCCCACCTCGGAAATACAGGTTGTACAATTACACAATTAGAGTCTTAACTATTTTTTTAAATTGTTATGAGGGTTAATGTGTACCTGATTTGAAAGGGAGAGAGACAGTTCCTCAGCTTCCTCCAACAAGCTTCTGCAACACACACTCACATATAACACACCTGCAGTAATATCCTCATACAGCATTTATGTGTGTGACTCTATGTGTGTGTGTGTGTGTGTTACCTAGGCTGCACTGAGATCGGATCCACATGTTGAGTGATCACTTCGGGGTTAAACATGGACAGCAACTCTACTCAACACACATAGACATAATTAGACTTAATCTACAGTATGAAAAATACCTGACAATCAGACAGTGGATTGTGTACATTATGTGATCACTGCTGTCGTGAAAAAAAGACGCTGGTGAAAGCTTCCACTCATGTTGAAAATTGTGCTTACTTTTATATGAAATTAAGGTCAACAACCTGTGTTTATGGCCCCCTGTCTTATCTTTAAAGATAAACTAGACTAAATCGTACGTTTTTTGCTCTAAGAGGATCTCTCCAAAGTGTGCGCAACCTTGTCTGACATTTCCTGTGACATGGCCCTGACTGCGACCTTGAACTGAACCACGTCTGAGAGTATGATGAAGGAAAATTTGAATTGAAGATACTGAAGGTGCTGATACTTATTGATATGTATGATGTATTAAAAAGTACTGTCTTTCATAAATAAATAGAATTATGTTCAAAACCAAACACCGAATTGGTATTTTAGATTTAGATTTTGCACCTCTTCATTTCTACTAGATTGTAGAAACACTCAGTGAGTGTTTAATAGGCGTGCGGGAGAGAGTTTATAGACTTACCAGCGACTCTACTGACAACTCTGGATGCTTCATCCCTAATGATGACGACAGACAAGTTGCCAGTAAGAAGGGAGGGTTGATAAAGGTTATAAAATATTAGCTTCCTCTTTAAGGCAGAGCATTTGTGTATTTCTCAAGTATTACTGAAGTATATGTGCGTTGTATTTGTGGCCGTCTACCTGTGTGAGATAGGAGTTCCCAAGACATAGACAGCTGAGATATCAACAGGTCTGAGAGTATGAACTGATGGAGAGGAAGCAAGAAGTCAGAAATGGCATGGCGCAATAACATTCATGCATTCAAGTCAGATTAATGTGATTATTGATGATAATTGCTGAGTGCAGTACCTGAAGAGGATGGGGATAAGGGGGCAGGTATTGGTGAGCAGAGTATGGGCATGTAGCTTTCTGTCTGTAGCACGGAAGAACAATTCCTCATTGGTACAGTATCAGAAGAGCATGTAGCCTGTTTTTAATACGTACTGTCACACTGTACCTTCTCTCTTGATAGTTTATTTTGTCCTACATCAATGTTGACAGCATCTAAATGTGACATTAGTAACAAAAAATAACATAATACATTTGGGAAAAGGGGGAACATTTCAATCTTAAACATTCAGATGTGCAAAAGGTGTATCACGTTAACTGTTCAGAAGAAAAGTTAAAAGGTAACAGATAACATATAAGAATAAAGACAATCCTCCATTTTAAAAGGTAAAAACAAAAAGTTAAAAGGTAACAGATAACAGATAAGAATAAGGACAATCCTCCATTTTTCCATTTAAAACCCCTTTCCCCTAAAATTCAGCAGCTTATTTGAATTTAAGAAAGTATCTAAAAAGGCTCTTTTTAGTTGGCAGGACAATTTCTACTACAATGTTAGTAAGCTTTTTTTCATTTAACTTTATTTTACTTTTCATCCTAAACACATTGTGCACAGTGGATATATATGTAACTAAAATATATACTGTAAATGTCTCTTGGACTCTGCACATCAGCAACAAAAAAAAAAAAATATATCCCAAATCAAATAATCCAAGTGAAATCTCACACTTTGTTATACTTAAGTACTGTGCCATCTTTCACTTAAATATTTAATAATACATAATTCAACTTTGTCAAAACGATGAATGTGAATACAAGCATGTCCTATACTCTACCTGTAGACTGAGCGCAGGATCCAACCAGGGCTGCCAGAATGAGGAGTGCAGATCCAGTCATGGTGAGGTGAGATACTGAGAGCCTTCCACACACAGGGTCTGTTGTTCCCCGTCAGCCTCAGAGAGAGAATGACCGTAAGCCCTCACTGACTGTCAGAGTGCACTGCACCTGTAAAGGGTGTGGAGAAGGTAAAAAGTTCCCGAGAGGGCAAAGTTTTATTAAGGAAAAAAAAAGATGAAAAAAACCTCTTGTGTGAAAAGAAAAATAATTAATCTCAATCTTTTATTCTCAGTCGTATCTTCCTCTTATCAGTTTATCTGTAGAACAATCAGACAAATTACAAGTCATACCGCCACATCACCATCTCTGCATTTGGTCGTCAATGTGTATCTTTGTCACACGCGAGTTTTCTTGTAAACGTAAAGAACATCCGCTTGTTGCGCAACAGTGAACCTGATTGTCACCTTGTTGAAGTTCGGTGAGAAGTTAAGTTTATGGCTCTCACTGAGATAAATCATAAAGCATATGGTAAATGGACGGTACTTTTTCTTGTCACTCAAAGTGCTTTAACACTGCATGTCATCATTCACCCATTCACACCCATCCACACACTGATGGCAGGGACTCTACTATGTAAGGGGTCACCTGCCCATCAGGACTATCTAATATTCATACCCACAGCTTGCGGGAGCAATTTGGGGTTAAGTGCCTTTCCCAAGGACACATCGACATGGACTAGCGGAGCCGGGGATATTTACATCATATGTTTCACGGATGAAAAAGACTAAACACACAACCTTTTGTGGACCACAACACTATCGTATTTATGTTTCTGAATTTTGACAGCTAGACCGTAACACTGTTTGCCCTACTATCTAAATCAAATTGTCATCAAATACCATTTTAATTGACAGACACCTTTAAATTCATATTTAATGAGATGTTATTTCTCTAAGCCTGCTGTTTTCAGTTTGTCTATTTTATTGTTAGGTGGAAACTGTTTTTGTTGTTGTTGTTGTTGTTGTTATTGTTGTTGTTTTCTGCTGTTATTTCAAATAGTTTAGTCAATTGTTTTCTGCCCACAAAAACATCTCCATTAGCGGTAAGACACATCATCAGGAGACACAATTTGAAGCTGCTCCATTTCAAGGAACAGGACAGAGTTTGTGGACACAGTGATAGTAACCACAGTGATTTTCCAGGGAAACGAATATATTTGTGGTTAATAACAAAACTCATTTGGGTGTAAAAAGCTCAGACAACCATAAATGTTCTGCCTCTTAATCTCTTCATATTCTTGGTTATCTAGTTTATAGAGAGGAAGTACATCATTAGTAATATTGACAGAACTATGTAAATCATAAGGATAACATGCGAGTGCGCAATTTCATAACAACACATTTTAATGTGTTGCTCTTTAACTTCTGGTCCTGCTATTGCTGCAATTCTCGCAAGGGTTGTATAGCTACATGTTAACAACCAGCAATTCAGTTAAACTGACTCAGTTTTGGAGATGTGATGAGATAGGATTAGATTGCAAAATACTTGATGAGTTTGTCCTAAGATTGGCTTTGCTGATAGCCTGACCCTTGGAGTCAAGCGATAGTAAAACCACAAGTTATCTTGATGTTGTGGAGTTATCTGATTTCAATCTAGCGGCAGAACATGTCCATAACGTTGCATCCAAATACATACGCATCGAAATGTTCTGGGTGCTTATGACTTTACTAAGGGACTTGACGGTATGTATTGTTTTCCTTTTATTTGTTATTTGTTTACATATTATATTTCAACACTGTCTTCTTCAACCAAACTGCCTTCTCTTCCAGGAGATGTCATCGTTAACTCAAGGGACTTTTTCACAGCAGACGTTTTACCTAGGGAGAAAAACACAGGTGTTACTAATAACATTAACAATGGCCAGTGTCTAGGTAAGTAAATTCAAGGTAAGATTGTTCTTGTACATCATTAGAATGTCGAATGCATAACTTTCACGTGTAAAAGCTTTTTTTTAATTTAAACAAAAATATTTGAATATTTTTTTTTCAACAGCAGGGTAAAATACACATTCACATGCAGGTTTTCAACTTTTTTTTAATTTGTATTCTTTATTCAACAATTGCACATGTGATTTCATAAATTGCCAATAACAAACGGCAAAATACATTTAAATACAGTCAAACTAACAAGCCAGGGGGGCAACCGCAGAGTAAAAAAAAAAAAAAGAAAAAAGACAGACAGAAAAAAAGCATATAATATTAATAAAAAAAGAGGACACTGAGGTACAAACTTTGATTGTATAATTACAAACATAAATCATCGGCAACGCATGCCGTTCCTGTTCTCATGGCCTTTTTGTTGGAACAGACTTTAAGAGTTTTTAATATACATTTCAAACTATTTGTACAAAAACACAAAAAATAGGTCTTTGGCTTGTAAACTTACACTTATGAATATAGACTATAGCAGGTTTTCTACCCCTCTGCTGACTCCCAGTGGAGCTCCCGCGGGCTGCTGCTACGTCATGACCGGATGTTGATACTCGCTCGCAGAGCAGCGCAGACAGGAACAGCTGAAAAAGAACAACAAAGCAGCCGCGACGACGACGGCGAAAACAACAGATGTGCGTCTAAAATATACCTAAAACATCGGTGACATCATCGCTGGTGAGGACGTGTTGTGCCTCTACGACAAAGTAAAAACAGGTAAGAAGCCGTAGTTCGGAGCGAGGCAGAAATAAAGGTTTTTTTTGTTGTTGTTCGCCTCGTTCGCCGTCGTTGTCGCTGTTAGCTCGACGGCTAATGGCACGTTAGCTTCTTTCGACTTGATGCACTCAGCCAACATGTTCACGACCTCGAGGGGGGAGGAGAGCAGCCAACGGGTTCCCTGTTGGCAGCTAGTCAGAAGTACTTATCTGTTGAACAGAGTTTGTTTTTCATTATTCTTCTCATACTAATGATCTTTTATCTTCAGCAGTAATCAAAGCTCAACTGCCATCTACAGTCAATAATCCTCATGACAAGCCAGCCAGGAACTAGAGGCACTTGTTGAAATCCGTAAAATGCTCAACAAAGAGCCACTACGGCAAGAGGAGGGATCAAGAAAGCCTCAAATATATAGTTCAGTAAATACTCATTTTAGCTCACTATGTTTTCCTTTGAGACAGTTAATTATAACATGTAAAATGCATCATTTTAAATATGGTTAAGGCCTGAATTTCAGCAGCATCATGGGTAAAACATTATTAAAACAGTCATCATCATATATGTTAAACACAGGAAAGGGATATTGTTTGGGTGAGTGATACAGACTAAATCTGCTCATTAAAGTAACTTACAAGTTATTTTACATTTTGATGATATCACACAATATAGTACATTTTTTGGAAAGTGATTGAAATAATGCAAATTTAAGAAACTAAAATAATCACACCAAAGCAGGCTAGCAGGACTCGCCTTACATTCTTTCAGTGTTTCACCTCTCATTCAAAAGGCTTCTACATTTTTGACTGGTTGGTTGGGGGCCTCGGGCGTTTAACTTCTGTGGTGTTGTTTAAGGCTAACGGTCGTCACACATTGATTTGGTAGAATCTAGGTCGCACCGGCTAAATTAAATTACCTTCTTCACACTCCACCGGCACGCACACTTGAAAGGCTGTGTGTAGACACATGGTGGCACATTACAAGATGCAGTCCATTTGTGGGTTTATATAACTCAGAGGGCACTCTATTTATCCTCCCAAAACACAAGCAAAAGCCTCACAATATTGTTAGGAAATAAGCAAGAGAAAGAAAAAAGAGAGGGGAGAGAAAAGAGAGCGTGAGAGAGACCGAGTTAAGACATGCAGGCGAAACTAAACAGAAACCACTTGGTCCTTATTTCATTGTGGTTACATAAACTAAGTGCAGTTACCTTTGACTCGGTATTTCTAGATCTACCATGGCCCGGATGACTGAGAATCTTTACAGACTTAAAAATCCAATGTGACCATAAAACAGTCACAAACTGCTCATTGATTTACAACACAGTCCATAATAGCCTCACAAACCCAGCTATGTTAAAGGAGCCACCACCACATTATAAACGTGATGGAAAAACCTCCCAGAGTTCACCTTTTTATAGTGCCTAAAGGTGCACATTGTCACGTTGGCAACCTAAGGGTGCTCCATTGTACAGGGTTACTGTCTATATACTGTTTATAATCTAGTCCTATTTTATTTGAACTTTCCAACAATAAATAGTTTGCTCTTTTTTTCCTGTCTTGCTTTAGCCTTAGGCCGGTCACAACCAGAGATTTGACGATGGGACGCATCTTCTTGGACCACATTGGCGGAACCCGCCTCTTCTCCTGCGCCAACTGTGACACCATCCTGACCAACCGGTCTGAGCTCATCTCCACACGCTTCACAGGAGCCACAGGCAGAGCTTTCCTCTTCAACAAGGTAAAGCAAGCGATAAACACCTGTGACGTTCACTCCGAAATACAAACGGGGTACACCGATCCAGTGTCTAGTTCAACATCTGTGCGCTTGTGTCTCAACTCCACAGGTGGTGAACCTCCAGTACAGCGAGGTGCAGGACCGAGTGATGCTCACCGGCAGACACATGGTGAGGGACGTCAGCTGCAAGAACTGCAACAGCAAGCTGGGTTGGATCTATGAGTTTGCCACCGAGGACAGTCAGCGCTACAAGGAGGGGCGTGTCATCCTGGAGAGGGCGCTGGTTAGGGAGAGTGAGGGCTTTGAGGAGCACGTCCCCTCAGACAACTCATGAGCCCCCTAACCTTGGTATTAACTTGTGTGGGAAAGCTCACGCCCATGTCCTCCTAACCCTCTCCTTTATCCCTCCGCGCTGCACAACACCACCTGCAGACTTAGTGGTCAGCGAAGTTTTGGCTTCACCCGTCACACCTCATCCTCGTTCTCTCGCCTGTGACCTTAGACCTCTGCTGATTTAGAAGATTGGTTTGCTGGCTCTACTCCTGCTGAATAGGCTTCCCCAAAGTACTTCCTTATTTATGTGTCACAGGGCTCCACCCCCAAAAAAAACATCTGGGGACACAGAGAGGGAGCTGTAACTACACCTGTGGAAGCGTTCATGCACGCTCACACCGAATTTTCACCACCACACACGGCATGCGCCACACTTTTTCATACGGTAATTAAACACGTGCATGATAATAGACATGGTCAGTAACACAAACAGAAACATCACGTAGTTGTTTTGTTTATTTAGAACAACTGGAGGTAGTGGAGCTGAGTGTGTTCACCGCCAAGCAGCCAGCCTTCTGCACAGCGGTGTTAAATTACCCGATGGAGGTGTCGCTCTACATATTGCTTCTGTGGGGCTTGTGCTTCTTTGTTGTGACCTTTTTGTATTTGTCTCTGGTGAGCAATGGATGCAATTTAAGACCATGATAGTTGTTGTTTCGATATCAGTTACCTTTTATTAGCCAGTTGTGTAATAGTTGTAATAGTGTTTAAAAAAAAAAAAATCTTTGTTCACGTCCAAATGATACCATAAGGACCGCACAGAATGATGTCATATTTAAGTATTCATTGAAGTGTTTGACCACGATAGGAACTTTTGTTTAGACCTGGCTCACGTGATGTGGATTTATGTGGATTGGCATTGCGTTCTTACAATGTACACAAAGGGGCGTTTAGTAGGTGATCTCCGGAACAGCACAAAGTCGTACAATTCATCCTACAGTTGAATTCAGCTGTCCGACTCTTTATCCGTTACCATGGATACCGTGTCTTGTGTGGCGTGCCGTGCCGTGTGAAGGGCGACGTGTCACTTTGGTGACTTACGAAGGAGCGAGTACCTTCCAGCCATGTGTCTTCAGTGTGGCGGAGGAGGGACGGCCCTTGAGACGTGACGGAGACATTCTCTGGCTGCCTGCCACTTTCAGGACATGATTATGATTATGTCACGCGAGCGTTTCGAAAGTGGGATAGTGCTGGGAGACGATGTGAGACGAGTTTATAGACCGTGTTTGGAAAAATAACCAACAGCAGACATTCTCTTACCGGTTAATACATTACAATGTTGGAAACGACACACTGAAAATATGTTTAACTCCAGCCTTAGTTTGACTGTACTCCGCATATTTCAACGCGTTTTATTGTTGAACTACTTTCGGGATAGTGACCCATCCTCCCGTCTTTTATAGTCCTAGGCTTTTGGGCACATTTGGTCAAGATGACTTGTTTCTTACAACACAAAGCCATGCGAAACTTTAATGGAGTTCTAGTCTTTAAAGTTGAGTCTTTGTCCTTTGGCTATGCCAGAGCCTCCATTTTATATCATCGGTGTCCTGTGGAGATTTCAATCAAAATGTCAAATTGTAACAAAAAACCAACAACATCTCATTGTCCGTGACATTTTAGGTTATTTTTGGAGTGGGTTGTATTGTGCCATTTCAGAGTGTGCACGCCTACAGGCGTTACCGGAACGGTCCAGCCTTGACTAGCTGTCCTTTCTACAAAACAAAAGGAGAACAAACTGGACAGGACTGACCGAATCCATATCCCCAAATCCATGCGGTGTAAAAGTCAGTGGCCGGGACAGACTATTCTCATTATCATTTTGTCGTTCACTTTTACCATTTTATTGATGGGCCATTGTTTTTATTTGCTTTACTCCATATGTTTATTTTATTGACTGATACATTTATCTTATTGTATATTTTCTGTATTGGAGGATTGAGAAAATAAGGTTTCTTGAATGCCTATAGCAAGGTTTTCTCTGATGTGATTTCTAAATAAACATATAGTCTTGCTGGGTTACATTTCTTTGTCCTATTTGTGCTTGATTTGTAGCTTAGAACACATTTATTTTCATCGGCAAGAGCAATAGAGTCATATACTAATCAGTGTTTATGAATACAGTTTGTTTCTGTAGACGAGGACAGATGTTAATAACTATGTAATGCCAATTTACATTTTTATGCTCTCCTCCTTTTCACTTCTTCCTTACTATGTTTTGCATTTTAGATTTCAGAATGTGGCTTTAACCCGGTGCTCAAGACAAATGTGGAAATAAGCAAATTTTGTGTTTGACATTGACATGTTGATTCACATCCACGAAGGGATCTGTTGACCTGCAGGTGGCAGCAGGATGCTGAGAGACGGGATCATCTGAAGACATTTTCCCTACGATGCATGATGCATGATGAGTCCCTCACCTGCCTCTGACGTTCAACTGCTTGTCAGGGTCTGTAGAGCTTCACTGCAGTCTGGAAAGCTATGTTGGATATAATACTCAGTGTAGCTGAAGAAAAATATTTATGACGAAAATAGACTACGTCTAAACTGTGAATTCTATTTTATTCCCACCTATTCCGTACTCACTATGAATCACCCACGATGAAGCGGTTCGACTGCATTGGGTTTATAAATAGGCAGTGACGGTTGTCTCCTAATCCACCCACTAATATTGCAGCGCTGCCGTGGAGTTATTAATAGCTCTGATCCTGTTGGAAGGCTTCTTCCTTAGTGTGTCTGTCACAGTGGTGGTACAGGTTTTTTTTATTATTTTTTTTCTGCAGTCACTCCTCGGGGCACCATACACTGAGCAAGCAGCACTCAGACAAATATTAATTTAGGCTGTTGAACACACAAAACATATTTATTTTTTCATCCACCGCAGCTGCTTGTTGTCTGACCTAGAGCATTAAAAGAGCCATTTCAATGCCGGGCATGACTGGAGGCAAAAAGGAGGCTCGGCTTCCACAGAGCTCACTGTCCTGCTATATAATTCATCGTAGTCTTTGACTTTGTCCCCGTGTAACCTCAGGATTATCTGCTCTCTTTATTGAAAAAGCCACCGAGCCAGATAAGATAATTACACTGCCTTGTTGATCCTATTAGTCTGCATGCAATTTGGCCCAAATTTAGACGTGACATAGTCTTTACGTGTGTTCACAGAGAGAGAGAGAGAGCTCTTTTTCCTCCACCCCTCAGACACTTCCACAGCGCTCTTGGGCAGGACATTGAGTTTCCCTCAAAGCTTCCTAAACACCCATTCAGCTATTCCGTTACTAAGACAATCAGTCTTTCAGGACCGAATCTAATAACAGGAAAAAACAAAAGACACACTCATGAAGTGATGCTCTCATGTGTCTAATACCATCCATCTTCCCTACACCCACTGTCAAACCTATCGGAGCAAATTTGAAGTTATATTCAGATGCGCAGGACGATTTGGAGTTGGGAGGCCCAAAAAAACAAAAAAAGCACCAGGAGCATAATTGCACCCTTAATTGGCCCGTGATTCATCATCCTCGGACAGCTATTTTAGTTCACTCTCGCCTTTTGTCTTTTGATTCCATGGGATGTCAGCATCACACCCCCTCCCTATCCCCACAGGAGAGCAGAGATATAGAATATAGAAATAAACTTCCATCTTTCCACCACTCTCTGCTCACACACACACACACACACAAAGGAGTGACATCATTCTGTCAGCAGGAGAAAATAGCATGCTTTCCATTGACATCACTCTACATCCCGTTGCTAGGAGACAGGGGAGTCAACATTGGTTTCTATGGCGACTGCACTTCACCTTCAAAGCTCCTGACCTTTTTGGTTGTCTACAGTAGACCAGAATGTGTGTGTGTGTGTGTGTGTGCGCAAACTGCGGCCCTAGTGTTGTGTAACATGAGCATTCAAGGTCTTGTTGACTCATTCACTGCAGTGTAGTGATTGTTACAGTACATTCTAAATTAAAAGGGGCTGCCGACATGATACACAAGATGCTCTGCAGCAACTGAAAACGTGAATGGAAATGTTCTACATGAGTGGAATGATGAATAAATCAGAACACACTGTCACACTTCCTACGTAATGCAATAACGTCACACTATAAGGTCTGCGATGTCTGACATTTTAAACTGATGTTAGCGTTCTAATCTGATGGCATGAGCTATTACATCATTAATTAAAAGATCAAGTGAGTTTACAAGCATTATTAGTCACACAGTCAGTGGTGAACATTTCCTATGTTGGCAACAAAACTTAGAAAGAACAAGGACTGGAAACGTGAATGAGGTGATAGTATATTTATTTAGCTTATTTTTTATATATATATATATATATATATATATATATATATATATATATATATATATATCCTCCTGTAAGAGACCAACTCTTGTTTACCTGAGGACAGTGACTTTGAAGAAGTCCAGCATCAGCAAGTGATTGTAAAATGAGCAACAGAAAACAGCACAGGTTACAGAGCAATACGTAGAGATTCTGGCTGGTTCAGGGTTGATGAAACAAAATATAGTACCATGTTCGGTAAACTACTACATGCTGATGGTAAAATTGTCAACACAGCTGGATCACAGTGACTGGAAACAGCCTCTTTTCACATGAACTACAGGAACTTCAGATTCTTATAAACTAAAACAAAAAAAAACACGCCTCAGTCAAAGACAATTGTCTCACAGGTCAGGGTTGAAGTGATCGTCTAGATCACACATCGCACAGTGTTACAGAAAGTGCTGTAGACCGTCTGAGACACGCATGTTTCCAGACTCCCAGAATTCACATGGTTTGAAATGGTATCGCATGGCAAGGATAATCAGTGGTTATAAGTGTGGCTGAAGCGCCACTCCAATCTTGCTTCAATTTCTGTCCTTTTTTGGCACAATTGGAGGAGCTTCCTCAGCTGTCATTTGCTAATTGAGTTTAGCAGGCGCATCAATGCCAGCCCTCTAGTGAGGGACACGGGCAGAGGTGGGCATTACAGGGCTTTTTTGGATTAGGTTGAGTTCATGGCCAGTTTTCCACTCCAAGTCTGGTCCTCTATGCCACCCTGCACATGGAGGGGCAATGTTGTCCCAACAGGACATTCTTCCACCCCAGCACAACCACCCACATCCTGCCTCTAAAAGGCATCCCTTCCTTCCCAGAAAGGGCACAACGCTCATCTGCTTCTATAGACATAAGATCTCTGAACTTGATGAGTTGATGACTACAAGTGTTACCTCGGCGGAGCTGTGGGTAACCTTGCCCGTGGTGGGTGAGGGTCCTCTTTCCTAACAACACACACTACATTCGGTTTGGTTTCTTTTTTCTTTTTTTTTTTTAAAATCACGTCTGCTTTTCACACCTTTGGCTTTATGTGCAAAAGCTACTTGCGCAAACAAAGAGAATAACATAGTTTACGTTTCAAGACCGTTACAGTAATAAACATCACACCAATTACCTATAATGACTAACAGGGAAAACGTCATTCCCCAATTTGTATAAAAGGGTAATTAGACCCCCAAAAGGTAAACAATGGTACACATGTATACCTGTATATTCCTTTGTAATTCTCTGGCAATTACATCAATCCTTTTCTTTCCTACTAATTGAAACAGATTAATTGAACTAGTCCCGTCATTCTAATCCTGCTAATTGCAGTGCTGATTTGAATATTGGTTAGAGTCAAGTCATCATATGTACATGCGGTCTGTACTATGGCTCTGCTCCATAATTTATGACACGGATATAAAACCAAGGGCAACATAGCATACAATAAAACGAGTTTCAAAAACATGGCAACAGTATAACAAATACTAACAGCATTGTTTCATGACGCGTGTCCACACAGAGGTTCTGAACAAACAACCAGTGAAGCACAGAGCAATGAAACTGCTCCAGTACAGCAGTGAGGCAGCTTTGATGAGAGACACTCGCAGCTCCGTCTTACAAGGTGGCACAAGAACAACACCGTCCCTGTCAAAGCCCCGGTGCTGGCCTGAGTAGAAGTCCCGCAGTCGGATTTCTTTCTCAACCCAGCGCTCTCGACACCAAGACTCCAGGTCAGAGGAGGCGGTGGGCAGAGACGCCACAGGGAAGCGGCGGACGTGGAAGTGGATCTCACGGGGGAAATGTCCCAGGATGAGGTGGCGTTCTGTCTGAGGGATGTTCTTGGGGTACGCCACTGTAATATCATGGACAGCATCCAGGTTATCTCCTAGAAAAAGGGATGCAGTTTTAAATGATCGAAGGAGCAACACTATAATAGTCTAATAAACAGTCATTGAACTAGACTGCAAAAGTACAAAGTAAAAAACGAAACAGTCCCAGCTTACTGTAAACTACACACTCTCCGACATGACACTGCAGGGAAACTTAATATTATCCCTTTTCCCACATCCACACTGGTTATTGGAAGTGTTGTGTGCACCCTTCAAAATCCCAGCTCCGAGCTCCATTACACATGCACCTCTAATTATCCCAAAGGCTTATAGCTTCATCCCCTCTCTGCCCTGAAAACTACCATGAGCTTTATACCGTCATCACTGATCCGCAGTGCCCTTACAACACACATATAGAGCTGAATGAAATATCAAGTGGACAAGATGACACCTGCCAGCGCCTTCTCCTGTACAGCTCATCTCTACCACGGTAAAAATAGAGCCGTGAGGGGCACAGTGGACTTGGACAAAGACAACATGCACTGTATGTCAGCAGTACAAAGACAGGGAGAGGAGAATTACCCAGGTCTGATGACATCACACTGATTCACAACACCTGCGTGGAGTTAGTGCCATGTTCAGCATCCAGGGCAGGTGGCGGATGAGACGGCAGGACCAGAGGTGGTATTTAAGAACTCTGGAGGACTGCCAGAATTAGCTCATAGGGAAACATGAGATTCTCTAGGGTGTTGTAATGGCTGGCAGTAGGATGAAGCACAGGCCGGAGACTCTGAAGAATAACAAGTGTGATTCCTCCCCAACAAACTGCGTCAGCGGATTGACTACAATCACCATGATAGCAGGTCATTTTCCTTTGGTTTTGCTGATAAGATATTTCCATCATGATGACTGTGACCAAATAATGCCAAATCAACAAAAATGCTGCCGTTTGACTGCTAACTAACAATAACATCTGTGTTACGAGCGGATCATTTTCATACTTAATGAAGACATTTCATGATTTCATGATTTCATAAATGGCTGAACCTTTTCGTAGTCTGTCCACAATGAAGGTGAATCCAGTGCTGCGGGGATGCAGCACATACTCGAATTTTGGCAGGTTGTTCTGGGCAGCGAACACATCACTCTTTGCTCTTGTATTTTCTGTAAGAGACACACATACAAAATTAACCTCTGGCAACTGAAATCCCCATATTACGTTGTAAATCATGGGGAGAAATCAACTATGGATATATAATATATTATTTTCAGGTGAGGCAAGATACCCTTATATAATTGTTTATGTATTTTAAAGCACAACTGAAAATGTCCAGTAGACTGATCATGATATTCTATTTTCTAATAACAGTAAAACTTATTACATGCAATACCTCTACATCTAATGTAAGGTATTTCAAGGTCATTTTTAATGATAATGACATCTATTTGGATTCATTTTGACTTTGTACTTAAGACTTAACAGCTGCTTACATACAGAGTGGCCTTACAATCTAATCTGTATTGTGAAATGAATAGTATATCTGTCAAAATATTATATGCATATAAGGTCTCATTATCACAAAAAGTAAAACTTGGTTGATAAGCGATACAATAGAAAAAAATAACAGTATGCCATCATAAAAATAGCAGTTAAACAAATAATATTGGTTCCAGGATATGACCACATTCCCAAAATACATCCACCAGTGACAAACACTGACACATCTTTAAAACCCACAAAGGGATATAAACACAGGAAAGATGAATATTTATTAACATTCCTCAAGAACTTGTTGCAGGAACATGTCAACTATATCATGACTCATTAATCATATTATGTAACAAGTAGCTCCTTCAGGCCGGCACATAGGACAAAAGGACTATGGACAGATTTATGGCGATCAGGCCTCTGCTCGAAGCTGTGACTTGTCATTCTTATACAATCTTCCATTCAATTCAACACAAGCTCTACACGCCTCAAAAGGGGTCATGGAAATGTTTATAGGGGCTTACAGTAAGTGCACTCCGAAACTGATGCCGTAGATGGAGGTTTGTATGTATGCCAAGAGTAAAGAACAGGATCACTTCCGCATAGGACGTCATGACATGCGGTATACATCCCCTTTTTGCATCAAATTAAGCCTTGAGGTTTAAGAGGCTTAAATGCAGACGTTTGTGCGCAGGCAGACGCACACGTACAGGAAAAAAACGCAACACCAAAAGTGAAGTGATCTTTAAAGCCCTAAATCTGCTGGCCAATGATGATGCAACTTCACTGGACCCCTCGTGACGTCATGATATGTAAAGGGAAGTTAAGCTTCCCCTAGTAAAGCTACTCGGGACTTTGATTGGCTTAGTGGTGGTCTGAAAGGGCTTTAGACATTGGTGTCGCTGGTGCTTGCATTGAGAGATCAGAGCATTCTTGCAGCAATGACACTATGGGATGTGTGTCAAGGGATTTTGCTCTGCCTTATCACTTGGAAACTGTGTTTGCATAACAGTGTCAGTGCAAAGGTGTTAGACAGGTGTCGGGCCAAACTGAGCTCTGGAAACTGGTTGGTGGGGAACATATTCTGAGAAGAACAACTGAAATATGGGCATATTGTCCCCTGAATGGATGGAGTTTTGCATTGTTGATTTTATTACCGGTGAGGTCTGTGCCCTCCGGAAACAGTAGCAGCTGCAGGGGCTCTCTGATGTCGCAGAAGTAGTCCAGCATGTTCGCCAAGTGCTTCTTGTCGTCCTCCCAACGGCGCTGAATAAAGACAAAGCAGGCCACCTGCATCGCCCAGCCTGGAAAATATGTATAGTCTTACTGTATAGTTGATTACTTGATTTCAAAGCAGGTAGGGTCTATATTTCCCGGAATGATTTTCCCACCCATTATTTGTAATATACTGCCTCACAATATCAAGTTGGTCAAACCAGCATTTTCTCACAGGAAAAAAAAATGCTTTTTTTTTTTTATGTTGTGCTACATTTAGCTGAAACGAAAAAAAATCATCTGACGTTTTCGTTTTCCCTCCAGTCAGCTGTAATTGGAAGAAAATTATTGAAACTTAAAAATAAAAAAAATTACATTTGTTATGAATAAATAAATTTGACATCTAATCATTTGCTGGGGGAAAAATCCCAACAACTACAAAACAAAATCGAATTTCCCCCACCCACCCCCCCATAGTGCTGCAACATTGCTCTTAGTATATCTGAAAAATGTTTCATGCTCCATCGGTCAGAGTATGCTCGCTCTCTGTATGTTGGGAAGAGGTATAATACAACAGTCCTGCAATAAATCCGACCTTGGTGAAGGTTATAATGTGCGGTCTTTGTTGAAATGGTTTGAGAGTGGTGTTGATTCAACTGTGGTCATTTCGGAGGATACGTTGCGTTATTCTGATAGGTGTTGCAATTATTTTGTCCACCCCATTTATATCATTGAGGGTAGGCTAAATAATATGCTCTGCTCTGCTCTATTTGCATTATACTGTTCCTCTCTTGTATTTAGATTATCCTCCATTAACTTATTTGCAATGATGTTATTGAAGAAGTGCTTTGTAAAGCTTAAATTATATTATGGCATGCAGAGGTGTGAAAGTCTGTGTCTGTGTGTGTGTGTGTGTGTGTGTGTGTGTGAACAAGAAAGGTCAGGGCACCCACCAAAGCCAGGCACAGCCTTCAGGGCAGCCTTGAGGCAGATCTTCTCCAGACGAAGGTAGCTGTACCTGAGCAGACAACACCAAAGAAACATCCAGTCCAGTCGGGTGCGGTGGTTCATGATGATCACACTTCGCTCACCCGGAATGAAGCCATCCCCCGTTATCACCACCTTCACCCCAAATACCAGCTCCAGCAACGACTACAGAGGGGAGAGACGCCGGGATGGAAGGAGGATGAAGAAGAAGTACAAGAGGGGGAAGAATGGAAAGGGCAGGGAGAGAGAGCAAAATGGAGAGGTAGAAGATCAAGGGGAGACAAGAATGGATAATGAAAAAGGATGTAGAGGGAGAGAGGAGGGACTGGGAAGAGTAAAGGTGGTAAGATAGATTTAAGAGAGACGAAAGTAAGAAGAAAATTTATTAATAATGACTTCAACTTATGTGGTCGCCATAAACAAGTTTTGCCTAATTGTTCTCAAGGGCAATCTAAATAAATGAAGTGTACTTGTGATAACAACTAAATCAAAATAACACTAAGATGAAACAAGGCTACCATGACTGTGTCAAATACAGGTAACTTAGGACCATCTGGCCAGCACATTAGTGGGCTAAGTAAAGGATAAGCTGGTGTACACACCACAGGCAGGGTGAGCCAGGTAGCGACGATGCGATCGGTGATCCAGCGGTACCAAGCAGGAGACAGCAGCATGAGAGGCAAAAATGGACCCAACATGAAGACACTTCCAAAGAAACTACCCAAAAATAGGGTCACCACAAAGTACAGGCCTCGCACCGACACAGCCATCTGTGGGGAGATGAGGGAGACAAGATTAACCTCAATATAAGTTCACGAGCAGTCAAAACTCTGAGCTGACGTTGTTGTATTATGAAGGGGGAAAAAAAAATGATGACATTCATGGAATTAATTCCTGACTTGGATTTCCACTATGGAAAGTAGTTGAAGTGGAGCAGCTCAACAAATGGGATTATCAATAGTCTCATCAATAGCAAAGAATGCTGTTCTGCTGTTCTTCTGATATAATTTCCCACAAACAGTGGAACATCCAGGGCAGACATACCTAGTGTGGAATGTAAATAGGGGAACCTTTCTGCCTGTGGGTGACAAATCCTGGATGCATGGTCAGTAAATCAAGTGTGGGTGTTCAGTGGCATTTTAACTTTGAGGGAAAAAAAAATCCCGGCTGTCGCCACTAAAGATGTATAACCTTAATAGTTAATAAACTCTAAGGTGTAACTGGAAACAATGAAGCAACAATAACATGAGCTCGGTGTAGGCGATATGATGAAACCATGAGACAAATACAGGCTAAATGTGAAGCAGAGATTTTGCCATACCATTGTATTGGTATATTGCGCTGAACTATTTTGTTACACCGTGTTTGCTATACCTTCAATATCTGTGGGTCTGTTGGGAAATTATGCAGATTAAAAAGCAGGACAGTATTAGTGAATTCCTATAAAATCTATATCTCAACATTGATATTGATATGTGAATATAAAATGACATATACTGGGACAGAGGTTAAATTCAAATAAATTGAATGCACCCGACGCTATGATAGTTATCGGAGTCCCATCCACCCTGTTATTAGGAGTGGAATTAATTACAAAAATAAATGACACACCAATAAAAAGGTGCAATTGCAATTGGCAATACAAGGCAATTTTAAGACAGCTTATGTGGCAACTGGTTTGAAACCAAAACAAATAAACAGCATAGACACCAATGCTCTAGATGAACGTAAATTGAAACCATTTAAGTAGAATGAATAAGAATAGTTAAGTATGTTCTCAAGAGTAGCTGCAACATGTCAGAAATACCACATGGTCATTGGATCCCTGAGGGAAGTGAACTGAGCCTTCTGAAATTCAAAACCAGGTAACAAGACCTTCAGTTGTCCATGACATATCAGATAAGTTTAAAGGGGCTCATCAGGACATGCCAATGGGAATCCCTTGTCATTTCAATGACATCAGTGGTGACCACTTCAGCTTCTAATGGTAATGTTAAACTTGTGGAACATGTCCTATGTATGGTACATACACACAGGTGTAAAAATCCACATAGGCACTATGCAAAGTCGACTGTGTGTGTGGGTTGATTTGACTACATGGAAATAGTATTTCTGGGCACTTCAGTCTCAAGAACCAAGTCAAATAGTCCTTGAGGAAGTCAATTAAATGTCAAATGTTTTGATGTGCTGTACTTGCGACATGCCGAGACACCTGTGATGAAGGTCTGAGTAAATAAACTGAAAAACAGTAAAAGTGTCTATTCATGTAAGTTGTATCTGGATCTAGTTTGCATGATTAAATAAGAAGCAGAATATTGCTGACAATGGCATGCATGTTCTGAAAATAATGCAATCCTATTTCAAACAACCTAACCACATAATGAGATTAACTCAAATTAAACTAAGCACTAAAGAAAGTAAATTAGAACGTCCTCGGAGATAAAGGTTAAAAGTGGAAATACAGTAATTCCTAATTTGATTAGGCCCTGGCCTTGCTGATGCAGGGAGTTTGAGCTGGTACTACAGGGAGCCATTTCATCCAGCAGGTGTTTTCTTCCCTTCCATGAACTGCGGCTCACACTTTCCACCTCAATTATTGTTGTTATGAAGCCGTTAGTTTGAACTACCTGCCCCCAACACTCCCATCATCTTGCTCACACCCTCTACAGCACCATGACGCAGCAAGTCTCACGGCAGCAACCAAAGTGGCTGAAGGTGCATTTAAAAAAATGCAAGTGTGTTTGCGTGCATGATTATGCTGGCAATAAGGGTTTATGGGTTAGTGGTTTTAACAACGGAAAATTGTGAGGCACGAGAGAGGTGAGAACACACCCTCGCTCAGCACAATTAGGCTGTGTCCCCACACACACACACACACCAAAAGCACACCCTTGGGTGGCTCCTGGAACAAGCAGACAAGCCTATTCATACATACAGCAAAAAAGGCGTGACACACCTGCAGCCAACGATGGGAAAAGTGAATGGAACTATGGACATTGGTTTGTGTTATATAAACATGTTTTTCGTCCACTTGGTGTGGACACCTGGGGCATAACACTATTCATTGAAGACACTCCTGTTTCCATACCCCAAACAAGTACCACTTGTGGTTTGATTCAGTCCCATCCATTTGGGCTGGTTGAACAATGATTTAAATCAAGATAGCAATGATCCTGAAAGCACTTCCCCAAACACACCACCACACACACACAATGCAAAGCATACTCCTCATAGTCCAAGTCTGAATTCTCTGGCAATCACTTTGCATTCCTTACTTTAAGCCAAGAACAGACATCCCAACAGAGAAGAACAGAGTGAAGAGGTCGAGCACGTCTGGGCTAAACAATGAGCTTAAGTGGTGTGCGTGTGCGTGTGTGTGTGTTTTAACAGAGAGACATAGAGCAAAAGAGAGTAAGGGGAAGAATGAAAAAGATAATGCTGCATAATTAATTGCAAATACTAAGTACAGGTCTACTTAACAACTTAGAAGGCACTGGAACTGGACAACTCTCCAACTCCGATCACTCATATGAGAAATTTAAATGATTTATTCGCGTAGTAAGTATGTCTATATAATAAAGTGTCTCAATATCTACCAAATTTCCAAAAATCCTGCCATAACTTTTTGATATCCTTTGACAAGTGGACAGCCTCAATGGCAAAACAAAAAAAATAGGAAAATTACTGGGCATTATCTGACATGGCAACCAAACTCAATCTGCAGCCATCAAGAACCTGGCTCTTGCACTGTATGGGTGGGAAAGGAAGCAGTTTTGAGAGGAGGAATGAAACAACACAATGGGACACATTATTTTTCAACTGAACAACTGTAGGTCAAAGTGAGCATTTTAACAACCTCTGTGGAGAACTGGATAAAATACAGAGGATTTAACAGGATACATTGATGATGTTGTTATCAAATTGGACCTGTCTGGTTTTTTGGAGTAACTTTTCTATATAAACTGTCCTTGAGTGTCCAGCCACTCACAGGCAGGTTTTGGGGGGTGGGATCAGTTGTGTTTGCATACTAGCTGCACACAGATGGGGAAACAAATGTAATATAGCCACCGCCTCCAACAACCATGACAATAATCTGCGTGTGAACAAGACTTTTAGATTAAATCAGGAAGACGTTTTGATTAATTAAGACTCACTTTTGATAGTCTCCGAGTATAAGTTTATGAACAGGTTGGGAGCCACTGCTTCCTGGACTTTCCCAATCTACCGCATTGATTAATAACGCAGGGCATTTTTCTGATATTAGATCATAATATGACCAATAAACCTAATTATCTAACGTGCACATACTTTCAATAACCCCAAAGTGGGTTGTGGGCTAAAAGGGCCACGACTTAAACCAGAAAGACGACACGAGTTAACCTTAAAATAAAATGGTTAAATTACACAAACAGGCCCAAAACTAGATGTTCTGTCTGTAAATAATAACCCCTTCGGTTAGCAGGTCGCTTAGTAAATAATTACTTAACCTGAGCCTTGCATGCAAATAAGTGACAAACCTATAACTTAAGATAAACAATGGGTTGAAGGCTGCGGAGTCACAATAGATGGCTGAAGGAATAGTTTCCGAGACCGTTATGATCGTTTCTGTTAGGACAGGTTGTGCTCTTTAGTGACACAATACGTTGACTAAACATTAAAATAAGGACACTTCATTGGTACCACAGGTTGTGCTGTCCACGACGTTACTGAGAGAAAGTCACCTGCTGTCAGTGCGGATCATCTTTGGGCTCACAACCACACAAACAACAGCGTGAATGATTATTGACCAACACATAAAACACAAGCTAGCTCTCGTTAGCCACAGTTAACATGCTCATTTTAACAGGGCTGACTATATGCATTAACTACCGTTTAATATGCATTACACACTGTAAAGTGACACAATACCCACCTTTCTTTGTTTTCCTCCAGAATCAAAGTTAAAGTCAGTCAGGTGAGCTAGCTATGTTAGCTCCAGTAAGTCCAAGCACTTGGTTGCGACATAGCAACTTAAGCAAGCCAGCTAGCAGTTAGCTGACGAGCAAAGCAACGCTTACAAGCGTCACTAGTCCTCACAGCCGACGCCTGTCGAAACTGTTTCCCAACCAATTCGTCCCTCGCGAGTTATTAACACCCGGAAAACTCGCTTTCTTTAATTGCCTTTACTTAGTATGCCTGCAGCAAAAGTGTAGCCGCCTTACCGTTTTGCTAACACGACCTTTCAACTTGTTACCTCTCACCTGTCCTTGGGCCCAGGCATCGTCAGGGGGCGCTGTTTGTGCAAGATACGGTCGTCGAGGAGGCGCAGACATGGCATGTGGAGCAACATTGGCGACGGTGAATGCAATGCAGATTTCACATGTTGATAGTTGACTATTGTGGTTGGTATTAAACTAGTTATATTTTAAGCAGCAGTCAATCTTACTGCACCCAAGGTCTTTGTAGGCAGTGCAAAGGAAGAGAGGTAGACTTGCTAGTGCAAGTCCCAGTGGTGGTAGAAGTAGGCCTATTCATATCTTTAACTGTAAATGTAATGTAAAATTGTAATAACACAATGTAAAAATACTCCATCATAAATAAAAGTCATGCACTTCAACCTTGTCAAAGTTAAAGTATTATCAGCAATATATACTTAAAATGCTCATTATGCAGGAAAATGACCCTGTGAGTGTGACCCAGTGAGCTTAGAAAGGTTTTTTAATGTGGCTGGCTGAGGTGGAGCTGTTTATAGATACTTTATATTGGTTATATAGTTCATATCTGTAATTTTCCATCATAATCTTCAAAGTAATATTTAACATAGCTGTCAAACATATGTAGTTAAGTAAAAACTACAATATTTTTGCTCAAAATATAGTATAGAAGAATAAAGTATAGCATAAAATGGCAGTACTCAAGAACAAGTTCCTCAAAATTGTACCTAGATATAGAGAAAGTCCTTTAATGCAGTTGAGCTATCACAGCATCGCCATTTAATACATCTTAACAAGAAAGATGAATAGTCTACAACACACTGAGAAGTTAATCTTTCATTTCCTTTGGTTGGAGTGTTTAAGAGTAAATACCCAGAAGGCTTCACATTGTTTTAACAGACTCTACCTGACAGCCTACTTCATTTCTGAAAATGTAACCTTTGCATACATACATATTTTTAAATCATGTTTCACTCAAATGAAAGGAAAGGTATGCCCACTTTTGTAATATTTTTTTGTTCTCCATAATCCTCTTCTCTTAGCTCAAGAGAGTTTGCTCACATATTCTTCCTCAAGATCCCCATGTTAATAATATGTCAGATCTCATTCAAATCTCAAGCATGTTATTGATGATTTACTTCCCGACTGAGTCCCCCCAACATAGCCTTTTAAAGTAGTATAAATCCTAGCATGTGTCATTTGTTTCTTTTACCCACAGTTATGAGGTGTTCTACTGTTACAAATTACCTCAGCAGTCAGTGATGTGTGTGTGCGCAGATTGGTCAATGTGTCTGAGCGTATCCGAGCATGCACATTTTCTCTCTCTCGTGTGTGTGTGTGTATGTGTGAGGTTGAGTCAGACTGACAGACAAGGTAAAAGAGAGAGTACACTTAGTCAAACTCAAGACTTTTCCATGACCTGCTCCCTATGGCATGCACTCTATCTGAGAGACTGAGTGAACTGTATAGCTTTGTCAGTATAAACTTCTCAAGGGTCAACGCATCACTTCAAAAGGGGAATGGAAAAACTTTGCTTTGAAACAAGCTCTCATTTTTTGAGTTTAGTGCCAACTCACCTTCACAAGGGAAGCACGTCCACATGATTAATGACGCTTGTCCAAGATAATTTAACAAAAGCAATTTGATCAGGTACTCCTAATCATATTCCCTTTGAGAATTCCAAATATCTAAGCCCTCTGGTAAGAATCACAGTCCTTTTAATCCATTAAAAACATAAAACATGTACACTTAAGCTGTGTTTGCTGATAAAAGCGACATGGGAGGTAAGACATGCAACAGATAAATGTAGCGACCAGCAACATTAATTCATGTTAGACGTGCCATTCCACTTGCATAAATCCATGTGAGAGAAACAGAGTGACTTTTGTTCAGGCATTGGACACTATGTTTTGTTTTGTTTTTAATGGAGTCTATTGATAGCACTTTAACAAGGCTTTATTGGGGGGAAAACTCTTCTAGTTTGTTTTTTTAAACATTCTTGCTTCTCGTGACCTCTTGTGCTTTTGTGGTAGTTCAAAGAGGGGACATGGATGATTTAACTTGAGTCTTCTTCTCTTTCACTTTACTTCCTCTTCACATTTACAACATGTATCGGCCTGACACCTGTATCAGCACTGTAATTCCAGTGTTGCATCTTCATTTCTTTGTGTTATCGCCGTCTATCTCTTGGTCCTATTTCTTTTTTCTTTCCTCCCATTTTCCATCGTGGTCTCTAGGCAATAAGTATTACTGTGGCAGGGTCAGAAACTGTTTATTATATTAACAACAGCCTATAGAAGAGCAGCAGCTAGTGGCTTAGCATGTTAACACACAATTGCAGTATAGTGTGGAAGCCAGCAGACTTGTATTGATCAAAGCTTTAAAAGCTTGAGGATGAGATGGAGATGCACCTTACGTCCCCCTGTTAAATAGAGAATAGGTCCCTGGGTGCTAAGACTTGTCTGTCCAAATATGTGCTGCAGTTGTGAGTCCAGAAGTTGTGTTATGTTTTCAAAGGCTGGTCTGCTGAGGTGCAGCAGTTTGGCTGAGTATTGAATATGCTTGACTCTGATTCATTTTGATGTTGTGGAGGCTTTGTTTTGAATAACAATCACTACTTTGTAGTCCTCTATTCCCAATTGGTGTATCACATCGCCAGTGTTGGAAAGACGATGACTAGTAACCCTGTTGAGATTGAAGTAATGTAGCTATTTTAATTACTTTTGGAAAAACAATTAACGTATTACATTTGATTACTTTTATCATAGATGTTTTATTTGGGCAATAAAGATAATAAGTCAAACTTAAATCACGTGTAAACCTCACAACACTATTCAGTACTGATTACTGTCAAACTTTATTAAAAGTTCTTTAATATAACTTCAATTAAGATTGAACATTATATTCCACATATAAGCTTCTTTCCAAACATAATTTAATTCAGATGTAGTGTCTTTGTAATCACCAACATTTTGTTTGGTAACTGTAATTTAATAGCATACTGTTTCTCAGTTTCTGTAACTGATTACAAAAAACATATTTTTGTGATTTAATTACATGTCTCCGTTACATGTAAGTAATTACTCCCCAACACTGCACATGGCACTGTGGAGTTTTCAAATGTCAAAT
This sequence comes from Ophiodon elongatus, assembly GCA_016806645.1. Lineage (NCBI taxonomy): Eukaryota > Metazoa > Chordata > Actinopteri > Perciformes > Hexagrammidae > Ophiodon > Ophiodon elongatus. The sequence continues at coordinate 567,759 of JACSYO010002166.1, forward strand.
CATAAATTCAGGAAAAGGACAGACTACAACAAACTGACTTCTAGAGGTCTCTTTTTCCATTTCATTCCATCCATGCTGTTTGTAGTGTCATTTGGAAAGTACACGTGTTACATTTTATGAGGGTATGGTGACACACATAGCAAGTTCCCAAGTGTCATTTTTGCTATGGTTGCATTTTGCCTTATCTCATCAAGTCTTATCTTATAAGTTGGCCACCAAGAGAGACAACCGGTCTCTAACCTGTGATTTATCCATGTCACGGTGCAGTTCTTTTACCTCCTCAACATCCTTCATTTTCCTTCCTTGACCCCGTCACCTTTTATCCTCCCTCCTTGTTGTGTGCCTCTTAGCGTATCTTATTCTAGCTCTTCCCTTGTTGACAGTGCCAGATATGTGTCTACGCTTGGTGGGCCGTCTCCAGACAGGTTATAAATAACTAGCAGAGTTTTTGCTTCATGTCCTGAGAGCTCTACTTTCTTCTCACACTTGAGGAACCATGGGAAAAGAATCTTTCCCTTACGCACATGGCACTCATCGTAATAACAGACACGGTTATACATAAAACCTCCACGCACATGTGCCCCTTTGCAAGCTTTGCACAAACACACAGACAGTTATGCATGCACATAAACCTTGGTGGCTTATACAATAAGGTTGCAGCACTGAAATAGCAAGGTTATAAGAACAGGGGCGCAGTTTATAATGAAATGTTAACTTACATAACCTGCACTGTGGGAATGCATGAGTACATTTCTACTGTCATGTAAGTATGGGAAACTTGCTGAAACAACAGAATGGGATAAAAGTCTGGGAGAGCGAAAAATAGAAAGAACAAGAAAACAACGACACTGGAGGAAAAAAAGTGGAGAGAGGGAGTGGAAAAAGAGTTCACTGGATAAGCATTATTTTTCCTCCTCATCACATACCAGATTCAAGAGGGAGGGGTTATGTTATGGGTACATAGTGTGAGTTTATGTGTAGAGGGGTGACTGTGAAACAGCATTAATGTGGACTATAGTTGGGAGTCAGGGAGAATTCAGGGGTTGGCAGGTCAGACTCTGCTGACACACTGGGATCAGCGATGGGATTGTTTCCATTGGAAAGAATTCCAAGAATGAGCTAGAAGAGCTATCAGTGACTTCACTCAGAGGGCTCTGACAACAGTTTTAATACATAGCTCGGCACACACGCTCTCACACACACTTTTAAAGATACTGTGTCTCACGCCGGCAGTGGTGTGCGAGACACACTCCATTCCCCTATGTCACTGAGTACTCAGTGACTCTCACTCATCTCACCGTTTGCAAAATGAATGCTGTCACCTCTGACCACCAGCAGACTGGTTGATAGGGAAAAAAATTACTTTCAGACAAGAGATAAAATGATTAAAAACTGCACTCAGAAAATCACTAAAACACGAGGGCATGTTCACAGGGCAAAATGAGATTAAACTGAAAAGTTTAGTTTAAATCTTAAATTTTTTTGTATGACATAAAATAGCCATGTCTAAAGTAAATAAAATGTAAAGTTAGTGGGAAAAACATTGAGTTATTTATTAATAGTTGGATATTTTGGGAAATCTTCATTTGCTTTATTGCAGAGTTAAATGAGCATCGCAGTTTTTTTATAGTGCCAACATACCCCACAACTGTCATGATGATTCACATGTTGCTAAATCCTGTTTAGTGCATGAAAGTATATCACATTACCTTTTTCCAAACTTTGAACCAGTGACAAAAGCACAGAAAAAAATAAAGACTGTAAAAAATATTGTTTTGATGCAGGACCCCATCATTAATGAGAAGCTGATTGAGAACATAGGTCTCCAGGGCCTTTAAAGTCAGATCTTTCTGGGAGTTGTAACTGAGATGACAGGCAATACATAATTTTTAGGGCTTCAATCAGGTTTGAAGGGGCAAATCAAATTTCAATTACTGGTTGCATTACAAGAGTCTTGAATTGCCAAGGTTCCCTACCTGGTTAATCAGTTGAGAAGTTAAGGGCTGCTCAAATGTCAAAATGCTATGGAAAGCTGCTTCAGTGTCTTCCTTTCATATCTCCATAAGCCCCAGAAACACAGGACCACTTTTATTAAAACAGAAGTATATTGCTTTCTCACTATTCCTCCTAGGAATATTTGAAGGACAATGCAAAGTTGAGAGGTGTCTGACTGACGTCACTTGGTTGCATAGCTGGATGCATGTTCAGGCCAATTCGTCCAAGGACTGCGGTGTTCCTTTTTTAACTTCTTACAATTTCTTCTGTGATCTCATGACATTTTCCACTTGGATTAAGGAGACGTTTTTAAGAGGGGGACAAAGGACAATCCTTTTCTAACCTATTCAGAAGGCTCTCACCGGCTCCCTGCACCAAACATACACTTGGCTGCTGACCACAATTATCAGCTGGGGCCTATTAATAACTCTTTATGCTTCATTTTTTCCAGGAAGAAGGAAGCAGGATAGAATGTCAGTTCATTGTTCCCCTTTCAGGAAGTGACCACAAGGCCCTGAGAGTACCACCATGCACAATCTGTCAGGCTCTTGGCCCTCCAAAGGCCCTACCTCAGCAACTCTGATGGACTGTTCCCGGTACTTGGCAATCAAACTTGATCTATTGGGTCACTAATACAGTACACAGCAGCAAATCACCTGAGAAGTTTCCATTGTAACTGATCAGAAAGCAAAAAACTTTCCATTTATTCCTGTAAATGCCCCAGTTCCCCATTAGAGCTTTTCCGCGCAACCACATTTTTAGTCTTGTATCATTGTGGTTAGTGTTTATGGGTAGAACATTAGTTTCCAAGGCCTTTTATACTCTGTACTATCAATATTTGTTATTGAAAAAAGCTCCCTAAGATTGGTAGAGCAAACCAATTTCTCCATAATGCTGAAAAGCATTATTCAAATAAACATTTTTTCCAACATTTTTAAAGAACTTGGAAATGAAAGCTCTTCGGTGCTCAGAAATTAGATTTTGCTTTAACGAGGAGTCAGATTGTGTGTGCAAGTTGAAGACAGGAAGTTGCATGTGGCCTGTTTCTCGCTTCTACATATATGCATTTGATACATGTATCAGTATTCGTAGAGAGCGATGCCAAGCAGGAAGTTATGCTGCTTTTCTATAACCACTGCAGGTGACGTGAGGGGAAAAGGGGTGGGGGGTTTCACATAAAGCAAGATGAAAGTAAAAACAGAAGTAAAGTCTCTTTAGAAGAAACAATATTTTAAATGCACTGAAGGATTATCCCTTTAAGAGACTCATTTACTTCATCTTGTCCCATAAAATGCCACTAACTCTTCACAGCCAATTATTCTCACAGCAGAGTCACAGTTGGATAGCAAATTCAAATGTTTATTTACAGCCTCTGCAATAGCCAGAGAAAAGTGGTCTAAATACAAAAAAAGAAGAAAAAAAAGCGCAAGATGGCGGCTAATCTCCCTGAGCTTTACAAAAACAATGTGGGACCTGTAGGTGACAGACAGGAGAAAGAGAGATGTTCTGTACACAGCCCTAATGCCACTCAAATGAGAATTTACAAAAAGAATAGACATCTCAAACTTGTACAACAGGATTTCATATTGTGTACACGAGAAATATTTTCTACAAATTGACTAACGAGACTTGTTCCACAAACAATAAGTGGTGATTTAAAGAATGAACAAAAGAACAGACTTCTGAAATTGCCAACAGACAAATAAAACAGACATTGCTACTAGAGAAACAATTCAATTTATCATAAACAGCTTATGGCAAACATCCAGACTAATATTGTGAAAGAGTATTGTATTGTCGAAGAATTGAATAGTCAAATGTAACCTTATTTGTGAACTTAACGGTGCCAAAAGTATGCGGCTTTCAAAAAGAAAAAGGAAGACTAGGAAAGACTTACAGTTCCCACTCTGTCTCTCTAAAAAGTCAAACGAACCAATAGTACAAACGAGATCAGTGCACTAGAAGGCCTCAGGGGTTGGCTCATTGGGAACAAGTATTTACACATCCTTCATTGGGTCTGTACATTGCTTCATCAACTGCTTTTTCAAAAAAATACATTTTGCAGTCCTTACTCAGTTTTGCCCTATGGAACAATACACCTGCTTTTGTTCTCAATGTTGTACTATTTTGCCTTGTCATCCAAGTACCATTTGTCACAGCTCACAAGAGGTCAGTGTGATGACCTCACTGCACAACAAGCCTTTGTACAATGAATGTATGCACAAGCATAGCAGGGAATGCTGGTTTATTTTTCTTTCTGCTCATTTCCCTAAAATTATCCCAGGTAGCATTTTAACTGCGAATGCTGACGTAAAGTCAAATAATCTTTTCAATAAGGGGGTTGGGATCCTAGTAACAGTTTACACAAAATACCCACTTCTCAAAAACAGATCACAAAACATTCACTTCTCAGAAACAGACATCTATAGACAGCAGTGGCGATCACAACACTTAACATATCAATCCAGAAACTGAGTATGGACAGTGTTACTGTAGACGATAATCCCCAAGGGCACCACAATAGTTCTGTATGAGTGTATGAAGTCTCTGGGGTCATGACGCCAGCCATTTTGGAGTAAAGTACAGAGCAGTATTATCCTCCTGCAGTGTAAGAGCTGTCCATGGAGCACTGAGCTGCCGCTGTCCGACAGGACATCCGGTCTAGGTCGAGACACACACGGTGGTAGGCATGGAAGGAAATGAGTGGAGGTTGGAGGTGTGCGTGTCTGTTCTTTTCAAGTGTGATTTGGTGAGTTTGCAGTCCAGGTGGATAAATTATTGTGTGAGAAAGTGTGTTGCCGGTATGTATTGCTTTGATGTCAAGGGCAACAAGACGGCAACAAGATGGCATAAAGAGACACTGAATGCGTGTCTGCCAGTTTGTTGGAGTGCTGAGGTGCAGTGTAACCAGTGTGGGAAGGGGAGAGTTTCTCAGAAAGAGGAAACAGAGTATGGTCGCTGCAACACAGCCTCTAGTGCTGAGAATTCTGTGTTGGCTGTCCGTTTTGGATGCTTCCATTATTCTGTGCCACCGCAGCCTCCTCATCTTCTTCCTCCTCCTCCTCCTCACTGACCAGAAACTCCTCTGGAGGCCAGCGAAGCTCCCCGCTCTCGACTTCTCCCTCTGTCGGCTCAACCACGATGGATGGCAGACGATCTTTGAGCTTACAGCAACGCTCAAAGTCCGAGGGGTCTGGGAATATCTGAAGAGGAAAGACAAGGGTGAAATACTGGATATTAATCTTTCATTGATTAATACACATTACCATGCTGTTTCAAGCTAGGAGATACAGCTGTCCCCTGTTGTACGACAACACATGATTTGTGAGCATATTTCTGATCAGTGCCAAGTGTGCAGTAGGCTCAGGGATACCAGAACTTAGTCTTCAGACACCACTACAAGGCTAAACAACTGTGACGGAAGTGATGTGAAGACTAAACATCTGTAATGGGAAGTGGTTGCTTAAAATCCCAAGGGCATACCTGCTCTTGCCCAGCCCACATTCCTCTAACAGCCAAGCTAGCTTTTCACATAGGTACTCACCCAAAAACAAATTGCACAAGAAATCAGTGGCTGGTTATGGGTAAATGAGGCATGTCTAGTGAGACTTACAGTAAATGCTGCATCATGTTTAATCTAAATGCTTGGGAGGGCATTGTGCCAAGCAGCTTGTAGCTGTTTACAATCTCATCCAGTACCACATCACCTACTACTCAGAAGATTATACACGAGCATAATCAGGACATTTCAAGTCAACAGTGAAAACACAAAATAGGTGAAAGGTTTACTGGGACATGATTTGTGTTTAAACATCAATCCCTACAACAGTCAGCATTCAGTGCTGAAAATGTTATTCTGTGGAGTGGGGGGGGGGGGGTGGTTTAGGAAAGAACATGAAATCAGCCGCATTATCTGCATATCCAAGACTGATATGTCTGCTTATAAACGCAGCTTGCCACACTCAAATGTTTGGATCGAAACTGAAGGGCATGAGAGACATTCTGACAAGAGAGATTACATGCATTCCCTATCCTGGCAAGATTGGACATCAACCTCAAACTCCCTGTTCTCAGGAACCAGAGAAATGGCCCAGGGGAAAAAGCCTGCCACTCCTGGTCCAAGAACAGCATTTTTTTTGCTGTTGTTTGGATAAAGTGGATGAATATTTTTAGACCTGCATATTTCACTTCCAAGACATTGGCGGGGTGGGGGTGGAGGGGGGGCTATGTCGCTGTCTGGGCAGAGAGCCGAGTGGAAAGAAAGCATTAGATGAGGCAGGAGAGAGACTGAGACGAGAAGAGATGGAGGGGATCCAGCTGTGTCCAAGTCTCCATGAATTCCATAGGAGACAGATGAGAAGGGAGGAAAAAGACAAAAAGCTATAAATATGGCTTCTGAATGGGACAATTCGTCAGGTTATGAAAGGATGTATGTGTATTTCTGCAGCTTTTACATTCTCCGAAACAGCTGCGTATAGAGCCATGCCAAGTGGTGTGATTATATGCGTGTGCATGTCTGTTCACGTCTAATGCCTGCGTGTATCTCCATTTCCTGGCTTGCATCACCAATCCTCACTGTGCGTCAGCACCAAGGGGAGTTAGGCAGTAAATGACCTTGCCTTTGGACCCCTAGCTAACATGTCATAACTTGTTTCACTTCCAGTGGCAGGAAGCGACAACGCATCAGCCAGGCGGCACAATACAGGCTATTTTAGGATCTTCTGGGTTGCGCAGTGGATGCACACTATACGCCTGAATCATGACATTGCCGTGATTCATTTGAGATGATAATTCAATAAATCAGTAACCGTTTGCTCACCCTTCTCTACTATAGGTCAAAGTAATTTCAGTACCTTTTATAGGTGCAGCTGGAATTTAATGTTCACACAATTTGTGTCAAAGCCCCCGGCCAGCACACATAATGAGGAAGTGACTGGTGGCAACATCGACGCTTCATACAGTTCTTCTCTAAGGAGAGGCTGGGACCTTGGGCATATGGCCAAGGTGAGGAAATAGAGAGTGGGGATGGAAAGAATGGAGAAGTGGCAGCCTTCTCCTCTCCCGTCAAACCCCCCCCCCCCCCCACTCCTCATCCGCAGCTCTCATCCTCTCAGACAGACTCACAGCTGGGGTGTGAACTGTGGGGAGGTGAAGCCAGCTTTTCCTCTGGGTCAGTCTACATCCTCTCAGAGTCTACAACTCATTAGGTTTATGAATGTAGGGATGCATATCTTTCATATTACTAAATTGTAATAATCTTGCATTAAATTACCCATTTATCTTTTAAAAGGAAATGGCCTTTTAGCCCTGCAAGTTGTAAAAGCCTCGGCAGGTGAAACTTTCGTAAGAATATTTTGGTACCCATGACCTTACACCAGCGGTAACGCGGGCCCACCAGTTGAGATGCCGCTTCACCAACCATTAGGCCAACTTCCTGTCCACAATCATAAATGGTCTCGATTAAATCAATTTCATCATCTCCAATAAAATGGTTTAAGTATTAACGCAGGGCCCTTTAATTCTTCTTTTACCCTAGATACTAATGTGGCAGTAAAATAAACAAGCAGCTGTGTGTTTAAGTAGTTTTGTTTCCAAGATGGCCCTGTTGAGCTGACAGTATAACAAAGCTGCTGGCAACACCTTGTCAAGACCACCTGATGGCTGCTTCTCTCATCTCTGGATCTGCAGGGTTGATTTTTGTGACAGGCTGCAGTATATTATAGTTTCCCCACACACATTTCCTTTGTATGTTTAAAGTTGTGACCAACTATAACCTCCAGTGTCTCCAACATAGAGTATGAAAAATATGGAATTTATATCCGTTTTTGTAATGTTTTAGGATTACGTTTTTCAAATGTAGAATATAAATGTACGGGAAGGGAATTAGGATGGAAGTGGTGTTTCATTGTCATACATGCGCGTGTCCCCTACCTGGAAGGAGAGTCTGTCCTTGCTGGGGCTGAGCCTCATGTCCTCCATGGGGGTGCTGCTGATCATCACCTCAGTCATATCTCGGCCGGGTACAAACACTGGGCTGCAGGGTTATCAGAAAAAATAAAGATAAGTTGTGTGATTAGATACTGCACAATGGTGATCATGGTCTACGAGAGAAAATGTGCGCATTAGCCTGACATCCCAAGAGAAAATGTATAGTATGCACAACCTTTTATAAAACCAGCAAACACCACATCTGTCAAACTGTTCATATTTATACAGTCAACGTGACTGTTCCGTGCGCGTTAGACAGTTTTGTTTATACTCAGCATGAACTGGATCCCTGGGAGTGTTGTGGTCAAGATGTGCAATGTATGCTAATGCACTGCAAAGCTGCACAGCTCATGATGTGGTTAGCACAAGGTGGCCTTTTCTAAATACAGGATGATGTTCTCTTGCACAAGCAACCAGAGAACACAGTCATTGTGAGAGCGTGCTGGGGGCGTGCTGTGGTATTTGACCGGGGTGGAACATGATGCACTCCGTTCCATCAGAGTGAGGCCAAACTTTCCATTTTAGATTAAAGTAACAAGAGGTTGTTTATTCATGTTCAGAGCAGTCACTATCCAGCATTATCATAGTAAAGCTTTAAAGAATGACGCGAAGCAGGTCCCAGGACTGACTTAGATGCTGTCTTGAGACATGATGCTGTGCGGCCTTCTCACGCTCTATTTAAAGCCTGGTGCCTGGTGGTCAGTGGCCACTGGCTTGTGGTTTGTGTGGTCACCAGCTATATGGAACAAAGAGAACAGAACACACTAAACAAGAGGCTCACTCACATCATCTGGTTCAGTGGATGTTTGGGTTTTTTGGGGAAGAGACGTGGGGGCTATTCTCGACCTACTTTTAATCATTAAAAAAAAAAAAAATTGTTTATTTTTTAAACCGGCAGAATGGTTTAGAATTATACCGTGGTAGTGATTAAAACATGATTTTAAAATAAGTGATTATGTAAACATGTATCACAATTCACCAGTCTTATCTATTAAAATACCTTGCTTCAAAGTCTGGTTAACATTCAAATGATTAGATATTTTCAGTTCTTCTAATGTTAACAGACAAAATAAACTTCATCTGAAATTACATTATGAAATAGTCTCTGGAATTTCAAAGTACAGCACAGTTAGGTATTTTTGTCTGCATTTATGACTCATACTGAGAATAATCTTCATGAGGCTATCTATAAATAGCCATGTTTACTGGAACATGAATACCTTAAATAAAAAATTGTTTTATTGTTAATATTTTTTCACACTGCACATGAAAGTTCAGCAAACTGTGCCAGACAAATAACCTTCATAAATTAAGCTTTAATTTTGTTAAAAAGCTAGAAGAAATCATATACACTCTTCCGGAAATGAAAATTTTAACTCAAAAGCAATCAAACCTGGTATGACCAGTAGTTTAATAGTGGCAAATGTGAGCAAACTTGAAATGGACATTGCTTCTCCACTTGTGCTGCACTACATTTTTAGCATTTGACATTATACGGAACATTCAGCAAGTCTCACGTTAAACTCAACAAAACGAGTCTTCCCTAATCTGTGACGATTTCTGATCAAGCCTGCAGAATTTTTAGGTTTCCACATTGTGCATCTACAATGTTTTGAAGCACCGTTGGTCACTTTAATGGTCTCTTCTGAAATACAGACAATGTAGTCATATAGACTCAATATAGAAACACATTGAACACAAATTCATCCTGAGAAAGAGAATTGCGTGACATGAGTCACTCAGAGCCAGAAGATCATTAACCCCTATAGCAATGGCATTCATCAATCAGTTTTTCCATCCCTACATTTACACACACACACACACACACACACACACACACACACACACACACACACACACACACACACACACACACACACACACACACACACACACACATCCTCATCTCTTTCATGAGGAAACACTGACATCACAACAGGGTGTAGGGCGGCTCTATAAATGAGAAAATTGAAACACTTCTGGCTGAAGCACCGTATAGTAACCAGTTAAGACTACACGGCATACTTTGGCGAAACAATACACGGATACCCAAAAATAAAAAGGAGGGACGCTTGAAGGCTACACAAGGTTTAACATGGAAAAAGTAAAGTCAGCTGGGGCTGTTCTTGAACTCATTTCATCTTCGAGTGGGATGCAAAGAGGGTGAGGCAGGCATGCAAAAAGCAGCGTAGGTGGGGACGGAGGACTGAACAGTGACAGTAAGACCTGAGCAAGGGAAGAGAGGGAGGGAAGGGAAAGAAAGATAAACACTCAGGCCTTGCCAGTCATATTTCTGTTCGAGGATCGTATAAACATCCTGCTCGGCTAAGAATAACAGAACATCGGCCTAATAAAACATAAAGGGGCACAATGAGGAGGAAGTGGGGGTGCACAAGTAACAAGTCAACCTGGGAGGAAACAAACATACAAGGAGTACAGTCACATCTACCACTTCTAGTGTCAAGCAGAAGAGCTGAACAGTGAGTGGCATACATGATTCCAAGAGAGGAAACCTTAAGTGCTCGATAAGTAAGCAATCTGTACGTGTATGACATAAGCTCAGCATGGACCACAGGTAGTTAACTAGAGTCTACACTAAGAGCACATATCTGGCGGTCACACTTGTTGTGTCAAATGGCCTCCACTGATTGTGTGTGAGTCTGGTGTGTCATATCACAGTAAACCTCTTTAGCTACTGACCCAGTCAAGATAATGCATACCCATTCCTGCCAGCTTCTTAATGCCACATCCAGTCACTGCCCAGATGGACAGCAGATACAAGACAGTCAGTCATGTAGGGAGCATCCACAACACATATCGGAAAGATTAGAGTTTAGGGCCGAAACAATTATCAATAATAAACAATTATTTATTGCATCCATAGAGTATTATGCAATATTTTTAAAAGCTATACAATTGCAGGAAAAATGTATTTATGAACCTATCCAGTACATACCTTTTTTTTTTTTTTTTTTTTTTAAAATCACCCTATAGGAGAAGACAACATCTCCTCCTGCTTTGTAAAACATCTACCTACCTTTTAATATAAGTGACCATAACTCCCAGTAGCTCTCCTTTCATGCTACAGCCATTTAGACAATAGTCGGCAGAAGTCACATTTTAACAGAGTTAGTTGTTACAGTCAGTAAGGCCATCTGACACACTGGCTTCATCTATAAAAAAGGTCAAGATGCCCAACGACTGACAGTCATTAACTAGGCATGACACTGGTTCAGCCACCTGTCTCAAGACTATAAAAAAGGCTAAGGTCACGCTAGCTCCTGTTTGTACTGTAGTGGTGCTGACAGGAGCCCAACTGGCCTTCGCAACAATCTCAAAGCTCAAGAGGGGAATATGAATCTTGTATCATCAACATTGTTTCCCCTCTGGCATCCCACAGTTCTTACTACTATCATCATAAATCTCAGCCTGTGTGGCTTCACCAGCCGAGTCACTCAGCTCTGCAGGTATGTGGGTGGTGCGGGGACTGAGTAAGACCCCCAGTTGTGTGCTGGAATGAATGAGTTGTATCCAGATTCCTTTGTGTCGAGTCTGCCACTAAAAACACATCATGGATCATTTACCACTCCACTGCCTTATGGAAGTCTTAATGATAGGTGTGGGAGGGAAAATCTTAACCATATACATTTTGCAGCATACACCAAGTTTTCTACAAATTCTGTAATGTTAGATGAAATACTGCTATTGTTGTGAGAAAAATGTCTTCCTAGTCACTCAGAGCGAACGCCACAGTGCAGGCATTTAAAAGGTTTAGTGGAACTTGCGGCACACAGACCCAAATCAAATAATGCGCAAACATTTCTAGTCATCCCTTTGAAATAAAAAACAAAGCCTGTTTTCATATTTCTCATAGAAGTAACAATCATAGAAAAGAGGAGCGTAGACCTACTGTAAGTAATCACAAACGAGAGCGCAGTGTGGTTACAGTAAAGAGGTCGACTGAACTTCCTGGTAGAGACAGCCAGAAGCCAGCTGAGGTTTGAACAGTGCTCGCAAAACAATGTTTCAAAGCTAATTGCATATCCTCTCTACAGACAGGAAAACATTCGACAGATAAGAGAGGCTCCAAGATGCACTCCATATTCCTCTGTCAACAAGTATAAATCAACCAGCTAGGGTGCCGATTGCCAGATGGATATTTTAAAAATGCCACTGATGACAATTGAGAGGAGCAAAGTGCATCGGTCCTTCTCCAATTACACTGCACCTGCAGCATTAAACAACAAAGAGTGAAAGAAGAGTCTTACTTCACTCAAATGTTTAAGGATACAGCAAAAGTAACCCTGCCAGGTTTTAAAAAAAAAAAAAGAAAAAAAAAAAGTACATTTTATCCCTAGAATAGCCGACAAGGCAGTGTGACCTTGGTGACCTTTCTGAATTGGCACATGCAGCAACAGTTATCAAGCTGAAATACGGCAACCATTTAAAAATAATTAAATAAAAGTGAGACCTAGACATTTCTTTTCTTCCACCAAATCAGTATCATGACATTTCCAAAGTCAAGGGCAACACCCCACAGAAAATCTCAAAAGGAAACAAGTGTGGGTGTAACAAAAAGGTGTCTGCTTCAAAAGGGAAATCATCAAGCAAAACAAACCACATATACAGTGCTCCATTGTTCTCACCTTTCAGGTGCAAAGCAAACAAAAGTTGTGTTTGATACTTGATTTAGTCGGCTAATTTCTATCAAGCAAACTGCTGCTCACAAATAAAAGTGGAAAAGATGCGAGTACTCACCAGTATATCTGCGGGGAAAATACAGACATGAATTCACACCTGCTGTCAATTCTGCTGATTAGAGGGATCTAATTACAGCGGCGGACTTCGCTCTACTTTTTCCGACTTCGTATTTTTTTTCTCTCTCCAAGGCAACACAGCACGCTTACGTAAACCTAAAGTAACTGTGTTACAAGTCTGAGCACAAGACGCAGCTCCGCAATTTGGTGCCTGTGCTCATCACCTCAGCTGTGTTGAGTATTTAAGCGAGAGGCGTGTGCTTGTTCAGCCGGAGACACACCTCCTCTCTGCACAGGCCAGAAAACCTCAATGGCAGCTCATTATCAGCAGGAGCCAATCAGAGCACAGGTGACTCGAGCCCCAGTCATGATGACGACAGCAGCGACCGAACCCTCTCATTGGGAATGGACAAGAAGGTACTGCATGATGCTATTGATTTGTAGTCTCCAAGGCAACACAACGACAGTCTTACCTCCTCTTGAATGACAAAAAAAAAAAAAACACACACACGCTGATTCGCCTGTTAGGTAATCCGTGACATTTATCCAAATGAGGAGAGAGAGAGAGGGAGAGATCCTCTGCCTGGGTTCATTCACAAATATATTCCAAGGGCAAGTCAATGTCTGCATATTTCAGCAGCAATGAATGGTCCTCCTGCAGGGTTTTTGCCTTTTAATATAGCATATCATAGGAAACAGAGCATGCAGAGTACACATGCAACCAGACTGTTTCATGAATTTCAAAATGATGTCCTCAAAGTATAAGCCCGCAGAACCAGACTGCGTTTTTTTTTTTTTTTTGTCAGGACCTTTAGGAAACAGTTGACCTCGTTGACCTTCACACCTTATAAAATGCCCAGTTGTCTTTTTCCCTACACGTAGGTACTGTATGTACATTTGGCCCGGAGAAAGCAGGTGCATAAGCAGGCTCTTGAGTTTTAAGGGTAGATGGTAAAATGCCAGTATAGGCCTCTACTGCCACCTTGTGATCGACCAAGGGTGAGTCCTTCATTGTCTTATTAATAATAATAAACAGAGAGTATCATTTTGGAGGAAGACATTTTATCAAGCAAATATTTAAATACCTCATTATTTTTGTGGTGACATAAGCACAACATTATAATGTAGCTCACAGCTTCCGCGAATCTGGCAGTTTGTAAATGCCCTTTAATAAAATCTCTTGGGTGACGGCAGATGGCACACATGCCCGGCAGGGAGGAAACAAACATGTTGTGAATCCTATGCTAAAATGCTACACAAAGGGTTTTCTTTAACCCCTTCAAAATCAACCAGTCATTAAAAAAATGCCTAGAATACTTCCATTTGCTGGAATGGTAAAGCCATAGAAAAAACCCCATTGTGTTCAGGGTCTGAATGCTTCACTCAGAGCAAACAAATATACTGTAGCTTCAATGAAGATCTGGAAAAAGCTGATACTGAATAAAAATGGGATAGACAGTGTGGGGGAAAAATGGGGTTATACATGTTTGTTTGTTTTTGCAATTTATTGACCAGGTACACTAAACCATAAGCACATTGTCTGCTTTAAACTAAGTTTAAAATTCTAAAACACACTTTTTGCAAATAAATACAAACAGTTTTCTACATTAGACACATCATTCAAACCTGATCCAAACCCTGTGTGTGCTGTTTGCTAAACCCTGCCATTCAAACACCACACTCAAATATCAATCACCTGCACCCAGAATGCACCTGTGAAAACATGTGTAACCAATTAGATCACTTAGAAATTAGAGCTTCAACACTAGCAATAGGATTCAGGTTTGCTCTTTAATGTGCACAACAATAGTTGTGCAGTTATATTTGCAGCATGCTATATGAAATTGCCAATGACTGTAGATAATAGTGTTTTAGTATATCAGTGTGTGTGTGCAGTTGGCATGTGAAAACAGCTATTTATTTAGAGTTTATGTGTAAAGTTGTGATGTGTAAATAAAATTTTAGAAGAATTTATATAGTTCTGAATGAAATTATCTCTCATCTCTTTTGCAAGAGATGAGAGATATTTTGTACTTTGTGTATATGGTTTTGTGTGCAGGGCTTTAGTACCAGAAATTGTGTTTTAGCAAACGCAAAATAACATGTTCAACTATTTTTGCTTAACACACTCCGAATAAAGGTTGAAGACAGGAGTTGGCCATTGAAGTCTTCAGTGGAAGCATGAAACTGTGAAAACAGTATTGGACATGAAAATGTGATACTGATTACACACCAGAAAAAGATGATTGATGACACTATAAACAATAGTTAAACCAAAGGGGCTATAAAATATATTTAGTAAGCTGTATGAACTAACAAGCTGGCCAAATAGAAACAAAGTATCATCAGTGAACGATTTACATTAAGTCAACATGGAAGTCGGCACAGTAATTAATTTAGTAGACATAAACATAAAGTCCAAATGAGTAAATGTAAGACGAGTCAAATACATAACAATTAGCCATGCAATGTATCAGTAACTTAATGCTTGATGTTGTATTAGCAACAAGTGGCCTGTTGACAGCTAGGTGGAGAATTATGGCTAATGTCAGTTAAGCTCAGTGGTGGAAGTAGTACTCAGATATTTTACTTAACTAAAAGTAGCAATACAGCAGTGTACAAATAATCGGTTACAAGGAGGCTAAAAGACCTGCATTCAAAATCTCATTTAAATAAAAGTACAAAGGTTTTAGCATCCAAATACGTAACTAAAGTAAAAGTTGTCATTATGCAGAATGGCCCATTTCAGAATTATGTATATTATATTATTGTATTATAATTAGTGAGGCATTAATGTACACTTTTATGTTATAGCAGGATTAGCTTACATTACTGTATATACTGTTGGGTAGCTTAATCTATAATAATACATTATCATTTATTAGTTGATTCATATTTTGTAATAATGGTCTGAAACCACAAAGTAACAAGTAGCCAAAGCTGTTAAATAGATTGTGGAGTAAAAAATACAATATTTGCCTTTGAAATGTAAGGGGATAGAATTATAAAGTTGTATGAAATGATGATGCTCAAGTATAACTTCAAATCTGAACTTAAGTACAATACTTGAGTATATGGAAGTTGGTGGTTGGAGATAAAAAGATCAGTGTTTGGCAATAATGTCAATGCAGCATATCATGTATATTGTGATTTCTGGTTGGTGCGCTGAGGATATCTATGCTTATTTTATGTCTCACTGCAGCTTGTTAGCAACAGCGTTGGATGTGACTCAGTCAATGGCAACAGTCATGTTGTTATGAACGGCTGTCCTAATAAAATCTGTCCACTCAGCATAAACTTCTGCTACAACACATGGTACGGCCTATGGAAACTCATAAAACACCTATAAACCTATTCATTTTTCAAATTTTCTTTTACTGTAACCTTGCAATGTCTCATCTGGATCCCTTATGTTGTGTGCAGCTGTGTCAAGGTAAGGCACCCTCTAACAAGAAATGGATACATAGCAGGAAAACATTTATTTAGAAAGATTCATTGACACAAAGTGACCACAGGATGTCACTAGTGTCTATGGAATGGCCAGTAGGTACAGTAAGAGGCACGTGAGCTGCTATTATTAAGATTAGATTGATGTTACTGATCTAGTCTACTAATTTTCAGATTGTTGGAACATGTAAAAAATATGAAATTACTTTTTTCATTTTATAAATCATATTTTGCTTACTGTGACATGCTTAATGTTTAGATTATTTTGGTAATACATACTCAAAATCAAAGACAAGGTATCTGGTATTATTATTATTATTATTGTTATTATTATTATTATTATTATTTCACTATTGTTCTTCTTTTTATTGTTATGTTTATAATTATGCTTTGGGGATTCTTAAGAATATTTTAGGAATTAAGTCATTTCGAGGATTCAGTTATCATATTAAAGCAACGAGGCAAGTTTAGGGCCTGTTTATTGTAAAGCATCAATATTTCAGTTTTTTGTCAAAAAAAACGTATGTGATTTGGTCTGTGATTAGTCCATAAAAATTATGTTCAATGTATGATATTCATCCGCTTTTGCTTGGCCTCTTTGAATACTTTCAGTTAGACCTGATTCTCACCAACATAACAAGTATATCAGCAGCACGGTATGGATTAGGATATTTCCAGTCTATACCGAATCATAAACCTGAGGTGGAAAATCAGATGGATTATTAAAAGTGTACACAAGTACACAAGTCCCTAAAAACACCACTTGCCACATCATTACAAGCGGTGTAATTTTACTTTTACTTTTTTCTTTCCATGGTCGAACAGTGCAGGATTAAAAAAAGAAACTGTTCTTGAACCTGTTGTGAGTGAAATCTGATTATCTGAGGCAGTCAGTTCCTTCTTCAAGAGCTGTATATTTGGAGATTGGCGACCCCCTCTGTCCATTTTAAGTATGTGGAGGCCAGGCCAGCTGTTTTTATTGCTGCTACAAAAAAACAGCTGCACATCTAGGCAGGCAGAGATGCCTCGGGGGAGCAGAGGGGAGGCTTAGGACCGACTGCACGACGTGTAAATGAACGAGGCCCCGAAGAGGACGGCAGTCGACAAGCACCCGTCGTCCTCTTGGCTGCCTTTCGAAGTAGGATTAAGTTTCTTTTTGGACTCTGAAAGTTCCAAGGTTTTTTTTAAAGTCTATTTTGTTTTCTCGTTCTTCTTCTTCTTCTTCATTGTTCACTGCTTTTGCTGATTGTATTCATTGTTCATTTGAACTAAATATATGTGAATTTAACCTTTCCACCTCACCATGGCTTTACAGCTGTATATCCGAGAAGCATCATGCATAAAAAATGTTCACCGCTACTCATTCTTTTTATCACATGCAGGAAATATGTTTTTGTAAGAATCTCTCCTCCCACAGCTCACATCAGTTTGAGTGTTTCCATGTTCTCAGTGTTTTTTCTGTTGTATGTGTTTATGTCCATTAGTGTAAGCATGTGCAGACCTACAGGTTTATCCTGTGTGGGGACATTGGCGAGTATAATTTTTCTCATGCATACATCTGTGTGTTTGTGCATGTGTGTTGCTAAGGGACATCTGATCTCCGGGCTCGCCGCACGCCACGCTTGCTTGCAGGTGGTCTGTCCACACTTGGGGGCCGAGCAGATTTAATATTTCATAGGAGCACAGTACACCCCTGGACGAAATCATTGAGTCCACATGGCCGGCCGGAAAGCTGCTCTGTGAACACTCGGCTGAAATATGCAGGCCTGCCAGCCCCCTCTCCACCATGCTGCTCGCTCGCTTGCTAGGCCTCACAATTAAAAGCTAACCACAGCTACAGATGTTGGCAGCTGTCTTTAACCCATGAGATGCCACTCTGGAGTTCAAGTCTGCCACTACAGTGCTAATAGTCGCTGATAAAGGTTGGGTAGTTCCAAAAAAAAAATTGTGCAAGTTTTGGCTTAATGAAAGATGATGCAGAGAAGGCAGAAACAAAAGCAGACAGAAAAAGCAAGAAAAAGACAAAAAGAAAGAGGAGAAAACGGCAAGAGCTGCCCAAAGCATTTCATTCTGAGAGATTCCAGGCCTAGTGTGCTAGCTAAACCTTCAGCTCCTCCACTTTTAATGCCCCCTCCATCTTTATACACCATGTAAACAGGAAACCAAAAGTGTTTATGACCACCTTGCAAAATCCAATGTTAGGAATTCAAGTTTAGGTAAAAATTTCATCCACCATTCATCAGATTCCAGCTGAGACAAACCGTGTTCTGTATTTGCCGTCATGTATGGAGTTGGACTTCAGCCAAAGAGAACAGAGGGAACTTCACCAGCCCTATTATTCAACAAGGTCAAACCCGATTTAGATTTGAAACCAAAGCCAAAACAGGGCATCTTGAAGCTGTTAGGAAACTATTCCAGATCTTAAACAGACCAGGGGGACTGTGTACATCTCCCTAATTGCACATGTCAATTTATGTACAAGCGCTTGGTTTAGTCAAGCTCCATTACTCCCCCCTTTCTTACTCTCAAGCCGCTTCACTGTCACCGTGTCCTTCTCTTATTCTCTTTCTGCCTCACACACAATACACACTTCCAGGACATGGAAATTCACGGACTGTAGTCTTGGATGTTGCTGTGTTCTCACACAGAGGCACAGAAACACACTCTGGGTCACACTCACAGTGAATGTTAAGGCAAACCAATAACGAGTCACTGAGACAAACCATGTCAGCTCACAGCTTGACAGCTTGTTAATGTTGTGTGACTTCTCCGGGAACAAAGGACGCATTGCAGAAACTCAAGACTGCAAGTAATTAATCCAATCCCGGCAATAACTCTCTCAAATATTTACTGTATTGCGCTATCAGCGGTGAGGGAGACAAATTAAGCGCTCGACAAAGACCTCACACAACCATGGGAGTGTGCTGGTTCAAGAGACTGTGCAAGCAGAGCAGGTGAAAATAACCCTTTCTCACTTCTCGACCGTCAGGGCCTATATAACGTTTTAACACACTGACCATGACCCTTCGGGGACCTAACTACAATAATGCTGTCATCACCTGGTTTGAGAGTTGAGGCTCGATTGTGTGACACAGCCGCCCAGCATCCATGGGAGACTGACCAAAGCAAACACAGCACAGTGAGCATGCAAACTTCTCTCTGTGACGTTTTCTCACATATATGTCTTACATATATCTTAGTAATGTTTATTTATTTGTACTGAATGCTGTTGACATCTATTTGAACTCTTCTGAACCCAGTGCACATATTACACGCAGGACAGAAGCTCTCTTTTCATTCAAAATAAATTGTTTTGGCCAAAGAGACACAACACATCCTCTGAGACACTAAAGCTGCATGAGAAGATCTTTAAAGGGTCAGTTTACCCAAAAATGAACATATCTTTTTTCACCACTAGAGGTGTCTAGCAATGCAGATAGTTTAGGTGGTTAGTTGGTTAGTTTAGTTTATTCTTTCAGCCCTATATATAACTTGCTTTTTAGCTCCTACGTGTTTCAATTTCTTCACAAGCTAGTTGCTAGTTGTCTGTTTGCTGCTGGGCAGGTAAAATAGTGGGTTTAGCAGACATCTTTTTGCTAAAAAACAGAGAGGGTTGAGAAAACAAGGTCAATAAGACGGTGATGAGCTTGTGGAGCAGAAAAACAAAACAAAGAACTAAAAGAGGCTACGAAGCTTTGTGGCGTAGGAGACTGCAGAGTAGGAAGATATGGGTGGGTTTGTCACCACGAGTGACACCTTTAACATTGCATACGTCAGTTAATTTTATTGTTAATACAAAACATTTGATGAAATTCTCAAAATCTGTTTAAATGAAAATAAAATGATCTGCATGGTAAGACACAGCTAGGAGTGACTGAGAGAAGGTTTCTTTTGTTTCATTTGTGTGAACAGACTCGTTAACATTCATTTCTATGTGCCACGTTATCCCATTCTCTCTCATCTTTCTCTCACATTTCTTATTTTTCCAGCTTTTATTCTCACTATTATTTATTTTTACATCTTTGCTTAGGCCTTATGCGCTACGAGGCACAAAAAAAGGTAACAAGTCATTTCTTTGCTTGCCCCTCAGTGGCTAAGGTCAGTGCGCAGGAGAGATCCAAGAGGTTTAACTCTTCTGTAGATGTACATGTGATGTTAATGTTCTGCTTGACCTTTACCCCCTCAAATTATTAACTACATCACAAAGACCCCACTCTGCCCTGACACCGGTACAGAGGAGAAAGAACCTCTCAGTCTCTGCAACTGTCTATTTTGGACATGAGTAAACAGCCATGTTTGGAAAGCAATCATCAGGCAAACAATTTTACAGCTAGTTGGAGGGTGAAAGAGTGTCCTCTAAACTAGGAATTTAGAAAAAAACAAACTGCCTCATCTATTTCTCTGCATCTGAAGGGAACTAATAAAACTGATGCGTATTGTTACTGCATGTCGAAATAAACATTGTGTAACTGACTTATTTAGATTGTTGTTGGATGGAATCATTTGTTTTTTTCTTAAGCCAGCAGCAGGTTATAATGTTCTGACATTTTCGTGACGCAACTTTGGTGTGAAAACACGACACTAATTGAGCTGTGATTCATCCTAGTTTATGTGGAAAGAGAATTAAAAAGCCTTGGTTTGAACCATAATGACTTTAAACACTAGAGGGTAGCCTATTCAAGCAGGATTAGCTGTTTTCCACTTCAAGAGATAAAAGTATCCTGCCCCACCAAATATTTCAATAGTGGGGAGATAGGGCCATTAAAATACCTTTCAAAGGTCACAGAAAGCCAACTTCAAGGTTTGTTGTCTCACCAGTTCTTAGTTACACTGAGAGGAGGTCGGGGTGGGCCTTGCAGAGAGGGGGTCCTGCCATTCTGCAGGTTCACAGGAAGGATGGCCAAGCATGTTTGCTCATGCCATGGGACCCAATGTTTTCAGAGGAACAGCAGGAGCAGCGGAGGGCGGGGGGGTGTAAATGTAAGGGAGGAAGAGGGAGTAGAAAAAGCTCTGAAGGAATCTGGTGGCCACATGTCACCGTTGCTGCTCAGCGCTCAAAGTTGCAGGCTTTCGTGTTAAACATCAACGCAGAGGCTGAAAATAAACCCTGTCCAAACACAGGGGTCGGGTGGTGGACTGGTGAGGACAGGCCTCAGGCAAGACTTCCACCAACAACTTCCTCCTTATCCGTCCAGCTTTGGCCCTGTGTGTCTCTGAGCCTGGATTTCACTTAATGAAAATATAAATGAATTCAGCCTGGTCTCGTTGCCAGGGCGTCAAATATCGATGCTTGGGCAGCGGCCATCGGCATCTTGATATAATCAACTAACTCCAATGCAAACTCATTTGCGTCATTATCAGACAGTCAGAGCAAGAAGCCCACTAAGGGAAGGGAAGTATAGTGGATTCAAACACACATTTCTACTCTGGGGAGCGACGTTCATGTACTGTTTGAAAATAAACGGTTATGTCATTTTTACTGACAACGTTATGACATCACTTGATGTTATGTCACTTTACATTATGACGTTACGTCCGTAGCTTATGTTATGTAACAAAAGGTACTTACTTTAAGCCTAACCATGATGTTTTTTCTCACCCTAACCATGTAGTTTTGTTGCGTAAACCTAACTGCCATGTTTCACAACATTATCCACGTGACAACGTTAATGTTAATCGCACTTTAAAAAGACGGCTCCCGGTGTAAAAATATAGATATTTATGAGATCAAACGTCTGACTGTCCCTCAATTCAATTAAATGATGACCCAAGTCACATGAGTAAATTAAGTATCTCCAGACAGCCTTTATAAGAGTACCCTGTTAAATATCAAAACTAAAGCCATCTTTGTGGTGTATTTATTTTTTAAATTTTCATTTACAATAAATTTCAAAAGGTAAGAATGAATCCTCCACTATCACTTTTCTACAGTCCTTAAAGCTGAAATGTTATATTCCTCTTCTTGTTTTGGTTCTTTTTCAAATATAAAAGATTGCCTTCAAAGTGATTTGAATATTGTTATTGATTATCTGAATCACATGTTGTTTGCGAAATTCACAATATACCAGCCTTGTGTTGTCATATTGGGAGCAGACATGTCTGTATTAGTGTCAGAGACACACAGAGGTATATGTCACATTACCACACAGTAAAACAGGTTAAAGAGGACCTTAATTGCTTGGTTTTTCGTTGGAAGAAATCTTTCCAAAAGCAGACGAGCCGAGGTTGAAGCAGAAGGAGAGAGCCACATCAAACGAGGAGTGTGCATGAATCTGTCAGCAATGAAGGGCTATTACTACAGTAGCAGCACCCTGCCCTAGGGAATATGCTGTCAGCTTCCTCATTAAAAGACTGACCGGGGCAGAAGAGAGCCTCGGGTTAGCTCACATTTTCAGGTTGACTGCAAGTCTGTTATCTTACCAAAAAATCTAGTGTATATAAACACCCAAAACACTTTGAATCAAGCAGAATGTGTATGTGTGTGTGTTGCAGGGAGAGAGAGAGAGATAGATAGAGAGAGCGAGAGAGAGAGAGAGAGAGAGGCCAAGACTGAGATAAACAGCGTATGTGTGTTTGCATCCTGTCGGCGAAATTAGAAACACAAACACATCGGATCTTAAACAAGCTTACCACATCCAACTTCTGCGAGCAATTAGAAAAGCATCAACACAATTAAGCACTGACTCTGACACGCTATGCCCAAACCCCTCACCTTTCCCAATGAGTAAACACATACATTGGTGATAAAGCTAATGGGGCTCCGCCAAACGGGGCCACATGAGGAGTACAAAAGAGAGAGCGATCCATCTCCATCGTGGGTTACCACTGCCTGCGTCCGGCCCGGGGACAGAGGAACCACCACAGAGGTTGTGCAGTAGTTAGTGAACCTGTCTGTCTCCTGTCAGACTGCTGTCACACACACATCGAGCCAAGCATCAATACACAGGTCTATATGCACTGAACGCACATGTTTTGATTGCTGACGGCCATGTCAGGAGTCAAGTAGAGCCTCTTAAAATGTGGCCTAGGGGCAAGGGTCATCCGCTAATGAGTAAAAGCTTTTTTTCCCCCTTTGTTGGCAGGGAGGGAGTAAGGAAATGTGCTCACTAGGTGGTAGGGAGGTGAGGAGGGGGAGGGAGGGGAGGAGAGAACGTGTGAAGGGATGGGTAGTGGCAGGGGAGAGGAAGGGTGAAAGGGCCGAGCGGGTGGAGGGAGGGGGTGTCAGGAAGTAGACAGGAGGGGAGACAAGAGGTGAGGTCTCAGGTGAGAGGGGGCGATAATGATAAACTGTGTTTTTCTGTCGTGTCTGACAGAGAATTAGAGAGATGGAGGAAAAGGAAAGAAGGCAGGGTTGAGACTTTAGTGGAGAGTCAAATGTTAAAAGAGACTTTATTATTAAGACATTTTCTAGTATTGTTCTATGTTCAAACATGTCACTGACCTGACAAAATCATGTATCTTAAATTCAATTCTGCAATATATATAGTGAATATAGTGAATCTTCAGAATTGCTGACTACACCTTTAAGTCTGAATTATTTATTTCGAATACTAGTATAGAATACTTTTGCACTTACACAATAATTGGAATATGCAATTTGTCTCTGTTAAAGCCCTTTAAGACAAACATAGGATTTTGGGCTTTATAAGTTAAACTGACTTGACGAGTTTAATGGCAGTTAAAGTGTTGTTGGGTAGATTGGCCTATTTGAAAAACATAGCTGATGGCATACTTTTCTTAGTTTTCATAGAAAACCTTTCTGTGATCTCCGACTACAACGAGTCGTTACTTTGTTTTTTGTTTTTATTTTTTTAATATAGGGATTGGTAGATAATGTCAGACAAAACCTCTATTGTGAGGAGGGGTACGATTACAATCATGAGGAAAAAGTTATGATAATCATAACGTAACAATTCAGAAAAGCAGTTTTTCGTGTCGACATTACAATGTGAGAGTAACAGTTTCTAATTCTCCCACTGATGAACAGTGCCTTTGTAAGTATGCCGTCTTGTTTTTTTAAAAACTTTTTTTTAAATTTATCAGCATGCTTCTCTATCTCATGTCATCTATAACACTGTTTACTATACATTCACATGCAGTGTATTGATCTTGTGCACACTGGGTGTCATGGGGGCTTGTCAGAGGCCAGACAGCCTGACCCTGACATAGTGAAATTGTTTCACAAGAAGCTCCCTATGCCCCTTGGCTTTCTCTGTGTCCTGGTGGGCCCGGGACCCTGGCAGGGCGGCGTGTATATGAGGATGTGTAGAGACACCGGCTGAGAAGAAAGACAGCCCTTGTGCTCGGAGAGTTAACCTTAAGTGCTGCAATATTTTTGAGGGCAAAGAGAAGCTCTTTGTTCCTTCCACTCATCTGATCTGGCCTTTACCTCTGCAGCCAAGAGGTGTGTGCGTGCGTGTGTGTGTGTGTTTGTGTAAGCAGTGGCGGGCTGTTTGAAGGCTCTCTGATGGTTCTTTTGGTGCTCTCCAGGAAACGTTTGTCTGTGCATTGGATGAGCTCCTCCAGATGTTCCTATAATTCCATTAGATGTGTATGTGCATGCCCGACTGTGTGACTATATCTGGATGTACGAGTGTGCGTGCGTGCGCATGTGCGCGTGCATGTCTATGTGTTTAGATAGAAAGAGGAGGGAGGGGGGCCATGTTCCAATTAGAGATGGATAAACTGTTGATGTAAAAGAAACTAAAGCTAACATTTACAGGCTGTGACTCTGTGATGTCTCCCATTGTGACTTCAGTCTGCACTGTGGCATCGGGCCTAAAGCAGCTTCAGACGAGAGACGGGCCTGAAGGATTGTTTTTAAATTCCACATTATAGTTTCCAAAGTGCACTTCAGTGATCTAAACACGTTTTAATGTACAATCACTGTAGAAAACACTTAAGAGTACTATTTTTCCTGTCTGAACTTTAACTGCCCTGCTGAAGTGTCGATGAGCAAGCGCAAGACTGTAGTTGACCTGGGACTTTGACCTCCCAATGGACAGGGGAGCAAGTTAATATATGACTTTCCTTTGTGAAAACAGAGGACTGCAAAACAGCTAGGAAATCACTCACAACTTAATGGCCAATGAGAGACAATCCTGAATGCACAAAAGGTGCATATATACTGCCTCTGTGGCAGGAGGGTTCATCTCCAGTGAGTACAAGTATGAGCTTCAGCTCAATGACGTTAAAGATAAAAGTGAAAAGGTTAAGGTTACAACAAAAGGTTATGTAGAATACATCGACATAAAAGTGTACAGGCACAAGGTACAGTCTTGTATTTGAGCTTGACGGTTTATTCTTGACCTTGGAATAATTAATAGACGGTTCCATAACAACTGAGAAAACTTCATCTGTCGATGTAGACCATGTGACACTGTTGAAAGCTACAGTCCAAAGAAAGTAAGTGACATTAAGTGGAGACTGTTTTGTCAAAAGTCTTGTTTTTTTACACTCTTGTACATACATACAGATTGTTTTGGTTTTATGTGTTTCATTCATTTCATTTTGGGTATGTCAATACAATTTCTAAAATGTATTTAAAAGAAATTCTGACGCATCACCAAACAACCCTTGATAAAAAGCAGAGTGGGATATCACAGCGTCTTCAGAAAAACAATGCTCTTTTGTGGGAATTAGTGTGGTTCAAACCGACAAGATGTGACTGTAAATCCCTGTGGATAAGAAAGAACAGAGATATCAAGGGGCTTCCCTAAAGACTCAGTGGAGGATGGACACAATAAGTGATTCAAAGGCACAGGAAATATCATGATGAAAATACCTGCATGAGACCATCAAAGGCACGGAACAATGACACTGGTGGTTGGTGGTGGTTGGGGCTTATATCTGACTATTAGTTTTCCTTTCAGTGTGTGTATGTGTGTGTATGTGTGCTCAGGAAACCTGGTCCTCTCAGAGGCCCATGCTTAGATAGTTGTTACATGCAGGCCTAAGCGTGGTGGTGTGAAAGCAAAAGGTTTGTTGTTTCTGTGTGCAGATGTGCCAGTTTTACGAATAACCTACTGCTGAGAATTTAACTTACTTATTAAGATTTGTTTATTTTACTTTAATTTGTCGTACTTTGGATACATTATAAGCTGCTGCAGTTAATGATCTTTCCTTGCATCCCGTTCCTTATCCAGCAGAAAAATACAAAATATACTTGATCTCACACTCAATTATCAATCAATAAAAATAGGATCCAGGATTGTTCTTTGGTGTGCAGAACAATGGAGGCCAATTTTGGAGTTTGAGTAAGAAGACTTGCAACATATTTAGTTTACAACACAATATAGCAACTGTGTTCATGTCATCTTCAGTTAATTGTATCTGATACTGTTATGAGTATGAGTATTCAGAATATACATATTCAATGGTTTCCCCATTGCATTTGTCTTCATAGTCTATACTTACAGTATGCTACAGATGAAAATGCCAAGTATTTCACTGAGCACATCAGTATGTAGTTAGCATTTGGAAATAACTATTTATTTGGTGTTTTTGTGTTAAAGTTGTGATGTTAAAATAATATTTTCAGAAACGGTTTGAATGAAGTGAAGAGTTTTGACCAAGAGGGCCTTAGTTTCAGAAATTCTGTTTTGTAAATTGTAAAGAAAAATGATCCAAATTGGCCCACTGCCATATTTAAAGTGTGAAATTATAAAAGTTTACACAAATTACCTCAACTCAAACTGTCTATTTAATATATTAATACATACTTTTTCCATGTCTTAAATAATTTGAACATTACAATCTTTCCATTCGTGTGTCCTTGCCTGCGCATGTTTGTTTCCCATCTGGCAGTTCTCTGCCGAAAAAATTCCGACCTTCCTCCATTTTTGAAGAGCCACACTTGAGCTGTGACCTCATTTGGACAGTGAGCACCTGTGGAGTGCAAACAATTATCCCATTAGTGCTAAGAGGGGCTGCTCTTGCTCACCTAGAGGAGCCCATATCCCCGCCCACAACTCCTGCACAACTCCTCCATCCTCCAAACAGCTTTGGTTTCTGCCAGCTCCCACATCTGAAGCTAGGGAGTATCTTGGAGGTGTGGTTGCACTCTAAAGGGGGAGTAGGGGGGGGGGGTCATGGGGATCAATGGTGTTCTCCTGGTTGACAAAGCTCAGACAAAAAGGGCCTTCTCTGGCTGAGACAGACGGGCCAGCCCACACACACCTGGATGGCCAGGGGAATCATAAGAAGGCTCAGAGCGCTTCAAAGCCACTCTGCCACCTGGGCTCATCGCTGGGAATAAGGCGGTGTGTTTGTGTGTGTGTGTGTGTGTGTGTGCAAATGTGACACACACACACACACACACACACACCAAAGGGGTTTAAATGTTAAGTCTCAGCGACTGAAGTCCTACTTATCTCAAAGTGATAGATACACACAGACACAGACACAAGCAGCTATACATCCACATGTACAGACCAAACAAACACTTAGCCACCCACACACACACACACACACACACACACACACACACACACACACACACACACACACACACACATACAAACACATCTATAACCATCCGTGCACATGCAGATACAAACACACACATACACACACACACACACACACACACACACACACACACACACACACACACACACACACACAGCTCCATGGTGAGGCTGGGAACCTGGGTGCAGGGCTGCTGTAGGAGCTGTTTGAAGCCAGCTGTCACAACCTGACAGCCTGTTGTTTTAGAGGCCTTTGGTATGGCCGAGGGGCCGAGGGGAGAAAAACAACACCAGGAATGTGTACAAGTCAGGACCCAACAGTAAATCCTTCGTCCGTTTCCTTTCTCCCAATGCAGACAGAGGGGAGCAGGGTCGTCCAACGGAGAGAGCTGAGGGACGTGGGAGCGCCTCGAGTCTCCCAGACGAGCCACTGAAGTGATACACATCTCCCTTACATTCTCTACGTTTTCTCACACCTTAAACTCTCTTGTCTTTTCTTTTGCCCACTCTTGTCTTGTCTTTTTTTTTTTTTACTCTCTCAATCTCTCTTCATCTCCCTGCTCGCTACCCACAGATGTGCTTAATTGTAATTGTTTTATTATGCGGCTGTTTATCCTGTGGCTGTATTCATTAAGAGCAGACACACACAAACAACTGCTTAAGAGGGAGAAAGAAGGAAAGAAAAGGGTGGGGAATTCACATACTCACAAATACATTAATCACACACATATTCTCTGAGTGATGGACGCAAACACACCCACCAAACTGCACGAATACGGCTAACGTAATACAAACATGAACACAAAAACATACTGTCACATCCAAGTGTTGAGTGCATATGGACACTCACAGATGTGGATACGTGACCTGCCTTGTTCCTTCAGGGGAAAACAGGTCTGCTGCAACAGTATGCAAGTAAGTCAATAACATGCATGGTCACGAAACACAAGAGCAGACACAAGACTCTGCACACTGAGGAGGAGAAAACAAAAGCACCACGTCTCGTGAAAGCATCCTGGGAATCGGGTGTGATGTTGCATTGAGTGCTCACCTCAAAGCTGACTCAAATTTGTTGTTTACTTTCCCCAAAGTCATTTTGGAAAGATTCTTGGAGACACATTTGGAGAAAACATGAAGAATTGCACGGAAAAGCCTTTCCTTTGCAGTTCTGGTTCATTGCCGCCATGTGTACGGCAGATCAGGATGTGTCTTATATTCCTGACACATCCTGATCTTTTCTCACTCAATCTTGTTGCTGAGTTTTGGTCACAGCTTTTTTCTCCCACTACATTATTGGAACCTCTTTAATCTTAATGCATCCCTGTTGGAGTATAGCGTAAATAGATGAACAAAACAAAGCCACAGTGGATATACACAAAGTTTCATATGACATGTTTCTGTTTGGGTCAAGCCTCCTGAAAGGGACTCTCCACCAGTTTTACACATGAAGTTCAGTTTACTTTAAGGAATACTGAAAAAAAGGTGGATATGAATGGGGCTTTCCAAGGTCTGTAAATATAACCCTGATGATGTCATGGGGGTTAAATAACTCCAATATATTGTCATTACAACTCGCTTGGTCAGGACCCCTGATGTCACTTTCCAACGCACTGGGTAGCCCTTCACGTCAAACTTTGACACTCCACTATGGTCGCAGTAAACAAGTTAAAAAACAACAACAATGTAACATAAGTATGGAAAACGCGTAACTTCAAAACAACTCAACATCATTTGGGGACATGAACACCGATCTCTAAAACAGATTTTGAACACCGGTCTACTGCTTTAGAGTCCTGTGTTTGTTTGATGCCTTGGGAATGCAAACTAACTGGCATCTCCACTTGGGCTTGGGACTTAAACTTTTTAACAGAAAGCCTGGGTTACAAACTAGGGGTGTAAGGTTTGAAAGAAGAGGGCATTTAAAAGAGGGAACTGCTGCTCATGAATTAGTTTGTCCGTCATGGAAATCAGAATATCTTCGCCATTGGGACACATTTAAACTCTTGTGTCTCTTGTGAGTCCCCAAAGTTTATAAACGTACAGTACTTAATGGCTGAAGTGTCCCTTTAATTTTCCTCCCCGCCCCTGGTCTTGCTGAGTGTTTATGTGGGTTGGGACAATGTATGATGCAATTCTGGATGTCATTATAATATTGTGGTCACATCTGTGGCCTCTAATCTTCGCTTGTTGTCTAATAATTATTATGTTTGTAACATTATGTACAGGTATTAGTTTTACCAGCATTAAAGCATAATAACAGTATTGAAGTAATGAGTAGGTTGTTACAAAAGTTAATTCATTCACTAAGCAATGCTATTAATCATTGTTTTTATGTCTGTATTTGTGTGCGTACGTGTGATCTAAGAGGAGGTGTCTTTTCACACACATACACAGAAGGGGTACACCAAAGCCATGACCCCGGTGGTCCAGTCTGCTATACATCATCGTCCTCAACACTCCTCAAACTCCTCTCTGCGCTTTGAACTGATCATGGTTCACTGAACAAGCTGCTGCCTCCCTATTGGGATACACAGAAAAACCCGGAAAATCACCACAGAACTCTGTGGTGAAACTTTATGGGGCTCTCAAAGGAAAGCCAAACAGATGTTCGAAAAGGACTTCACGCCATTGTCCAGACAGGTCTCTTCTTCCTTTGGTGTATATGTCAAAGAGTGCCCTTACCGACAAGTGTTGGATTACTAACAGCCTTGGCATCGGCTTATTAAAAATATTGGCCTGTGATTTACATTCATTTAATAAGAGCAGATAAGATTCTGGTTCAGCCTCATCAAGTGGTAAATCTAACTTTGTAGCTGTGTGCGCTCCAATGCTCAATGACTTATCAAGTGCCTTGGTAATTACATCATGGCCATGAGATAAAGGGGAGTGGAGGCGGGGTGGAAGGTCTGAGAGTAATATTGCTATTTACACAATTACAGTGATACATCTTGGTTAAATATGTATGCTGTTGTGAGTGTGTGTGTGTGTGTGTGTGTGTGTGTGTGTGTGGTCGGTGAACATTTGTTTCCTCCTTACTCCGCATGTAAATACAGTGTAAGTGATTGTTCTGAAAATCAAGCACCTGAGCCAACATTACTCCCCTTTCTCCTCCTGCCATTGACGGGACAGAATGAGATATTGAGACAAAGGGAGAGAGGGACATAGAGAGAGAGAGAGACAGGAAAAATGGAAGACAAGACAGAGGACAAGAAGTAAAAAAACATGAAAAAATGCTTTTGTCGTTGTCCATGTTTATGTTTATGTTCTATATACAATACAATCTCACCACCAACGTCCATGAGTAGCTGTCCTAGAGCTTCACTGTAAAGGCAGTAAAAACAGGTTTGAACCAAAAGTACGACTCTGAGACCAGCCTGGTAAAATAAAAATAAATGACTTAAGGTCAAAAACAGGCAAAAGTCAAAACCAGGTATATGTGGCAAACTTATCCAATGAATGGAAGTGGGCCATTATATCCTACTGGGCTGATGGGGAAGCGGGAACAGGTGGGAACAGGTGTGCAGGTGGGTTAAGGAGGGCAGGTGATCAGGAATGGTGGGAAAATGTGAGCCAATAAATGGGTGACATTGTGACAATCACATTGTGTTTGGTCCATCAGTACAGTGGAACATTGAGTAAGTGACAAAGTGAAATAAAATGGATATGAAGAGAAAAGCTCTATTGGCGTTACTTGACTCATCAGAGAAGGGTTAAATAAAATTGAATGGTGCAATATAATTAATTGTCCAGTTTGCAGTCTCTGTCAGACTTCCGACGATGGGGACATTTTATTCAAATTAATAGATTTTTTGGTGGAAATGTTGCTCTCAGAAATGCTCCAGTAATTGGGTGCTGAGCCAAAAGAAGGAAAGAAGGGGTCCCTCAGAAAACTCACACCATGTAAAACTTTCAGTGATGGATATTTGTGATTAAATGTAATTCCTAGCCTTCCTTCAGAATGCCACAATGTGACCTACATACAAAACATATTTATTTACAAAAGAGTAGGTAGCCAACTATTTCACAGTCACATTCTTAACCATGATGTCAATCCCTCTACAGGGACATTGACAATAAACATGTACGATTAGGACACTGCATACTCTCTTGACAGCTGCTCTCGGTTGTTTATGTGTGGCCTGTACATAAATGCTAACACTGGGGTCTCCAAGTTTCCAGTCCCATATCAGAGCCTGACCCTAAATCTGAACCCCCTTCCCAGACTGCTGCACCGGACTCGGCCCTTTGGGACGACCGCTGGCCTTGGGGGCTGACCCCTGGCCCAAAGTACGACCCCCTCCGCAGGCCCCTGTGTTGCCTTGTGCAGCCTCAGTCCTAGGGGAGCCATGTTAAGCAACCCACCGCCCCCCCGCCTCCGTCTGTGGTTCTCTCACCACCAGGAAACAGGGGCCTTCTCCTGCACCTCTCGGCTGCAACGTTTGACAGCTAATATTTTTCTGCCGAATCCGCGTCTGTAATCCGTACTTCCATGTAGGGATCCCGTTACGACCTGTCTTGAGTAGGCCAGCTGTTCAAACAGGGTGATTAATTAAAGGAATTCAGTTTGTAAAACAATCCCCGACCACTCTCTCTCTCTCTTCTCCATCCTGCGCTCTCTCTTCCACTCTCTCTGGTTCCCTCCCATCGGACTCCTGGTCCGACTCTGGCCAAGCTCGGTGAGTGGTTTGTCCTTATTAAGACCACAGAGCGCAGAGTTTGTGGTCTCCTTGCATTAAGTTTGATTCTCCCTGAGGTTCTGCACATTAGCAAGACAAACATCACAAATAAAGCAGGTTGAGCTAGCGTGTGTGTGTGTGTGTGTGTGTGTGTGTGTGTGTGTGTGTGTGTGTGTGTGTGTGAGAGTGTGAGCGTTTACGTGTGTGTGTGGTAGTGGTAGTGAGGGGGGGACTTAAGGGAGGCAGGAGTTTTTTTTTATTGCTCCAAGCCTTGTAGCAGGTGAGGTCTCTTGTTGCCAATTTTGGCGCTGAACACACTCTTTTCTCCCTTCCTCTCCATCTCTCAATCTCACTGGTTTCCGTGAGTAGTGCAGGTGCTTGCTATTCATCATCGCCAAGTCAGATTCCTCAACTCCCGTCAGGCTGAAGCTCATGGCGACCTTGCTCGTTCACACCGTCCTGTGGTGTCGGGGCGAAGGGTCACATGGGCTTTGAGCAGCACAGAGGCGGCCTGCTCACACTTCAGAGGCTACATCAGGGGTTCTTTAACTTATTGTGTCCAGGGACCCATTACAAGGGGGAACATTTTCCAATAGCCCCCTCTTAATCGTAACACCACTAAAGCATGCTTATATAATTTGTACTCTTCGATGCTATCGGAACTTTTTGTATTATAAAACTTTACCAATGCCTGTAAGTTTAATGCTAACGCTACAGTCTGCTAGCTAAATTAGCTGACTGCTAGTTATTTGATCAGTAACATAGCAGGATGTGCGCACATCTCGACACTTTTGGCACTTTAATTCACTTGTGCAGTTGATAGTGCGATGTCAAGGGATCATGTGTAACGTAATGTTACTGCTAATTTAGCTGCTAATTTGCTAATGAGTTTTTTCATAGGCTGGCTGCTAGTGTTATTTTCCATTGGTAGCCGAAGTTGGCCGCAAGGTTGCTTAGTCCATTAAGCATGGGACGGAACCCTCAAATATGAAATTAGCCAATTCTAATATCTCATTAATAATGTGACATCAACATGACTTAATGGCTGTCTTTTAAATAATTTGTCTGTCTCTTTTACCTCCAATGGACGAAAGTGTCTCATTGAAATCCATTAAAACCATGCATTTCAAACAAAAGCAAATTGTATCATTAACACATGCAGTCAAACAGGTTGAATGGGTTTCTTGGTTATCCTCTTTGTCATTTTTGGTGGGTAGTGAGTAGAATATAGTCCTGATTTCAAATGCAGTATGGAAAAATCACCCTATATCAGCTATAGTCTTTCTTCTATCCATCCATTTTTTTTAACCAATAATAGATCAACGTTTTTGTGGAATTGGCAAAAAATTATGTTTTTTTGTGTGTGCACACACATTCTCTTGCACAGCTGTCTCATCACAGGGTCCCTAGAGCACAGAAATCCCTGACTAAAGTGCTGAGAAAAACTAGAGGGGTTTGAGTGCTCACAGGACATGTACCACTCTGGTGAAAACACAGCACAGACTTGGGCCGCTCCTAGTGCATATGAAACATGTATGCATCCAGTGCTCTCATCTGTAGTCTGTCCACAAATGTGCACAGATGTTTCATCACAAGACACAAAAGAGGCCATAAAAACAATTGGACCAAAACCCATAGCACACACGACCTTACACATGCCTCGCAATCGGTTCTCTCCATAAAAAGCCAACAGGGAGTTTCTGGAACTATTTCTATTAGAAGTCTGGGCTTTGTCTCTCTAACAACATCTGTTGTGAAAAAGGAGTTGGTGAAAGAATTAAGGCAAGGCCTCAGATAAGGGGCCTCGCTACCAGGGTTACTAAACGATTCTGCTTATGAGCGGCGACTACGCCACCTGGTCACCTCAGGTCTCACATACATCAAACACATCCTGTTGCTGGGGTTGAGGGCGGAGATCCTGCCCCTTACCTCCTTCACACCATGTCTCTTTCAGTCTCAGGAGGGCTGGAGGGGAGGCTGTGCCAATTTCTGTATATGGCCCGAGGTTTACAGAAAGAATGCCCACACTTGGTAGAAATGTGAATCAATCATGGGAAAAGTATGAATTCAAATGAGAAGTTAGGAAGTCATATGCTTAGGGATTTAAAACTGGATAACTCACTTGATCTTTCTATTCTTGTCAGAGAAATCCGCAGTTATTTCCTTCATCTGAGCTAAGCCAGCAGATAGGGGGATATGGAGCGTAAGCCGACAAGTTTAATACGAAGAGGTGAAACTTAAAAGTGAAATTACATCGCTGCTGTGTGGCTTATGGCAGCCCGAGCTCTTCCACAACTCTGGATTCCAAACCTCTGAGATTCCAGGGAGGTATTAGGTGACTCTAACCGGAAATCCCCTCTCTGTGACCGCTGGCGTTTGTTTTCCTTAGCTGAGCTCCGAGATGGGTGGCATTGCGGGCCTGGGCCTAACTCATTCTGTCTCTCCCACTTCCAGATGCCCAGGAGGGAATCGTTAGAGATGCCTTCATGCCCGGCTGGCACCGTGTGGATCGGGTCCAGCTTCTAACATGCTGGGCTGCCTGGTTACAGTTTACATTCCTTCCTCCCTTGCTCCCTCCCTTCCTCCATCCCTCCCTCTCCCTTTTCCATCTGGCCCTGCGGCCAAGGCTGTACCACCAAAAAGGAGGCTCACTATCCTCTGTGGCTGAGAGGCTGAAAGACCTTCCTGCATAATTACAAACAGACACATATTCACGATTTTGGCAAATTGGTGATCTCACACCTTTGCTTTGCTGGCCGCCTCACTGTTCCTCAGGAGTGAGCCAAGGGGCAGGCACCGTCAAGGGGCAGACACCGTCAAGAGGCATAGAGGCTGAGGGTTTGGGCTGGATTCCTGGTCGGACGGCGTAGTTGGAGGGGAACAAATCCTTTTTCAATCAAGGCAAAGGACTAACTCTGTGTGGTGGTAATATGGACTTGTTTTCCCCTTTTATAACAGCCTACTTTGACATATAGAGAGGTAAATGGACCAGTAATAGTGGAAGCACAAGTGAAAAGTGTGCAACAAATATAAGTAAAATTAACAATTAGTGGATATGAAAAGCAAAGGGAAAACAAGAAAGGAGAGGGAAGGAGCTGGTTGAAGAAAAAAGAAAAGAGAGGGGAAAAACATCTTTAGCTGGAAGCGTTCCTTTATCCTGGCCAATCTCGGCTGCACCTGTGATGACAACCCCTTGTGAGCAGTGCAGTGATTGTGTAACCTGGAATGAAAGGAGGGGGAGGCTGTGGATGGTGTAAGGGGCTACAGAAGGGGGAGAAAATGACATAAAGCGTTTCCCCGACTTGTAAATCCATGACAAGACCCAGACAGTCACCCTGAAACCCCCACCCAGTGTCCCCCTGCAGGGCAGGGATGGGAGAAAGAAGGAAGGGTGCCGGGGCACAAATCCAACACGCTCCCTCCCTACTCCTGTTACCCATATTCCCCCTTCCAGCCCCTTTCTTACCCTCCACGCACACACATTGTGTGGGGCAGTGCGTTTCTTCCATTCCACACAAGCTGTTGTTTTAAATCATAATAGTAACCAGACTGTAATCACATTATTGCACACATGGTGATTTTGACAAGTGGTGGGAGTCATGTGCTGAGGCTTTGGCAGGGTTAGCACACCATTCTCCCAGCTGTGAGCTCAGCCCCAACCCACCCCCCTACACACACACACACACACACACACACACACACACACACACACACACATTTACACACTCTACCTTCATCACTACCCCCCTTCCAGGCAACATGTTGCTCCGCTCCGTTCCACTGTAACCTGCATGCATTAGCGCAGCCTAATCTAAATCAGATTTCTGTAAATTGCAGTTACACATGTGCCTTGAGACAGCATTGGTTGTTTTGTTCAAACACATAAAAGGTCTTGTGTTTACGCTTTCCGGACAAGCGTCCTCTTGTGGTCGTGCAGATAACGACTGTTTTCTCTCAGGGGCAAGAAATACCATTATAAAGTTTTTTATATTGCTGTAAAACCTAATGAAGAAAAACTATGGTTTATTTCCACTTGGAAGCAGGATCAATTAAAGTTGGTCCATGTGCAAGAAACATGAAGAGCCGTTAGACAATGACACAGGTGGTAAACAAGCTAAACTGGTAAAGATTGTCTCTGTAAACATCCATCACAGTATCCACACCAACTGACTAAACTTACTATAAAATACTTACTGTGCAATAAGGAAATATTGGCGATTAAGTTTTACTTCCAAATAAAGTTCTAGCTAATCTGGCTAAACTGTCATGTTTGTTTTCTGGAGTCTTTTCTGGAGTCTTGAGGCTCTCATTTCGTCTTCTAGTGGCAGTCAATGTTGTTTTCTTTTAATCATGACCATAATCTTTCCCTAACCTCAACCAAGCAGTTTTAGTTGCCTAAACCCAACCAAACCTCAATCATCGCAGTGGCAGATCAGAAAACACTCATATGGATTGTTTTGGAAGGCGACGACACACAACCTATTATTCATTTCAATATGAGATCTTGTCTTGTGCGCTTTTTAGAATAGCCAGCAAACATGTACACATTAAATTCACTGTCTGAGAACATGTCGTCTGTTATAATGGTGACTGATTAAGAGACCATTCAATCAGACAGCAACTCTCTGTGGATGCATCCAAGCGGGCTTTTGCTTGTGCCCCCACACAAGGCACTGAGTGTGACTGTGCGTGACTCTGTTCGGGGGGGGGGATCCTCAGAGCACCGTGGCTGGGCTTGAGGCAGATGAAACAACCACAGAGCCATGGTACACGCCTGGGGATAACGTGAGAGAGCGTGGGGTCGAACACGAGAGCACTGCTCTCTTTCTGTCCCATCTTTTCTTTCATTTCTTCTGAGGTGTGGCTGCGCTCTCCACCGCACCGCTAACAAGATCAGGCTGCGGGGTGGGCCTCATCCAGCTGGCTCTTTGTGTGTGTTTGGAACAGACTTGGTTATTGAAAATAGTTGTAAGAGAAACTTTACAGCATCGTGTGTGAGAGAGTTGGGAGAGAGAGAAACTACCAAAATAATGGCTTACCCAATCTTTCCACAGTTTAAATACGAATCAGGCAGTGGGCAATCTGTTCAAAGTCAGAGAGGAAGAATGACGGTAGGGTAAATTGATGATATCCACCACAATTTCCCAAAAACATTTCGTTAACAAAGGGGATGGATTTTATTATTTATACTAACAAGGGCACGATATTCTCCTTTATCCGTCCTCAATGTGTATATGTCCTACAACAAGCATGCCATGGGTTTTGAAAATAAAGACATTTTAAATGATGGATAGGCCCTATGGAAGAAAGAGAGAACATTTCTCTCTAAACAAAGAAAGCAGATGTACTTTATAAACCCACTGCACTAAAAAACATACTGTCCTCTCAGTTGTTTGGGGTTTTTGCTTGACACGTCAGAAACATTTTGTGCAGCTCCAAGTGCTTAGATGTTCAGACCCCATCTTTAAAAGCCTGCAGGTTGCCTCCTTCGAGGACGGTGGTCCAAACAGCAGATAATACTCAGAGCACAGGAATCTCTGGAATGATTTTGTTTAACTTTGTCTCAAGGGGAAAATATATTGTGACGATCCTTGGAAATATGATGCCCATATTTGCCTCCTATCTGGAAAACCCAAAGTGAGGCCATCACTCCATCAACTTTTAAGAACCGGAACGAGATAGTCACGGTTTGCAGAATGAGGGGAATAGTTGTAGATTGTTAACATTTTAAACCCTCACAGGCTGTTATCTGGTCTCCAACATGCAGGACTGGCACTGTGCACGCTGCTAATCTCAGATGGCAAAGCTAAAGCTGGTAAAGGGAAAAAAAACATATGTGGTGTCAGGGCAACTTCTTCTCCTCCACACATGAGGGTAACTTAACTTTCATCCAAGCACAACATTAACGTTTGTGAATAATCCATGTGTGCACTTTTATGTGCACAGAATTGTTGTCCTTACCTGAATTTATAAATAACAACACAAAAAGTGTTTTCGCAAGGAAGACGTGTGTGCTACATTCACGTAAGCGTTCACCTGAGTTTTTTTTAAAATACAACCCTCTGTCTCAGAAATGAGAGAAAATACAATGGCTTTGGACTGCGAGGAAAACATGTGTTTCATTGGTTTTGTATTTGCCTGTTTTGTATTTGCGGGTGTATTTATTTCACATGAAGGAGAGCCAAGAAGAGAGCCTATAGGCGAGTATGCCAGGCCCCAGTTAGTATGCAGGCTATAATTTCTGCTTCCTTTGAAGTCTATGAATGTGTGTGTTGAGTGTGTATGTGTGTGTCCATTGTGGTGTTGGGGTATGTAGCGTGGCTGCTGTGAAACATACTTACGTTAGAGTAAGTGAATTCTGGAAAGATACGCTAAAGATTGCATGTGTCTAACAAACTGTTTAGTTTTACTAACTTCAATATTTCAGTGAAGTGTCAGGCAACTTTGTAGTTAGATAGGCTGACGGGGTAACAATACACATATCCTATACAAGAAAAGACTTTGGGCTCAAAAGTTGCCATAGAGACGAAGTATCAACATGATATACTTCTCAAAGGGTGGTATTATGGTGCATCGCATTAGATTGTACTGGTGGTCATGATTCACCCTTTGTGTGTGTGTGTGTGTATGCATATTCCATTTTATCATGTTAATAAAGCACACATTGGACTGAAGTGAACTGAATTGAAAAGCAAGCTGTAAATAATGCTAAAAAAACAAAAGTGGCACTCAAAAACACTCACGTCCTCCACAGGCAGCAGCAGCAAAACTACTTGAGCAGATGGGCCGGTTCTTCCTGTCTGCAGCCACTCAGCCTGTGATGATGGAACCAAAATCTCTGCTCTCAGCACCCCAGAGATAGAGGTGCATAACGGGGGCAGAGTTAAGTGTGTGAGGAACAAATATGGATGACTTTGGCCATGTCCTATGTAAGCTGACTAAATTAAAAAAACGTATGTTTTTCCTCCACATTTTGGCGTTCCATCTACACAAGGACATTTTTCGCACCCAATAAATTTGTTTTTTGAAAAAGCCACATGCGGTTTGGTGTTATTTTAGTTAAGAATTATGTCAGCGCGAACACATAAAGTGTGTGTTTGGTAATACGGAAAACAAAAAGGGGATTATCAGGACATTTCTAATCTGACACCAAGCAGTTTAACTGGACTGTGTCATCCCGCTCCTGTCCAGATAAAAGTACTTTCAGTCAGCGAGTGGTTGCTGACAGAAAGTAAACATGACGGCTGCCTTCTGAGTTGATGATGGTTGAACTTTTTTCAACTTGCCGCTGCGATTCATCATATGTCCATGACAACCGTACAAACAGGAACTACTTTTACTGGTTTCTGAATTCCCTATCAAGGGTTCTCAACCTTTTGTAATTTAAGGTCGGCTTCGGATTGTTATACAATTTCAGAGGACTACCTTCCCAAAAAACATAATATAATGAAAAATAAGAAAAACTAAACAGTGCGATGAATATGTGTTATGCCTCCATCGGCTATAATGACCGAATCAAATATTATGCTTACCCTCACCCATCACTGCCTGCTTTTATGGATCCACA
This sequence comes from Ophiodon elongatus, assembly GCA_016806645.1. NCBI lineage: Eukaryota > Metazoa > Chordata > Actinopteri > Perciformes > Hexagrammidae > Ophiodon > Ophiodon elongatus. Next base: position 607,657 of record JACSYO010002166.1, read on the forward strand.
TTTAATTTATTTAGGTTTATAGTTTCTCACCACAAGATTTACAACTTTTACTAGGGCATATTTCTTAATTTAATCTCAGCATTTGCCTGTACCTCGCTGCCCACTAGACGGCGCACTGAGGCCCACCAGTGGGCCCTGGCCAGTGGTCGAGATAGCTGCCCTACATTATACATATATATAATTATTTTGTATATATAGATTTAAATTCTTAAAGGTCTATTTATCACTATACCGTATGTCATGCAAGAGAGCCAATAAAAACAATTGGAATGGTTAAAGTTCTTGTATTTACATTTAAGGTGTGTTAATTGATTCACAACATCAACTAATGTATTAAGTAACATGCAAGAAAACATTCGACCTTAAAAGTTGGCGGTGCGTTAGCCTTTTGCACTGTGAATTGAAACTTTTTTTCTCCGTCTGTGGCTAGTCAACTGCTTAATTTGCCCTGCAAAAGTAATTAAATGAAATCAAAACACACACTGGTTCAAAACAGCAACGCATTATGGTCACTCAAGACTCATGTGGAGACGCATTCTAAAGCCAGGTGTGAACTGAGCTGTCCACTTGTGATTGGATCGGCCAAGGCGCATATTAATGCCAGGTCTGAGCAGGGCCCATGCTGCAGACTGAATGGCAACCACACGCATATCTGAAAGTAGCTTAATGACTTTAATTCACTTGAGGTTTTTTCCAACTGAAATAAAAAAAATAGATTAAGCTGTTTAACTGTTGTTTTGGTATTTAAGTTTGGGCAGAGAACTTGTAAAAAACAACTTGAAAATGCTGGTTTGGTTGGAAGTCATTTTCTCTTGTTAATGACTTTCCCAGATTTATCCACCTCAGTGTGGATGTGGCCTCAGTGACTATTTACTTACTCACTCGTCTTACTAACATCCAATTAATGTGATTTTGTTGCTGTAGCTTTAATACTTAAAACAAATAAAGGGAGCACTTTTATTGGGGAAAACACTTCATTGGACACCATACTATCCTAAAAAAAAAAGAAACAGCAAACCATTTAGGAACAATAGGGAGAACTTGTCATTTGTTTCGTGCTTCCTGCTGAGTGACACTTAACAGGCAAACCCTTTAACTGGGAACATCAAAGTGAGGCCACCTCATAGGAGCCATTTGTCAATGCCACATGCCATTGTAGTAACTTGTTTCGAGGTAGCAAGGGTTTTTTAAATGATCACAGGTTTCACCGGATCCATGACACATTTATAGGATTATAACAGATACATGCACATCTTTCAATGCCAGCGTAGAGGGTGTGATTCACAGGTGGACTTTCAGAAGGTTCAGAAGCTTTATTTATGAAACAGACAATTTACAAAAACATGTATGAAGTTTGTGGACCATAAAAGAGGTCATACAAACACAACTTAAATAAGGGTATGCTCCCTAAAGTTGAAATCCCAATCAGAAGTACAGAAGAAGTTAACTACACATGTGCACGCTACAAAAGAAAACTAACGAACTGCCAAAAATATTAAACTATGAGTATGAGATGTATGAAACTAAAGCTATGTGTCATAATTTATCTGTATGCTAATATAAGTGCAATGTGCATGAGGTCAAGAGGTCAACAACCTCAATGAGCAAATTAACTAGTAAGTGTAAACTATAGAAAAGGATTTGTGGCAGTAGGTGTGGGCATCACAAGGAATCCATCAAAGATTAGTGCCAAGAAAAACTTTCTCATCACAGGGTCCACTGTTTCTCTCTAAAACGTTCAGCCATATCTCATTTCATGTGAAATTCTGATCAAGTAATTGTTATTCAATGCTTGGGATGTGTGATAACAACGAACCATCTCCATGTCAGCTGAGTAAACCCAGCTCCATTGAGGAAGGCCACAAGATCCAGCTGAAAACTTTGGAAAAACCAAGTCAGTGTGCCTTGTGTTAAATATCATTTGTCAAAATGCAATTTCTAAGGTTAAGAATGGAGTCCAATTTCTATTATTATTGTAACATTTTATTTGACAGTTCACTGTAAAGGGTAACATGGGTAAAGACAGAAAGAGAAGAAGAGTACAAAAAGTACCCTGACAGATTAGAATCACACAAAACCTCACATTTTGGTAATTTGGTGCGGTACCAAGAGCCCAGGTCCGCCAATACGCTCAAGCAGTTTTACGATGCACTTAAACTTAGCTTTTAAGTACATTTCTCTGATTAACATCATAAGTTGAGTGATTTTTATCGGCTCATGTTTGGTCTTCATGGGATTTAAATTCCAGGTTTGAGTTTTAAGCAGAGCATTAAGTAAAAGGATCTACTATCACTGACTAAAAAAAAAAACCCTAAGGTGTTTGAAAAACAAAAATAATGTCCCGATTGAAAGCAGATCGTCTCACTTACGTTTTGCCCTGTTCCCCTGCCTCAGAATAACACCCACCTGTCCCATCGCATGTTTGATATCTTGAATCTACACATCTGTAATCTCCTGAGGTTTGCAACATCACCTCAGAGCAGGCATATCATGGCAGGACTCAGCGCTGTGTCTGATCTTGTGAGCAGTGGATATGTCCGCCCTCTGGCCCACATGTGAAGATAGCTGTTCAGTGCGAGTCCAGATAGTGGCCCCTGAGCTGTGAAACCCCACGCTTGGCAGGATGCAGGGCTGCAGCGATAACTCACCTGTGTACTGATAGAAGGGGAGACAATGTCCCAAACAGATTAAAGGCGAGCTGATTGCAAAACGAGACGCATAGTTTTGCTCGAGGGATAAACACGAAATGGAAAAATTCTAAACAAGCCAGATGAAAGAGGCTATTGGATGTTTTTATCTCACTGTCTTTGATTCATTTCTGGATTTGTGTGTGAACACGAGCGCATGCTTGTCATTTACACAGAATATCAGGGTCTATTCATGTTTGGTTTGGAAATTCTAAACAGCCAAAAGAAAACACGAGACTCATTCAAATCTTTTTTTCCACAGCTCAACTTCAGAACCGCAATGTCAGTGGCACATTTTCAAAACCACATTCTGACATGATATAAAACACTGAAATGTCAACATTGATAGAAGATGGGAGCAGAGCAGCTGAAAGTCTGATCTCAATCTTCTCTTTTTCTCTCCTCTCCTCTCTTTCCAACCTTCAGGATGTGTTGTCACGTAACGGTCTTTACAGTCTACTGGCAAAAATGTAATTTCCAAAAGGCCTATCGCTCTCATCCTGTCACTGCAGGCAGGAGATATTACACCTTATCTCTGACAACAGGGAGAGTGTGATGTGTTTGTGCAGAATGATGTGTGAATATTTTTGTTTATCTCGCCGATAGATAAACTCCAGTTGTCTTCTCTGACGTTTGTCTGACACAAGTTCAAGTTAGTGTCTACAGGTGTCAGGGCTGTGTATCACGTGATAGATTATTTCTGCTTAAAGGAAAACTTCAGTATTTTCAATCTGGATCCCAATGTTTTTTGTGTCTAAGTGACTCTGGCAGCCGCTAAATGGGCTGTAATTTCATCAAGGAAATTCATCACCGTCTTGTAACTAGAAATGTCTGACAACATTACAGAAAGGACCCAACAGAGGAATAAAATGTTTTTCTTATTGTGTCCAAACAAATTTGACTTGGAGAAGGCTCGCTGAAATCATGCGTCACATCCTCATTGTCAAAATCAGCTAAATATTCAGCCATGACGTTGAAAATATTGAAGATAACACTTTACTAGGCTTTCTGTGCTCACACACAACAAACTCTGACAAAACCAGCGCACTTCTCTTTCACTCTCACTCAATATTTCTGTTGTCTTTGGGCAACAAGTCACATGACGCAAACAGAAAGCGAATGGTAAAGAAACTTTTTTTATTTCTTCTCTGTGGGGTCCTTTCCATAATGTTGACAGAAACATATGATGACGATAAATCATTTGAAACAGAAACAAAAACAATGAAATCAGTCTACTATGTGTTGCCTGTGCAGCCAAAGCCTGATAAATGCATTGTTATGCAAAAACTATTTCAAACACACAAATGAACCACAACACAACTATCGTCAAAACTACAGAAGTAAGATCCAAGTAGTGCATTTCCTGATCAGACAATAGCAAAACTGTTATTCATTTTACTCTTCATTCTTCAGTTTAATGCTCGCCTAGATTAAAAGTGACATCTGCGAGAACACAAACAAATAACACAGAACAAACTGACAATTTGAATCACACAACATCCTCTTCAGAGTTCCACGAAACCAATCACAGTGTTGCACATGCAATTAAATGAACTTGAGGTCATTCAATGAGTTAAAGGAATATGTCAGCTCCACCCTTGCAGCGTACATGAGTTTTATGGTATTTAACACAACGCAAAACATAATTACACAATATGTCGTGACATCATTCTCCACAGGCGTGGGACTTGCAGTTTTAAGGACAGTACAAAGTCATGCAGCCGTTCTGAAGGGCAAATCTTCGTGGAGGTAGCCTCGCCGCAGGCTCCAACTCATCGGCAAACTACACATATTGATAAGTTAAAGCACAGCTCCTGGGGTGGCTCGAAGGACTTTGCTAAATCTCATAAAAGGGGCAGCCAAATAAACAGCACTGAACCAATGCACAAACAAACAAACAGATTCCTATTAAGAAAGGAATTAAGGAAACTAGCTAAGTGACTGCAGGCTCTGCGGAGGAGAGAAGCATGCAGCCGGCCTGCCTGAGCCCTGAGTGTGTCTCTGTGCATCTGAAAGTGTTTATGGACTGGCTCTAAGTGGAAGTCATTATGGGACGTTTGAGTACACTTGCGCTGATAGCAACGGTTCTGGGTCCACCCAAAGCTCCAAACGTAGGTGGTCCGGGCCACGGAGGAAGATGAGCGACAGAAAGAAGGAGGGGTAGAGAGAGAGAGAGAGAGAGAGAAAGAGAGAGAAAGAAGGCATGCAGTAGAGAGAAACAGAGAAACAGAGAAAAGAGAAATATGCACAAACACATGCAGGTTACACACTCACGGCACACTGTTTTGCAAAGAATGCATGTACCTTTGCAGATCTTTTTAAAAGTACACATGAAGCCCTTATTTCTATGTCGAGAATGTGGAATATACATATCAAGTCTTGTCATAAAAGTACAATGAGGCTGCAATATTAAGACACACAACCAGAGGACTTGTAAACTTCAGACCCCACAGGGCCTTGAGGCAAAAGTCCATCTAAAGTTCTTGTTGCATTATGAGAAAAACCTGCTATTTCTGACGTTGCGGGGTGGAGGCAGACAGTGTGCAGCACACTGCTCTGATGCAGGCAGCAACCATTTCATGAGCGGTTACAATCTGTTTACTATTGCATGCCGACAACTGGTTTGTATCAGCTAAGTTTACTTAACAGTACATGAAGCCCTTGACGGCCCCTGAGCAGTGCGCGGTGGGTGCCTGCACTCAGGGTGGACATGTTTTACTGAGGTCTCACTGGTCACTGAGACATGGCGGTGTAATGGGGAACAGGAAATACATTTAGCATTGAAAGATGTGCATAAAGGTGTTGGGATGGAGGGTGCTTTGACATGGTGGAAGGGGGTTGGGTTGGCGGTGGATACAGCAGCCACCCGGGCTTTGACACTTCGTCCAGAAGAGCAAACTGAGAATTCAAACATCGTCTCTCAGATGTTCCACTTCCTCTTGTAAATTGCAGGAATTCTTTCATAAGCAGAATTCCTGTATTGAAGTGGCATAACCCACACTTCCTTGGTACATGGGCTACTACCTCCTAAGCCTGGTCTGCGTGGACTGTGACTGTGACAGGACTCTGAGGTTGGCTCAGTCACTCCCCAAACACATCATGTCCTGCCCGACCATACCAATGATAGGATGCCCTGGCACCCAGACTGTGACGTCATACTATGACACACAGGAAAGGATGAACCCCGTCTGGCCTTGGCAAACGGTCGTCTGGGTCCCCCAACCATCTAATTAGGATTGCATATACATGCGTCAACGTGACGACAGCCCTGAACCACCAGAACGGGCGGAGCTGATACCAGCTGCTCTCTCAAGAGAATCCAAAGATGGAGACATACTAAATTTTTCTCTCGCATAAAACCCGTTAAAAAAAAGTGCTGCTTTTGATTTAAAGTGGGATATCAGACACTAACCTGCATAGTATCCAAATCCACGGAACAATAACCCTCTCTAATGTTCAAACAACAAAGATCTCTCCGACTTTTGGGATTTCCTAAACTTACTGACCTCGTCAGTCCTTTTGTGTTTTGGCGTCTTCCCAATAGAATCCATCATATGTCCCACAGACAGCTAAGGCCAGACAACTGCCAGATGGCGTATCTATTTGCTCCCCTTTAACTCTAGTCTCTACACTAGATAGATAAATGCAGGCCGGCAGAAAAAGGGACTTTGGCACAGTACCAAAAGAAATTGCTCTTTGAGGCTTGAATGCATTTGGGTTCAGAGAAAGTGGGAGCTTGATTCAGGTCCATGCTGACAGGTGGGGCTGTGTCAAAGGTGATCTCAGGGCAGACTGACGTATGGTCTGCTCTTCCACTGTTCTTTTCTCTGTTTGACTGTGCTGCTCTCTCCACCTCCCACCCACCCCCCGCCCCTACGTCTTGCTCTCTCGTTTCTTCATCTGTGCGCCTTTGCTCAGAGGGGGGCACGTTCAGAAATGAAGGGCAAGAACACAGACTTCCAGAGAGTTATGATTAATCTTTTAACCAAGCCATTTGTAAAACACCTTGTGAGGACTACAGTGTGTGTGTGTGTGTGCGTGCGTGTGTGTGTGCGCGTGTGTGTGTGTGTGTGTGTATGTGTGTGTATGTGTGTGCGTGTGTGTGTGTGTGTGCATGTAGGTGTGTGTGTGTGTGTGTGTGTGTGTGTGTGCGTTGGTCTGTACAAATATGTACTCTTGATGTTTATTTGTCCATGTGTAAGTGTGTAAGTGTATAAGACAGTTGTCTTGTGGGCGTGTGTGTCTTCCTGGCAGCACTTGTGCAAGAGGCTGGGTGCTGGAATCCATCCACTGCCAACTATCCAAACACAATAAATCTAAACAGGTGTTTCAATATGTCGACTGCTGTAACATGAAGGCCGGACGCTTGCCAGGCGATTTCTTTCCTCTCCTGCTGCTAAATCAAAAAACAAAAGGCCATGATGAAATCAAGATGTCAGAGACGATGCCTTAAATGGCAGCCACCTGCTCTGATTGTCTCATAAGCTTAAACTGCAGAGCCAAAATGCAAAAATGAAACTGATAAATCAACAGACTACTTGAACTTTTTGTATTAAGATGCACAGTGATGACTCTTGGACTTTTTTTTAATACCCAAAAGGCAAATATATTTCCACTGTAGACAGAGAGCAAAATATAAAGGACACAAATGATCTATTCACCTGTGACCTTGTAACCTTTGGTGTTTGGAAGATAACTGTTAGTGCTTGGTGAATGAATTCGACGCAGTCTTTTATATGGATTTATTATTGGGTTTGAAACAAATCTGCAGTAGTGTGTAACCATGGTGCCACCAGTAAAATAAGCTTCCCACATACACCAAAGATCACCACAGAAGTATTGTGATCTTTAATCTTTGTGGAATAACTCATTTTTCTATCGCTCTTTTTGTCTACACTGTTGGATCCACTGTTGCAGTGTAGCTTTCTTAGCATGGGTGTTGTGGATGTACATGTTTTCCCAGAAGGACTCGGATTGACAGACTGATTTCTGCTCCCGCTCAACTCAATATTGGGATGGCAACCAACCCTGAAGATACCATTAAGTTTGGGACTTCCTCTACTCTACTAAACCTGTGCAGATGATGATCACTTTTGGTGTTACTGGCGCGTCAACACATTTGTGCATACACCTAAAACTCCGTTTGATAGTGGTGTTGAATTCAGAACATACTGTTTTATAGAGGTCTTCATGGGAATGTATTCTTAGGACCACAACTACCTGCACCCACAGGATTTTCTGCCGCAGCCACCTGCTGCAATGGGAGTCAGACATGACAGGCTATTATTTAAAAAGTGTTGCCAAACAGTTTTTTAGTACAAATGTGGCGAGCTATGGCAGACTTGCACTATGATCACGCATTACAGCTCGTCTGCCCACAGTCCTGGAGAAAGAGAAATTGCAATGCCAGCATGTATTGCAGGCCAGACCTGTGCAGACCTTTACTGATCATCTGTTTTTTGCACAACACTTCATTAGCCACGCTACAGAGACGAGTTAGGGCAAGCCTTTCTGTTAAAACTAATTTTGAGGTACTCACCAGCTATCATTCACCTTTTGTTCATGCTTGTTATGCTCTTCATTACAGTTTGACTCTCTGTATATGATCTGGAGTGAATCATGTCCATTTGATGACACCTAAGCAGAACCAATTTAAGAACTAATTTGTTGGGAAGCACCAAAACCTGTCAAATTGTTTAGACATCCATCCATGCCTTTCTCCCTTCTTTTGGATAACTAAAACACATTCCTTGCTTCTCCCATTAACTCGTCATCGATTTAAGTATTTTCCTTTCTTTCCAAGCTGTCACAGTTTTGCGCAGGTCTTAACCAGACCTGCGCAAAAACAAATTTACCTTGTAAAATATCTTTTATCCTGCTTTGAACACCTGCAGCTGGACAATTTCACCAAACTAACGTTCAACTACTTTCTAATGAATCTGTATAATATCTACTTTTGTCCCTTGTGACCGACGAAGTGAGTTAAAGCAAGTTTTGTATATTATTCATACCTATTATCTGACACAGGTATGATGATTATTTTCCTTCTTTCTCTTAGTCTCTCATTCCCTCCTTTTTCCCCTCATCCCTGATTTGATGGCAGCCTGTGCTTGTAAGAGTTACAGTACCCAGCCCATAATGCACTCCAGACGGCCTGACTTCCTAATGACTGGTTGTGCTCCAAGCCTTTCCGGGCACGGCTGTGGCCGTGAGCCTCACACAAACACACACATAAACACAGACACATAAACACACACACACCACGTGTTGACCAGTCGGACGGAGTGCCTTAGTCATGTCCCAGGTTACCTCTGTCCCATCCTTCACCAAAACTGTCAACATGTTTTCTACCTGGCCCTTTTAAAGTAAATTCATCATACCACGGCCAGATCCTCCATCTTTCTGTTCTGCCTTCCCTTATATATCATTCAAATATCTCCAATGGCAGGTATGTGGCAACAGGCACCAGAGGGGCTAACATGTGGCAGGAGCTCACGTGAACCCAGGGCAACATGTGCAGTGTGTAAGTCCTCTTCCGAATGTAAAGGACAAATACATTTGTGTTTTTTAGCCCCCCACCCCCCTTGCTGTATCCAATAGAGCGCACCACCAGCCTGGACCTCATTGGGATACTATTCTTCTCTACCTTTTCGTCAGATTCTTGCAGGACACTAGAACCATAACATAACGTTCCTCTAGTAATCCACTATTACTAGATATAGCTCATTCTGATACCTTTTCCCGACAGTCCGGAGGACTCCTATGCACCACCTCAGCAGGGGCCTTTTCCATTGCCAAGGCAACTGGTCTGTTTGTTTGGTGTGACTCTTTAACTCCATTTTTATCACTGTCTGAAATGTTTAATTGTATGTTTTCACAGTTTTCCCTCCTCTTGGAGTCTTTGGGTCAGGGCTGTAGCAACAAAACACTTAAAAAAGGGCAATTTCGAGATTACTATGGTAAGCAAACTTGGAAAGTTCTGTAATATTGCATAGATGAAAGTATACGTTCATGAACAAAGATAGCTATAGACAGAAAAACTGCTTCAATAAAAGCGGTTATTATAAGTCCGACATATCAGCAAAAGTCAAGGCCCTGAAATCCAATCATTCAAGCAAGAATCAAAAGTGTAAGTCCTTAAGAGCCTTAATTTCTCAGGAAGAAATCCTAAAAATACAAATGCATATTTCTAGATTTGTTTGCTTGTCTATCACCTGCTTACTTAGGGAACAAGCTATTTTCACAGTGGGAGAGGTAATAATATCTGAGGTATATAATCAGTATTCACTTACACAGCAAGGCTGTCCCCCAGGGCTCACGGCTGCAGGCCTTAACTACTCAGACCATATGTTAATGATCTCTCTTGAATGCCCCGACGACGTCCACTGCTAAATGTATACAGTTGTGTATGTTCATGCCAAAAACAACAAACAGCCTCCTGACAACCACTCGCAAAGGAGGGAGTGTCATAGTTTATTTAAGCTTAGACCGAAATCTGAGGGAAAGAGCTGGCTTATTTTCTATCTACACTGGCTTGGATGTGCAAATACACACAGATACACCAGTGGCTGAAACAATGCCTCTGCGTTATTCAAATATCCACCAACGGTTTGAAAACGCCGGGCTGCATACGAAGCGATAATAATAGCCCTACCATTACATGTTGACAAATCTGTTCTTATGGTGACATTTTCTTTCTGACACTAATGCTGTTATTCTTCTCTCTACTTTCCACTCGCCTCCACCCTTTTTCATCTCCAGGTGGCTCAGCACCCAGCGAGGGCCCCGCTCTTTCACTGAAATGAACAATGTTGCTTGTGGCTGAAGCCAAAAACCTCTAATTGTAAGCCAGGTCTCCTATCTTTGTCAGGATACGCAGCTGATGCTGGGTGGCCTCCCCACACAAACATACAGTATTATGCTCTCACCTGAGAAAGCACGTTCTTTGACTGTCTCCAGATTCAAAAACGCACACACAAAAGGACAGGTTGTGCTGTTGCATCCTGCCACCAGAGGGTGCAGACAATGTGCCCCCATCACCCCTGACTTCTGCATGAGATTCCTTTTAGGGACCAAAGAATGAGCCTCCGGATGTTGGATCGTCCAAATGATCCAACTACAATGAGCTGTGATAGACTACACACACACACACACACACACACACACACACACACACACACACACACACACACTGTTCCACTCATACACAGTCACATGTTTCAAGATATGACTGCATAAAGCTCCTCAAAGATGCGCTGCAAGATACAAACCTATTCAAATACGTTTTTTGTCACGGCCCCTCTCTTTTGCTCTCTCGCTCACACACAAATTACACTCACAGCTTCTCACTGGATATCTGGGAGAGCTGAAGCAGCCACCCTCTGGGCATCCTAGCTCCCTCAGCCTACTTTTTGAAATTCATTACACTCCTCTTGTATTTATATTCAAAATTGGTATACTTGACTAATTCCATTATACGGGTAAAAGGCAGTATATCAGTGGGGTGTGCCATGAACTCAAACGCTGAGCTAAACTGCTATAGGTCACATAAATTGTTGGTGTGGAATTACTCAAACCTGCAGATAAACATGGAAAATTCATTAGAGCATTGAATACTGGGTCAACTGGAGGTAGGGAGGTCAAAATATTTGGTCTACTGTGTGTTCAATTAGACCTCAGGTCACTCTAGCTTTTCTTTTGTTGAATTATTTAAACCTGCATATAAATATGGAAACTTCATCAGTGCAGTGAATACAATATGTCCAGGGCCAACTGGAGGCACAGGGAGTAAACATACGACACCTACTGTATCTGTTAGATCAGCAGCAGTTTTCTGTCTGGAGAACTGAGCAATATTTCCGCATTTGTATCTCAAGTCTAACATTCTTGCTTGCCCAGTAAAATCCAATAGAGTGAAGAACTATTTGAACTTTAATGAGTCTAGTCAACACATCTGACAAAAAAAACAATGATCAGTCTGGATGTGTTTTCAGAGTCCTTGCGATGTTGAAATTAGCTTAAGTGGTGATTTTGGTGAACTATTTCTTCTTTTTAACAAAAGGAATGGTGGAGGAAAAGTCTGGGGATCATCAATGTTGGTAAGGTTCATCCTCTGGGCATCGTGAATATCTATACCAAACTAAAAATTGAAACTGTCTACCTGCTAGGGGGGCTACAGTAAAAGTCAGGGGATCACCAAACTCAGTAAGATTCATCCTCTGGGGAACATTTATCTGTATAAAAATGTATAGAAATATATTCAACAGTTTTTGAGATATTGCAGTCTGACAGAACAACATCCATAAAGATATGCCGCTATTATTTTAGACTCACAGACTCAGTTGTACTTATTAGTCTATTACCCAGGGCCTTTTTGAATTTGCTTTTTATTCAAATGTTCCTATTTTGTGCATTGTGTGCACTCTTCCTTTGATATTTTCAACATTTGTTTCACATTTCACTGTCTGTGACCCATGCAAACATCAACATGTAGCCGTAGAGATGGTTTTTGAGGCTGATGTGTCATTAGTTTAGGATTTTACCCTGGGTAGAGTCCTACAAATAGATAAACACACACATGAGCACCTTACTGTCTATTTTACACATTACTTCTGCCCTCCAGCGCATACACACAATCCAAAGGGCACCAACCTAACAACAACAACAACAACAACAACAACAATCCTTACCAGTAGTCTCCTCCACCATCGAATCTTGATAACCTCTAGGGCTCTTGTTAGCTCAGAGCAGAACCAGACCGCCACTTTAAAACACACACACACATGCATGCACACACCACAAATATCCCACCCCCAGCGTCCCTAACCGTGGCTGACACATCAAAGGGCCGTGTCCAAGGAGGGAAGTCGGGGAGGGTCTGGGGAATCATGGGAGACAAAGGAAGCGATTAAGAGATAAGGATCAGTCTAAGATATGACATTTCATCCTGGGCAGATCCGGTAGACACACTCCATTCAAGGAAGGGTATATAGCAACGGAAGGGAGGAGGGAGAGGAGGAGGAGGGAAGGAGCTGCAGGGTCTCTCTCTCTCTCTCTCTCTCTCTCTCTCTCTCTCTCTCTCTCTCTCTCTATTCCAGCCCTCCTTGCACCTTTCCCGCTTCTACAGTCTGTGTGTGAACATGGAGAAGGTTCTGCGGTGCTAAAACTCCCCCAAAGTGGACTCCATTAGTCTTGCATCCTCCAGTCCTGTCCACCCATTCCTGCTTATACACACACTTAAAAAAAAAAATCGCAGGACAACAGAGCAGGGCAACTTCAAAGGAGAGACATGCGTTGGAGCAACTCCCTCAACTTATGTACAACAAGCTGCCATCGCTCAGGCACAACAACTTAATCTGTTGCTGATTTGCTACCTGGTTGTACATTTTCTTCGACGGTTCTGCCAAACCAGCCAAAGTTCCTCATTTTATTTGCTCTTAAACAGTATTTAGCAACACAAAAGGAGTGAATGCGAAAAAAACATCCTCATTGTGGGCCTAATTGCCTCGGGGTCGTGTTACGGCTCCGGTTTCACGTTGTTGCTTTCAAACTGTAGCTCCGCAAGCCCCAGGCACAATCCACCTGCCTCTCAGAGAGCCACACAAAGGGTCAGCGTATGAACACAGAGGGAGTCTGTTAGCAAATAAACACTGAGATCCAACTTCGGCCGCGCTCCAGCCAAACACCAGTTCTCTTCTCAGACACTGTATATCAACTATTACCACGCTGAAAGGCAAATTAGGGTTTCGTAAGGAAGAGAATGATGGAATGACATGGAGGAGTTGTGCATAAACAGCTTTGTGTAATTACAGGAGACTTTTTTTTTTTTTTTTTTTACAGCGTCTCAGTTTGCCAGAGGCTTCAGAGGGGTGGAGATTGTTAAATGAACTGAGGGATACTCGCTTTACTCGCTGTCTTTAATTTCCTGCCATATGTGTAAATAAAGACAGCGATGTGAGAGGAATATGTGACACTTTATGTTGCCACTTGATTTTACTAGACTGTCTGTAAGGCAATAAATATTCAAATGAAAGATGAACTTGAAATGGCTACATGATCCATATGTTTGAAATGTATTTGCCTTAAGTCCATGTATTTGAGTAGATTGTGTATGTGAACACTGCCTCGTGGAAAATTGCTTATACGCTTGTTGAAATTAGTAATGCCTGCAGACTGACTCCAAAACCACAATTTTATTTTCACAGTTAATGTTTTGATCCCAGTTTGATCTTCATCAGGTCAAAATATTTCAAAATAATACTCTAATTTCAGGTACATTATATTCTTGGTTATCTTGGTATCAGTATTGACTTTAACTGGTAACAGAAGGAGGCACCTGCTTTTGTGTTTAGATAATTACAATCAAAGGTATGAAATAAGAAAAAGACCTTTAATGAAAGCAAGAAGTTGCTTTAAATGAAAATAAGTTGTAAAATGAACTTAACACTGTGTAGCCTGTTAGAGAGATGCCTTTTCAGTAAGCCGTAGTAGTGCTGGAGGGCCAGCCAGCACACCTGTTCAGTGGGAGATGCGAGGCGGGGGCTCTAAATACAGGCCAGAGGAGCGTCGGGGGGCCGGGCTGTCCAGCAGCCATCTTTTCATTAGCCGTATCTAATGAAACTGCACAGGGCCCGAGGAAGAAAGGCCTACTGCCGGGACACCCTGCCCTGCCCGAAATTACACCAGAGACTCGCCCACAAAAGAAGCATTCCGTCCACACAGCGACACTGGCACTTGACACCAAATTTTAAACCTGCAGGTTGTTTCTTTGACAAGTGGAAATTTCCACTGCGGTCCCTTCCCAGTCGGGGAGGCTTGGTGAGAGAAACGAGTGTCGAGGGGGTTTAATCACACAGTCAGTGTAACCTGACCACAATACCACACTCACACTCACACTCACACTCACACACACTCCCCGGACTCTCCGTTACTGTATGCTTTGTTTGGGAACAGTTGTCAAGATGGAAATATCTGATACTCATTCTAATCACTCAAGCAGCAATTACTGTTATTAAGCTTTCTTTGAGAGGCCTTCATTGTTTTTCTTCTAACACTACTGACAGACCAGGGGTGTCTGAACGGCTCGAGCAACTGCAGATTTGTAACTGTGTACTTAAGTGTGCATGTGAGGGCAAGCACACACACGCACACACACACACACTGTAAGTCAAAGGTAGCTCAAAGAGGGTGAGAATGACCCAAACCCTAACAACTGTCAATCAACATTGCAGTGTTTTTAGTTTACGTCTTTGGGCTGGGAACAACAGTGTGTTTTCTTTGACCTTAATGTAACCAAAGAGACAATGTAAGGCTGCAACTAAAACATATTCTCATTATGGATTAATCTGTTGATTATAATTTTAGTGAATCAACTAATCACTGAAGCAATACAAAGTCAGAAAGCTGTGAAAAATCTGTTTTGGCTTCTTCAGACATGTCTGACGGCTGAAAATTACAAGTTTTGTCCGACTCGCAGTCCAAAAAACGAAGCAAATTACATTTTTTTAAATGACCAGCATAGGCAAAATAAATTCCCATTAAAACAACTTCTGTTCATAAGCCCTTTCGATTACAGTCATTGTTCTGGTTTCTTTGGATCCCCCCCCCATTTGACTTTACTATCAATAATTCAGAATCTGGCTAAGTGATACTGAACCAAATTCACAGAGGCACAAAGATGAAACTTTTTTTCTTACTTATCTTGTTTATTTAGCAGTTCTGTTTGGTTTGCTCTGCTGTTACAAGATAAGCAGTTGCTGAATTGATTGGTTTAGTCATTATGATATCATGGATTTAAAGTGATGTATAGTTTGTTATCCCAAATAAGACAACACACCTCTAAATCCATAACCTGTTAAGGGGTTTTGATCTCCCAATAAAATGATAAATTAGTTTACTATCAACTGAAGCAATGCACTTGCTTTTATGATTAATTCACCTGTGTCTGAACCCTGAAGAGTAACATTCTCCTCTATTACCCATCACTACCCGCACTGTACGCACCCTGTGTCTGTGTGTATGCGTTTTGTGCCTGTGACCCAGAGGTCAAAGTATTCCATCGATGACAGCCTTATCCCCTCAAATGCACCGTGGAGCGTCCCGGCTGCCATGTGCTAGCTTCGAGGTGTGCTGCGATGAGTGGAGATGAGTCACAGACAGGGGTGAGAGGAGGTGTCACACAGATAACCCCTACAGATGGACAGCGGCAAGGGTCTAAGGTTTCAGACCTGTGTGTGGATGTGCGTGCGTGTCTTTGTGTAAAAATGATATACCCTGAAAAAAAAGGCTATAGGAAAGAATGTGTGTGTGTTTGTGTGTGTGTGTGTGTGTGTGTGTCTATGCATGTGTGTGGAAGTATGAGTGGGAGAGTGAAACAAGAGGCCGTGACCTCGAGCAGCACTGACATGAGCTATCATCACAATAGCCCCTCCTGATTCACGACCAAACAGAGAGAGCAGAACATAAGAGCGTCGACTAACTCTTTCCAGTTTGGGACTGTAGCACAGCACAGCGTGACGCATCCTATCCCCAATACATGGTCCATAAACACTTGGTTGTGTACAGTAGAGTATCCTTGCTGTTTTTCTTTTTCTTTCAGGGTCAGTTCACTCAAACCACATTTGTTTTTAATTCTAGTGGTATCTAGTACTGTAGTAATAGTTTTGATTTTATTTGCAGATGTGTTGAGATCTCCACTGCTGTTCATAACTTTTACAATGGAGGTGAGCAGAATTTCCTTTGTGGTGTTCCCGGCATGTACTGTACATATGATATTTGAAAAATTCAAGAGCAGCATGCGCTTGCAGAAACAATGCCCCAGTTACTCAGGATGATCCCAAGACCTCACTCTGGACAGTTTTCTTCGGAATTTCTTGTGTGGGTATCTCAAAACTTAGGCAACCAACAAATTGTGCATTACCACCATTATCTGCGAAGGATTTGATGATAGATTAATAAAAGTATGCTTAGTCTGAGCAGAGTATACTTCTGTTCTATTACCTCTGATCACTTATTTTCATTTTAATTCAGTTGAACAACAACAGGGGTTTGGATATCTAAAAAGGATTAGGCAACACAAGTTATTATCAAATGATTGAACTATAATAGTTAACATGTACAGTAACGACGCACATTTGTGACTTACCACCCCTGGCTGCCATTGTAAAACATTAAAGTATCCTCAAGGTGGAGGGACCTTAAATGTATGTAGCACTAGTTAACAAAACCAAAGTTAAAAATTAAAGGAATAGTGTAGATTTTTGTTACATGAGGTTGTACAACTCACCAATGAGCCAGATTTTAAGCTACAACAATATTAGCCATAATAAGTTTTAATCTTCTTTCTGCCGGTAGATACTTCTGCCAGGTCTCTCAGGAAGTTGGAACTACTTTTTTTGACTAGTCACATATCTCATTTCCATTGGTAAAGATTTTGTTTAATATCTGGTAACTCTGAGGAAGATTTCAGCTATAGAGGTATGGAGTGCACACATTCCAACAAGGCAATGCAAGAGAGGATCATCTTCCTTTGTTCTTGCAGGGAGGTTTACTGTCTATAAACACTTGGCTTTTACGGTGGTACGTCCAAATAAAAACGTTTTGAAGACTTCACCCAGTCAATTAGTCGAACAGTGTCAATAGACCTGCTGCATAATGACTCACCTGTAATTGCGTGAGAACGAGCACTTACAGGAGACTGAATGGCACGTAACATAGTAATGACAAAGCCCTCAATCTGCTCTTAAGGACTCATTCTGTAATTGACAACAACCCCCCTCCTGCATCCCTTCACACTCCCTCACACACGCTCACATGTATCTCTCTATTTCCTGAGGTGCTTATAATCACATGGCTGATGACACTCAGTGAAGCATATGGGACTTGAGCCATGATGCTGCGAAACACAAACTTTGAGGGCCCGACTCGAGGCTGGCAGGCTCACTGGGCGTGCTGAGCGTATGTAAACGTCCCTCTCTGGGCCTTTTAATAAACACGCTTTGTGAAGGGTAGTGGGATAATGAACAGGCCAGACAATTACCATAACTGGCTGATGTTATCTCAACTTCAGGGGGAGATCAGTTGAAATGTTGTAATTGCACTGTCAAGCTGCTGAAAAGACACCCCGCCCCCACCCGTTCTTCTTCCTGAACACACACATACATATACCCCCCCCCCCCCCCCCCCCCTTCTCCTCTGCTTTCAGCCACTTCAAAATGAAATTCTTCTCCGTCTTCTCCCCCTTTAGCAGTCTCCCTCGTTTTTGACGCTGATATGCAGGCATCAAAGAGAAGCCCAGCGGCCATTAGAGGGCCTGAGGGCCTGCGCATGTTCCAGTAGGAAAAAAAACGAACAAACCTGACTTGTCATAAAAATAAATCACCTAATGTTGTAACTATTTCATTTGACACAACTCAAGAAATGGTTAAAAAAAACAACATTTTCTATTTTTGACCAATTTACCAGAATTTGTAGCTAAAAAAAAAAAAAAAAACATGTTTAAAGCTTTGTAATTATTTAGATCTGGGCCCTGTACAGACATGATGATGTACAGGGCACTCTCTGGAAAACAATACACAGCCAGCGTCTCCCAGCAGTTCAAAGGAGTCCCTCTCTCTAAACATTATCATATAATTTGGGCCAGCCGTCAGCTTGTAAATAAGTGATGTAGAAGCCTATTGTGTGATGGGGCACAGGTTGGAGACAGGCGTCTTTGCTCTGTCGGCATGAGCCGCTGGAGACAAAGGCAGGAGACAGAGCGTCTAACCTTTGATTCTTCTGAGGACTCAGCCGCCTTGTATCAGGGCAGGACGCATCGGCCACAATCATGCCCCCAATGTGGGGACGTCAAGAACAATAGAATCACTCTCTCACAGTCGGGCTCAACAACCCACCCCGACTGCAATTGGATTAGCGAGTGTCCAACCACCACATGTTAGCCTAATTGACATAAAAGTGAAATTTGAGAACAATAAGGCCTTAACCCATGAAGGCCTACTGGCTTTGAAATGGCATACTATTTCTGTAACAGCTTCTGTCATTGAAAATGGCTTGAAAAATGAGAAAACGCTGACCCACAGGGTGATTATTTCCACTATTTGTCTTTCTTTGATGAAGTGTGAATCATTCAAAGTTGGTGAGATGTTAGATAATAGAACAGACTATTTGGGAAAGACAGTGCATACAAAATATTTCTCTGCTTATATATCACTTTCAGCTAAAAAGTGATTTGAACACATTTAAAATTCCAACTGGAAAATGTTAGGCTTAGGATTTAAATCAAAATTCATATTTACACAGTAATAGATAATTACTGTCTTTTATTTTTTACAACCGCCTTATAGTAGATAATTAATAAAGTTAGAGATATTTTACAAGGTAAAATGGATTTAGGGTCTTATTAAAATGTGTTAATGCAGTGCTCTAATTTACGCAAATAGACAAAGGGTGCATCTTGTGATCTGCTGTAATCTGTTATTGGAGGCAATTCAAGTTTTTTATTTTTTTCTTCAAAATGTATATCATATGAAAGCAATAAATATTACCAGTAAATAAACTTTACTTTTTAGACTGTTTTTACTATTTTCTCAATAAAAAAACCTTATACAATCTAATGTACATTATGAAAAGTTGTACAGCTTTTTATGTTTAAAATAAGGACTCAATTTATTTTTAATATGTAGATATAAATATATATATTTTGTCAAAATATATGATCATATTGTCGAAGAAACAAAAAAAAAGTGAGACAAACATACACCTCAACATAAAAGTTATAAATAAGGGTCCAAGTGAACATTTTTGGGAGTAAAGACCTTCTGACTTGTTTTTTTGCGTCCATGTTGCTTTTCTCATGGCTGCTGTCCAAGTTCTTGTTAGTCTGTTTGTTAGCGGCAGCCGCAGCCCTCCACTACCATTTCCTGGTAGTTTTTTAGGACCACCTTGTCATGTTCGTCTAGGTAGAGCATGGAGATGGCGCTGAGCTCTGTTGGCACGCAGCAGGCCTTGGGAATGTTGTTGTTCACAGAGTTCACCAGTGTCTGAACAATGGCATGGTTGGTTGAGTTCAGATGATCCGCCAGAGGAAAGGGACATTCCCCGTGGCAGTAATAGGCCTGGTAACCAGGGGGCGCCACTATCCAGTCATTCCAGCCTACATCGCTGAAGTCCACATATAGTGCGTGGCGCCGGCAGTTGCGGTTGCGTTTACGGCCCCTCTGCTTGGGGCTGCGCTTGGTCCGGCGGGTCAGCGGGTGACCCTTCCCATCATGGCCAAAGGTAACCAGGAGGGGGCGTAGCTGCTCCCAGTCCTCGCCAGGCTCCCGGTGTAGCGAGCGGCTGACGCGGACGTGTCGGCCCTGGTGGCGTGGCGTCTGGTTGAGGTGCAGAACCTCAACTGCCAGCCCATAATTTGGGAGGCTCTCACGAGTCCAACGCAGCACCGCTGGGCTCACATCAAAGCTCTCCCAGCGTGACGCGTTGTGGCGCACAAGCCGCGTATCCAAGAGCTGCGTGATTAGCTGCCCTGGCCGCGGGGGCTTCAGCACCTCGTACACATTTATCCGGTGAAGCCCCTGGTCGTCTGAGAAGGCGTCAGCAATGGCCTCATCAATCTGATGACGGTAGAGCCTCAGTTCGGCTGAAGAGAGCAGCTCGTCCTCTGGAATGCTGCTGAGGTTGAACAGGAAGCGAAGGGGCGCGGTTTCTCCATCATCCAGATCATGCACCCGCTCCATGTGCTCTGAAAAGAAGCGAGATAAATGAGGGACAATTGATTAGCTGCATAATTCATTCACGTCAATTTATGCAATGTGTAGAAGTTAAACTCACAACTTTACTACATGTGTACATCTTATATATTCAAAATTATTAATATTAAGTTTCCATGAAGATGCTGAACAATTGTGATCTTTGTCCTCCAAACAGCACCAACAACTAAAACTATAAAACTAAACTCCCACTTCCTCACTCTAGCCGGCTTAATTGACACAAAAGAATGTACATTTTCAAGGCCTCTGGGTTGTTCAGGAATATAAATATACAGTGTCCACGCTTCCTTATCTATCTATAAGGATTATCCTGCCCTTCTCTCAATGCCTTTCTCTGAGCACTTTGCTGAAACATGCATTACAAGGAGGGTGGTGATTAACGTACCAGAGCTACAGTATAAACACAGTGGAGGTACCCTGTTCCACGCTCAGTCTGCAGATTTCTGGCAAGATCACCATTGTTGGGGAAAGGAATGTTGTGTCTACTATTTTCCTGCTCAATCCACCCCTGTTATTTCACACCCAGGCCCTAATCTTACCCAGGTGGTTCTCATTATTAAAACCTGCTGTGTTTTTGATTAGCTCTGCAGTTTGTTCACTTAAGACGTTTATCATTTTCATCATGAATAATCATTAAGGAGTCAGACAATACAATAGAATCTCATTTATCTAAAGCCCATGGGAAAGGAGGTATTGCGAGGGAATGCAATGTATTCAAATCCTTAACCAAAGCTTATTCACAATGTGAAACACCCTCGCATGTACTCCATGCTTTGTAGTTTCATTCACAGGGAGATGTCACCTGTTACACACGGCCAATAAGAACACATCTGTCTTGCTGCTGATGAAAGGATACATGTTTTACCTGTCCTGTAAACATGTCCCCTCTCCTAACTGTCCATGTGCTGCAGATTGTAATCACTCACAGTGTTTTGGACAGATAAGTCAACTGAATCACACTATCGCACAATGGTGCTTCCACGAAAGCGAGCACTCCCACTCAGAAGGCCTCAAAGCGTGTTATTAACATAGTTTCGCAGAGGAGAAGGAGAAGGAGGGTAATTGCCTGTACACATACATGCGTGCACACACACAGTGCAATACAGGCCACAGTTCCTACTCCAGAGGCGGTGCTCTTTTCGTTGGTACTATTAGTAGTGTGTTTGACAAGCCCCATTAAGCCTGACTCATCCCTCCTTACTCACTCCTCCCTCTAAGGTCGAGATGTTCTGTAGCCCTAAAGCTCCACGGTTTTCTCAGTTCACTACGCTACAAGATCGCTTCCCCACTCGCTAAGTCTCCTACATCGCCTCTGTCTCTCTGCTAAATATCGCTTTCAAGTCTTTATCCAACCGTTTCAGTCTGGCTTTCCAAACTCGACTTACATTTAACAGATCGGGTACCCTGGATCTTTTCAGAGCCTTATTGAAACCTCTGCATTTGTCACTAAAACAAAGCAGATCCAAGTCACAATAAACAGAAACCCTTCTAACGTTCCAGTCTTTCTATCACACCAGCTTCTGAGACTGTTTTTCCATTTCTACAGAGAGTAGAGTGGCAGCGTCTGCTCTCAGCACCCACATTGTTGGCAGTAGGGGCTTTATTTAGAAGGCTGCAGAGTAGCATTAAAGATAATTGCACGTTGAGGAAGGTCCTTCTAAAAGAGCCCTCCATATAAACTGGAGACATGAGAGAGGAGCACACTCCAATTCCAGGCCAAGACCGGGCTTTTTTAAGCAATGTTCTTCTGGGTGGGGTGAGAAGTGTAAGTCAGTAATATGAAGGCATGCTTTTCCTACAGCTGCTGACCAAACATGCAGCGTTTTTTTTCAAATGAGGCTCTTGAGAGCTTGTCTAGCAGATTTTTTTTTTCGCCGCTCTGTAGACAGTGTTTGGTGACCACATCCTTAGATTCCTTGGTTATGGTGAAATGGGTGGAGCTGCCTTATAATCATGTTTAGTGTGATGTAGGACATGTTTTTTTTACACTGAATACTTAGCAGTCCTCGCCCATGCTAATGAAATACATTACTACCAAAATCATTGGAATGCCTGGCAGTAAAGACCGTAAGTATGGTGTAATGTTTCTGTGGTGAAATGATGCATTTATCATCTCTCTTCCTACTGATGACAAGATTTTCTTCTTTATATTTGTACCTTTTAATTCAATTTTTTTCCTTACCCTCATGGTGGAAGCCCCTCACAGTGTTGGCCCGGCTGGCTGACCTCTCCGGGTACTCAAAAGCAATGTCGTGCACCCCGGCCTCCTCAGCCTCCCCCGACTGTAGCCGATAGAGGTCCAGCAGGTAGCGAGGCACAGGGGCCGAGCGGCTGGGCCGTGGCCGCTTCTTGAGGCCAAACATGTGCAGCAGCGTGGCCTCGAAGTCCCGCAGCAGTTCATGGCTCTGAGCGGCCGAACGACCCTGCAGGCCCGGTACTTTCTTTTTCCCTTCTTCAGGTATCAGACTAGCATGGTTGCTCTCTCCCAGCAGGACTTGGCATATTAAAATGACCATCAGCATTCGATTACCAGGAATCATGATGTCTCTGAGAGGACAAGCAGAGATAGAAAATTAGAACAGAGCAGCGGGGAGGAAAATACTAAAAAGAAGACGATGGCCTCCATTTTAAGATTTGTCCGTCCCTTTTCTACATGTCTTCACCAGCTCCAATACATCCACCTCCCTAACTGTTCCCACTGAGGGCAGACTAATTGCTTTTAATGGTCCGGTCTGCCTTGTTTACAGTAAAGCAGTCCCCGATCAGATAGACTATTCGCAGTTTATCTTCGGCGACATCCTCCAAAGGTAAACAGTTGGTTCAAGAACCCAATTTTTTTGAATAGAATCTGAGGGTCATTCCTCTTCACCCCCAAACCCCTCCTCCACTATGATTAGACAAATAAAAGAGGCAGCCCTGGGGTCAGTGCAAATTCTTAACTCGATAAGGAGCCACGGCCCCTCACAGTCTCCTCTAACAAGCCATGGGGCAAACCAAGGACTATGCGCCCCACATTTATCTCTAAAGGTCTTCCTCATACAAGTGCCTTGCCTTCCATACAAGTCTGGATGAATGCCACAGAAACCAGTGACTCAGTGGACAGAGAGGAAAGGGAGAAAATGCGAGATGCAGCAATGTGTCACATGCTACAAATTAAAATGGCATTGTCCATTTACTTACCGACAGAAAATAAAGCATGGGAAAACAGTCCATGTTTGTTGGGAGCAGGCAATGGACACGTTCTTCCAGGAAATGTTAGGTGGTGTTGGAAGGCTGCAGGAGAACGTTGGAGTGACCCTGTTCCTAAAACATGAAAGTAAAAACATAGGGAAATTATAAACTGAATGCAGTTACAGACACTTGAGACTGTTACATGTTATTTACTCAAAGAGTAGCCGAGGGTATATCTGTGTCCCAATGTCTCTTTAAGGCTTATCATTTTGGCTCATGGGCAAAGCTAGCTATTTACTGTAACTGGAATGTAAGGAGGTATGTGCCACAACACAGACAGCAGATCCCTTATGCCTTACGCTCACCTAAGACTAAAAACACACCTCGTTACATCTATTCCGAAAAATTGATAAGAAACCTGTTTCAAAAGCTAAATCAAAGAGCAAAAAAAAAAAAGATAAGTGCTGACTTCAACTGAAAATCTATCCTCTTATGTTCACACACAAGACCAAAGAGCTGATAACACCACTTTGATCAGGAGTTGTAAAATCTATATTCAAAACAAGAGGGCTGTTTGCTCAGAGAAAACGTCTCCAAGTGAACTTAGTCAACATTTATCCCTCCAAGCGGCTGAGACCACCTATTTCAGACAAGGAACTGAATGCATCTATTGCAAAAGTGCTTCATCTGTTAGTAACGCTTCCCTACTTGAGGGATCACACAGGTCGAAGTGTTGCTGATGACAGGTCTTCTTCTCTTTGACTTCACTGTCATCAGTACAGTCAGCACTGGTGTGTGTTGATGTTTTTTGAAGGGTATATTTGACTCTTAATCTCATATATAACTCCAATACCAAGGACATTTTCTTGGGATATAAAAGTTTTTACAAATTCTCTGACAGAAATCTTAAAAATACCTCCTAAAAGTAAATAAAAGATTTATTTTTAGCAGGGTTTTTTTTTTCTGCAAGGTTTAACAAGCACAGCTAAATGGCCCTAATGACTAATTATTTTACGCATCATTTAAATGTGCTAAATGCTGTTGAATCGGAGTCAATGGAGTCTAATGGAATGACCACAACAACAGAACCACAGAGCAAACATTGCTACTTGGTTCTCAGGAGCAACATAGGTCTTTGGTCATCATTTGGAGCCTGTTCCACTGGAGAGCACCCAAGCATTACTACACAGTGAGGATGCACATTTACAGGAACCTTGTGTGTATGTGTGTGTGTGTCTGGGTTTGTATCTGTGCGATTATCTCGGCCCCTGCATGGCTCACTGTACATGCAATCAAGGATCTTTTTCCTAACAGCATTAGACTTTGACCTCCGATTGACCCCCCCCCCCTACCCCCCCCATCCCCCCCACCCCACCACCACCCCCTTCTCGGTCATGACACTAGATCCAGTGAGAGTGAAGAAAGGGTGATGTGCGGTGTGTGTGTGTGCATGAGCTAAACGGCACGCATGCCTGTACGCGTGCATGAGTGTGTGCCACCGTTTGCATGTTCGTGAGAACTGTGGCAAAGAGAGAGGAGGGTTCAGAACATGATCAGCTCTATTACCCATGGGGTGGGGGGATAACTTGTGTGTGTGTGTGTGTGTGTGTGTGTGTGTGTGTGTGTGTGTGTGTGTGTGTGTGTGTGTGTGTGTGTGTGTATGTGTGTGTGTGTGTGTGTGCGCGCACATCTCTTACAACAAACGTTCATTGTACAGCGAGGGCCTCTCCCATGATTACAGGGATTCATAGCACTCAAAAACACTGACCATACAGAACATCTTGTAACTGTAACCAGCCACTGACAAAGCTGCAGGCTAAAACAGACAGACACTCAAAGTGGTGCGATGATGATGAAAGAAGATGTAAGGCAGACAGGGAGTAACTTTCAACTCTGGAAAAAGTCATTGCGTTCATTTTTCTGGCATGTTTTCACCAGTGATGATTTATAAAAAAAAAAAAAAAAAAAAAAAAAACATTTGGAGTGTCACCAACCCTGTTCATTTTTTCAGTGATTTTCCACCACATGTATCAGCATTGTGGACTCATTTCTGCTCCTCTTGATCAAACAGTGACAGCAAAACCAAATTCCATGATTATAAAATGTTTTAAGAGGCTTGACACTCAGAGGACATTTTAACTGACCGGACAAGTGCATTTTACAACAATAAATGCAGACCAGGGTGCAATTAGGCCGGAGCAGTCACCTTCCCTTGGCTTTGCTCGATCCCCCTTGGCCTCTCTCTCTCTCTGACCAGAGATAATGTGATCAGACTATGCACATGGCTCTTCAAATGTGTTTCCTGAGGAATTTGACAGTGATGGTGAGAGGGAAGATGGGAGGGAGGGAGGGAGGAGGGCAACAGGTTACCACGGGAACAGCCAAATCTTTGGCATGGTTTTTTAAATCATTTTAGATGCCAGTAATCAGTATATCAACACATCTTGTGTTTTTGCACTCTATACTGCAAATGTCATGTTAAATGGCCTACTCTGGTAATGCTAATACGCTGTAGAT
Organism: Ophiodon elongatus; assembly: GCA_016806645.1. Classification (NCBI taxonomy): domain Eukaryota; kingdom Metazoa; phylum Chordata; class Actinopteri; order Perciformes; family Hexagrammidae; genus Ophiodon; species Ophiodon elongatus. The sequence goes on from JACSYO010002166.1 coordinate 633,797, forward strand.
TATATACAGATCATAATGATACTAGGTATTAATTATTCTGATGGCTCCAGATAATGGCCAGTTGCAAAGAAAAAAAAATACAAAAGCCAATGACTATCCTTTAAAAAGGGACTTTTGAGTTTGTTTCCTGATAACAGGAAAGTTTTAAGTAAAGCTCAAAGGATTTGAAATAATTACTTCACAGTGAGCCAGTGTGCCAAACAACATGCAATAACCTCATTTGTGTTGAAATAATTAAAACAGAGAACTGTAATGTCTCTTGTTGTTTTGTAGGTTTGGGATTTTATTTGCTCCCAGTGAGCAGTTTAAGAGTAAGAACATTCACAGTCAGTGAGATCACCGAAACCAGGTTAATGGTTTTGTTCGCTTAGTGCATTCTGAGAGGCAAGAAGTCCGATGATGAGTCTTGTGAGTTCTCTGATATCTCCAATGCTGATTTTGCTCTTTTGAAGAATAAATCAAAACATGACAAAAGACAAATACATTTTGTAATGTCAAATGCTTTTAACTGGCTTGCTGGAAAGTGTTCAATAAATGTAAATTAAAAACCCAAAATATCACCAACAAAAATGTTCTCCTGAAACGACCCAAAGAAATTGAGTCTTTAACAGATGCTTGTGATTTTTTTTAACACATAGGCTACTTAAGTGGATATGAAATACGTTCGCACCCAAAGTTTGGCAAGTCAGAGCAACTTGAGTTGAAAAGTAAAGGAGTGTGCCAAGGACGCCATGCGTCTGCAGGCCGCAATATGTATTCCTTGTTGCAGCTTTTCTGCATTTAATGACGCCATTCCACTTTAGAATAATTTGTTTCATACAGGTGAAAACATGTGAGTCCTTATATTACAATGTTACAACAATTACAAACTGGAATCACCTCTGTTGTGCCACTGTAATTAGTTGGCACTGACGGCAGACTTTGTCATAACTTGACGCGCCGCTTAAAACCTGGCTTAATTGCCCATGCATCATGCATAACAATTATCTGTAAAGACAAAATTATTTGAACAAAAATAAAAAAAAATAGCTTAAAAAATGAACCATGTTTTTGTTCCTTATATTCTTGCATAAAGTCTGCGCCGTGTCATCTCCATCTTCCACATTACGCACCGGGATGGCACGAAGAGAAACAGACACAGGTGTGTAATCGTGCAAAGTCGGTGCCAAACTTCGGTTTGAAAAGTTAAAATCTGAATCATGTAAATATTTAAATTGTGTTGAAGAAAGACAGGCGTAGAGAAATTGGACGCTCTGTTTGGAAATTACCTCACTATGTTGGTTTGTCACTGCTCAACTCTCCGGCACAAAAGGCTTTAACCTGCTCCGAGCTCCACTAGGATTCTTGCCCTATTCGTCCCCAAATACACTTCTATTTCACTTGGTCTCCGTTTCAGTGTCAATGAGGTAGACTATCAGATGTCTATGGACATTTATACGTGTACATTTCTACCTGGAATGCTGTCCAAAGTCGGTTAAACGCGCGGAAACACATACAACCAAAAGTAAAAGCCACACACTGTCAACTTCCTCCTGTATAACTCAATACGCTTCGTTTAAAAAAAAAAAAAAAAAGCTCCGTTGCTGAATCTGTTTTGTGTGAATGTGTCAGTAGATGTGCGCTTACCATCAGTAGAGGTACAGGTATCCTCGAATGAAGTGAATACGAAAGGGAAGGTGTGAGGCAGTCCAGGCGTAAAGCCGAAAAACGGCGAAATGAGCCTTAAAGGAGAAGTTGGGTGCCTTTTTGGCTCATTAATCCTTTCGCGACACCTCTAAACGGACAAGAGGAAACAGGGTCGGGGTGAAGGCCGGCGCTCGGGGTCTGCAGCGGGGTTTCCTATCCGTCTCCAACTCAGCTCGTGACGGCGGGTGGTGCGCAGGACGGCCAGACTTTACAAATGATCCAGCATCTATGGCCCCTTGCAGTTTTTATGTGTCCGCCCAATTTACCGTCCTTGCCTCCTCCTCCCTCCCTCGCTCCCTCCCCGACCCCCACCTCCCTCATCTGTCTCAAACACCTTGGATAACCCCCCTTCTCTCCTCCTCCACTTTAAATAAAGAGAGTTCATTGCGCGAAGTATTTTCTTTTTCATTGCGTGAAACGTTGTAATTTGACTGTGAATAACAGCCGACGGGTCAAATGCTCAATCTGCATGTAAATGCTGGGACCCAGACAGCAAACTAATCGTTGCAAGGTAACGTCGTGGTAAATATAAAGACCCACGTAGGACACCTGTAGATGTAATAGGTCTAAAGATAATTTGAGTGGCATTTATTGGCCACATCAAAATTGGGCAAGTAGCCTAACTTTAAGATTTCAAATAAAAAATCAAATAAAAAACAACAACACCAGACTCATTTTAATAAATAGTGTTCCTTGCGCGGCTCTCCGTTAGAATGTAATGGACCTGCTGCTAATGCATCACATCCACCGAAAATCGTTTTAGTCTCTGCTCCGCATTAGCCCCGAAATTAATTTAAAGTCCATTATGGGGGACAAACTACAGATCGTTTTCCAAAACGTTTCCTTTTCTTTTGTCCTTAAACAGATGAGGGGACATTTATTTCCCCCCTTGAGAAGTAATTATGAGTGTTAATGAGGTCCTTGCCTTCTTCACTCACTGTCACTGCAAGAAAGCATCTACTGAAGTGCTCTCGGTCTTTTACTTCTTTGTTTATTAAGTTCATGTGGTCATATTTATGGGATCCTGAACCAAATATGCATAATACTCTAGAGCTAAATTAATACTGCGTATGCGAGCCATTAGATGAATCGTTACACAGGCTCTGATGCTCATTAGGGTGTAATATAAGTATAGAGAGGGGTCTTCTTATGGGAACCCCAAAATCCCACAAACCGGCTGAATATCTTCGGTGTGACTCCCATTTTGCATGTGGAGTCATAAAACAATGATTTAAACAGAAACTGAATTGGGCGTCTCTTTCAATAGCTCTTCACAGTTATAATAATAATGATTGCAATAATTCATGTCATTATTATTAATAATAATAATGATAGTAACAAAACATGATGACAATGATAATAGTAATAGTAACAACAATATTAATGATGATATTAATAATATTAGTATCATAAATACACACACTCATATACAGTATTTGAAATGCAAAGAGGGCTATAACACTCAATAATACATTCATCTTTAATATTGCTTCTTTAATATTCTTTGTACTTTTCAAAAGCATTTCTCAGTGTTTGATTCAATTATTGTTTGGCAGAAAGAAATAAAGAAATCTGTTTTCCCTTAAGATGTCTGAGAAAAGGAACCAAGACTCTGTTCTTATTTATGTCTGACCATACAACAGCCAAAAGCATTACGGCAATAATCTATTTCAAAATAACAATTGAAGCTCTGTTTTGTTTTGTTTGCAGTCACGTCTCCCCTTGTAGCACTTCTCCAGACATCCGCACACTTAATATGGATCTGTTCATTGTCTTTGGGAAATAGATTGCAGTTTTCATACTCAAAATAACAATATTGTCTGACATTTAGCTTAAACAGCCGATATATATTATCTTAATCTTTGAAAAAACGCAGGAGACCCAGGAAGCTGACCTGTGGCACACCACACTTTAATTGAAGAGGCTGTAATTGATATCATAGTTGAACAATTTCATAGAATACTGTGATCAAAAGCTGAACTAAAAACTAAGGAAAGCACATTAAAGAGATTTAATTTGGTATGCAGTTGAGAGTGATACATTTTGAAGGCATGCAGACTTTCAAAAATAAAACAATTATCTTTGATAACACCCCATAAATATTTACGCACTTCACTTCTCACTAGATTATCCACAGCTGATCCGCTATTGTTTGATGTAAGAAGCTTTTTATTGTCTTTAGTGGCAATATGGGGAAAACGTTGTCAAGCTTCCAGGTTTTGGGGAATTTCCGTACTTATAATGTGTAATGGCGCTAAAGTGGATTAACTAACTGATAAGCTGCATATCTCATCTGTGTCGTGGTCACTGCCTGATTTACCCTCAGGTAATGATTACATTTGGTTTAAACTTTTTCACTGATTTTATGTCCAATGTGAGTGCAACAAGAAAGTAAAATATAGCTTCAGACAGAATGGGTTGAAAGTTTAAAATCCAACACATATTTAATGCCAAAATAGTCATAAACAGGGATTATAGGTACGACACTTATCGCTGAAACATGAAGATAAATTGCTCTAAAGGAAAACCCTTGATGCTTCTTGTTGTCTGAACAGTGGTCTATGGAGATCTGGGATGCTAAAAATCTGACTTTATTGGTCATGTTACATTTACTTGTGTGGTTCTACTCCAATACATTGTTTGCAATGTGTGCTCCTATGAGTCAGATAATTAATTTTGTTAATCATTATTGATCTCCTCAGACTTTGGTTCTTCCTTCAGCTCTTGACTGCAAGGCTTTGAAGATAAATTCAAAAAGTCATGCAAAAACTGCAGATAATTGGCATTGTTGTGTGTGTGTGTGTGTGTGTGTGTGCGTGCCTGTGTGTGTGTGTCATTTGGGATGTTCTTTGTGACTCAGATCAGTTGATATTCCTCACTTTCTGGCTTATACCTTCTGCTTGACTGGTGATGGATCTCCAGCTGTGATTGTCTCATTTCAACACTATTACTAAAACCATTTGTCTCTTTGATGGGAACCTTGTCGTGCACAATTTAATTTTGGTCACATTTACAGCCTTTCATGTGGGATCCATATGTAATTTTTTCACTTTGCTCTGGCTAATGACTCTGGCTCTGATCATGTTGATGACCTGAAGATCATTTTTGTCTGTCAGCCTCATTGCATGGTTTGATATCATTACATTATTGGAGCCAGAATTTCATATTGAATACAGCTGAACGTAAAACAGCAACAAGTGTCGCAGCTCACTGGCACTTAATGCTAAAACAAGATAGATAATATATGGTGTTTATGCAATATTTTTCAATATAATTACACATTATTGTTTTCAAGGCTGTGTTTTTCAGTGTCGGTCATCTCCACAGTTTGACACTTTGTTAATATGACATTTCACATACTTTGAAATTAACATTTTTGCAGCTTAACATCACTGTGATGCTGTAATGTTGATTTTCTTTTGTTAATTTAACACATATGCAAAGTTGTTAGACATGAGATACAGTGTGACTTGGCAAAAAAAAATGCGTGACAGGACATTGTTGCAGTGTTACAGGACATTATGATATCACGTCTGGAGGGTAAGCTAACAATGAGCCAATTATAAGATATAGTTTGGAACAGGAAATCTGTTTGAGTAGTTGAGATGTATGAGATTTTGTTGTTTCATAGTACACGTACTGCAATCTGTAGTTGTGTAAAAGACAGCAAGGCAAGACTACGCCAGCATAACGTACGACCACAAGATGCAAATCACAGATAAGCCTCGAAAACGTCACGTAAAAACAAACCAAACAACAAGTTATGGCGCAATTTGTGATGGACAGATAACACAAAGAGCCACCTGTACTGTACATGTCCCAGTGGTTGAAAATGGAAAGTTTGTAGAAACAAAGAAACATTTTCATGACATTATTTCTTTGGGTGGATCAGTATCACTGATGGCAGCAGCAGCAGCAGCAGCAGCAGCAGCAGCAGCAGCATACTTTGACGTCTACTTCATCATTTAAACTGAGAAATTACTCAAGCAAGAAATTACACTCATGATTATTACTCCAATTTTATGAGGATTATTTATTATTCAATTGATATATTATTATATCCCAAAGTTGACCATCTTACCCTTTAAAGAGTCCATTTGGCTTTCTCTTTACCGCAAGAATAGATAAATATATTCAGCAGTGTAAAATCATATTTTGCATTTTATGGTTGTGATGCATTTGCGAGTGTTATTTGACAGTAAAAAAGAAGAATGGGCACCCTTGTTTCAGGAGAAAAATTGTATTTCGGTAATCAAATAATTGTGTAGCAGCATGCTTGTTGTTACTTAATGTAAATATGTATTGCTAAGGACTTGACAGATTTTCAGTGTAATCTTTTTGGAATAATTTATTCATATTTTGAAAGAATATTTGGCCATCTTCCACTTTATTTCACTAATTCTTTATTTTTTTTAAAGAATGTCTGCACACTGAAATGTCGTTATGCTCCATTATTTTGTTCATCGTTATTAAGTTACAATTTCAGGCGCATGTTCTCCAGCGGCGCGGCCTATAAAGGCTTCTTCCACACATGAAGCCTCAGCCGTGTTTTACCAACCAGGCTGCTGGGAGCACTTGAAGATATGCTGTGGACGTCCCCTCCTAGGTGTTGACCAGGCTTAGCCCCTTTGAGCCCCTCCAGTTCCGAAGGTGATTACCAACTGCGGGTGGCTTTTAGACCCACTGACTATTGACTTACTCCACAACTTATAACATGAACCGCTGATCCCAAAGTTTGTAGACTCGTAGATCAGAAGAAATTGTAAAAAAAAAAGAGTGCCATTCTTCCAACCATCTATCTAGTTCTTTATCTTGTTCTCTTTTTCTAGTTCCTTTTCCTTTTTTTTTTTGTGTAAATAACTAATTTGAAAAGTGACTTTAGTTCACCTGCCATCACTTTTCTTTGCTTGAGCTGCGCTCAGTCCCAGAGCTCACTTATCTTCAGTCATTTGCCTTTGGCCATTTCGGGGAGAGGTCAGCGGTGCTTTGCTGCTTTGACGTTTGCTGGGAGAGTGGGGGTGATCTCACCTCTGTCACGAAATCCTGCTCGGAGCCGCTCACCTGTGAACACCAGCCCTTAATCAGCAGCAGCTCAAAGGTGACCCAGCCGCCTAGACCCTGAGCCCCATGTCATAACACACCTTCAGTTTCTCTTTCTTCTCTTTCAGACACTCCGTGAAGTGTTCACTAGTGCAGACACGCGCCACGGCCATTGATCAAACCTCAGCTTTCACTAATGTTCGGACATCTCATTGGGACATTCTTCAACACAGCCGCCTTGTGTTTCTTTGGGTGTTGGGGCTGCAGCGTGCTTGTCCTGTAATCCCCTAACCCAGCCCAGGGACCTGAAAGCCTGTAAGTGGTATGAGGGGTTAGGGGAGGGAGAGGGACAAGGGAAGCAGAGTTTGAGGATGGATTGGACAAACTATTTTAATCCCTGTAATGGAATTGGCATGTAAACTCATGAACCTAGAAGTAAACAGAAAACGGAGAGGGATGGATGTTGAATTGGTCTGAGCCTTTCCGGGGGAGCTGTGTTGAAACTCACATTCAGGCCCCTCTAGACTGCTTCAAACCCCCCCCCCCCTCCCCGCTTCACCCAGAACAAAGATAGGTCCAAGTCTTTTCCGGACCCTCTCCTTCAACAGACATCACTGTTTAGATAAACACTATGAGTATCCTTCTATAAAGAATGTTTAGGTTTCAAGTCTCAGAGTTTTTGTTCTTGTTCTGTGGTCAAAAATACATTCGTACAGAGACGTTTGGCCTGAATAACTAAGTGAGTGTCAGCAGCCTAAGTTATTCTAATGATAAGATAAAGGGATTTGAGTTCAGAATAAAAAGCAGCCATGCCAAGCCATCATCTCATATAACACTCCTGTTGGAGAATATCATCAGACCCATTACAAAGAGAGATCATCAGTGACACTCCAGCGTAAGCGATTGAGGTTCAGTCTGCCGAGTTACCGACTGCCTTCCTGCCAAGTGAGTGACAAGACTTTAATGTCCCTCCATCTCCTGCTGTCGCTGGTGCAAACCTGCCCCTGCCAGATGTTATCAAAGCGAGCTGGTCAAGTGAGTGGCGGAGGGGGCCTTTTTTAGGCCTTTCTCTCCTTCTGTCAGGGTGCAAGGAGGCACACTCGGGCCCCAACACTGTCCAGACGCAGCCTGAGTGGGGCAACGCCTGATGCTGGGACTCTGGGGGGTTACACCGGTAAACTTTCTCAATGGATTAAAAAGCTTTTTTATCACCATTTGGATTGGCACTTGAGGATACTCCTTTAATCTGAGAGGGGAATTGACTTTGCCCACACCGCAGTCTCTAAGAGGCCAAGCTAAGAGGCAGCCAAATAAATTCTCCAGCGGTGGCCCGGCTTTGTGACAGAGAGCCTCACAAGTGTTGTGTGCTGGTGCTCAAGAAAGACAGATTAGACTTGAATAGATGGAAATTGATGCAGTAGACTCTGATACAGTGTCCCGAGAGGTCCTGTGACCAGAGCTTAAAAGTTGAATATCTGGAATTCTTGTGTGGCAATCAAACTACGTTCTTCTTCTTAAAATCAGGTTATGAAGTCACGGAACAACATCTCCATTCAGCTAATCAGGTTTTCAGAAAGTCATGTATCACCTTAACTGACTGTGAATTAATGCAAACGTGTCACATTATTGATACACTTCAAACTGCATGTCAACTAAAGTTTTTAATTCCATCAGCGGCAAAGGGTTTAACCTCATAAATTATAAATGGAACAGGGACCAGCCACAGACATCCCAGTAAACCGCCGTGAAATAAGACATCAGTAAGACTCTACAGAGGTGGAATACACTCAAAGTCTCTTCTCTCATTTCCAAACCTACCATTCCTCTACATTATATTTTCATTGTCTAGAGCTGTCTTATCATTTGAGGCTATCAAGAAGCTCTTAAACGGGCGAGTGTCAACAGCGTCTTTTCAAACCATGACATTTAATACAGCATGTAAATCACTCCAGGGACCCGTTATTCCTTCAAGAATGTAATTACATACTTTCAAATAAAACTTGAAAGGGTCCAACAAGTTTTAAAATGCAGTGTGTGCTCCCAAGACGGCAGGAAGGAATTCCAAGCAGTTGGAATATGCTAACATCCCTGTGTCGGCAAACCATGGGCAGCAGGAGAGACGAGCAGAGTGTTGAAACTGAAAAATGGACAAAATACACATAACAATTCAAAGGCAATACAATGCTCAAATCAATGGTATTATATTGAACCCGGGTTATATTATACAGATTTCTCCCATCATAGTGGAACGTAAGCACCACCCCACTTAGTTACTGTTGCTACGGCTGTCAGGCTTTCCTCTTACTTACATACATAATACTTTACAGTGATAATGATGGCAGATTTACCTCTTGAAATTCTTTGCAACCTTTGAAAAAAAATCTATCTTTAAATTCTCCGACTGCTTATGTTTAGCCTGACAACTGTCACTTGCAGGCTGGATCAACTAGCTAGAACATTAAGCTAAGGATAGTTCTGTGTTTTGGCTTAAAACACCTTTTTCAGCTGGCTTGTTTTAAAACAAGAACCAAAAGGAGTCTTAAACATGTACTTGATGGCTATATACCCTTTATATGTGCAAAAATAATGAGGTTATATTTGCATTACCCAAGTTATACGTCTACATCCTCACCAGTTGATAATCCACGCAGAAGACATGGAAATAAAGAAACAGCAGCATTCTTGTATTGCAGAGTAGAGCTAGATTGTATCAATATCATAAGAAGGCCTATTATAAGGAAAAACGTTTCAGACTGTTATTTGATTCTGACGTAACCCTTTGTGCGTATTTGGTATTCTTTCAAGCAGTATGCTTTTCCAACACTCATGTTGCCTCACGTTAGTATACACTTTTTAAAAATACAAATAAAGAGCAGGACAGAGATGTGTTCTCCTAAACTCTTTCTCCTAATACAGCTGTAGTAGCTAGTTAGCAGAACATGCTAACTAAATATCTAAATATACAAGCTGACGTCAAAGCAGATAAAGTCACTTTTTTTTATTAGAAAAAAGCAAAAAACAAAAGACATCACCCTCCAAAATTAATAGTATCCCTCTTACTGGAGCCCCATGCACACCATTTTGGCATGTCATGACAGACCTGCTTTGCTTAGTTACAGTTGCTAAGCTCTGATTGGACAATTGCAGTTCGGAGGTGTTTTTAGCAAATGGTTAGTTCTGATATCTGCCAATAATGAGAGAAAAATGGACTCCAAAATTAAAAGAATGTAATTCAACATCAACAAAAGAAGGTAAGTAGAATTTGGAGGGAATGCTTGGAAATTTTATTCAGAATTAATAAGCAAGATTGCAAAAAGTGTAATCAGTATGACCCTGGATTTGTCTGTTCTATTGAATTACTCACATTCTCAATTAACTAACACACTGTCAGTACCAGCTAATACAACACTAATAAAGCATGATTGTGATGAAATATTCTATACATATATTTAGCCGCCGGGACTACTGCTCAATAGCCATGGTCTTGCCTGCTTTGTGAGTAATCTGCACATCTGCTGACTGATTACGTGCTTGACTGATATGTCAAAACACTAATAAAAGCAACGTGAATTGATATATTAGGAGTGACCGATTTGTTTATCCAGCTTGGATATTTGTCAAAGTGAATTTGTTTGTAATGTCAACACTGCACAACAGCTGGATGTGAAATAGAGGGGAGACTTGTGTCACAGTTCAGCTCGTCAAATAATTACTTGCGATTGACTTGAGGGTGTCAGCATACATTTTTGTATTCATAATTGATTTTGAAATACTTTGACTTAGTGCAATGTAACGTTATCGCACATGTAATAACCATACAAAACCACAAAAATACAAATAACAGTCATGTATCAGACTTCTTTTCCTTAGGTGAGAAAAAAAATCTCAATGGTTACTTTTTGGTCTTTAACAGTCTCCATTAAATGCCCTGTAACACTATAAACTGAATAATATGGCTGCCAGAAATGACACGTTTCCTTTCAGTGATACAGTTTATTCACCAGTTTAATCCAGTCTGAGTAAAGCTCCTGTGTTTGTGAGTATGTAAAGCTGTTCTAACCGAGGCTCAGTATCCAATGACTCACTCCTGACGTAATATTTCATGGTGTAGTCGGATGTTACTCTCAGGGGTGTCTGGCCTGCTGCTTGGGATTTGGCACGGGGCAGTAGGTGGTTAGGCGATTAGGTCACCACACTGCTCAGAGATCTAGGAATGCTGTAAACCAGGTTTTGGGATCCGCCGTGATTCCAATCACTCTGTGGGAACCGATATGTTGCATGCTCGTGCTATGGAAAATGCACTTATGTTGAAGCAGAGAGGAGAGTAGCCTCCAGGTTCCACCCTGCACCACATAATTAAACTAGGAGGGAATTTTACACACTTTAAAGAGCGAACCTCTCCACTTTGCTTTCAGGGCAGCGGCATGTAATTGCTTTTGCTGGAACGGTTGACGTTTTAGGAGTGGTCGGAATATCTTGGCAAAGCCGGTAGCAACAAAGCTCTCGTGCTTGGAAGAATGAGCCTGTTGTGGTCGTTTTGGGAGGAAATTCTACAAATATGACCATGATGTGACATATACACTCTCAAACCACCGTGTGTTAGTGTGCATGGTAACTACATCAACCCTTTCACAAAAACTGAGGAACATATTTTGGAAGCAAGTCACTTCAACAGCCATGACAGTATGGCGTTTTAGGGGGGAAAAAAGGGGAAAAAAAGAAGGTAGAAGGAGAAGGGGAGGACTACTGAAGAATTCCCTTTTGCAGGAGATCCTATGATCTTTTTCTGGATGGCTGACTGAAAACTTAATTTCTAGCTGGGCTTGTAATTGTAGGTCATTTTGCTCTATGAGTGCAATTGCAGATTTGATAAACAAGGTCCTCTGGCAGTGCACTGTTTACTTTCAGGGCCTTGATTTGAGAGCTGAAGCTCAGGGGTGGGATACAGTTTACCCCACATACACTCACGCAGGCACGCTAACATACTGTACAGTGTGTGCGTGCACAGACATGCACACGTGCATGTGGGACGAGAGGTCATCATGTTAATTGATGGTTTTATTCTGTATTTTTCTGATTGTCAACAAATCACATGTAAATACTAACAAATTGTTATTTTGTCTCTCCATACTTTCTTACTTCCCCAGCCTGTCTGTGGCTCTCAGTTACAAGCCCATTTCTTACTACTGAAGACGTAAATCTTTAAATGCAGGTCACAACTTTCACTTAATAAAAAACTAAATACTTTCCAAAAACAGCTGGGCACTGTAGGTTTTGACAAACATTACTCAAACAGGAGCATATAGCACATGTTGTGGGAATTATTTTCAGCTACTGAGTATGTATGGATAATGAAATGAACTACAGCCCGTGTTCATCGTACCTAAGTAACATGTCACCCAGTACAACAGTGTGGCTCGTTGACGTATTTCTAATAGTTCGTTGAAGATAAAAAAATAAAGAATATCATCATAATTATGCTTTAATTTCATATCTGTGCTGAGCTGAATATAATCTGTGAATTAATCTGCAGGGTTGTTTTAATTCCCTCTCATTTAGGTTGTGGTCTGCACCTCTGGTGGGCTGGAGCAGATCCTAAATCAGATAGTTACGAGGCCAGATGTAACTTGAGCTGTTGACTGCTGGGAAGCTCTTAAAAGCATGCTTAGTCATATTCCCTCTAATTCCACGTCAAATCAAGCTTCCTGTTGAAAGTCTGTCCAGAGACGAGAGTGTAATGACGGATCAATGGAATAGCAGATTTAGGATGGTTGTGTCGTAAAAGGAGATGCGCCAGTCTCCACAAACAAACACGGTTTATACAAAAATAAAGATAAAGAGGGAAGGAAAAAGCAGTCAGACTCATCTGCTGTAGGTTCAGAGACGCGGTAACGGATCCAGCTAACTGAAGCCACATTTTTCTCCTCTCTGTGCTTCACCACTGGTCCCCGGGGCCCGTTGACATGACACAAATTTTCCGCTGACAGTAAAATAAATGAATAAATATACAAAGAGTTGCTGATTCCAAAATGAGTCAGGAGCATTAACGGTTGTTGTGCTTTTTTATTATTATTTTTCATCAAGAGCATACTTGAGGGCTGCAGCCGGAGATCACACACACAACACACACACACACACACACAGACTTCGAAAGATGGGGCCAGGCCCTTGAGGGGCCTGCTGGGTTAGATATACCGCTAACAGTAAGTTTGGGATTTTCTTTTCAAATGTCTAAAAGTGAAAGGTCACACACTCAAAGCCTTTTTCCCCATCGGAAAATAAAATTTATAATGGCTGTGTGTTTATACATACATCAATATCCTTTTATCGTTCAGGAAACACAAATACGACATTTCTGTGTTGACGCATGCCAACATCGTATCCTTTTCACAAAAAGCCAAATAACCTCATGGAAGAAAAGCTTACTGGGAAATAAATCAAGTAAGAATACCACTGTTTTAGTGATATTAGCAACGGATTATGATGCATGTGTCCATGTTATTCCAGTTATTGTTGTCTTTAGCGGTTTGGCTCACTTTGAATGGTTTCAGAGGCCTCATTTGAAATGTTTTGTTTGTTTATATGTGTGGTGATATCCGGGAGCACGATCTAGAAAAAAATATGTATAAACATAGTATTCTGAATTTGATCTTAACCAGAACACAACTAAAAAGTGAGTAAACCTCCCTCCACCCTCTTTGTTCCTGTAACAAACACCTTCCGTCCCAAGCTGCTTCCTCTCTTCTAGGTGTGAAAAACGGGAGGGCCCGGTCCCTACTGCGGGAGCCCGCTGGTCGCCAAGGCAACTGCTCAAACACGGCAGTGGTTAGTGTTGGGATAACTGCCAAATTTGTTGCGTTACTCCGTCGGTTTCCCCTCCAGCACTTCACCCCACCCACAGGGAGCCTGGGGAGAGGAGGTGAGAACACCGAGTGGAGAGGGTGGGGAGGGAGGAGAGGAAAAGGAGCAGAGTGGGCAACCAAATGACTTCTCAGAAGTCGGCATCCCTCCTCATGCTGCTTTGAGTAAAATTGCACCATGCTTCCCCATGGTTTCTTGTTCTCTCCTCCCATCACAGCACTTCTGGCTGGCTTTTTATTTATCCATCACGGATAATACACTTGAAGCTAACTGAAAAAAAAGGGGGAACCTGGCTCAGCATTTGCTGCAACACAATACAACCTCATCTGCATTGGCCAATCAAATACATGCAATGATACACTGGGCCACACACAGATACAGGGCCAGGAGCCATGTGATGAGTCCAGATGCCGACAGCAGAATCCTCACACATATATGAAATTCTGGAAAAGCCACCAACCAAGCTCTGCAAAAGTGAACTATGTATTTTAAAGAAAATCACAAAATTCCACATTTTAGCTATTCATGTTTTCAATTATATTTCATGTAAACTGTATTACCCATTATGTTCTAAAGTTGTTTCAAGCCTTCTCTGAACTGCCAGATGCTTATAATCATAACTGTATATTATTGTTGTTGTTGTTGTTGTTGTTGTTGTTGTTGTTGTTGTCGTTATTTCATGTGTTTTCCCCACCAAAACAGTGCCATTTTATGATAATTATTCTAAAAACATATATCAGAATTATTCTTGAAAAACAATATATGTATTTAGTGTGTAACTGGTGTAATGTAAACTTCTCCTCATATTACTAAACCCTCCAATTTCCCAGAAATATTAACAGAGGACAAGACCTCAGCGTCCTCAGTGGCCTGGTGCAGTGCTTTGTAATGTGAATCACATTATTCCACTTTCAAAACATGGTACAACTGTCACAGTGATCATTTTCCAGAGTAGTAAAATCCTGTTCCATCGTATTATATACTGCTGTGCAGTGATAGAGGAAGTATTCTGATCATATTACGTACAGTACTTGAGTAAATGTATTTCATTACTTGCAGTGTGTTGGCAAAAGCCTTCAAACTCGGAAGTCTGAATCAAACTAGATCATGCTGGATCATATCTGATTTTCTCACTGGTGCTTTCACCGAGACACCCACGCTCACATGTCTTTAGAATTTAGAATTAATTGCCTGCTCACACTCATGCAGCTTGAGTCTTGCCCACCTGGAGGATTTGTACAGAACTGTAGACTTTTACTGCCAGCCACTAAGCAGTTATTAATAAGTGGCATGTTCAATGGCACTTCAGCTGTGGTTTTTGGCTGATGTGACTCAGACCCAGATTTGTGCTCATCCACCTTTGTGTCATTTCAGCGTGATACCAAATTAGTAAACTTTGTTGACAAAAGGACAACAAACATTTACAGAAGCTGCTGCACCCTTCTTGGCAAGAAGAGCAGGAGATGACATCAGAGGACAACACAGTAATTCACTGTTTACGTGGTTTATTTCGGGGCTTGATTATGTGTAACTCCACAGCGTTTTAGAGGCTTTAAGAACACTTCGACCCATCGGGGCCTCAGCCGTTGTTATTATTGCCTGCATCTGTTGAAAACCAAATAATGGCGGGTGGTCACCTTTCATCAAGGAATGATGGGAATGGGTTCTGTAAGGTGAAACCCTACAACACGAACACGGATGTGACATCATTGCTTTTTTAATTTGTTGTATGTCCATTCGCTAGCAGTGACACAAACCATCTGTTGGAGGAGGCTGGATGATCAAGGGAGTAGCAGTGTGTGTGAGTGTGTGCATCTGTGCTTGTGATAGCATATAGGACAGTTGGTGTGAACCTGTGGAGCCCAGTCTCACTAAATACTTGTACTTTGGGTTTGACTGTAAGGTTTTAAACTGTTCAACCCCCTTTGAGCTTTAATGTGCTCTCAGGAGAACGATGTGTACGCTTGTGAGAGAAGGTTTCTGGGGGAATGACGAAGAAACACGGCGATAACACCGGTCTGGAGTTGCTGGAGCGCTGATGTATCTTAAAACTCTCTGACACTCTCCCGGTCTCTTGCATGAGGCTTATGCTATTTGTGCAACCCAGTCTACATTAAATGCACGTATGACTGCACATACACACAACCACAGAGACACACACACACTGTTACCCATTATCGCCACCCTGCCCACACTCTATTTCAGTCTGGACTTTACCGTTCCAGGGACCGCAGGCCACGCCACATAGAGAGGACTGTGTTGGGCTCTCTAACCCCAGTCAGACCAGGCTATTCGCCGGGGCGGGGCGGGCGGTGGTGGCGGGGAGGTGGGGTGAAGGTGGTGGTGGTGGTGGTGGGGAAGAGGGGGTGTAGTGCTATCCCGCAGCTGTTTTGCTAAGGACGGCGAGGTCTCTCAGCATAAATTTCACTGATATCACCCCCATCAGAGGGCCATAAAGCTGATTTATTATAAATACAGCTCTCATGTGTTTACTGCGCGCATTCTTGGGCCTGCAACATCTTTCAAAGTGAGCACTTGCAGGTGCTCTGGCTCAGTCTCCGTGGGGCAGATTGGAGGAAATCAAGGAAAAAAGAGGAGGAAAAAAATGACGACCGGGAGACACAGGGAGAAGGGAGCGATGCACAGGGGAGGGAGAGAGAGAAGGGATAACTGATGGTGGCGAGCTAGGAAAACACGGCAGCCATTACGGCGGTGATTTAACTGAGTCTGAGGGGATAAGGATAATGTGTGAAAGTATTGAGTTACTTTCTGTCACCATACTTTCAGCTCCCAGAAAATAAATCTGCAGGTGAAATTCCAGCTAATCGGCCTCTGCTGCAAACATTCCTCCATTGAGATACTCTAACAAATCTAACAGATTTGGGCAGATTATGGCGCTCAGTTGTCTTTGAACTGTAGATGTTCAAACTTTCTGAAGCTTAAGGGGTTCAGCATGCTTCACATGAACCAGTCTGTACAAAGTAGTCACAAACATGTAATAAAGTCAAACGTTTCAGACAGTCCCTCGCGAAAGGGATTGCACTGATTTGCACATATGGAAATAAAAAATAAAAGTTGAGAGAAAAGTTTGAACCTGCATACTTTCTAACCTCTGCACACCTGGCCAATCACTATGTGAAGTGGGCATGCTTGTTACATTTGTTTCGGAAATTTACAAAAATAGTGGGTCGCAAAAAAAAAAGTCTGAATTCAGATGATGATCATACAGGTTTTAAACATATATCGCCAGCGTGGCCAAATATAGTGTGAAGAGAAAACAAAAGCAACTGGTTAATGTTTACCACTGTCTGAAAATCCATTCATGGATACTGAAGGTCTTCCTGGTTAAACTTTGACCTGCTGGGCTTGCCGTAGTTGTGCTTTGATTTTGACAAACATTGAGATAACCCATTTGGCCAGAACTACAAAAAATGATTAATGCATTAAAGTATTTTTTTTAGATTATACATCTAATCTGTTTGTCAAACTTTGTGAGACCGGATAGATGAATGGTTGCATGGATGAATTTAAAATATCCCAGAATCATCCTTCCTTTCTGTTCTGAAATGAATTCAAATTTTCATTCACTTCAAACGTTGCATGAATGTTGAACTAAACTTAAACGGTAACTCCAATAAGGAACATGAGATTCCTCGTATTTTAGCTACAGTACCTTGTGTTGTGCCGTTTATCTTACACTCTGCATCTTTATTAGTTAACTGCTTCTGTTTTCAGACAAGCAGTAGGATTTAATCTCATCTCTTCACTCTCTTGACATGAATCTGTTTGTATACCAGCCCTGCTGTCAGAGAGCATGGGAAAAACACTTCTCAGTAATGACATCAAGTGGTATTTAATCTTGTTTATGAAATAAAGACTTGGCACTCATGATGTAGAGTTGAGAAAATGAGCAGTTCTCATTTTACAAGTCCTGTTTATTTAAGGCACTTTAATCCATTAACATAACAGGGTTTTGTTCTTAATCTTGCCACTTTATTGTTTGATTGCAAAGCACTATGACAAAAAGATAGCATCTAAAGGAAACAAAATGGAGTCCAGATGACCGAGAAGGGAGTATCCTTCACCGCAGCTCGTGGATTTGCTTTCTCTTGATCTCACCTCAGTTTCCGACAGTGACACGGCAGAAAGGACGAGTCAGGAGGGAGAAGGAAAGGAAGAAAGGAAAGGGGGGCATCTTGGCTTGGGACCCATAAAAAGATCAGCAATAATTAAAAAGAGAGCAGAGAGGGAAGAAATGTGAGTCATTCCAGAAATGCGAGGGAGCTGCTTGCTTGGTGGATACAATCGGAGACTGACTAAACCTAACACTGGGAACACACTGCTAAACTGCATCATTGTGTCTGTCTGACCTCACGTGCACACACTCATACATTTTCTTTCACAAAAACACATCTGATGCAAAGATGAGGCTGAAAGTGAAAGCAAAGTGAGAATCTGCAGCCAGAGTGAGTAGAAATGACAGCTTCCGATTTATTTGGCTCGTGAAGAGACGGGGAAGATTAAGAATAAGTCTTTCACTTTGAGGGGAGCCTTTTAGCAAACCTGTAAGCGACGAATGAGTTCTCTTCAGGAACAGTTCTAACCTTGTCCTTCCCCGTGCTTCAACATTTCTAATCAATCTTCTGCCTTGTCCCTCCTCTCTTTTATTTGTCAAACACTTCACAGTAAAAGCAGCTTTGGTAAACAGTAACGTTAAGCTACCATTGTTTTAGAAGCACCTGCTATGCCACGGAGAGCGGTTAGGCTTGGTATTTATTTGAAAAGGCACACACACACACACACACACACACACACACACACACACACACACACAGCAACATGTAAACAAATACCCACAATCGTCCTACCACTAGTCCACAATCTGGCTTGTGTTTGCTTTCCGGCATTTTTTCACAGGGTGGAAATATTTAGCCCTGATGAAACATGCATTTATCTAGCTTTTTTTCTCCCCAACCACAACCTCTAAAATCAAATAAACGAGGGAGCTCTATTCTTTTTTTTTTTTTCCTCCATAAAACCCCATCAAGAGGAATGCTGGTAATCCATGTCTACTCCTCCATCATGCCTTGTTCCTCTCATTACCAGCCATGTTGTTCCTATTACGCCTCAACATCCTCTGCTCTTATCAAGATAAATGCGCTGAGATATCATTTCATGTTCCCTCCGTTTTGCTTATTGCCTGCCCAAACACAGAACACAGGTTCACTGCACTGAACCAATTTGCTGCATGGTTGTGGTGTGGGGGTTTCTTTTTTTTTTTCTTCCATCCCTCCTTTCTTTCTCTCTGTGAAAGCTTTTCCACTGACTTGCCCGGCTGCTCTACTCTTTTTTTTATTTAGCATAAGGAGTTGTTTACTTGGCTCTTGTTAAAGATGGAACACAAGCCTCAGAGACTTGGTTTAGTTAGAGTGATGCAGAGAAAGAATGACAACAACATGTACGTGACAGATATATATAACACAGAGGACGGTCAACGTTCATTAAAGGGGATTGTAATAAGATTTGACAGGTCCCACATCAGAGGAAGTATCTGGGGATTTTCAGAAAGTCATATTTTGAAAACTGTTGTTTACAGTTGTTGATCCCATGAACTATGACCTTGCACAGATCATCTTATTTCTCAGCTACAGAACAGCTCAGTGTCACTAGGAATTACACCTATATTGGACGATTCCACACCTCATGATTTACGTCTATTGCCAATTTTCAGTGCCAATGCAAGAAGTAGTGAATGTGCAGAAAGAATGTAACACGTCTAACTTTCTATAATGCAGTCCAGCTTTATCCAGCTTTATCCAGCAGAGCAGGGCACTTTTTAATATGTCATCATGTTTCTTCTTTGATATCCATCCATGCTCTCTTGTAACATCACTTCCTCAATTTATTTTGCTTTTTGCTTTAATCTCTGCTTTTTTAAGAATGCTGAAAAATCCCAGATTACATTCTATGACAAAGTTATTTAGCATCTAACACCTTTCTTAAAATAATTCTACTCGCTACATTATCTGGACATGCAACTGTAGGTTATGGTTTTGATCAAGGAAAGATTGTTGTTATAGTAGATAAACCATGGTTAAGGTTAGCCAACTGAAAACTTGGGTATGGTAAGGGAAAGATTGTAGTTATGGAAATCATACCTGTGACTAAATGCAAACTCCTGTCTGGCCTCAGGGAGCTAATGCTTTGTGGAACAGATTGACTAAATCTAATACCAGGAACTGTGAATACATCCCTGATCATCACTAACACACACACACACACACACGCACACACACAGCAAAGATGATGCTGAGTTTGAAAATATCACAAATTGCAGTGACTGGCTTCCGCTTAAGCTGGTGATGTTTAACCTGCAACAGTCTTGGCCTTGTGGGAAATAGTGTTTGTTAAAGGCATCCTGAACAGAAATATCAATAATACGTTTTAAAGTTTTTTTTAATTGTTTTCTAGACAAATGACCACATAACATACATTAGGCAAGATTATATTGTAACAGTTGAATTCTGTTTTCTTACTCCAGGGACAGAACCTGGAAGTTTTGGTTCCTCGTGAGTTCTCTACATTGTTATCTTCCCTCTCCACACAAGCGTGCAGAGAGAGGACGAGAGAAAGAGAGAGAGAGAGAGAGAGAGAGAGGAGAGAGAGAGAGAGAGAGAGCACAGACAAGAACGAGGACAATTAGCCAGTGTGTGAACAAGCTCTTGTTTATTGACTTTCAGGGAGAAACTTTATTAACCTGCCCAGCCTTGAATGGAAGACACCTGCTGTTGGCACTTAGGCTGTCATTACTGCAGTAGAGAGCCACAGGGAGGGCCCTCGCCATGCCCAGCGCCGCCTGCTGTTCCATTGTGCAGCGCCCCATCATCCAGCAATTGAGTGCTACAACGTTTACAATGAGATTGCCCTTTGTTGGGTATCGTCGCTAAGCTGACAGACCTTTTTCCCCTCACTTGTCAGCAATCAAATTATGGTGGACAAACTCACCGACTCCGGTTTTGTTCCTTTTGTCCGTCTGTAAAAATAGGCGCTGTCCGTGATTGACTGTTCTGTTGAGGTTGCTGTTGGTGAAGTGGGCGATTGCGAAAGAATTAAGTTCACTACAATGCTTAAAAAAAAAAAACAGTTTGGATGGATAAAGAGCCTAAATGGGAGACACTGAGTCATTGTTAGCTTTAAGTTAGCCAATGTGGACACCATACAGTAGACAGGACTGGGCATTCTGATTTCACACACTTCCCTGTCAAACTCGCTGCACTTCCTGACGTTTACATAACCGGGTTGTATGAAACCAGAATTTTCCTTTAACATCTGTCGGACAGAACAGAAGAGCAGCAGCAACTCCAATAGTCTATAATTCAGTTTGACACCAAATACAGTATTGTGTAGCAATAGTAATAGATTTAATTGCAGTAGCTGTCTCTCTCTATGTCCGATCTTGCCCCAGAAAGGGGAACTAACTGTCACCAAGGAGATGAGAGGATAGATGGGTACTCCTACTGAGTGATACTTCCTCTAAAGTGCATAGTGTCAATGGCTGACTTTCAGCAGAGCAGATAAAACCCAGCTATCCTGGCTTTTATCGTCCTTCGCGGGCTCAGGGTGCACTGATACCGCCCATTACAAGGACAGCGCTGAGGCGAGCCTGGATGCATGGGCTTCGGTATGTCTGCAGCTAAAAGGAGTATCTGTGCGTATACTGTGTGTGTGTGTGTGTGTGTGTGTGTGTGTGTGTGTGTGTGTGTGTGCGTGTGTGTGTGTGCGTGTGTGTGTGTGTGTGTGTGTGTGTATGTGTGTGTATGTGGTGTGTTTGTCCGCTAACTGATGTATGTCCACTAAAAAAAAGAGTTTGAATTATGGAGATAAAACAGGAGTGTTGCTTAGTCGTCTAAAGTCTCTTTATGCAAGTATGTATTTATTTACTTGTTCTCATTCAGGAAATTAGGTAACTGAAAACCAAGAGCAGTTTACAACCAAACATCCACAAATATACAAGCTGTGCACATCCAACTTTTAACCTTACTGGAGCCAACATGTACTCTGTGGACCCCTGAGGCAAACATTATGTTGATGATCACAGTTCAACAAAAATAATGTTGCAAATTCAGTTATTGCCTTGTCCTTCCGTCCTCCCAGTGCCCGACAACAAACTGTTCATTTGTTTATACACTGTTGGAAAAGATTTGATAGCAGACACTGAATTTCCTGCTTTTGCTTCTTTGTGTGCAACTTGTGCTCTCATTCCTGTCAAACTGGCCCACAGTTCTGAGCATGTTATGAGGGTCGAGGTGATTAGCTGTAGCAAATTCCCAAGGATTACCAGCCAACTAACAGTTACAGGTCAGCCCTGCCTGCCTTCAGAAATACCAAACTGTAAACAAGTCAAAGCATGACATAAGCACATGTTTTGGTCCAGCCTTGCTGCAAACCTGCATTCTACTGTACCCTCAAACAAGCTGCTATGTGATTTGATTTAAAGAAAATGCATTTGGCTTAAAGGAGGTGTCAGTGTGTGTGTGTGTGTGTGTGTGTGTGTGTGTGTGTGTGTGTGTGTGTGTGTGTGTGTGTGTGTGTGTGTGTGTGTGTGTGTGTGTGTGTATGTGTGTGTGTGTAGAATGTGGGGAGTGTTTAATTAGGTGTGGAATGATGACCTTTGCCTGGCCTAAAGGGACCTTTATGCATAGCAGCCATGGAGAGATTAATAGGTATTGCTAGGCAACATCAATGAGTGGTCTGCAAATTCTGGCTCAAGTCATTAAAAACACTTCATTTGGCCATGCCAACACCAAATCTACATTCAGTGTTAAGTTGTGGACTGTAAAGCTATGATTTAACCCATGTAATTGTGCTAATACTACACAAAATAAGAGAGGCTCCAGTGAGTAACATTTTAGTCAGCAAGAAGCTGTTAAGGAGCAACAAGTACACAAATGATCAAACAATGCAAAGATAACAGAAGTTATGTGTGTAAACAAACAACAATATTAAAGCTTGGTCCATTGTTCTCTCACTCAGCCTCAACACCAGCAATAACATATATCTCAGAAGCATGTTAGACGGATTGATGTCTGTATAAATATAAATGTATTGTCGTCTACTGAAGGCATTCATTTCGTGACTCCCAAAACCTCCATCCCACCCTTCGTCTGCTGCTTGTTGGCCAGACTCTGTTAACCAGCGTGCTCAAGAGAAGAGGCAGAGGAGCTAGTGTGGTGGTGGAGAGATCCGTTCAAATAGAAATTATAACACAAAGGCACCGCCACTTTCTCTCTCTCTCTCTCTCTCTCTCTCTCTCGCTCTCTCTCTCTCTCTCTCTCTTTTTCTTTCTCTTTCTCTTTCTCTCTCTCTCTCTCTCTCTCTCTCTCTCTCTCTCTCTCTTTCTCTCTCTCTCTCTCTCCCTCTCTCTCTCTCCCCCTCCTTCTCTTGGTGTATCTTCTTCTCTGTCTTGGGTCGTTCTATCTGCTCCCTTATGTGTCTGTGCACTGCTGAAGCCACTTTTGTGGTGCTTTTCAAGAGGAATCCCTTTCAGAGGCAGCTCCTCAGGGACTGGGGACAGGCAGTCGGCCAGCTTCCAGAGTAAACATATAATCATCCTTGGACAGCTATAATTATATCTGGGACGTGAAGGAACAGAAGCAAGCGAGAGCCAGGCAGATGCACAGTAGGAGAGGTACAAGCAGAAAGCTGTGCACTTAATATTTGTTTTCTGCCTTGAAATAAAGCTCAGGTTGTGTTCGGGCAAACAGGGAGCAGAGGGGAAAGATGGAAAAGCAAGTTCACAGCCTGTTCATTTTGGAGAATCATTCTTTCTTCTTTCTTTACGCATAAGTGTGCACGCACAGACCTTTAATGTCAAGACACGTCTGCGTCCATGCAAACACACACATGCAGGCACACACACCTTACGTGCACATCTCCACCCACGTACCATTGAACCACAGAAGGAACAGTGGGTGGTTTCAGGGCCAGTATGGGGAGCTCCCCTAAGGCCTGTTCTTTAATCCAACATCTCTCAACAGAGCAACTTTAATGCGGTTCAGGCTTTGTGGTCAACTACTATTTCACCAAGCCACGCTGAAGAGAAATTGATTACAGCGCCTGGCTGGAAAATGAAACGACTTCCAGGATGTTTATTCTGTAATTAAAAATAAATTTGTCGCTACTGAGCAGCATAGATGAACCTGACCAGTGAGTACCTGCATGTTTTCCTTTGCATCACCTGACTTGAAACCAGCCAAGCCTTCGTCTTTTATGTGAAAGTTTCCCTCTAATTTTCCTTGTCTACGGTGCCCCGAGGCAGGCTGGTTTTAGGTGGAGAAGGATGACATCACACCATTTAGGCAAATTCCATATGAAAGAAAAAAATAAACGGTTGAAGCTATTGTCTATAAAACAGTGCAAACGCTATAAAGTTATAGGAAGCGATTAGGTAATAATTAAGCAACCTACACAAACCCCCCATCGTTCTCACACATCATTACTGCCTCCCCAAACATACAAAGCAGTGCACATGTGCACACAGTAGAGGTTGAGGCTGTCTCTAGGGCCGTGGGTTCAGGCATCAGGAGCAGCAGGGACCGAGGAGGGAGGGATGAGCGAGCAGGCTGCAGCTGGGGTCAGGAGAAGGCACGTTAATCACTGCTATCCTGTCAACAACAAAGAGTGGGCCTCACCCAAATGCTCCACTCGGTAGCCATAATAACACCACGTAGGTATCACTGTGAGTCAGGCAGAGGTGTCACTAGAGAACCGAGGAGAAGGAAGTGAAGACACGGTGTGATGATGCAATTACAGGAGTAAAACAGGAGAGGGGAGGAACAGAGAGCAGGACAGAAAAAAAATCTCAAGTGGTTCCTTTTCTCGCTTAAGTATCACTTACAACCACAGGGGTTTTTTTGAAACGGGATCCCACACACCCGCTCACCCCCCAATTAAAACACTATAAATTATCATCACTGGCTGGTGTCTGATGTGACTTATTGCCTGTATGCCCCGCTCATCCCTGTAAACGCAGCTACTCTTTTGACCCGCACCATGCAGTCACACTGGAACAGAAAGTCACTGAATATGGATACTTGCACTACTTCATATTTGTTTTTACTGTTTTTTTTGTTATAGCCTTCAATATGCTCCTAAGTCTTCCTCACCTCTCTGCATACACATGCACGTAAACTCTTTTTAGTTCCGTCCAGCAAATGTGTTGATTCAAGCCTCAGTAATTGAAACATAAGCCTTTCCTGCAGTGACCAGACTGCGACCCCACATTGGGTCACATTACTGAGCAATGGACATGTTTAGATTTTTCACTCAAAAAGAAAACATCATTAGGATCTGAGAGTGGATTTCACTTTTCCCTCATGTCCGCAACTCAGAGGGAATGACGCCTCCACCCCACCCCCCTTAAACCCCCCCCCCCAGCAAGGACCGTGGCCTAAGACCTGACATTCAACCTACTGGCCCTCCACAGTGTATACACACACACACACACATTACATTTATTTTTTGCATTTCAATTCTAAAACAGCATTGTCACTTACACAAATGAACTGTCTCGTGGTCTTTTTCTCTCTGCCGCTCTTTCTCTTCCATCTGGACTGTTTCTGCTCCAGCAGTTGTCTGATCTGACACTCAGTCTGATAATAGGGTCGGGCCCAAGTGAAACCAGAAACAATTTGTTTTGGTCTGAGCTATCATTCCATTTCCCATAAGCCGTGCCTCTCCCTTCTCTCCTCTCAGCCCCTCTTTGTATCTCTTGCCAAGAATTAAAAGGAATGACTTTCGACACAGTTACAAAAAGCAGCTGCTGAGCAACTTCCCTCTTAGAAACATACTAAAGGCCATTACAGATTTACATATCTTATTCCAAATCACAAACTGCATGCCTTTTAAAGAGCCCCAAGGCCCTCTGCTCGCTCAGATGGAGCAGCATTTCAGAGCCCTCCTCTGGAATGAATAAGGGAGGAAGTGGAGAGGCCACACTCACCCTAAGGCAGGAAGTGACATACACTCAATGACGCTAGGCAGCAGTTGTTTTGAATCTTGTAGGACAAAAAGAAAGTTCTTAAGAGCAACGATAGACTGAAGGGGA
This sequence comes from Ophiodon elongatus, assembly GCA_016806645.1. NCBI lineage: Eukaryota > Metazoa > Chordata > Actinopteri > Perciformes > Hexagrammidae > Ophiodon > Ophiodon elongatus. The sequence continues at coordinate 659,490 of JACSYO010002166.1, forward strand.
GAGGATGAGGAAAGGAAAAGGTAATTTGATTAAAGTCGTTGCCTACAGCAGCATTTCCAATTCCAAACATGTCCGTCCTAAACCCGTTGATGTAAACACAGCATGCTCTCTGACCTTTGTGGTAAACATCTGTTCAGGGATAGGCTTTCACCCTCATTCGAACACTGCCTGACATGACATTGATGAATACGCTTTTAATCACCAAAAGCAACACATAAAATGAATCTTCATTATCTACTTAAGCAACTAAGTAAACACTGCTGTCTTGTGAGCACCAGAGCTACAAGTAAAGCTGTACAAGCAAACTTTATTGACACAAACAAAACGGGAATTTCAAGCTTGCTGTGAAGTCTATAATCCATGAGGGTTTAAAGAAACTATGAGTCTTAGAGATCAAATCACTTTGGGGTGAAGAGTGTCAAACTTTGTCCTACTTTATTTCAGGACTAATTCCCCTTCATCACTTCTCATCACTCCCTCTATCTGTCCTCAATCTCAACGGCAAACAGGTTCACATGTTGCTATAACTCTACTGTATCATCTGAAAATGGAGACAATTGGAGTCTCGGTGCCTCGGGAGACAGAGGGACATCCCTCTGGAGAGAAGGAAGACCCTTGAAAGGGTGAGCAGCAGCCGGTGGGTCCGGGGCCTGGGCCTCGTAAAAGAGCCGCAGCCGGCTAGGCCAAGGGGGAGGAAGGAGGCAATTAAAAGACCCGCAAGTGGCCTGAGTACTGGGCACCAGCTGACTTTTATCATGTCATGAAATAACTACATGCAGGGGCAATGGCAAAGAGAGAGAGAGAGAGAGAGAGAGAGAGAGAGAGAGAGAGAGAGAGATGGAGAGAGATGGAGAGATGGAGGTAGATGAGATGTATGCTGGATTGGTGCTAGGCCTGGCTAGACCACCGCTGAGAAAAGGGGTAGGCTATATAGACAGACGACTTCCTACCGAAGTCTGATTATCCCCTGGAGGCCTAGGGAGAGCGCTATAAAAGCCTCCTCATTAAGACCGGACCATTTATAGACGGCTTAATGAGTCTAGGCCACTAAAAGAAGAGAGGGAACGAGGGACTGATAAAGAGAGTGTCCACTTACTACTTCAGGGTTCCTGTCTCTGCACTTCCCTGCCCTCAGAGGTCTAGTCGGAAAAATCACCATCATATAGGTACAATGAAGCACAGCCAAGGCAACAAGTCCAAATTTTACATCTCGGTTGGCACTGTTGGCTCACAATGGGAAGATTCTGTTTTTTATTAACAGTCCCTTCTGTGTGGAGTCTGTTCATCCTGAAATAGAAGTACCTTATTTCAAAGAAGCAGACATTATGTGGGTTGCAGACTTATGTCACAAGTTTGCTTCCATTTTATCCCAATGTAGGTTGGACTGTACGGAAACCTCCCCATGACCTTTAATTCGTTTAAGGAGCAGCATAAACATGCTACTCAGGTAACACTGGTCTCTGATCACAATACATCCAGACTAATGATTGCTTAATTAAGTTGCGCGGTGGGTTCTGCAAGTTTTACATCTCGCTTGAAGTCATCTCATATTATTTTCCCCACCTGCTCACACTTTTTTGCCCCACGGGCAAAAACTGAACTCCAACCAAGTGATTGGATGAGCCACAGTACAGACAGAGCGATGAGCTCCTATTGGTCATTTGTCACACCCCTCCTCCTCAAGCTCCATGTATCTTGGTCACCGCCCTCCATGACTGATAAACCACACTGATTCTATCTGTTCCTCTGACAACAACAAACGCTACGTCTTGACACCAACTCCTTTAAAGTCACCCTAAGCACATACATGCATGTGCATACGTACCCACCTGTGGTAAGTGTGCACAAGAATTTAGAAGCACAAACCTTGTCTGCTATGATCTTAATTAGAACCATATGCTTCTTTGTGAGATATTTGAGAATCATTCAATTTCATTCAACAAGTAGAAAAGGAGAGAAAAATATCATAAAGCCTCCCTCATTTACACTTTATCCAACACCATCCTCAAGACCACATTGTAAAATCCCAGTTAGACCAATCATGCAATACTTATAATAATGCAATGCCAATAACTAGTGTAATAAAAGTGCTGGCAGTAGTCCTGGAGTCCTCTCACAGTGCACTTCTAATGACTCCAGATGGATTGGTCTCTTCACTTGCTCGGCAGCACACTGGGTGTTATTCTCCCCCTCGGAAATAAAGAGGCGTTTTGTTCTTTCAGAAAAGGGTTTTGGGGTGGTATCAGTGCGCCACTTTGTGCCAAGGCAGAGAAAAAGAAAGTGAGAGCGAGTGTGGCAGTTTGAGGAAGAAGAGGTTTAGAAGAGTGAAAGATTAATAACAGTGCTGCGAGCGGAGAGCAGTCAGGAAAGGGATGATACACCACAATAAGACAGGATGATTAGAATCTTACACATTTAATTAGAGAGTTCCCCTCCCACAGATCCCTTTAGCATTTGAATCCAGGCAGCATAATGCTGCGTCTCTCTTGCAAAAGGATATCATGAAGAAAAATAGTGTCAGACAATCAAAGAATAGCTGAATTCAAGGGAACTTTTTTTTTTCTTTCAGCCAAACCGTTAAGCACCTTGGAGCATGAAATGTGGCTCCAATTGTTACTCTGTGTGTATCCAGCCATAGCACTAGAGAAGGGTTATTGGCAGGCAGGAGGAGGGGAGTTTCGGGAGGGGATGCTGAGCTGAGAATGCCAGGAATGTCCAGTCCTGTTTACAGCCCGGGCCGGTTCACACCTGCAGGTCAGGGTGCTATCACCAGCCCCGGCCCCTCCTCTCCCTTCTGCCATCCTCATTACAAGAGGGTCAAGCTCAGAGGTGACCTAATTAGAAGCTCATTACATCACAGACAATCTCCATTAGCATGCCAAGCTGGCCTGTTAATCCATTAGCACCACAGAGGCCCCCAGGGCAGCCTTTACATTCCTGCCCCTGTGGCCCTCACTGAGGGCCCCCGCCACACACAAACACACAGTCGCACACACACCTATATCTATGTTCATGGGAGACACGGAAATGTACCTCTAAGGGAACAGCCAAATATAATGGTTGCCAATTCAAGATGAACTACAGTATCAAGCGTGAGTCATTGTTTTAATACCGTTAATGAAAATAAAGGGTAATTTTGTAATTTTTCATAAATTGCGTACTTTCTGAGGATTGGATCAAACTTCTTGATTTACAGTACAGTAGATGCTGAGGTATGTTATCTATTTCAACCCACCTCATTGTTTGATTAAAAAAAACTGCTACCACTGGATCAGGGAAAACTACATTTGTCGTACAGTAAAAAAAAAAATGACATTGGCCACCATTCAGAAAGAAATCCCTTGTGTTTGGGGAGACCTGGCCAACATGAAAGGTAGCCATTTCGATGAGGCGGTGATGTCTTGACACTTTAAGGTCTTTTGCCACAGTGGGACAAGCAGAGAAGGGGAGAAGTGTCATATACTTCTGAGCTTTTATACAACTACGAGTGTTTTGGCTGGGGAACAGGCTTGAGAACAACTCAAAACATGTTAGCTCTACTCTGTCTTTCTGGATCTGCTGAAGAGCATGTGCAGCTCCAAGATAAATCCTTTCCTCCCCCATTTGACCATTAGAGAGAAATGAAAAAAAGACACGAAACTGAAAGTCATATTTCAGCAAGCTGTTTTTTGGCACTGAAATTTCAAAGTTACAACCCTCTAAATACTTTTGTGTATTCACCCTAGGTCTGCTTGTCATTATCGTATACTTTCAAGTGAAGTTTCAAAAAAGTGAAAAAGTACAGATCCTCTCACAGTAAGGTGCTGAGCTGGAGTCAAGCATATGTCAATGAATTTCCTTGCTCTTTTTCCACTGTTTACCACCATAAATTAACTTCCCGCTCTATGTCTTTGTTGGATAAGGCCTCTAATGTGCTGGGTGCAGCTGTGGGGTTGTGGCCCTGTGCTGGGGACTGAAAGAGTCAGTATCTATCTCCTCAGTAGGGACCTGGGAGACACTGAGCCCCACTACCTTCCCTTTGAAACCTCTCCCCTCTGGTGACTGGCAGACCATACAACGCTCAGAGCTTTGTAAGTGACTCCATTGTCGGGGGCAGATTGAGAGGAAAAAAGGGGGCTAGCCCTGGGGATAGAAAAGCAAGGTGAAACAAAAAGGTCTGGCTCTGTGGTCTGAAGAGGGCAGGAATGGATCAAAGGGCTGGGTGCTGACCTGCGGCCTTTGTCCGTCAGACAGCCCTGGCTTCATTTAACCTCTCTCTGGAGGCCGGCAAAGCCCACTGGGATATCGTGCTACACAGAAGCCATGCCCTATGGGGACATCTCAGTGCCTCCTCTGCAACCCCTCCACCTTTCCCTCTGTCTCTTCCTCCACCCCTCCACCTGGGACAATATCACAGGTGAAAGTGGAAGGGAGGGGTTGGTCTGCGCTTCGCCCCAACCTGTCAGGGATCCACCACAAAAGGAGCTGAGCCCTCTCTCCGGATGCCCGGCGGCCAAGTCTTACCTTACTACACAGCATTCACATGGCCTTGCTGCCTCCCTGCCCTGGCTCCACTGGGAGAGCCACAGCATGGAGGGAATCCGAACAGAGAGGAGCTCTCAGTTGCTCACCTGGGGACGATAAACCTCAGCTATGTGGCAAACAAAGGTGAACTTAGTGGATCTCTGCTGCATTGTTTAGTTGGGGAAACTTAAATCTTCCAGCCTTAATGAACTGCTGAATAGAGGGGATTTTCTATGGTTCAAGGGGCCATGTGTGACTTTTAAAAACCTGTCCATCATGCTTTCTATAGGGGCAAGCCGAACAAACACACTGTGCACAGGATCTGTTCTGAGATAGTCAAATAAAATTTTCAGCAACTGCACCAAAAGTGCACTGTTACAACACTATTAGGGCTTTTATCACATTCATTTATATAACAAAACTGCAGTTTTTTTGTGGAGGCCCTGCTCATCTCTCTCATCATGAAATTCATATTATTAGAGGCTACAAGTAAGTGCCTTATAGAGAAGTTGTCGCAGCATTAGAGCAACAGGTGAGCATTTCCAAAAGAAGCAATTGGCGTGATTACTGGGTCACTCTGCCCCAAAAGGCAACCAGAGGTCAAGGTGTGGAGTAGTTTAAGAGGAAGAAGGAAGCTGGGACTGGAAGGCAAATGGAAGCAGAAGGAGTACCTGTGCTGAGATGGGGATGGGGGGTCTAACTATGTTGGGAACGAAAGCGGCCAAATCGTCCTGCTTTCATTAGTGCGCTGAGTGAAGCCTCTGCCGAGGCCTCGATTCCCAAGACTCTCAGATAACAAGTGGCTTCCCACACTGAGGCTTTCTGTTTTCTGTTTCCTCTCCAATAAAACCAGCCAGAGAGCGGGAGAGAGAGAGACGGGCGAACAAGAGTGATAGACGGGTGGGGAAAGGAGAGAGGGGACCCCCTTGGTCTGCTGTTATCTGTCTAACTCAGTCATTTGGGGGAGGGGAGGGGCAGTTTGGTTTATTTTCCCTAAGCCCAATGAATGGCTGCTGACAAGGCATTTCTGATGGCCGTGATAAGATATCCCACACCCGGTGTCCAGCCCCTCTAGCCCCAACCAGACCTCCAGCTCCGGCCTTTTAAGTAACCAGGTTAACCATCCTTCGAAGAGCTGGTACTGAAAGACAAAGTGAGGTGGTCTCGCACTGAAACGCACAAATGTAGCGGACTGAGTGAAAGCGGAAGGCAACGAGTGGAGGTCACTTAAATGACCCCCCACACACCGTAATGCACAGACCGAGACAAAAGCATTCCATAGGCAATGCCAGCCATCCTGTTAGTGATAGGCTCTAGATAGGGCCTATATGACTCTACTCCATGCAGCTGGCTGGTGTATGTGGAGAATGTTGTGTTTGTCTGAGGCCCAGCCACGGTCTTATGGATACAAACATTTTGAATGTACAGAGGTCAGTGCTGTGGACTGTTTAACCAGCTGCCAGCTGCTATCATACTGTATGATTATCAACATGTATTCTGTATACAGAAAGAATGGAAACAGTAAAGGCATAAAGAGTCATTCATCCATTTGTGATTTGTGTTACATGAGTGAATGGAGGTTCCTCGTCCTCCTCAAGATAGTAATGCGGAAATTGTTAAGACTTTGTCACAAAGCATTTGCACTTAAAGACAAAGGTAAAAGTAAAAGTTTTTGAAAGATCTATATATTTGGTACAGGTGCCGTCATATGAGGTCAACATGGATGGGCCGTTTTCTCCGCTCTGTAGAGTGGGCCTGTTAAACACCACATAAAAGAAGAAGAAAGAAGTTAAGGATGAAGTTAGGATGAGGCCAAGACATGAAATCCAGCAGCAACAGCCTTATCACTTCCTGTTATACACCCTATCATCCCTCCTCCCTCATGATATGAAAGGAACACACTCAAAATATACACACAAATGTGAATTGAATTGAATTGAAGTGCAAATACTAATTCACACAGTCAGAAACAACATACCAGCAAGAACTTCTAATGCTTTTTTGTCAGCACTGAGCATACAGAGAAAGGGCTTAAAACTGAAGCACAGTGAGATGAGAGGCAGCATGGGCACAGAAGCTAAACGCATGTACACTAAAACACACAAACACACAGCCACAGCATACTGAGACAAGCTGCTTCTCATTTAGAGGTTCCACTACAGAGCATGCACACCACCAAATGGTCTTAATCGAACCCTCCCTGCTCTGCCCTGTCCGCTCACCTCACTGACAGCAGCTGGAGGACGCGGTGGAGGGAGGGACGTAGAGGAGAGCAAGCGGGTGTTTGTGTTGGAGAGGTAGGGTGGCAGCAGGGGTGATAAACTGTGACCTTCTCCTCATACTGCAACATGCCTAATGGCTGCCCTGAGTGCTCCAGCTCAAGGTGTCTGAGCCTCTAAATGGAGGGGTATTTTTATCCAACTCACTCACACACACACTCACATATTAACAAACGCTGTGAATGGTGTGTAGAGCCATGTCTGACGTCCGGGTGCACCACAGGGTGAGGGAGGGCGGGCGAGTTGGCACGCAGTGCTGGCAGTACTCAAGTTCCTGATAGCTTTCAGGGGCCTTTGATGTTCTTTGCATCCCCCGGCCCCCTCACCGCTCCATCCCCCTGGCCTCCCCCTCGCAGGAAATTGCATTCTGTCCGCTGCCATAGCAGATAAATGAGGCAGGAGAGGGGCTGCACACTGTCACCAGCCGACCTGGCCTGTCTCACACTGCAACCTGCTGTGTGTTAGCCGCGTGTACTCCTATCCGGCACCCACGGCTGGCTGGCCTTAGGGAGAATGCATGTGCACGTACATGTAAACACACGTGTGTATGGACAGACAGAACTGTAGACATGCATGTCGTTGTATAACCTCACATACAGTTAAAGGTACTCATGCAGCTATACAGAGAAAGCAGGCATTACCGATTCCCAATAGCTGTGCAAACACATAGATCCTCACTTTAGCTATAGCATCAGACAAGGATAACAACACTTGTCACGCTTGCAGCTAGCGTGTCACATCTGATTACATCATGGTGAGATTCCTGCGATTCCTTCGTAGACATTGTCTGGGAATGTCGAGAAATAATACAGCTAAAAAGGACTGCTCACGCAATGGGGACCCCAATGGTACTTACGGGCATTGAGGTGACTAGAAATTTACGGGATGTTGCCTATGAGCATGTGTGTCTGTGCATGTGTGAGATCATGCTTTGTGATTGTGTGTAAATGTGCACATGTGTGGCTGTAGGTACGTGTCTGAGATCATGGGCGTTTGTGCAAGTGACTAGCCTCAGCCAACAAGTATGTTTGATTAATGTTGCACTACATGCAGCAGGGTTCACTGTAACGAAATGAGTTACAGCTACAAGGTGATGTCAGTCCTATTGAAACCCAATGGTGCAACCCCACCCTGCATGCTATAGGCTTGTAGCCCTTAGACTAGGGGGCCACTACACTGGTGCTCTCAGATGTTTAAGTATTTCACATACATACATCAAATATTCCAGTCAAATTCAATTTCCATGTCCAAATAATGATACGACCTTGACTCTTATCTTTCTGAGGCTTTATCAAGTTGTTTCAAAGATATTTTGGGAACTTTATGGTGAACTGCCACATCCCCAAGAGTAAAGTTTTATGTTGTGTATGACTCATGGAGGCCATGAGCATGATCATAACATGGAACATTTATTTCCTTTATACACTGTCGTTTATCTTCCCACTCATAGCCTTCCTCTTTCCCTCAGTCTAATGAATGAGATGTTGGGCTTAAACAGAGGGAGATCTGCTTCATGTTCCGAGTTGTGTGTGGCCTGAACCAAGAGAGTACCAGTCTGCTAAAAGATTCTCTTTTCTCTTCTGTTTTTGCTACCCTTTTTCTCACATACACACAAATACATTTCAAGACATTATAATTTGAAGGATAAGAGTTGTCAAGTTGTGTGTGTTTCCATCTACTTACATTTATACAAATAATTGCGTCACATTTTCCACCTGAAAGGGCATATTTGTTTTTTTTAATGAAGGAATTTGTCTCTTCTGGTCCATGTGTACTTTCTGTTGTTTTTATAAGCCGTTATTGTAATAGAGAGGGGGGCATATGCAACAAGTGCCACCGTCTGAACTTGAACTGAGGACACTGCAGTTACATGCACCCCCAACACCCTGCTGGCAAGTAACATGACATGGATGTTTTTATTACACCGATGAGGCAGATGCAATAACAATATGTATTTGATATACCTCTTTCCTTCAGCCATTACTGGATCTTCGTTTTTGTGATATGGCAACCTTTGTGCAAAATGTCAGCTATATTTTTCTAGTTTCTGGCGTTTCCAGTGACACTTTTATGTGCAAATGGCTGAAAACATACACCACTTGTATTGGTTTATAGCGTTAGGCACATTGACGTAAGCTGGAGTACAATTACAGAGACAGTAGCAGGTGACAGAATGTGGGATTCATAGCATCGCTGACTCAGTGAAGAATTAAGCCACGTCAGTAAAAAAAAAGAACTTGAGTTTTCAAATATATTTACTCTGGCCTGTGTTTTCAAAAACATTTGTTTTGGAAGCCAATTTGAAGAGAAATAAATGCTTTTTTTAATAGCAAACATGGCCTAACTCCCTCACCCTTTCCTCTGCGCAGAGACACTCCCCTCTCCAAAACACTCTCCTGTTGATGGGAGTGATCCTGCATGTGGTGAGTGAGGAGAGCAAGGACACCATGTGGTTCTCTCCTGTGTAACACACACACCAAATGCACACATACACACATCACACCGACCCCATTACCCACCACCACCACCTCCGCAACTGCCCCATATGACCCTTCATGCTCTCCTGAGCTGTACCAGAGCGCCCCTACAGATCAGCGGGCTTCTGATTGACAGGCCGTGAAGATACACCAACATGGTCTCCATTTAGCTCAAGTACCACACCGCCATCACCTCAGAAACCCCCACCCGCCCTCCTCTCCATGTCCCAGGAGAAAACACACTTGAGCCAAAGTGTTTCAGAGCAGGATGTTTCCTGGGGAGAAAAGGTTTCGTCTCGGGTCAGCGTGCACTGCTGTGATGGAGGGTGCTTTTTCACGAGGGTGTGGGAGGGGGTGGTCAGCTTATGGTGAGAGGATAGAGGAAAAACCAAGAGGAGGAGGGGTAGTGAGAAATGGAAACAAGGCGTGTGGATTTTTGAAGAAGCGAACCATGGCATAGGGTGGCAGGAGTGTGTGTGTGTGTGTGTGTGTGTGTGTGTGCGTGTGCGTGTGTGCGTGTGTGCGTGTGTGCGTGTGTGTGCGTGTGTGTGTGTGTGTGCGTGTGCGTGTGTGTGTGTGTGGGACGGGCTGGAAGTGGAAGTTGGGTCAGTGGATGAAGGGGTAGAGGGGTGTCAGGGGGTTGGAGAGTTTGGAGAGGTGAGGTGGTGGAGGGGGTACTGAGGGTGTTTAGTCCTGAGAGGAAACATTAGCAAAGCGAGGAGGAAAAGCTGCCAAATTAACTTCTCACCCTTTCAATCACACCCCTGAGAGTTCCTGCCCCACTTTACTTCTGCCGATCTGGCTCCACTTTTTGGATGAAGGAGTTGTTTCTTTTTTCATTCTTTTCCCTCTTTTTTTTGGCCCTGCACTGTATAGAAACATTTCACCCTCACACCAACCTTATGACCCTTTACACCCTTCACCATGCATCTCGTCCCCCTGTTGCACCCTCATTTTACCCACTGGCCAAAACCGACAACAAACACTAGTTCCGCAGCCAATCAGCATGCAGGACCTCCCGCGCCTCCGCTCCTGATTCTGCAGCAAAGGAAGGGCTTCAAACATGCCTGTCTAAAATAACAGTAATGTGTCAGAAATCCAACTCATACCTTGTTAAATATATCCACTCTCAAACACTGGCCAACAGACTGAATTTGAGCCCCAGAGAAAAGAGAAAAACACTCTCAATGTATCACATCATTCTAGGAAGAGAAAGAAACATGCATTAATGTGGGTTTAAAAGATCACCAGAGGAGTGGAGCAGATGGTCTTTCATGACTGGTGCTTTTGTAAAGCCATCCATGTGCATTCAGCTCAACCCGCTCCAGCCTGAGCAGCATGGTCTGGAGTGTGGTAATACAGTTGAGACCTCTCTCCTCCTCTGTCGTTCTCTCCCACCCTCCCTGACATTCCTACACAGAGCCGTTCTGGCCTAATTTGTTTGTATTTGTGCATTTTTTTTCAGCTTTCTGCTTTGCCTGCTTTCTTTTCTCACTCCCTCTCTATCATGTACCAGATTAGGTGGTTGGTTCCTCCTCTTTAGGTCCCTTCAATCTAAAATAGATGATTAGAGTCATTCTGCAAGACAAATGTAACTTTTCTGGACGCTCTAAATCTGTTTAGGCACATTTAATAGTGTCAATTATTGTGGGGCCAGGCGGGGGACTTGGGCCTTTCTGTAGTCAGGGCCCTTAATAACATTGGCTACAATGAGAAGCAGATGCTGACCCGCTTGGTCCCTTTGAAAAAAGACATTTGAGTAGCTCTGCTTCTAATTTATGAGCCCCCCTCCACATCTGGAATTCTTTATAATTAAAACATAAACCCCAAAGTTCTACTTCCACCTGTCAAACGTTGAGAAGATGAACATAGTAATGGGCTTCTCTTGCATTGGTGGAGAGATGGAGAGACTGGTTTTGCTTGTTCTTTTTTTAAGGGAGGGAAAAAGGGGCAATAAGGGGGTGCAAAGAGAGGCCTTCTTTTCTGATTGTTTTGCTTTATGGTAAGGTCTGCTGCACTGCACAATTTTCAGATCAAGTTTAACCAAAGTTACTCGATCCACAAAAGTGAGATAGAAGTTAAAAATCGTGGAAGTGTACAAATTCATATTTGGAGTCAAATCCTCTCTGGGTCAATAATAGGGAAGGAAGCCCAGAACAAATGTGCCATTTTTTGCTTTTGAAGTCTTTTTTTTCTCAAGAATCAAGTTCAAAGTGACGAGAGACAAAAGCATTACAGCGAGACGGAAACAAAGACTTCCGATCTCACACTCAATGCGAACCGGAAGCAACACGTTCAAGCTTAGTAGATTTCCTTTCCATGTATTAGCAAGTAATGAAAGCAAAGAAATGGATTTGCCATGGCTGCTGAATAACATAATTATCCATAATAGGGTTTGTTCCAACAGATCAATAGGACCTACATGTGTGAGTGCCGAGTGTGTGTGTATGTGTACGTGCCTGTGGAGGTGTGCGAGCGCAAAGCCTCTCAGACTTAAAGCTACCTTCATTAAATCGAATTAAGATCCAGCACCCAGCAGATTAATTTTCTTTGTCTTTTTCTTCTCTTTTCTTCCTCTCCTCCCTCCTCCTCACACCCTCCTTCCGAGACAAAAGCAGCTGTGAGAGGGGCCGTCGAGCTTGTGGAGGTTGCAGAGTGCAGCTCGTGCAGTTAATCCTGCTGTGAGTATGGCCATGAGGACAGCATTCCTTCCATTTTCTCTACTATTACCAGATCACCATAATTAAGTCTTCAGTGTTAACGGGGACACCAGGCCCGGGCCAAGAGCTGATTCCCACCAGCTTCATGTGGCTACAGCTAGAATTGAGGAGGGGGTCCCACATGCCGAGTGTAGGAGGAAATGGGTGTCTGAGAATCTTCTCCCAAATGCACACCTGTAACACCTGCAATACAACTCATGGACATATGAGCCTGCATGGACTAACACATGTTAGACCACATAAAAACACAGCCATGGTTTTTATTCCCAAAGTGAAGGTCAACATCCTGTAGATATCTTCCTCCTAATAGGGTCTTTGCAAATCTTCCTCATCATTCTCCTGAAGACAACTGCCCTCTGTTGCTACTGTCAACTCACACTGTCAGCTGTGATGAAGAGGCAACATTGTCTGCAGGTGTGAGGCCGTTAAAACCAGACCAAAGTAGTTCCCAACAACGACATAAAATGCATAGCCTCAAAGGAGATGGAGGTGGGTGTTTTTAAAAGAGAGGAGGTTACGCTGTTGTCCTGAGGGAGAGAAACGAGCACAGTGTGTGACAGGTTTGGGAAAAGAGCGGGGCAGAAGGGAGGAGAAAATGAGCTAAACAAGGTGGACGGAGAAAGAGAGGGCAGACTGTGAGTTGAGCACAAGAAAAAGGGGGGAAAGTGGCAGAAACATAGGGTGAAAGGAGGGGAAGGGAAGCAGGGCAAGCTGCAGGGATCTAGAGGGAGAGGGAGCGAGAGAGGAGGGCCTCTTTGTGGATCATTGACAGATAATGGGCTCATTAGGCCAAACGTAGCTTAAAAAGGCTGTGGCTCTCTAAACAAACAGAACGGGCGCTGAGGAGACGGATTTAAGGACATGGATAGAGATATAATGAGGCCCTCCGCCCTCGTCCTGCAGAGCAAAGGGAAGCCTACCAACTGGCTGCCCGCTCAAATCCCCCAACAATCAGCCAACCAGCTTCAACCCCAGTTGCCCTCAGCTCCCTCGCGAATGAACCTCCACTGATTCTCTGTTAACCTTTTTTTTTTTCCTTATTTATGACTATTTTGGTACGTTGAAAGACGTGTTTTCAAAATATTTCGTACATTTGAAAATGCATCTTTTCCCCTCTGTTTTGGCCAACGTGAATACATGGGATTTTTTTTATTAATGGCATGAATTTTCACAAGTAATTTTTTACGCATTTTAGGCTTTCCGTGTGTTATTTTTGCGCCGCTTTTCACATGTAACTTAACGTCACGTCGTTACCGTGAAACGATCACACAGCAGCAAAGGAAATACTTCACCTGAGTAACAGTTATTGACCGACGATCAAACAAATTTTTAAAAATGTAATACTGTTTGCCAAAAGAAGGAGAAGAGCATGTACCATTGTTTGATGGTTTTCGGAATTTTATGATAGAACGAGATTTTTCTGAAAACCTGGAATCACTTGTGAGGATGTGTGTTGTTTTGACACATAACTGCTGTTTTCGATATATCCTGCTTAGAGCAGACAAAGTCCAAATCTCATACACACACAAATACAAACACTTCTCAACTCCCCTTGCTCCACTTAGTGGCCTGGCCCACACATCAGCCACCCAGGTCTTACTCACTGCAAACAAGACTGTTTGTTGACGAGTGGGAAATACTCATTTTGACTCATGCATTGGATCGGTTCTCCCTCACAAAACACCTGGAGTTATTTATTTTCCGTCACCTTGTAAAAAGCAGTCAACATCATACTGTACACGCCATCATGCTGTATTACTCACTCATTAGGCTTAGCAATCCAGCACTGTCCTCATCCCCAGCTCTCCCCGGGGAGCAATATCGCAAATAAAAACCCTCAAGTGATGCAAATAAAATGTTACTGAGAAGGCAGAAGAAATGTGAGCTGCAGTGTTAAATGTTTGTGGCTATGGGATGCTGTTCCAACAAAGACGTTTGTGGGAAACTTGAATTCCTATTAAGCAATTGGGATGTGAGTTGCATTTCCATAAGGGGATAGGCCTTCAGTTGTGTTCACTCAGATGCCACTTAGAGTAAAGAACCATCTCTATGCAGCAATTGCTTTGGTGAATAACAAATTCCTTTTGAGATCCAAATTGATATTGTATGACAGCGCATGCGATTGAAGTGCTCCACTGTAGCATACTATTAGGTACCATGGCTGTAAGCAATAACAGAGCAGTTCGCCTTGAACTCCTGTAATCAACTCAGGGAAACGTTAACACAGAGCGTGGCCATCAAACCATTGAAACTGCCACGAGATTTATAGCGAGAAGAAGTAAAGAGGCTGCTGTCTGGTTCTCCAGGAAACCCAAATATCTTCCTCTCCTCTCCCATTACAGAATGTTTGCCTTTGTTTCCCTTTATTAATACCAATATATTACACGGGGAAAAGCAGGAGAGCATAACTTGGAAGAAATAAAAAATGGAGGTATTGTAAAGGAGGCCCGGGCAGTTTCTGTTCATCTCCAGCTGCTTCCCTGCTCATCATGCTGAGAACTAACATGAAACACGCTCACGCTACGGCCTCCTTTCACACACAGCTGACATCCATTAAGGATACTGATGGAGGACCGAGCCTCTGAGGGGAATTGTGGTCCCATCTCTCAGCTCCTCTCATAGAAAAGAAAGGAAGGAAAGGGGGAGGACGAAAGAGAATGTAAAAAAGGGGATATTTCTGACAACTGGATATTGGTGCAAACTTGGGCTACAATGCACACTTTTTCTCTTCTAGAGGGGCACCCAACCACATGTGCATACTTTTTTTTAAACAAAAATAAAATATTAAATAGCATGTACAATTTGGTAGGACATACATTTTTAGCACAACTCCAGGTGGGAATTGAAGTATGTCTTTCTACTACAAACCATCACGGCATGTAACCAAACATCACCTGGTGACCTATTATACTTTAGGATACCAGTTAAAATGAATAAATAGAATAAATGAATAGACAATTAACAGACAATTACAATACTAACACCACTGGGAACAAACTGAACAGACTAGACAAAAAATAGGTCTATTTCTTGCTCTGATTACCACAGCAGCAGTTCTGCAGCGTCTGGATCATACCCATCTTTGAAGGTTCCTGGGCCATTCTGTAAAAACATTCCTCTGTGGGATATGTCTATTCCCTGGGAACTTTTTCCCCACTCAGATAAGTCAACCCTGACAGTGTGAAACATCATCTGAAAACACTGAGGATCGGCCCAACACATGTAGGTCTCCATGCAGGGCCACACAGGTCCTAAGGGCAGAACACTCACCTTGTAAATGACAGGCAGATCTAAAAGAGAGAAAGGGTTCTCATGGACAATCTATTCGACATTACCTTTTCGGGATTAGCATCCTTCCTGGAAGAAAAAAAAGGTGACACTGACAATCAAACTTTTGTGCTGAGATATCTGTTGAATAACCTTAGTTAAAACTTAAAACTGGAAACAGAGGGAAATGTTATATCTCATTTGCTCAATCCATCCAAAAAATGAAATGTAGAAACACACGTCTTGCCTAATCATCAGACAGCTCTATGCTAGCTGTTACCCCCTGTTCCCAAACTTTATGCGAAGCTAAGCTTACAGGCTGCTGGCTGTTAGACGTATCATTAATACTGTAAGAGAGTGGTATCACCCTTCTCAACTTACTCTCAGCAAGAATGCAAATATGCATATTCCCCAAAATGTCACATTTATTCACATCACTTTTGGCGAGAGAACAAGTTCAGCTAGGAAAAACAAGAATGATAGATAGGAAGTGTGGAGATTGAAGAGGCAAGCGTTTGGAGAAAACGAGCCGGAGAAGGTGTTTGTCTAAACAAGGTAACACTAGCTCCGTGTTTGATGTGTATAAAGCTGAGTGAGAGGAACATCACCCTGCTGTCTCCTCTACTTGTTTACTTCAGCATGGTACCCCATCGGGCCACCCCACATGGACCCACAGCCTGCACAGACAAACAGAGGGATAGAGAGCAAAGGTAGTGTGAAAGAGAGGAGAGACACACCTCATTAATCTTCCTGGCACTTTCCACTCCGCGGCTGTCTGTTTCGCCAGCAAGTTTACTTTTACGTGGAGGTGAAAGTGACTGATACCCAAACAGCCTCCTTAAAATGCAAAATGTTCAACATCACCCACAAGTAATAATTTACACAGTTTGTAATTTACACGCCATCTTATTTTCCAAACTCTTTCATGCTCTCTGCATTTTCTCATCTCTTAAAATGGAATTCCAAATATGTTCGGACAAATACTTTCTTCTCCTGGTTTACGTTTTAATAAGGAGTGAAGTCTATTATGACGTGTTGAAGAGAGCACATCAAAACTTACATGTACAGTTAGTGAGTTTTCCTGATAACATTTGTGGTCTAAAGATGGCACTCGTGAAGTGCTTTGACTCACTCAGCCCAAGTTATTTTACTCAAGTGAAAGAATTCTGTCTGCCGACACAAACCAGGCAGGCAGACGTGTCCACCTTATAAAACGGTGTGGCATGTCCGTTCGTTCTATTAAAGCAGACAAAAATAAATGTTTCAAGGAAGCAGTTGTCTGGTGGTGCATTACAAGGAGTGTCCAACCTTTTACCGGAAATATACTTACTCGGTGTCTTGCAGAGATGAGAAGATTGCAGTCTTGTCCACACTGTGACGTTTCCAGGCAACCAGCAAACTCACTGCTCCTGGCGAAGAAATAGTCTGGCACATAACTCCACATAAAACTGAAACTTGTCATTTTCACACTTTGTTTTTTTTTTTTTTTTTTTCAATATATTATGTAAACAAGATACAATGAGCTTTTTAACCTTTGGGTACAGCCCGGCTTGTTGTTTCCCTCAGTTTCCAGTCTTTACGCTAAACTAAGCTAAGCGTCTCCTGGTCCCCGCTTCAATTTTAATGCATATATATGAAAGTGGTCTACATTTTCTTACTTAAATCTCAGCAAAAAGTCAATGAGTGCATTTCCCAAAATGTCTATTCCTTTAAGCTTACTTGAAAGCAACTCTTGTCTGCTTATGCTTCAAATTAAGTCTGTTTTGTTGTTGTTTTCAAGTCTAATAAATCACAGACACAAGAACAAACAGTGGACTTTACTATTAAGAGGTCTCACTTATAAGAACACATTGTAATGAAAATACCACCACATATAAAGGCTTATTATTCTTGACAAGCTCACATTCTCTCACACAAACAAATACGGGGACAGCAGTCAGGCAGCCCGTCCCAGGCTCCAGTGTGGAGGGATGTCAGACTTGTGAATTGTAGCGGGGAGTCTGAATGACAAAGGGTCTGGGATCCCTGGAGGAGATTGTTATGGGCAACAGGACCAGGCAGCGGCTGCCGTGTGCAGGAGTCAACAGCCCCAATCACCCACCTGGAACCTGGGGCCCAGACAGCCGGGGGGAGGTGGAGCCGCCGCCCCGGCCACGGCTACAGGCTGCAGGGACAGAGGAGCCCCGGCCCAGACGGATCACCCAGGACTGTGTTGTCTCTACGCTTTAAGTCCCGCCCTGTTGGTGACCTGCATGTGCCCCTCCCTTCCATTATAGTTGCCCAAACCAGGCTTGTTAAATTCCCCTATATTTGCTCCCATCTACCACCAACTCCTCCTTTTCAGGACCCTTTTGACCACACCCAGCTATCCCCACCTAAAACTGCTGTGCTCCAGTTTAATCACCTCTGGATGTGGGTGGAGGCGGGTGGGGGCTTTGAGGGAGTGGAGGCAAAAACCACACATTACATCATGTATTTACTTATCCAGGGTTGCTAGCGAGTGACATGGAGAGTGGAGCTGGGGGTGAAAGGTGAAGGATTCAGGAGTAAATGAGTCATGACCAAAACCAAAGGGTTGTATTCTGGGGACAAGGTTGCTTAAACACCAAAAGGTTCACAACACCTCCATAAAGACACTAACATATCTGTGGTTGGAGCGTAAACGTCCTAAAACTCTCACACGAACACCTGGGGTTCGTGTGATTGCTACAGACAAATTTCTAACCTAATCCTCAGAGGCTTCCCAGATGTACACGTCTTGAACATAACACCATAATGTTTCCCAGAATACAGAGTAAGCACTTTAAGATTATTTTCTATTAATGAAAACAATTAGGGGCTCAGGCTTTTGGTAGCCTGCCAACTACTGTTTCAACATTTTTCCTTCCTTGCAAGTGGAATTTGAACTCTCTAAATTGCTTCCCTTTAGTAACAATGCCGTAAACACCCTGCAATCCCCTCTTAAACATCTGCCCATGGTCAACATCACCTCAGTAACTGCTAGTGACATGTGCCGCAGATCGACCTTGTAGTGCGTCCAACCACCCAACCTTAGAGAGGTGGTGCGGCTCAGAGAGACCAAACAGACCCAGTGAAGTCAATCAGCAGACTGTTCCATTTACAGTGAGGGTGGGATTACTATATTTCAATCGAGCGATCCTCAATCCTGAGAAAATAGGCAATTCAGAGAGGGTGAAACAGAGGTAGAAAAAAGAAAGATAGAGGAGGTGAGGGAGAAAGTAAAAGAAAACAGAGGAAGGGTGGATGGACTTCCACTCATTTATCTCTCATGTCCCGGCAACCCTGGCCTGTCTGTTGGAGCGGCAATGGCCCGTGCGGAGACATCAAGCACATTCCAAGAGTCGGCCCAATTACGGGCAGATGAGGGGCAGTTCTCTTTGTTTAAGAACAAAGCCAGAAGTGACACAACTGGTCTTTAAAGGGAGCTCTCACAGCCGTGGCTGAAGAGAGGGGGGCCCAGTGGGTGGGGGAGGTGACCAGCTGGTTATAAATATCTATTTGGTCAGTTACTGGAAGGAAAATTTGCAGTTTGTTTGTCATCCACTCATCCAGGTGGTGGGCCTGGTGCTTGCAAAACATCAGAGCAGAGAGAGAGAGGGGCCAACCTGTTTCAGTTTGACTGCCAGAGATGTGGAATTTGACTAATTTGTATATGAAAGCCACATGTCATCTTCAAGTGTGTACCTGCAGTGAGAGAAAGCTCTTGGCAAGATCTCGATGCATATTTAACCCAGTAATTATTCTGGCTGTACAGATTAAATATGACTGCAATGTGAATTAGTCTTGCACTCATAATTATGAAATAGTGGAGCATTTTTTTAATGGCTATCATCTGGAAAATACTAATATACTCATGTTGAGTTGACTGGGATTGCAGAACATTCTAGGTGGAGCAATTTATAACTAATTAAGAAAAAAAAGTGTTATTCCAGGGTTTTTAGTTCTACTGTCAAAACTATGATATGCCATTATATGCTTGTGTGGGCTTTGAATTGGGAATAACTGTTGGGGTGACTCAAAATCTATCTTTTGAGTACAGAACACTCAACCCCAATAGGCTAGAAATGTGCCTGTGAACAGTATTTTTGTTTCTAGTGGGGGGATAGTCAGTTACAATGGTTTTCAAGTTTTCAAGGTGGGCAAAAACATCCACAGAAGCATTTCAAACCACTTATCCAGCACAGGATAATCTCCTTCTCAGCTGTCCATCCATAATCCCAGAATGTTTCATCACCCTTTTTTTTTCCAAAATAGAGCTACATATGCAGATTCCACATTGTACTATTGCCTAAAAAAAATCTAAAGCTCCTCCGGAAGCTGTGTCTCGTTGGGAAAGACAACATTCTTCACATCCATCTTTCAAACCTACCAGGGGTGTGAATTTCTGACAGAAAGAAACACTGTTAAAATGCACATTGTGCAAGTCGTTATTGATGGCCAGAAGCATGGAGTATTGGACTGCAGAGGGGCGGGACAAGTTTAAAGTTTAATTCCCACTCTGCAGTAAATTAGAACACAGCAGGGTAATGTCTGTTTATCCCAAATACAGCTGCCTGGGCCTCTCTCCTATCCCTCTCTCTCTCTCTCTCCCCACAGTCCACACCACGGCCCCAGGATCACCTGGACCAGCAGTACACACACAAATGGCGCTACACAAAACACACATTATGCGAACACATGCACTTGCGTAAACAAATAAACCAGCACATGCATACATGCATGCATATGCATAGAGATACAAACATATACTCACACTGTTCTCATGCAAACACATGCAGAGATGTAAACACACTAGTTGTGCACTAGAACAGATATATTACAAAACAGATTTGGGAGTTCAATGACACTGGTGGCTTGTGGGCTGAACTTAAACTGAGAGGCAATTACTTTGTGGCTACTTGCCTCATTTTGATTTTCAGTAAGGGGATGATTGTATCTATCTAGATTATATCTCAAAATAGTATATAAGAAGGAATTTGTAGTGTGACTGTGTCAGAAAGATGTTTATTTTGCTCTATTTAAAATGCTGTGGCTGTAGCAAAGTTTGCAGTCATGCTGTATTGGTCTGTTCTTGGTACTTTGGCCACCCTTCTGACTACAAAAGTTGCAGAAGTTTGTAATAGTGTTTTTAGACAGTACAGTTACTGTTATCCCTCCAAAAATAGCCGGCCAGCAGGGATATTGCTTTAGTATGAATCGTTATGTGTAGGTATTTGCTGCCCTCTCGTGGAGGTTCAAGTCATCGCATGTGCTAAACCATCAACTTAAGACTGATAACCATTAATGGGTGTTTGTCTCCATCTAGTGCACGATAAGAAGAATTGCAGTCTCTGAGCGGAAGATGTGTTGTCACGTGAGCGCAAGTTGTACGTGCGCGTTCCCGATCGAATCCTGTGCTCTATGCGTCAGCTGTCAAGCCTCACACGCATATTACTGTACCGTCTCTATGCAAGATGTGTTTATACGAGCGAAGCTGAAATTCCACAGAAACTGAAGCACGCACAAAGTATGGGGACCGCAACATTACGCCTCTCCAGCTGGACTAAAGCGACCCTGTGACACGAGAGTGGTTTGAGAAAAGGTGTAACGGTATATTAGTTAAGAGGAGGAGAGAAAGGGAGAGCAGGTTTTCCGGTTGCAACGTTGCAGACTTGCTAATAAGCTAGCTTCGGACTTCTTCCACAGCCCCGGCTTCATTAGCTTAGCGAGCTAGCGAGCTAACGCACTGATGTAGCAACAGCTGCGGGGCGCGCAGAGAAATGCGGTGGGAGTCTTTCATTTATTTTAAAACCGAACCGGCATGACGTCGTGTAAAGTAACGGAGGGGGCTTTGATGTGAAGTGGCGGACGAGGAGGGAAGGAGGGAGAGTGGTTGCGGTTGCTCAGGTAACGTTAGTTATGAGCAGTTTCAACGTTGCGACCAAGATCTCCACGTTGAGCTCTCCTCTGAGCGGCGACGGCAAAGGCTCGCTGGTCCGCGTCAACAACAACAAGGAGTGGAACCTGGGGAGCGATGTGTTCCCGTGCTGTCACGAGATGAGTCCCATGGACGACACGATGCAGGCGGGCATGTCCTCGGTCCAGTCGGGGCTGGACGGACACCTGCCGCTCCTCCACGCCAGACACCAGGTCCACGGCGCCCAGGACGGGCTGCTGCTGGACCTGAACTCCCCGGCGGCCTTCCTCGACGGCGGCTCCCTGGAGTACAGCGACAACGACGGCAACAACGCGGGTCCGTTGTTCGAGAGGAGAAAGAGGTCGCGGTCCAACAGCTCCAGGCACCGCTTCAACGAGGTGGTCACGGAGCTCGGTCCCGAGGAGGTGCGGTGGTTTTATAAGGAGGACAAGAAGACTTGGAAGCCCTTTCTCGGGCACGACTCACTCAATATTGAGCGCATGTTTCGGAAGTACTGCGAGCTGAACCCTGGCTCGGCAGGCTCCCAGGTCAGCTGTGGGGAGGAAGACTGCGGGAATAACGGCGTGGAGGGCAGGGGACTCAATGGCGCGGTGCCGGTGGAGACGAGGACCAGCAGCGTGCACGGAGGCCACGGGTCCGTGGACACATCCACCGTGTCCTCGGAGGAGAGGGACCCTGACGGCATTGAAATCAACGTTGAGCCTGTCTGTGTGCGGGGAGGACTCTATGAAGTGGACGTTAAAGAGAGGGAATGTAATCCTGTTTACTGGAAGCGTGAGTATCGTGGCGAATACAACATAAACAAAGTCTATCAAATCATGTTTTTGCTTTGAGTCGCTCGCAAAGGATGCAGTTCCTGTTGGCAGGTGCCAAAAAGCATCACTGAGTGCATTTCCATAGGCACTAATTCCTGCTGTGTATTTATACCTCATATATACTTAATATTCTGCAGTATAATGGCTGACAGCGTGCAGATTAGTGGCCCACAGCCACTCAGAGGTCACATAGGCACTCATTGACAGCATCATTCGTCCCTGCTCCCTTCACAGATACAAACTAGCATCTGATTATCCATTTAGTTTAGTTACTGACTGACTCCTGCATTGTTTTGAAGTTCTTTCACTGGCTAAGTAATGACTTCTTCTTGTCTTTTGGGAACATCCAGACAGCCCAGGAAGTCAGTCTATTGGACTCAGCTGATCTGTGCTAACTAATTCATGGATATTTCCAGGAAAAGGCCGGGAACAAAAGGAGGCGGTCACTGTAGAGCCCTAGCAAACCTGACCTTGATGAAAGGGTTCATGGGTAGCTGGTTCTTTTTCAAGTTTAATGCCAAGTGACATTTAGAGAAGCAGTTATTTCCCTCAATGTTCCTGCTGTGGATGTAAGTCCTTTTGTAGTCAGCTCAGACATTCCTGGGCCTTTTCAGCCTGGCATGTCATGTTAACACTTAAGACCCTGTTGCACTACGTTTGAGGCAGGAGGATATTATTTTGAAAAAAAGTAATCAAAAGCACATCAGTTAGGAAGACAGAGGCCAGTTCATGTAATAGGAGACATGGAGGGGATGTTGATATACTGTAATCCAAGAAGTAAAACATCCATAAAAATACAATGGACTAAGGTGTTGGCCGGTGTAATAGCTTTGTGTTTTCAACAAGGTGAAAAGATCAGTTATCACTTCATGAGAACTGGAAACGGCGTGTTCCGTGTAGCATACAGACTTATCTTTTCTGACCAAACACGAGCCGCCTTAACAAATGAGTGTATAGTAGCTACTGTGAGCCTCTTATCAGTGTTTTCTTTCTTGTGTGTCTATCTTAGCGTCGTCTCGTGGGGCCTCTTTGGCCATACATAAGAGTATGCTCATGTGCTTTTATACTTTTCCAGATGAGCGTTCTCACTCTCTACAGAAATGACCCCATCTTTTGCAAAGACTAAATTCAGAACTGCCTGTACACTCTTATTCACCACCAGAGAATCAGTTAATAATGTTGCTCACTGTAATCAAAAGTGTCCTCGCTCCGCGAGCCACTGAGACTTGGCCCCCCCTGGATTTGTCAGACTTATTGAGTTAAGTGTCGTCCAAAACTCATTCTGAAAGGCGAAGTGATGCACTCGGTTCCTAAAAAGTGACATTTTACAGCATTGTTTATACCCTGTTTACGAGCTTGCAGTCTTCCTCTTCCCTGCCTTTGTTGGCACATTGTTGCATGTCTTGGCGTGTTACCACCACTTTTAGATTAGTGGTATAGTGTGAATCATTTCGCAGGGGTGTGCACTGCATCACCCGCGTCCACAAAACAATGACATGAAGAGCAAAACAAAATGTCAAATGTCATAATTTAGATAAATAATACACCACAGACTACATAGGCTCCTGGCCCCGGAAGGCCGGCTCCAAAATGTCCATCCCTACGGTTAAGTCATTCTTTTGTATCTAAATCCATGCTATTTTTTTTTTTTACTGTCTTACAGAACAAGACCATATTCCAGTCATGAGGGGCCAGTGGTTTATCGATGGCACCTGGCTCCCGTTGGAGGAAGAGGAGAGTGACCTCATCGAGCATGAGCACCTGAACCATTTCCGCGGGCAACAAATGCAGGACACCTTCGAGACGG
Source organism: Ophiodon elongatus (assembly GCA_016806645.1). Lineage (NCBI taxonomy): Eukaryota > Metazoa > Chordata > Actinopteri > Perciformes > Hexagrammidae > Ophiodon > Ophiodon elongatus. The sequence continues at coordinate 683,296 of JACSYO010002166.1, forward strand.
ATCTGGTGGTTCGGACCGTCGACAGCAAAGATGGTGAGAGAACGGGAAGGGGAAGAGGAGAAGAATAAGGATACGGTTATGTGCTTTAAAGGAACGTGACAGACGCTCCTAAATCTTTTAAACAACACGGCACTGAAGCATCCATTCTGGTAACTCAAGTCTGAGTAAATGAAATGCAGCTGATGACTTCATTATAACTACATTTGGGAGTGAATGTTGTGATAGAGTCAGTGTGTGGTTCGGGGTAGAAACATAAGGCCAAAACCCATTATTGCTCACTCACCAGTATTTTACTGCTGCATTCACTAACCCTGCAGTATTTTAAAACGAGGCAGGCAGGCAGCAGCAAAAAGAACACCCAATATAGTGCTGTGTTAGGGCAGTGAGTAGAAATACTCTCATAGGCATTATTACTTATAAATCCCATTACAAGTAAAGTCATCAGTTTCACAATAAACCAAAAGAAAAGCATTGTGAGTCATATATACATAGTGAATTATGTGGCAACCCTGGCTGCTGTGGCATCAATTTCAAAGTCAAGAGAAGTGAATGGAGCAGGTGCTTCCATTCACGTGAGTGTAGGTTTTGTCATGTCATCCTACCAATGCAAAGCAGGTGCAGCTCATACACTAAGAGGCGTACACTCTCTGGCTCGGGCGAAATGTAGCAGGCTTTAGCTGCAAAGAGGCAATAAGAAAGAGGCTCTTTGATTCAGCAGTCTCCTTAAGGCAGCCAGATCTCCAGGACCTTCACTGGTGATGAATGCGTGGGTGTGTAAATGTGGCAGATAAACAGAGAGAAGCGGAGACAAAAAGACACAGCAACTGTTAAAGGGAGTGAGAAAAATGTTTAGTCTGCATCATTAAAACGGAGCAAATATGTGTGAGAGACCTAAAACCATCACAAAGATAATCTGGAACATTTATGCAAGTTTATAAATCATCAGCCTAAATTAATTGTTAGCAGTTAATCATCAAGTTACCTTTATTTCCTCTAACACTTACTGATTATATTTGAGTAATAACTGCATTATGACTCTTATCAATCGCAAAAAGCCTCTAAGTTTCTTTTTTCCGCTTGATTTATAACTGACATGTCAGGATACTGTCACTCCCCCCCCTACTCAGAATAGATGAAGTCCTATAAATAAAGACCTCAACAGAGCAGAAGAAAGTCTCTGCAGTAGATCGGTCAGCCTGGCTTGCATCGTCACTACTTGTGTGATGTACTCGTAGCTACTGGCACTTTTCTGAACTGAATCACAGACGTTTTGAATCAAAACTGGAAGGTCACCCCCGGTCCACAAGCATTCGTGTACATGTACACATGACACGAGTGGATCTCTACGTTGAAGCAGGTTTATAATAAACAATCACAGGGGACAGAGGTCTCAGCCTCATAGTCAGATTCTCTGCAAACAAGGAGGCACAACAAACAGATCATATGAACTGAGCGTCTCTACTCGGTGAGCTTCTGCAAGTATGACTTGTAGCTTATAGTTCTACCAACCATACCATGAAGTGAGACATAAGTACACACCCTGACAAAATATATGTGTCATTAAAACCTAATGCCTGCCGTATTTGTACACGTTCTCATGCTTTCCTTTATGCATGGAACTTGAAACAGTGAGCATCTGTTTGAAACCCTCCTGCTGCCTTTGTTGGCAGACAGCTTTCCACTCCTATATTTAGCAGAGTGTGAAAGCAAAGTGAGCGATAAATCCTGTTAATTCACCTTGTTTTGGTCTTTATTACAGGGAGCCTTTACAGTAGAGTATTTCATCTTGGAGCTAATAATCTGAAGCACTTGGAGCCGTAAGCGGGCTCCCTTGAACTGCATTACAATTGATAAATGGACCATAAAGCCAGTGAGCTGCACTCTGGCAGTACTGCAGTACATACATTTCCCCTGCTATCTCCTCCCCTCCCTATCTCTACTCTCTTCTCCCGTCCTTCTCTTTGTGTCTGAGTAGCTAGTCGAGACTAAAGGTTAGCAAAGCAGAAGCAGACAATATGATAAGCATACCAGTGTGCTATGCAGACGTAACATCATAATGTGGGCTGGACGACAAGGTACAAAATATGCATGAACTTCCTGTTTGTCTACTTTTCTGCCTTTTCTGGTAATGAATCGTAAAGCAGGAAGGCAGAACAGAAGTAAAATGGTGTATGCGTGATATAATATATTCAACTAAATAAAGCTCCGTGGTCAGTGTTAGGGCTATCATCATAAACGAACAATGGTAGTTTTCATAGTAGATCTTTCAGACATCAGAGGACATGAGGATTGATTGGATGGCTTTTGTGAGCTTGAAGTTATGAAGTTGCTTCATTGTCAGATCAAAAGGTATAGTATTTATCTGTATAGACGTCTTACAATAAATTGTCTTTCTCCTCCCAAATTCATCATCCCTTATTAATGTATATGCTACTGAGTAACTTCCTTTAAAGAGCGACTGCTGCCGTTTGAGCGCAGATGGAAGATGACAGTTGACTGAAAATGGCCACGAGGGCGTTACAGTTGATGCGTTTTAGAAACTCTCTTTTAACGTTTTGATTTCCATTGGCCAACTTTGATGAGCAGAATTTTGTCTTAGCCTAAAGGTGCCAATGTTATTTTCCAAGCCCAACTAAGGAAAATGTTATTTGTAATTTACAAAGAACTTGAAAAAAAAAAAAAAAAGGAAGAAATGGGAAAGAAAAGAACATAAATAAGAAGAGAATCCCTTCTGTTCACTTCAAGCTTCTCCAGTGAGTGTGTATTTGGGTATAGAGCAGTAAGGCCCATGGTGGAAACTATAGGGTGTGTCCCTGTCTGCCTGCGTCTCTGATGTCAGAGGAAAACAGGGTCATCTGTCAGCATAATACTTTGGTATGTTTGAGGTTGGCCAGGCCCACAGGTTTGTTTGCGAACACGGCATGTTCAGCTGCATATTTATCTAATCATTACATCAGGCTGGAAACACACTGCGTGGTTGATAACAGGCATATGTGCCTGACATGAACTAAACACGCCTTCAGGTGACCCAAAAGTCCTGTAGTGTGATCTTAACCCCCGAGGCCGAGCGCTACAAACTACCACACCAATGAATTTGTCCTCATTACATCCATATGAGGATTCTGTGTGTAGTAGATATTCCAGTCATTAGGGAACAACTATTTATATTGATGGATCCATCAGTGCTGTCATGCCCAAATGGACTTTACTGATAGCTTTTACAGCAAACAAACTTCCTGTGCACTCAGCAGGTCTCTCGTCCTCCCCCTCTTCCCCCTTCTCTTCCTACTCCTCCTCCTCCTCCTACTCCTCAGCCTTTTACCTCTGCTGAGGGAGACACTGCTGACATTTGCAAGTCAGATGTCTGTGTTATCCCGGAATGAAGGATTTAGTTGAGTCTTGTCGACTTTGCTGATTTGATTAACAAATGCAGAGAAGGTCTTTTTAAATGTCAGATATCCATTTACAAGCGATTCTGTGATTTAATGATCATATGGCTGCTGTAAGTTTGATTTTAACCGGTATGTAATGATTGTAGGGCAATCATTTGCAAATATCAATTTGACTCGTTTTAATTCAACAAATATTTACCAATATCTATGACTTAATAAATAACTTACCTTTAATCTCCATCCATTAGTGTCTATTTGTAAGTGTTTGCTATGTGTGTGTTATCAAGATCCTAGCACACAAACTTGTTTGGCTATTTTTAATATCGTTTTTGAACAGCATAATAAAATTGGATTTGGTTACCATCAAACCATAAACTCTTGTCAGTGTAGCATTTAAACTACTGACAGGGAACATTATTGTAAATTCTTTACCATTTGAATCACTCTTATACCTACCGTAGTTTTATATTTCGGACTCCAGTTACTGGACCACTAAAGCACAATTGCATAACTCAATAACTTTCCAAAGAAAATAACAAATAACATCTTTACTTGTCCCTTTCTAAAAATGCTACAGTTCACCCGTTGTTTCCTCGACTGAAAGATTGTATTCAACCACACTGCATGTACTTTTTCTCATCTGTCAAGCTCCAAGTAAGAGTAACATTATACTCTTACAGATCTATTTGCATGTTCGTTGTCAGTATGTTCCTTCCTGTATGAGTGAATTCAACATCATTTCGGAAAACATTTGTAATATGCAAAATATAGACTATTTATTATTATCTAGTATCCTATGTGTTCACCCAATTGGAAACATAAGTACTACGAGATGCTGTCAGTAACTTTTAAGGTTGTGTGTTTATTGTTTTTTGTTTTTCACTTCTATAAAAACATATTTGTGGTCGCTGAGCAACTTAATATACAATATAGTTGTTTTTATTGTGTTCTCCTTATTTTAGTCACGTACTATGTGGAAAAGAAACTTCCACCTACTATATTAAAAACATTTTTTATTGACAAACAAAATGTTTTCCAATGATAATGCCTTTTTTTTTTTCTTTTTTTTTTCCAGAAGAGTTTTAGGGGTATTACACATTCACAAACTTCTTGACATGTTGATCTTCACAGTAAAGACGGTACATTTCTGTAATGAGTGTAAAGCAGATGCTACCCTCGTCATCATGTCAAGCAGCGCTGCATTTTGGGCTACCCCAGCGTATTCCGAAGACATTGTTTGAGGGTCTGACCAGGCTCGGTCAGTTACCGGTGCAGGCTTCAGTGTCCAGGGCCTTGAGGTGGTAACCTGATAGCAGCGCTACTTGATAGATTGGCCTGATCAAGAGTGATGACAGCGGTAGCCTGTGTGACTGATGCCAGGTTAATAGCCATTACTCACTCTCTCTTGGTTGTTAGTTTTCTCCCACCTGCCCCCTTTCTACCTCCCTTTTCTGTTCAAATGGAGTGGATATCAGACGAGTGCTAAAACTACATGTCACAAGCGCAAACGCTGCCAAGGTACTGTAAAATACCAAGTTCTTTTTTTTTTCTTTTTTTTTTTTTTTATACCTCTGCTGTTTTAGACCTGCTAGCTTGTGTGATCTCTCCTAGTCCATCCTAGATCCTTATGGAACTAGATTTTCCTTTCTGTTGTGGTTCAGACCTGTTCAATCTACTATTTACAACTAGACCTAGGTTCAGTTAGAAATGGTTGTATAAAAATGGATTTAGGCTGCACTCTCAGTTCTCCATTGCAGCCTTAACTGGGCCTAGTTGCTAGAGCTTCTCCCTTTTGTGCTGTGACCCAGAGTTTGGTACTACTGCTGTTGCTGCTTTTTGAGGGAACTTTTCTGCCCGTCTCTCCTCTCCTTGCTGGGATAGTGAGTAGACGACATGGTTCACTCAACAGCTAGGGCAAGACCCTTCAAACCGGTAGATGTGAAATAAATAAGCTGGTCCTCAAAAAGCCACCCTTCGTTACCCCTATTTTATCTCTCCAGCCCGTCTCCCACTTTCTCATTGCTTTCTTTTCCTCATCCCTTCTGGCAGTTTGACCGGCATTGATGAACCATCAGCAGCTCTCGCTCTAAGAGCATTGAACAAAGCTCTCTGTTGAGAGCCACACACAAGTGATGAGCTGAACAGTGGAGCCATTGTGGCCCTTTACCATAGCCCTCTAAAGTGTTGTGTAGAGTCACCCTTTTAGAGGTACATTGCTGTCCTAGTTCTCGGTGAATTGACCCTCATCAAACATTCTGAGCAGAGAGGTCTCGGGGTCTGTGTCCTCATCTCATAGTTAATCCAAGCGACCATTGACCTCAACAGAGACCTGTGATCTTCCTGCATTACACACCGTCTAGGTTGAGAGTATTAGTGCTGCTAGAAGTACACTTTTGACGGACATTCCATTAAGATTACACTAATACTTTTTCTTCGCTTCAAGAAGTGTGAAAACCTTATGAGGGGAATATAGCTGATATGTTTTTCATTCTATAGCCAGGAAAAGGTTTTAACTGGTATCTTGCCACTCATCGTTGGACAAATGTCCCATCGCACATTGTAGATGTCATTAGTTAGAGGGGCCTTTCCCCTCAATTTCTTTCATACCTTCCCTCCCCTCCCAGCTCTGTACTTCCTGTATATTTCCCAAACTCTCCCTTACACAATTTCCCTGTTTCTCTTTTTCTGTAACGCCCAGTTCCTCAGCACTCTGTCACATTCTCTGCCCTTCATCCCTGTTCCTCATCCTGTGTGTGTCCCTCTGTAATTCACCAGCAGTGTAAAAGAACGCCCTCAATAAACTCTTCAAACTTTCTTGTTTTGGCGCCAGCTCCTCTGTACATTCTGATCCTTTCCTTTCCTTTCCTTTCGCAATGCATTGCCTTTCATTGTAAAACAGGAAGCGTCCTTAAACAGCCCCTAAGCATCACTTCATCTTGCTGGCTACATTGACACCTATAAATCCCATCAGACTAATATTTTGTCTTGATAAAGCCAGCTAATTGGTGAACTTCACCAGACAGTAGTTTATATTCTAGTTGGACTAATACCTCCTGTTTTACAGTGGACTCAGTTATGAATACAGCTCAACAGTCTGGAGTGGCTTAACCCAGCCATGTATAATAACAATGTGTTGGTCTCGTGACAACTGCAACCGTCCCCTTTTTCCTTTGCCCTCGCTTGTGATACCATGAGGTAGATGAGGAAAGGAGGCCACTCTAAACTGTTTGAGATGAAGCCAAACCAGATGGTGAAAGGTTCTCTTCTCAGAAAAGTTGATTGTTTCCCCGCGCTGCTTCTGTCATAGATTCGTGAAGTGATATTCTGTGTAGAAGTAGAGGTTAAGCATATGTTTGCTTTGCTGTTGAGTAGTTTCATTTGCGGATCCGCAAAGATAAATGGAAACGTGTGACTTAGGAAACTGTATCTTTCACCTCAGGTTCCTCATGACATGAGCTTTATTGTTTTATGTGGTTAGGAAAAACAATGTCCCTCCTTTTTGTTATTCCAAATTCAACTAGTGCCCTTTACTCCTATACTTCTGTTTCTTATTGCAAACTGTTCCTCCAGAACCTGCCTGTTCTTCTCCTTTAGAGGCAGCCATTCCCTTTAACACTGGTTGCCCTCAGAGTGAACATCTAAGGTGAAATAATTGCTTGGACTCACATTACCCACGAGTCATGCTTGTCCAATAAAGAAATGAGCCTGCCAGGCTACATAGGCCCAGTTTAACTTCACCATGTGACACACAAACACACATATCTTGGTTTATTAATTTACATGGGAAGTTGAAATAAGAGACGGCTACATTTTGGAACTCCTTCCTTGTATACTATATACACTTGGAAGGAATGTCTTAGAAATGTCCAAATATTAAATGATGAATGAGAAGATATAAAACCTATGGAAAGGTCTGACACATGATACATGTTGTTCATGTTTCCACTCTTCTATGAAAGCTACAAAAAGATATTCAATGAGCCCTTTATAGGTTTTCAGTGTATTCTTGAAGCCCAATTGCAATACAATGCTAATATTTGTTTTGGTAAGACTTCATTTCACATTGTTTGTGGGACTGTATTGTCACACGTTTGTTAGAAAAGTAATCTGGGGAATTTTTATTCCCCCAAGAACTTGACCCCGTCCTGAAGGGTTTTAATCCCCAGATTGGTTCAGAGCCGTATAAAGAGCCATGACTGTGCACTGATCTTACAGGCAAAGTCTTCCACCAATTTCATCCAGATGAACTTGACTGCACAGGACATTTAAAGGACATGCTGCAGAGACATAAATAACTCTCAAGTCAACCAGTTTCATTTATCGCTCTTCTGTAGCAAATGGTTTCTCCTCCCCAGCCATACCTCTGCTCTTACTTGCCCTAGCCACTGCATTTCAGTTTGAAGCAACCACCTGGAGAGAAATTGAAGGTGAAATGAATTTATAATATAAACATATTCAGTCTGATGACACACAAGCAGGACAGACGAGCAAGAGCTGAAATATGCATTCATTGTGTGTGATAGTTTGATGTGGTTTTCTTTCCAACTGCAGATCAATGCTCCAGACTGCATTTGATTGAGCTGTGAATAGTGTTCCTAGACTTTTGCTTTTTCGTACTGCGTTTAATCACAACTTGGTGTAATTCTTACAATGTCTTCACCCTCTCTCCCTCTGTTCTCTTGAAATTTGTAATCACATCCCTTTGGTATCGGTGATCCTTTTCCCTGATTTTCCCATCGCTTTGCCCAATTTCCCACACCATCTACCAATGCTCGCCACTCTTTCCTCTGTTCATTTATTCACTCATCTCTCACTGCCCCCCTACAGCCATCCACAGTCTGAAGCTGAGTCGGACCCATGTGGATTGGCACAGCGTGGATGAGGTATATCTCTACAGCGATGCCACCACTTCCAAAATTGCACGCACCGTCACCCAGAAACTGGGCTTCTCCAAAGGTCTGTAATCTACACGTTGTTATTATCTTTTCCGATGATAAGGTGCATAAATAGTTCCCTGATCATACTGTGTATTTGTATTTGTACTGCTAATTAGCAGTACAGCTGAGGCGGATGGGAATGTCGTTAGTTTAGCAGGTATTTGTTCATAAATCATCATTTTGATGTGTCAGTGGTGCTAAATCGACCATCAGAGGATCACCAAAGTTGGAACAAATCATCCTGAGGGCTATGTACCAAATGTCAAAATGTCAATGTTGAGATCCTTCAGGCTGGACTAAAGTGGTGCACCGGCCAACAACAGACCAACATTGCCATCCATAGAGCTAGCATAGCTAAAACCTTTACTGCTTCCCTGATTCACTAGGACTGCACCTATTCCTACGTTTTTGCTCATCTAATGCAGACATGATATATTTATAGCTGCCTTCACAGTGTGTTGACATTTTCTATTATTCAACAGTTGTTTGAACATGGCTGTGTACAGTTCAGTCTCTTAACTGGATTAGCCCAGAAAATCACCCAGTGTCCATCTGCTATTCTCAGGCAGGCGGCAGCTGCAGTTTGACCTCATGTCCGATGTTTGATCTGTATGCATCACTCTAATCTGATCTACAGTCTCTCAGCTCTATGGTGCATTTTCATCTCCTGCTCGCAGATAATAAGTTGGAGGAGTTGTCACTGGTTGTGTCAACCTCCCCTGCCACACAGATGCTCAGTGATGGAAATCTCCTTAGAGCTATCTAGACAGCAGCACATGACGGGACTAAACTATAGATTCTAAATACAGACACATACTCAACCCTCTAGGCACGATACAAGTGACAGTCACAGCAGGGCTTGTGCCTCGCCTACTGGCCTCTATGGACTCAGAGCTGCATGTTACTTAAACACCACCACTTATTTATAGCCATCTGGTGATTCAACATAGGGGGGATGTGTGTGTGTGTTTTGCAAAACACAGCACAGGAAATACTGTACAAAATGTAGAAATGTTCTGCTTTTCTGACTGTACAAAAATCCCCGGCCAATAGTGAAATACAATAAGTAATAGTCTGACCCTGTAATCTGTTATCTTCCAGCCTCCAGCAGTGGAACGCGCCTCCACCGGGGTTTTGTTGAGGAGGCCTCACCTGAGGACCGACCCCCTCAGACTACACACATCGTCTTTGTGGTTCATGGGATTGGACAGAAGATGGACCAAGGACGCATTATTAAAAACACTGGAATGTGAGTTTTTAAAAACATAATTTGATTGAGAATTTGCTTGTATGCATGTTGTTTTGTGTCAGGAAAACCAGAGTTTTTCACTTTTGTTCCATTAGACTGTAAAGCGGCTACAGCAGGTTTAAATTTATTTGCACGCTAACCAAATCCAGTCTCCAATTTAAGAAAAAATCTTTCTCGGCTGGTGAGATGTTTGAAATGCCATAAAGTTTGTTTGTTTACTGTTCTTTTTCGTATCTTTTCCAGACACAGTCTGTCTCTCACAGTTCTCATTCTGTTTTTCCTGTGGCTTTTCTAAAGAAAGCTCACTTCTTCTTTCTTTTTACTTTGTATATCTATTTGTTACGACAAAAGAGCGATATATCTTGTTCTTTTAAATAGTTATAATTTTTGCTAAAGCATTTTCTGTGTCTTATATTACATGTTGTGTTTTCATTAACTGATGAGGGGTTTCAGATACCTACCTGTCTGCCAGGTTCTTTTGGTTTTTTTTGTTCAGCGTCATTGCGCCAAGTATGAAACTTGTGTATTTGTGGCAGAAGAGGATCCGGGCTTAATATTACAGCCATTGAATGTCTCACACATCATCTTTGTTCATCCAAGGCCATTTCTTTTGAGAACACTGCACCTGCAGCTTTTGTATTTTGTTCTCCCCCCTCTCACTATCCGTCTCACCCTCTTTGTCTTCTCCTGCTGATCTCTTTATACATACATATCTGCCTGATGCCGAAATCTAAATGACACAACTGAAACTGTTGTGTTAGTCAGACATTTTTGTGCCTGGTACTCAAAATAAAATTACAAAACTGGAGCTTTGCTTCCATGTAAATAAACCACTCAAAACATTTTACACTACATGTCAACATTCACCCAATCACACACACATTCATAGACTGATGGCAGAGGCTGCCATGCAAGTGCCACCTGCCCATCAGGATCTAATCTAAATGCCCATCCACGCACACTCACACACCGATGGCACAGCCTTGAATGCTTCCAGCAGCACAAACAAAATAAAATGTCTTCCCATTTTATTGGAATGCTGGCACAACCTTCAGAGACAGATATCTCATAAACTTGGCAAATCAGTCCAAAATTATCAGCATGGCCTGGTACTGCCAGCTGTTCATTTAACCAGTCTGCCGAGTTATTTATATTTTTCAAAAGCTTAACATTTGAAAGGGGAACTCTTCATATTTGTGTAAAAGCCACAGAGGAGAAGAATAATGACTTCTGCCTTTAAATTATTATGTCTATTGTTCTCCTTTTTTAAAAGTGAAACACCAAGGGAGTCTCGCTGCAATCATCAGTGTCTAGGCTGTTGATCAGTTTTGAATTGTTACTTAAGCTAGGCACAGTCCTTTTTTTTTTTTTTTCATGTCTTAGTGTGATGTACTGTGTAAAGACACGGCCCCGACCCTGAATAGCACCACTGCACTGGCCCTGGACCACAAGCATTACAGGCAGTAGTACAGAACGTGCGGACCAGAGCCATGTGTATCTCTGTGTCACTAAGTTAGCGCCGGGCCACTGGCTGCGGCTTAGGCCAGCTAAGCAGGTAAAGTAGACCAAGTCAAGCTGCAGAGCACTTTAAGCCTCACTCCCAGCTCCCTGTGGATTACAGCATACACACTTTCCTCAGCCAAGAGGAAAGATCAACTTGACATGTCTAGCCAGTTGCTTTTTGATTTTATTTTTTTAACCTAAATTAATGTCAGCTCCCTGCCTTTCTGAGTGTCATCAGCAGTAGTGAAAGGAAATTGTGGGGGGTTTATGGTATTATTATGCTCTTAAACAAAAACAGAGTGTCCTTTTTAAAAACCTATTTTAGCTAAACTTAGTATGTCAAAAAAAATCAATGCCCAATTAACACCAACCTAAGAGCTCGGGGAATCCTTGTGGGAGCAAAAGAGAAAGCTCTGTAATGCAGCGCTCAACCCTCTTAAGTATTTTCACACAAGCACACGAGCCTGCAGATAGTCCTGTCAAAACTTGCATTAGGTGCTCCATCCACAGACCAGTTGTCTAAAAGCCTCCATTTACCCATGTAAACACCCAACCCCACCTCTCTCTCTCTCTCTCTCTCTCTCTTTGTGTATTTAGAGTGTCCAGTGAGCTAATGCGGCCCCATATAAGACAAGTAGCGTTGCAGCGATTTTTGTGTGTATGTGTAGGTGTGTGTGTGCACGCGGCATAAGGGAGTAGCAAAATGGGCGCCATTCTCTTCTTACCAACGGTCATTAAATTCTGTGAGAGAACGAGTGCAAACACGGACTCCCTAGTGACTTCAGTCAGTAGTGATGTTACTCAGAACGTCGTAATATATAGGTGTGTGTGTGTGTGTGTGTGTGTGTGTGTGTGTGTGTGTGTGTGTGTGTGTGTGTGTGTGTGTGTGTGTGTGTGTGTGTTGGTTGCATAAGGGAGTAGCAAAATGGGCGTCGTTCTCTTTTTACCGACGATCATTATATTCTGTGAGAGAACGAGTGCAAACACGGACTCCCTAGTCAGTCAGTAGCAGGGCTACTGGTGTTACTCTTCCACTCAGAACATTATAATGCACTGCTGCCCAGACAATGCGATGATGCCATTTATTGTTTCTGAATCAAGCACTTTGCATTTTGTATCTAACTGTTTTGGCAACATATACCAAAATCCACTCTTCAGTAATAAGGATGTCAGTGCAATGTTCTCCTCATATACTGTATGGTCTTCTTTGTAATGTCTCTATTCAGGCTGAGGGAGGGGGTGAGGAAGATGGAGGAGAAGCACTTTTTGGAGCACAATGACGAGCATGTTGAGTTCTTGCCTGTCGAGTGGCGCTCCAAACTGGCACTGGATGGAGGTCAGTCAGTGTGTGTCGTTGACTGTGCTTCCATGTATGCATGTGTTTATTCACTCTGTTTGGTTTGTACTTTAATTGTGAGCAGTGTGTTTATTGTTAACTCTGTATATGGTGGATTCTTCTGTCTTTCCTATCCTAGTGAAAAAGTTAATGAAGCACAGCCCGAGTCATCCCTTTACAGAACTTATTATTTTTATGTATATTTAAGTATTTTTTTTCTACTCAATGTAATACACTGACTATGGATAAGTACCTCCTACAACCCAACTTCAATAACTCAAAACGATCCCTTTAATGCCTCTCTGGCAGTGGCAATAAAAACGGAACATGATTATCTTTGTGAATGTGGATTTTATTATACGCTGTTATATTGTTTTGCATTACATTTTGTAGGTATGGCTAATAAAGTGGCCACTGAGTGTATGAATTCCGTTTGTTTTGGTAGATACGGTAGACTCAATCACTCCAGACAAAGTGAGAGGACTGAGAGATCTGCTCAACAGCAGCGCCATGGACATCATGTACTACAACAGCCCCCTTTACCGGGATGAGGTGAGAGTCACACACTTTCCAAAAACAGAAATTATACTCCTCTGTGACCCACTATTTCTACTTAAAACGTCTTCACTCCCCGTCCCTCCAGATTACCAAGGGCCTAACGCAGGAGCTAAACAGACTGTACACACTTTTCTGTTCCCGGAACCCTGAGTTTGAAGAGAGGGGAGGCAAAGTGTCAATTGTGTCTCACTCCCTCGGCTGCGTCATCACCTACGACATCATGACAGGATGGGATCCTGTGCGCTTCTGTCAGCAGGAGCATCACGCTGTGGAGGAGGAGCTGGACCTGCGCTGGATGTCCTATGAGGAGAAGCACGTCTTAGAGCAGCTACATCTCACGAGGAATAGGTAGAACTTGCTAATGTGGATCTTCAGTGACTACTAGCGTGGTCTCGAGGGTTGAATGTACAGCTGTCAGGATCCTCAAGAGATTTCTGGGGTGAATGTGGTCAAGATCTCAGGGAGGCTTGAGATGTAACTTTTGATATACAATACATCATAATTTTAGGTGCAGTGACGATGAGTTCTTTCAAAACGATATCAAACTTAGCATTTGTCTTTTTTATTTGATGAGCAGAACACGTAACACTGTGCTGTTCATCATCTGCTCCTGCTTGTTTTTGTGAGGCGGCAGGGTATTGTGATACCTCGTGATCAAATGGCAGGGAAGAGGCTTTTAATATATTTCTTCTGCACCACCCGTCGCCCCGTGTTTGTAATATCATTTAGTGTGCGCCCCATTACTTTAGTGAAATAAGAAGCTGCTGGAAAATAAGTTGGTTGATCTACTGAGATTGTTTTTTGTAGCTGATGGGAGAAATCAGTATGTCTAGGTAGCTTGAAGTTATAATAATGCATACATGGATATTTAGAAAGAGAGAACTTTCAGAAAATGTTGTCATATATTGTTCTAGTTTGTGAGCAACTGTGTCCCTTTCTGCTTCTAACAGGTTACAAGAGTTGGAAAATCAACTCCTCACACTGGAAGCCTCAAAACCTACAGCACGCCCAGCCCTCAAATTTAAAGTAAGAGGCTCAATTATATGAACATACTGCATGTGTGCTATTACAATATGACGTTAGTCTGAATCGATAAGTAATGGTGCTTTTTGTTGCAAGGTTATTTGCATTGAAAGTATTAACTCAGATCAACAGCACTCCACATAATGCCATGACTTAAGTTTTGGCTTCCTCATGTATTGTAATCATTTGTGGTACCGTTGAATGTTATTTTATTTCCATGTGTCTATTATTATGAGAAAACAAAATTTTAAATGATTACTGTTCACAGCATTGAACAAATGATATGCATGTCAATAGCAAAGACTTGCTTCAGGACATTTATATCATCTTTTGTCTCACAGGTAGAAAACTTCTTCTGCATGGGTTCTCCTCTGGCCGTGTTCTTGGCTCTGAGGGGGATCCGGCCTGGAACCAGCTGCCACCAGGACCACATCCTGCCTACCTTCATCTGCAGCAGGCTCTTCAATGTCTTCCATCCCACAGACCCTGTGGTCAGTCTCCCTTCATTGCTCCAGCCCATACATATGCTCTTTCTCACTCAGGCCTGTGACACCAAGTCAAGATTTCCTTTTCTTAATAATTATTTTAGACGTCAGCCCAGCCCACACACATTTAGGGTGTGATTTCTAAGTAGGAATTTGCTGTTTTTACTGCATTTGCCATTTTCCACTGAACTCGCCGAATGGAAACCAGACCTTTGCAACTCACTCAGCCGGATGTTGGAATTGAAAATGTGCACTGTTCGCATTTGACAGCTTGACGTTTATCTGTACTCTAAGCTAACTGGAGTGTTATTGATCTGTTCAGGCCTACAGACTGGAGCCCCTCATCCTCAAACATTACAGCAATGTTGCACCAGTTCAGATACACTGGTAAGAACTTACATCTTTTAACACTTGACGTTATTCCTTGTACGCACACAGAATGTTTTCAGAGTATGCATGTTTTGAATGTTTGGGGTTTATTTCCTCTGTCAGGTGTAGCGCCATTAACCCCACACATTATGATGAGCTGCGGCCTACCTATCTGAACCCAGTCAAAGACCCGACGTCTGACACTGAGAGCATCCCCAGCCCGAGCACTTCTCCTGTACTCGTCCGCAGGCACTATGGAGAGTCCATCACTAACCTGGGCAAGGCCAGCATACTGGGTAAGACACTACCATCACTTTTCAAATGCAGGTCCAAAATTTGTCTCTCGTGGTGTACATGACCAGATTGGTCTTTTTTAAAGCTAACTCATGATGAAGAATACAGTACCTAAAAGTATGTAGGACTTCAAAACTGTTTTATGTTTGTGACTGATAAGAAGATTCTATATATCAGTCCAGAAGAGTTGTAAAATTGTTGAATAAGCCAATAAAGAAAAAACTTATTTCACTATATAAAAATGTGTGCGGATAGACTGCTATGATGAAAAGTGTCTGGGGTGAAGAAGAAAGGAGTAGATAACACGAGTTCTGACCGCAATGGGAAGCCCAGAGAAAGAGCTGAGTGAATTCAATTTCACCCTGGAGATGGTCCTTATTCCACAGGTAAAATCCATTCTCTCCTGTGAGGTTCAATATTTGAAGTAATGTGAGATGCTCACTTACTACAACAACAGTGCCATCATGTGGAGGGATAGAGAATGGGCTTATACACTTTGCTTCCCCTATACTTTGAAATACATTGAATTACGAAATAAAATAAAAACAGAAAGAAAGAAAAGCCTTACTACCATTCTTTTTGTCTTGCTCTGAAACCTCATCCCACCCAGCATATCTCTTTTTGTGTCTCTCCTTCTACCATAACCAATATAGGAGCGGCGAGCATAGGAAAAGGCATCGGAGGCATCCTCTTCTCACGTTTCTCCCGCTCCAACAGCCAGCCCTCAGTCTCTTTAGGACTGGAGGGAGGAGTGAACACTGAGGAAGAGGAACAGAAGCGGATAGAAAGCCAGTCGGCATACGGCCTCTCCACCCTAATTCGGCCCACCTCACCCATTACTGACACATCATGTTAGTTCACTTAACCAGTCCCAGCACTAAGCAATCATGGCAAACGTCTCACACTTGTTGGTGGGTTGGGAGGTTACAAACACAGTTATAATGTCTCTATTTCTGTCTTACAGTGGAGCTGGAGCGGCGTGTCGACTTTGAGCTCCGGGAGGGTCTGGTGGAGAGTCGCTATTGGTCAGCGGTGACCTCACACACAGGTTACTGGTGCTCACATGACATAGCACTCTTCCTGTTGACCTTCATATACAAGCAGAAGACGCCGCCCTCTGACCCAGCAGAAGATACTCCAGAGCCAGACTGAGGCAGCACATGCGTCACACTTGAATGGTGTCTTATAACCCTGAAGGGGGTACGTCAACTTCTTGACAAGACACAAAAATAAACCTCATTCATTTATTTTCATGCACACAAACTGCTCGAATACAATAATGATCTTTTTTTTTGTTATAGCTCCCTGTGATCCCACGCTTTTAACTCGTGGGAATCATGACTGACAAACTGATTTAATTCCAAGATGTGCATTTTTGTCTCTCTTTTTTTTTTTTGTGTAGCTTGTACACAGTTGCGCACCCTAAGGGTGACTATGTTGGACTAGGAACCCCTAAGGAGGTGCACCCTTTGCCAGTATGACCACAAGCAACACGTAAACATGGAATAAGGGTCTTATGAGTTTAATGCAGAAGAAGAGAGTTTTAACTTCACCCCCAAGTCTTCAACCTTAAACAGCTGCAGCCTGTTCATAAAGTGTCCATACAATTCCTGTTAATCAGTGCTTAAATTCAGCTTCCTCCCCCCCGCAGACTCATTCTGGAGCCTTGTGACACACATGCCTAACCCTCGGTCACTGAGGCTTCGAGTTCTGTGTCTGTTACTTCTTTTTCTTTTCTTTTTTTTTTTTACAAGGAAAGAGAAATATAATTGTCAAAATATTGTAATTGTATCTTTAAAATAAACCTTTTAGCTACTACATCTGAAAAACTTAATGCTAACAAGCAAATGCGATGCCTTTCAAAATAATCCAAATAATTTTAATCTTGCAGAATTTCTGTTTAGTTTTTCTGAACAAAAACGTAGGGCATTATCCCTTTAATAATGTTTTTGAAATATGAAGAAAGACATGAGAAAACTTATATTATTAGTTGTTTTTCTTTCTCTGATTTTTTTGTTTGCCTCTTTTTAACATTGTTTGACTCTTTAAATAGATTTGCACCAAATATAACATGAACAAAGCGCCATTTTTATATACTACACAAACAGTAGATTTTTTTTAAAGTACCAGGCACAAAATGTCTTTTACTAACTCAACAGTTACAGCTACACAGCCTACAGGACATCTTTAGTTTACATGTGATATTTGCTTTATATACAGAAGTTTACAACCATATGAGTCTTGGTGTCATGAAATGCATATCTTCGGACATGTATAATTATTTTCCTACACACAATTCTTTTTTTTTTTTTTTTTAAACATTGATGTCATTCACAAGACTAGAGGTCTCACACAAAAAAATCACAGTCATTTAAACTACTGCGTCTATGTTAAGCATAAGTTATGGAGAGGACTTTCTGTGCTATATCTTTATATTGATACCCAGATGGAATCAGGGGTACTAGATGTATTTTTTCTTAAAAAAAACTAAAATATTTTTCCTAGTGATTTTCAGGCTCTTGTGGCTATAAACCGGGAACCCATCTCTGGAAAAATGGGACTCAAAGTTGCGGCCAAATAACATTTATGTGTCTAGCTTATTAGCTGCTTGGCATTAGTCATTCTCATGAAAAAGTAAATGATCTAGGGTAAAAGTAGCTTTTTTATCGTTTGGATCTCTTTGGCCTTTTCTTGTGACCAATTTCACTTTCCTCATTTGTGCAATGGACATGTCAGCTCAGTCTCTTCATTTCTGTGAAAGAAGAGTTTCCTTAGTCTTTAAAAAAAAATACTAGACACCAGACTGTGTGTCTTTGCCTAAATGACACTACTTGCAAATTTACTCCAAAAGAAAAAGAACATGTGGACAAGTGGAGACTCCAAATCAGGATTTTTGTTTTTAAAAAAAAATAAGACTTTTGCTGCTTATCATGACTCTTGCCTTGGGTTTGTCAGAGCCCTTATATTCAAAAAAAAAAGAAAAGAAATACTCTTGTAATGATGGATCGTACATCTGTCGAATGTGGTCCTTTTTAAAAACATGCCCAGTAAAGATTATGCAGAAGTTCGACCACTTACTCACTTTGCATGGTGTTCTATTAATAGTAAATGGATGCTGGAACAAGACGACATTGCAGTGAGTGCCAACACGCATCTAAGAAACTGCTTTGTGTTCTTTATTGAGTAGAAAGCCACTCACGGTTGTTTATAGACTCCTAATTAAATCATTTATAAGACATTTGCATTGGATGAAGAAATGGAATTACCCTTCGATTGGAATTAATCACATGTGACCGACGTGATTATTGTCAGTGTCAAATTTTCTTTGTGTCCTACCTGTTATAATATCGTAGTTATCAAAGAGCTTATTTAAAAAAATTTTGCTGTAGTGCAAGCTGCTGCTTAACTTTTTCCACACAATCAAGGGCTGTTGTTGACTGGTCTACCACTGAATGGAATCCATTTCTTGGTATTTAATGTCTGTGTTTTTTTATGCAAAGGAAACCAGGCTGCCTCTCAGATGACCGGATAGGTGACATTAAGGGAGAGTGACATGAAAGTCTTTCTTTATTTGATCTGGTGGATATTGCCCATTCATCAGCTATGAATTGAAAAGATTTATAAAAAAAACAAACAAAAAAAAAAAAAACAGCCCATTATTGATGTTTATTTTTTATTTTTGCTGAGCATGTGTTACATTGCAGCAGTAGGTGCAGAACCCGATTTGAACATGTAACTTGGACAGTAGGCTTGCAGTTTGCCTTGGAGACCGTAGACATGTAATGCAAAATACAAGGACAATTCCATTGTTGCCTCTGTATCTTTGAGTCGCACTGTGTGGGTTCAGACAGCAAATACGTAATGTCAGAATGTGGACAGACCATCGTAACAATGACAACAATGTTCCCTAAAAGTGTTTGTGTTTCCAAAATGTTTGTTGATTTTGCACATTTTTCATTCGAGCAATTATTGATTCAAGCGCAGATTTTCACCTGTGTGCTCTCTGCTTGCAAAAAAAAAAAAAAGTAACTAAACTGGAGAGCGTTAACGAAAACTTTTGTCGAGACACATCATACTTTTGACCATATGAGCATTTAATGAACAGCATTCTGAATGAGAACAGTATATTTTTCTTGTTAAAGGCACCGCAAGCATCAGGGAAATGTCTGCTGTGACATGTTTTGTCAATCCATCACTGCTGTTGACGTCAGTTTGAAGCCATTGTTGAGGAAGAGAATTAAGTCACAGGTGTGTTGTCAGTCTTTTTAATGTGCAGTGGTAAATAAAGAAGGGCCTGCAGCCATACGTAATCAGTCACTGGGTGAGAAAGAGAAAAAAATAACATTGAAATTTATTGTGGGTGAATCGAATGAAATGTGTTAAGTTTGTGTCAGGTACCACTGTTGCTCTAACTTTGAATGGATGTCAGGAAAGTGTTTTTTTTTTCTGTCCTTAGAGCTGTGCAATAACCCATGCCTGTTATGGATTCTAACTGCCATCCAAAGCACTGTATTTATTTCCTTTTATTAAAGCATTTCTTTTTTGGATACCATACTTCTTCTTGATCTGTCATATCCCACAGAGAATAGGAGGGAGAAAATGAGTGAATTTGGACTCTGTTTATGCCGTCGCGTAGGAGGTTGAACTCACCAGAGGAAGATGGTCTCATTGCTCATTTCCAGAATGATTTTGGCAGAACAATAGAGCTATTTGTTCGTCTGAAACTCCGATCAGATTCTTTCCAAGGCACCCCCTGGTGTGAATAACAAAGCTGACTTATGGATCATGAATAGGCAGCATTGTAATTCACAAGCATTTATGACTTCCACATGCGTTACTAGGGCTTTAATGGAGTTTAGCAACATCTGCAAAGGCCAGGCTCACAGATGGGACCGTTTAGAACAGCGGTGATTCTCATAAATAATACATTGGGCCCTGCTGTTCTGTGTTCGTCCAGAAGAGGTCAGTCATCTATAGGTAATACTGGAACAAAGACCCCTATTGACCATCTGTTGTCCAGTGTCCTTTCTCCATTCCTATTTCCAGCTATTGCCCTTAACTAATTGAGCTATTTTGACAATTGTTAATGCTCTCATTTATGACTTGATGAAGGATGTTTTTAGGTTTGTAAAATAAAAATGAGCAAATTGTTAAATTGGCAATAAATACATACAGAAACGTATTTAATATCATCAACTACAATCCCAATGTTTAAAAACTGACTGTTTTTCCAATGGTGAATTCTTCAGAGAGTGTAGACCTCCCCTCACGTCCTCCACCTCTCTGCCTCAATCTCTCTCCTCTTCACCTCATCATCATCATCAGCAGCAGCAGCAGCAGCCAAGCCAGCTCTCCTCTTCATCTGACTCTCCCGTTCTGCATCTGACTGACTCAAATGTTTACTCTGCAATTAAAACACAGCCTATAAAAGGCAATGGGTCGGGTGCCAGACACTGACGAGGGGGTCGGAGCTGCAGGGAGAGAAGTTATAAATCGCTTTGATGCCGAACGTAGACTGAAGAACCAGATTCCTAAGCTGGAGGATTGGAGCTGAGCGAGTTCACCGGGATACGCAGCCAGAAATCTTGATGATTCATGGGCCTTTACTGCCGACCACTTGGAGAGTGTGTGATGGAGTGTGTATTGTGTCTCTGCTTTGGAAAGAGAGGAGACAGCCCACCCTCCCCCCAGCTGATCATTAGTTTGAATGCACTCGTAAAATGCAGCTATTCATCTGCAGCAGTGAAGACGTAAGCAGCAACCTGCAGACAAGATCATTTTCAGTGTCTTGCATTTAATGGATGAACAAAGCCATGACCTTCACATACTGATGATGTGCTATTGTATTCTCTTACAGTGACCCCCCCATTACAGTTTTGAATTTGGCGAAGAAAACATGAAACACATGACGTTGACATGCGCTGAGGATTATTTTCTCATAGTTACAGGGCTAGACATGGGAGACTGCTGCAGACAGCTTTGGATGTCTAATGGTTATTAGCAAAACAAAGTAAACATGTTATTGAGTTTCTGTTACAAGGACTGACCTTGCGTGAGAGCTGAATATAGTTTGTATATGCAGCAGAAGGCGTTTAATATGTGAAATCAGGTGAAGTACTATTTACTGTACTTAAGTACAGCTTGGAAACACTGGTACTTTACTTTCCAGCTCTCCATCTTGTGAGCAGGTACATTTTGTCTGCAGCTGTATGTACATGTTACTCTCCAGGATGCAATTTTATAGTAGGAAATAAAATGAAGTATTGTATTTTCTTAACTTTAAAACCCCAAAGAGTTTGTGAAGTAGCGTGACAAACCTCCACCCGGACGAGCTATTCAGCATGCTGCTGGAACATATGTGTGGTTTCAGGAATGAAAGTATAGATATCTGTATGCCTTGGCTAATTTCCACTGGGGCTTTTTGTCTAAATTAATTAGCCTACACTGAAAGGGGGGAAAAAGTGGAGAAACACTTAAAAGGGAGCTTTTGGAGAAACTTCTCAGTTATTAAAACTGTAAAAGTAACAAAACCAGAGTGCCTTGCTATTTTGTGCCGTTACTCCCTGGGCTAAAGACCCAAAGGTCCCTGGATGCTGCTGCAAGGCTCAGCAGCTTTATTGCCATAAAAGGCAGCTTGAGATCTTCACTGCATGTCCATCATCTACACAGCGTTGACTGTTGTACTGTAGAGGGCTGCAGCTTGACAACATATGTAATAAAAACGCAAGGCTGCCTTTTTTCTGTTCACATTTAAGTATGCTGTAGTTGTTTTATTTATCTTTTTTTTCTTTCTCACAAATCCAAAAGTGATATTGACACTCAAATGAATAACTGTGTTTGGCAGATTGTTCTTAACAGTATTTCATTATTATATGCCCAGAGGTAAATATCGTTTGTATTATTTGCCAGCACCTGTAATCACTACTTAAGGTCCAGCATGATATTTAATATTCAACTAAATTATGCAATGTTATTGATTTCTGTAGTTTGACCCCCCCAAATGTGGGAGGGTTCGTAAGAAACAAAAAAAATAAATAACAAAATCACATGAACACCTGATTGTTTTACTTGTACTTTAGTGGATTACAGTGGAAAATAGGTTGGATTGTTTTTAAGTGTTTTAAAATGTGTTAAGGCTGAATATCAGACCAATTTACTGGTAAAAAAAAATATATATATAAAAAAAAGCACGACTTGTATATCTCTAAAGAGGCTCTCTGGTTAACAGAAGAAAAAAAAGGTAAAAAGGGAGAAGTAACCCACAATTCCCACTCCCGGGTCCTGTGCACTCCCTACGTGTGTGTGTGTGTGTGTGTGTGTGTGTTCCCCGTGTGTGTGTGTGAGGTGACAGTGGGGCCAGTAGGGGACCAGAGAGGCTCCCAGTATGAAAGGAAAAGTGGGATTGGAGCAGTGACGTTATATGCTGCTGGAAAGAGGGAGGGAGAAAGAGAGACGGCTGGACTCCATTAAGCCGAAGCCTGCAGGGAAACTGTTTGGGATACTTCACTTCTCCAGCGAGTTCTTCGGGGATTTCTTTCTGCTTTATTTTATTGTCTGAAAAAGACGGTATACATGATTTAAAGAGGGGGGACTTGTTCTGCACCGTGTACTCGACAGTTTCAGTCTTTTCTTTTCGTCTTTGTGAAGGTGAGTGCACAGATTTTAAATGTTCGTCCTCAAAGCTGCTAGTTCGCCGCTATGAAATATGAACATGTTTTTTTTCCCTCCCTTGTTGTCGTCGTGCCGCTTTCTGGCACATTTAACCCGCGCGTCAATTAACAAGTCTTTAGCTCGTGCGAGCGGGTTCGTGGTCTCTTCAAAGCCACTTTCTGCCTGAACTCAAAGCCTTACCGACCGACCGGGTGAGGGAGCATGTAGCCGAGGATCCGCTGGACGAACTCCGCGTACATTACCAACCCCTCTGCCTCTTTGTGAGAGTGCCTTTACCGTTATTCATTTTGTTAACAGGTGAACCGGCACTTTAGCGGAGATAATAGCTGCCAGAGGTCCTTGTTCGGACTTGTAGCCGCGGGCCCGTAAGCCTTTGTTTGCCGTGTGTATTGATTAGACTGCTGTCTGCTGGACGACATCAGATCAAAGAATGACAGACAGTTGCTGTAATGTAACTTTTTTTTTTCTGGCAGTGACTTCACTCAACAGGGCGCGTCTTATTCCCAGCAACGAGCACGAGAAGAGCCGCAGGGATGATTATGTTCACCTTCATCCCTTTTTATAAATCATCCCATGAGGGTCAGATGTGCTTTTAGTGAGCCAAAATATATCATCTGCTGCCACTGTAGTATTTTCATAACCGTATGCAAATTTTGGAGGAAGTACGTCAGACTTGAATAGAGTGAAAGAAGCAATAACAGAATGGAAAAAAAAGAAAATACTCCATAACTAACAAGTTCTGCTTTCAAAATTGTACTGATCAGCAGCAATATATTTAACTATATAAAGGGTTTAAAACGTTTTAAGAATGGGCAATATAAATATAAATACAATCTTTTGATATAGAACTATCAATGGAAAATCAATTGAAAAACAGTTTTTGTCAAATCCAGTGTATTGTATACACCACAAATCGAGAAACTTAATTAAAACCAAATGTACTGTATTGCTTATGATTTTGTTCTGGACCATGCCGGGAAGAGTCCCCCGTTGTTCAAACTCCACACCTCCCATCTGTAAGGCTTTATATTATACATCTGTATTCCCAGTCCAAGGGGACATACAGTAACCCTGATGTCATCAATATGACACCATCAGTTACTTTTTTTTCAGTTTGCAAAACTCTTGCAGACATTACACAACTGTTACAGGTTGAGTAGTACCAACCATGAATCGTCGACTGACTTTGATGTGCAGTGTTGCTGGAGTGCCCCTGTAAAGAGGGTAGCTACCAGGGTACAGCATGATGCTATGGTATGGCAAAATGTCTGATGGCGCACACATTTTCTGTTGTCATATTGTCCACCCCTAGACCCTGTCACAGTATTGAAAAGCATTATTTTATGTATAAGCACTATTTTTTTTGTAAGCGCTGTCTAAGTGGTGCCCAAATCAATTCCTTTTTATCCCATTTGTTGAACTAATCGCGTATTTTGAACGTAAAATCTTAATCTGCAAAGTAACCTCCAACTACAGCTGCCAGGTACTTTAAATGCATTGGAGTATTAATTAAATAAAAAAAGTAATTTATTTTTAAATGAAAGTGGTGAAGTAAAGCACTGTGCTCAAGAACGACACTCAAGTAAATCTACTTAGTTAATTTACACACCTCCAAAGTGCACATGCGCAGAAATATCAGCCTCGGGTCGGCTTGATATCTAACCGGGTACAGTTCTTTCTCAAGACCTTGGGTGCGTGGGCTTTGCACCACATGTATTCCTTTCCAGAGGGTCAAAAGGTTTCTTTTCACTCCAGTGTGACAGAATTTCAGCTGGACCTTCTCCCCTCTTGACTGTGTGGCTCTGTTTGGCAGGATGGCGCTGGACGGGATCCGGATGCCCGATGGCTGCTACGCCGACGGGACGTGGGAACTGAAGATGCATGTCACCGACCTCCACAGGGACGTGTCGCTGAGGGTAACTGGGGAAATCCACATCGGCGGAGTCATGCTCAAACTCGTGGAGAAACTAGGTATGTATGTATGTATGTATGTATGTATGTATGTATGTATGTATGTATGTACGCTGCTGCCGTGCAGGGCCAGAGCAGTTCACTGGAGCTTTTTAAAGATCTAAAGTGTAATAAACAGGCTTGATCTTAGTGTTAATTGACTAATTGTGACACGATAGAAATGACAGCTGTCCACGGTGAGTCTTCAGATTTAAGATGCATTCCATTTGCAATAGAGTGGATATGGTTGGCAATACTAAAAGCCCTTTCATTTGACCTCATGACCCTTTACCTTTTGTCAATGGCAGACTTGTGTTATCTGTTCATATTTGTTGGGCAATAAATACCTCTTTTTAAATAGTTACCATTCTGTGAAGTAAAGGCCACACTTCTATGCAGGCGCACAAACTATTTCTCAATACTGGCCAAAGTTAAGAACAGACATTCTCCAACTTTGTCAAGTCTGGGAACTTAAAAGCATGCTTTCTGCTAGGAACACTGAGAGAAAGAATATGAAATTAGAGGTTGGGGACAAGCAGCATTGTTGTCTTTGTAGATATAAGGAAACCTGTTTTGTTCCATGCATTTTCTAACTGTGTAGACTACATCATGAGTAATTGTCTGTCTTGGACCTTTTGTTGCATGACATGAGTTTGTGGACTTTCCTTTCAGGGGTTAATAATCCTCTTTGTTACCCTGCAGTGTATATGGGTCAGTAACCCAAGGTATAAAGAAACCATACACAGCCCCCCCGCCCACACTGTATCATGCACTGTTCTGTAGCTGCAGTCACGCACTTGACAAGTTTGGGTGAAAGTAAGCATAAGGGTCCTCTGTTCCAGACACTTGAACACTGCCCTGTTTCATGGAGGCTGGAGAAAGTTCACTGGTGGTGGCGGCGTCAGTGCGATTTGGGAGTGACAGTGTTGTGTGTGTTGATGGTGCTTGAACGCTCGGCATTCCTGCAGCGCTCCAAGGTTTTATTCCCTGCCCATGGTCCCGTTTTTAGCTCTCCTGTTAGAGCTCCACATAATTGAGGTCTTTGTTCTCTGTGGTCGTCTGTGCTGAGCGGCATCTATGCTTGGCAAGTGCAATGTTGCTGCCGCGCGTGGGACGACATGAATTCATTGGTCCGCCAACCGCCAACGTCACTCGAGGCCTGGCCTTATCCATTGTTTGAGTTGTGTGTGCACTTTTTGTTCAGTTCTGGTTGAAGGTTATGACCTTTCTGGATGTGACACCTTCTCTGAGGTGTGGTGTGGGCAAAGTCTTTCAGTGGTGGCTATTTGTATATTTATTTGTTAGAGAAATCAATTTGACCATATGTGTTTGAAATTGTATCAGTTGTAGTAACAAGTTGACAATATCATGGGGTGAAGGAAGTTGACTGTTTTTCTATTGTTTTCCTCAGTCCTAGTTTCCTTGTCTTAAGGATGTAGGCTATTTGCTGATGACCTTTATTTATCTTTTATGGATTCCGGCTGCTTGATAATAGTGTTGATTTGTTGACCATGGTTGGCTGTTGGTTGTTGTTGCACCAAAGTAAAATAACAGGACATGGGTGTGCATGGGTTTTTCCACCGTCTTATCAAAGAAAATACTGTAATTCCAGCCATGATGGCTGTTATTCAACTTCCCTCCACAATATCGTACTACTACCACCTTTTACTGCAGTGAAATTACCTTACTGTAGTACGCCTAAAGGTAACCGACCCTCTTACTGAGAAGCAGAGCTGACATCAAACTGCTCTTTGAGAGTGTATTGGTGCCTCTGGGCTGGTTTCACAAAGTGAGTGTGGGGACATTTCATTTGACTGCCATCTCCCTCCTACCATTAGTCAACATGTTGTTTTTCCGTTGTAATCATTAACCCGTCGACAACGTGGGTTTTCCACATGGCCACACACACACACACTGCAGGGAACTGTTCGTGTGACGCACAATATTTTGCATTTGGAACAGGCTATCATGTGCTTTCGGTAGCAGAGAAAATATACATTTTCCTTTTTTTTATGGTCATTTGGGACAGAATAAATTAAGCTCTTGATTCAAATTTGTCCAAAGAAATATCTTCAACATGACTTTTCAGTGACTTTCTTCCAACACCAAGCTATGTATTATTGTTTGTTTGCAATCTGAGGTGAGAGGAAACGATCTGCGCAAGTTACGTAGTGCGATTTTTAAAGAAAATGTTAACCTGTCTCTCACCCTCCCGGCTCGCGCTGGTGACAGTGCTGCACAGTCCTCACTGACCACCTCCTGAAGTGCTGTCACATACCCACTGTTGTATTTGCAGATTGCTAGGATGTGGTGGTTATACATAGACACTGTACATATGCAAGTGCACATGCACGTATACATGGTGCTGTGAGAAGGGACACGCAGATGCCACAGAGTTTTGGCAGTCAATGCGTCAGTCTCACATTGAAAGGACATCCTGGTGCAATGACAAATCTCTCTCTGTCCTTCCTCACGCTCCAAAAATGAAGGACCTTTTGTGATTCTGTGGTGGCTTTCCATGAGGCTGACGGTGCGCGGTCTTTTTTTTTTTTTTTTCTCTTTTCTTTCTATCAAACATTTGTTGCTGTATGCAGAAGCAGTATGTGTCCGTGTGAGTCAGCTGTCCTCTGTGCGATGGCCAGCGTTCTCATTAGTAGTATTTGTGCGCGCGTTTCCACACGTGAGCAGGGCTGTGCGGGTCGGTGGGTGTGTCTCGCCAACATGTATCCTGCATCCGTTTTTCAACTCTTCCTGTGAGCTGCAGGTCTTTCGTCCACATTGCAGGCTCAAATGGCCTTCGATAATGGATTAAATAGACAAATGCCAGGAAGGCACTTAGCTATTGATCACGGTAGCGAACGCTGCTTCCATTTCCCCTGCAACCCTCCAAGAGAGCAGTATTTAAAGCCAGCTGATTCACCGCCCCCTTGTCCCTCACTCTTGGGATCCTTTCATCCCTCCTTGCTTACCATCACTCCTACTTTCTCTGACTTTTTTTTCCTCTCTAAAAGCTAATATTGCCATTTAGATGGGAAAACAAATATTGCACAAACAACATTAGCTGGCGGGAGATTTATTGGATTTCAAGGGATTGTTCCAAAGTTACATTGCATTTAAATCTGGTAAACTGTGGTTTACAGTAAGTGCTTAAGCTATCAATGTTTCACACAAATGCATTGTTATTTTGCACTTTTGTTGTGATCATGATGTACTCCATGCCCCTGAAGTCAAGGCCTCATACTTTCAAGCCTATAGATGGGAAGAACACATTTTAGCTAATTGTGCAAACCACTGAAAGAGCAAGTCATGGAATGAGCAGCATGAGTATCTAGCAAACGTAAATGATTGGGGAGTGTGTTGTTACAGTTGCATTGCTGGAGATACCATAGTTGCATTGGCTCTGCTTTGCCTCACAAAAGACAGCTGAGGGTAGAGGGACTGGATGGAGGAGAAAATGGGAGGGAAAGTGAGTGAGTGGGGGGCGGAGGGGGGGTGTATGGAGTGAGAAGGGCCTGAGCTTTCTCGCTCCGTCTCTCCTTCCCGTTGTGACGTTAGCCACGCTGCTAAAATTCCATAAAAGTCTTCGATGAAGCAGGAAATGACTTCCAGTGTTTGGCATGTTGTTCTCTGTCGTCATTCTCTGCTGGATTCTGGATTCTCTGCTGCCTACTTCATCCACCTCCCCCTCCCTATGTCAACTCCCTCCTTTCCTTTCTCTCTGTTTCCCCCCTATCCCTTCTCATTCCAACTTTATCTGAATATGTTTTGTGGAAAATATGTATATTGAAATTGTGTCTCACTTTTTTTGGCAGCCATTCCTTAATGTTTGACACGATCTGCTCCTCCAGCCACCTAGCAAGGCTTAATAATCAATAGGAAACATTTGAAGTACACATTGTTCCCCTTTCTCATGGCTTCTGAACCAGGTTCGTGTGTGCTGACTGTTCAATGTTCCATAAATAGAACTTGAGCAAACTAATTGGTCCAGTGTGACTCCTGATAGTTCATGTGGTTGTTTCCAGTTAGGGGCCTGCAGTTTTTGGCTGCCGTACCACCAGCCAGCCGCAGAAAACTTTCCCTGCATGTCAGAGAAAATGTGTGATTTGTATTTGCGATGACCTACATATTCACATTGCAAGTGAATCGGCGAAAGTCGTCCTCCCACATTCACTTCAATTTTGTTCGAGCAAAACATGTAGGAAATGTATCTTTAAGTAACAATCACTTTCTTTCTTTTTCTCCTTTTCTACCTTTTGAGGCACCTCTAACAAAACAGAAAGTTAAAGTTTTAACGTTCAATAAGAATTGACTTTAATGTTTCCTCTGAGCATCTTTGATTTTCAAAGTCCTTTTTGCGATGTCAAGATGCCTTCTGCTGGCCCTTGTGATGACCAGAGGGAGATAACTTCAGTTTTGACAATGGAGCGCAGGTTTCATTAGGAAACAGACGTGATTTAACACAGGATGCTGAACTTCCTCTGGGCTTTTTTTATGCTCCTTCTCCCTTGTGCCTTCCTTGCATTCCTGCCTTCCTGCCCTCTCAGTGTTTTTTCTTTTCTTTTTTTTTTTTTTTTTAAGTATATGATTCTGTTGGGCTTAGGGGAAAGATGGTTCTTCAGTCCCTACAGAGAGCGAGATGAAGGGCTGAGATACTGTAGTCACATCTGTCTCGATGATGTGACAGCTGTGAACATCTCTTTACATTCAACGTCGCACACCAGGAGAGTGGGAGATTTCTTTGATGGATATCTGTAACCACTTTCCCTCTCCTTGTATCAGCTTGCCATTACACACACCGTACAGATATGTCACCGTGTGTAATGCGGCTCATTGATTGCGACTGTGGAGCCATCCTAAATGTCTGTCATTACGAAGTGAGAAACGGCCTGGCAGCCTGTGTGATCATCTTGCTCTCTAATCTCTCAGGACAGGAAGTAGTTAGCCTAAGTAGCGGTCCTGCCCAGGCCAGAGCTTTCCTGTTTCACTAGCAAGATGCTACGGTGATTGTGCTGTTCTGTACTCAGACTTGCGCATGTGTTCACACATAGACAGCACCGAGCCTATACATTCACATGCTTCAGTGTTTCCCATACAGAGAGAGTTCATTTTAGCCGCCCACACAAGCTAAAGAGATGTATTTTTTTTAATTATGTTGATTATTTCTTCCGGTCAATATTCTGCTTGGGAGTGCAGCCAGTGGATTGAATGAAACGTTAGTCTGAATGTCACATGTGCTTCCAGATGGATTGGGAAAGTTACCTTTCTATGAGCAGTCCTGGACTAATGCTTCAGAACTATGATAGTCAATTTAAAGGAGACGGTGTCAATGAAGGAATCCAGCTGTGGACGTAAAGCTATGCTATCCAAGTGAATTACTTGCAGATTGTTCAAGGAAAAGTTTGAGTTAAGACTGAAATAAACTTGACCTTGTCAGTATTTCGATGAAGGGTCATGTGGGAACAGTATCAGCTGCTTGATGCTCCAAATATCACATGAAGAATTACTCTGAACAGGGTACTAGGGCCTCAAGAAAATGTGGACATTCATATTTGAAAAGTTCAGCATGATTCATTTGCTATGTTAGAAGAAAAGGGAAAAGTTAGATATTTCAATCACTCTTTGTACACTGTCATGAGATAACTGCTGTGCTTGTTGAGGGTGATCTAATTAGTTGTGTTTGACTTTTTAAACCTGCAGAGGGACAAACTTTCATGGCACCTCTGGGAATCGGAAGCCTGTTGCTTTTTGTCCCTCTCGCCATCCTGTAGTGGCAGGCCGCGCAGTAGATCCATTGGAAGGAAATGTTAGAGCAGCACATTGTTGTTGTCACACACACACACACACACACACACACACACACACACACACACACCTGTGTGCTAATGGAGTAAACTGATATGACGTTTTTGTCGAGGTTCTCGGCCCCCCTTTCATTCATTTAAAGTTTTCCCCGCCTCGCAAAGCAGCAAGTGAGGTGTTTGTTTGCATAACCAGGAGATGAGGCTTTATTTTTGGAACGGAGCTTAACTTGTTAAAATGATTGCATTACAACTCTGTCACTCTTGAAGTTTAAACGCGATTTAAAATTCCAGGTTATTTAAAGCCGATATTGTTTCCCTCTCATTTCCTCCAGAGCAGGTGCATTTGTCTGAAAAATGTCTCAAAATAGGAGATGCACCGATTTAAATTTCTTGACCGATTTATGTTGAAGTTTGACCTGCCAATTCTGAGTCTTCCTTTCTAAGAACTATACTTAACAGCAAGGCTTCAGACTATTTCTTCTTTTTTTTTTAAACCGTCTTGAAAAATTTTCAACATTTTTAAATGTTATCCTTTTACTTTGTTATTGTCTTTTATCGGGGTTATTTGCATAAAACGCACGTCAAATGATGAATAAATACATATTTGGTTGTTTTTTTTCAAATACTTGCTTGATTGATTTACAAAAAACAATCTTATTAGTAGTTTTATAGTCAGTGTTAGAATAACAAAAATGTCATCATTCTAATATCTATTTTATATTGCTGTGAAAACATGTCCTTTATTCAAATTTCTCGTCACAAACTAAATTTTACAAGATTACACACGACAGTGTTATAATTTACCTTTGCTCAATACTTATTTTTACTGAGAAGAGCTTGTATGCATCATAATGCAAGTCAATGCAACCTCCATTAACGTTAGCTGTTTAGCTCCATGCTGTCGGCAGGAGAGGCGGTCACTGTGACTACTCTGAGCAGCATGCGTGTGAATGAATAAGTCCTTTAATTTTTAGGTTTTTCCTCAATGGTTTATTTTGGACTTGCAGTTGTGACAAATTGCCAGCTTTATGTTCTCTTCACTCACGCTGAAGAACTACCACAACGTCGTCACGCGTGTGTATATGTGACCAGCAAAAAAACGGAAATATGATCTGGTCGATGAGCTGAAATCCTTTCAGTAACAATCGGCAGCCTATCAATCAGTGCATCTCTCCTCAAAATTATGAAAAACATTAGCTCAAGTCTTCGAATTGCAAATTTTTTTCTGACCAACAGTCAAACAAAGTACTAAATTTACAATTTATATTAAAAAGAAACAAGGATAACTTTTTTAAATGAATTAGCTATTACTAGGAAAGTTGTTGTACTTGAAAGTGATTAATTGATAAATCAGCTAATTGTTATTGTTAAATATATTGTTAAATATTTAACGTGGAAGAAAGTTCTCCAAAGGGTTTCTAGAGAAATTTAGCTCGAAGCCACTGAGCTTCCTGTTCAACTCTCAGAAGCATCAGTGGGGTCTGGCAGGATGTATTCATGGATAGGACAGATGAATATTGTCTATCTGCCCCATTGATCTTATTCCCAGAATTTCTTTGTAATGTCGTTATTCCACCGGGTCCCTGAACACTTAATTGTATAAAGCTGTGTCAGGGCGGGGGGACACATTGTTTTTCTGTGTTTGTATTATGACACAAATGGATACAAACTATCTGTCTCTAAGGAGGTTTGTCTAATAGCCCTCCTGGCCTCTCCTAATGCATCAAAGCCTGTTGCCCTCTCTTCTTACTCTAACAGGCTGGATGGTCCCAGATTTCCTGTTAAGATTTCCGACTCATTCCACTCTGAGGAAATATCCATGCCTCCACCACTTCACCTGTCGACCTCAGTTGTAGCAAAGCAGGCTAATCTCATTCTTTGGAGCTTTCAGCCTAACTGAGACCTGAACCATGATGCAACAAAGGTTGGTTATCGTCCAATTTCAGATGGAAAGCCTGAGTGTTACCAGCATAGAGCTTCTCCTGAGGCATAGTTCTAGCCCATCATCTATTGTTAAGGCTATACATAGATGAGCACATTTGGGATTTGTGTGTGTGTGTATCTGATGTTAAATTTGCCAGCATCTTATTCTCTGAAAAATAAAAATAATCTAGATTTAGACTGGGTTTGTCTGTCTGTATGTGGTGAAGTAGAAGTGGCAGTATAACACTTTTTAAATGGAATCAATATCCGTCTGCCACAATGTCCCCCGACTCCTTTTAGGCTAGCCATGACCTTAATGATCTCTCACTTACGTGAGCTGTGTATCTCTGACACAGGGCACAACCTCAATGAACCGGTGTTTCTTGTTTCTGCAGCCTAAAACGCTTTAATGGCAGCACTAAGTGTCTCATTGTCTAAATGATTTGTCAGGTAAAGTTTGACAGCTTGAAAGGGTTCAGGTGGGTTTTGCATATTTAATGACTGATAAATGGCCTGTTTGATTTACTGTTGGCAGGAAGCTGAGTTGTTGTATAATACCTGACTGAAATAAGCTCGGCGGCGGAGAGTGAGCGTACACTTCCGCGATAACGGCGTGATCAGCGGTAACTGCTGAATGAACTCCGTGCAGTGTGGTGGTGATTAGCTCGCTGGCGGGACACAAACGGAGCCTCCACTCACATGATGGGAATCAAATGAAGTACTCTTTTGGTTTCCTCATCACTTTTAAGGGTACTCGTATTGATACTGGTATTGTAATTATTATTTTTTTAATCGATACCCAGCGCTAGTTGTCAGTATTACACACACACACACTCTCAGTTGTGTACCAGATGGAAAAGTTGCATCGCACGTATGACTTCTGGGTTTAGTTTGTTATCTGTTCAACATTCGTCACAAGTCCAGAAACGAGTTTGTCTGCTGCAAATCTTCCACTGTAATCCTGTGCGACTGTATCTCATGTCTGCCACACAGATTTTGTCATCACCTGTCTCTATCAAACTAGTCGTGTACATGTGAGGTATCTGATGTTGATACTATCTTGTTCGACGGCACGAGCAAGTGAATGCCTGGAAAAACCATTAACAGTAGATCTAATTTAAGGACGGTGCGTAACAGTTGCTTCCTGTGTCTTTGCTGTTCAATACTGACCTTCACCTTGCCTCAGACGTGGAATATATTTAGAAAGAGGAAGGCTTTCATGTTGTAGAGGGGAATGAGCTGCGCGTGTGCGCGTGCAAGAGAGAGAATGAATAAGACTGACAAACCTGCAGCTCTTTCTTTTGTTGTGTATGAAAACAAGTTGTCGCCTCACACTACTGCCCCCACGGCGTCAGCCAGGAGTCGCCAAGGAAACGGCATGACCAGCCTCACCCAGATGCAATGTTTTTATCAGCTGACAGCTGACAGCTGAAAATGACAAAGCCCTTGCTTATCACTGATGGCTGACAGCGTGGCACTGACTGCGTGTGCAAAACACGTACATGCTAACTGAAACACTTATATCACCTTCATCATTGACGCGAGAGATGAGCCTGGATTTTGCGTTACGTGTCAGCTGACTGTTGCTGCTCTGCTGGTAAATATTAGTCATTGAGTGCACATACAACAGCAAGGATATATTGTTTTCCAGTCCAAAGCCCGTGCCAAGTCTCGATAATGATGAAATGTGTTCTTATTCAGAATGTATTTTTAGCGCTTCAACTGATCATAAAATCAACTCAAGAGTTGATGTGTGTTGTACCTAATTTTGCCTAATTCCAATTAACCAGTGCTGTCTCAACTTAAGTTCTTTCGTACTTGCGCTTGCTATTTTGAGTGCATAGGTGCGTTCACACTGACGTGTATGTCAAAATGCAGTGTGCTATGACTGCTAAGATGGTGTACTCATAATGGTCCAGTAGTTGAGTTTGGGAACCATCACACCCTCAACGGTCGCTATCTTGGCTCCGTAGCAAAAGGAAGAAAAAGGCGGAGATGCCGGCGTATTGTCCGCCTTGTGTGAAACGGGGCACACAAGCAATTTAAAAGTAAAATCACCAAAATAGCCGGGTGACAATCAATCAAACGAGAAGCCGTCATCTGTTGTGATCGTCATTTCTGGTAAGTGCACAACAGCTGTGTTCGATTTGAGACGGCACTACCCTGACGAAATTCATGCTCTGAGTACATAATGTACACAGTGTACTACATTGAAGTCTACTCACGGAAAGATCTTCTTCTATCTTGAAATGTCATTCAGAGTTCCCAAATTTTCAGCGTATAATGTTGTTCAGCAACAAATGTAAAACTAATTAAAAAAGGAAAAAATAGTTTTCTGATGTAAAAATAACCAAGTAGTTTTTACAGAACCATAAAACTATAAGGCAGACAGCTGAGAGTCATCAGCTACTGAATCTATATGTAGATACATTCTGTCTGTCTAAAGGCAGTGTTTCAATTTCATGCGATAAAATTGGAGCTGCATGCAAACTTTAATTTTGACTCTCCTCCTCCTCACGCTTGCCTGCTATGTCTCATATTATTTTGTCCCCGCTTGGAGCTCCTCCCATGTCCTCTGCTCATCCTCCTCATCTCTCCTGTTCCGTCTTTCTCCTGGTCTCATCTGTCGTCCCATCCCCTCCCCCCTCAGAGTCAGGCCTCCATAAACATAGCTGCCTCCTAATGTAAACACCACAGATACTGACTAGGAGGGGAGGCATTGAGAGAGCAAAGAGGAGTGATGGGGAGGGAAGGAGGAACAATTCATTTTCCTCTATTATTCCAATTAAAGTCCTGCAAACTTGGTACTTTTGGCTTTCTATACGATATTTTAAGTACCATGTGCTATTTGTGTTCTCTTTTAATTGCTTTGTTGAATATTCAGAATGAGCCCATGTCTTTTCAAAGCGGTATTTCTCGCTGTGGCATCTAGTGCTCAAAGCAAAGGAAGTGGTCTTGTTAGAGAGCTGTGGTGGTGAATGAAAAGAACTCAGTTTGACAATTTATGGATTCATTTAGCTTGTTAAAGCACACACACACGCGCACAACACTAATGTAGTTAATGGATGGATAAGAACACCCTCCCTTCCACAAATCCTCAAACCAGTGTGCACACACACACTCACACTCAAACACGATCTCTGTATCATCTTTCACATCCTGCAGAGGTCATAAAACATGGGTTTCCTATTCTGTGCCCCCCCTCCCCTTGTCTTTCAAGCCGTCCTTGCGCACACACACGCGCAAACGTACACGCACACACGCATCACTCTACTGAGGGGCTGTGGGCCCACATTTCATGTACCCAATTACTTAGGCCTCCGCTCCCCTGGCTGCTGCATTACGTCAGGCTTGGCAGGCTGTATTTTTAGCTTGGAGATGCCATTGGCCCTCTCTCCTTCCCTCTCTGTAGATTGAGTTACCACCTTGTTGCTGAAAGAACCCAATGGACGCCACGCAAGCTGCCCTTGTCCAATCACAACACATCGAACCACTGTTTAATGACACAAGCAAGCAGAAGGAAAGGCTATGTCCGTTAAGGTTTTGCTGGTGGGGGCGGTGACAAAGGAACGGTGGAGCCGGGGCCATTGAGAGCAGGTTGAGGCTAACTGGGACCAGCCAAGGCGTGCATTCATGCCTTGCCACAGACTGTATGGTGGTCATGCATGCTGAGTATGAGGACGTTTCTATAGAACGTGGTCTGTGGCGAAGACCGGAGTGCCAAATGTTAATGCTAGCTGTTCTGCATTGCTCCCAGACACCAGAAATTACAAGGTTGTAAGAGGAAAAACTGTGAGCAGAGTTATGAAAATATATTTCAGTCTATTTCAAATTTTCCTCTCCTTACTCCCTCATTATTTCAGCCTTTAATAGTTGCACTGCACTTAAGGGAGCAGTTTGGTTGATGGTAGCAATGAAGTTGTGTTCCGCACAGCTGACGCATCAGAATGGAGCGATGACAGCTAGACCCCCATGCTACCAGAGTAACTCACAGAGGGTCTCAGAAAGAAAGCTTGGAATGTTTTCTCAAGTGTTTATCCGCGCAGTGGACGGTAAAACACCCAACAGCTTGACAAACAAGTCCTCCCCAAATCAATTCACACGGCCCTGGGCCTTCACAATGTCATCTGCATTGAGATGCTGGTGGCCACTCGTCTGTTTAAAATGTTCCTTCTCATTTTAATCACCAGTGTAATCTCTTCCTCCTCCCAGTTTGCTTTATTCACATCACAGCAGTCTTGTTTCCTGGTTCTAAGCAGCTAATCCCATTCATTCAGCTTTTATACGGGATCAGCAGGAGAGTGTCAACAATGCATATGGATGCCCCTATGTAAAGTTAAGGTCAAGGAAAACAATAGCAGCACATGGAAACCGAGGGCCACTCAAGGTTTAGGTTACCATGACACCAAGCTGTTTGACAGATGGAGGAGATCAACGTAGACCAACATTCAAATTCCCCTTAACTTTTAACATTGTTACCATGTTCCTTTCACAATGAGTATTAGAAGCAATATGCATCACTCAGTGTTGGACTTTGATGCAAATAATCCAAACCGCCGTGACTCCTAACTGCTGCTTGCTCGCCATGTATCACAGTAATTTTAGTCCATTAGTAGTTGTGTCCTTCCTCCTGCAATACATGGATGTAATGTGTTGATGCCACATTTAGATAATGTGCTACTAGCCTTGACTATAAAGTAGATGTTTCTTAATGAGGCTCTTGCCTGTTTTTTCTACATCAGCAATGTTCAGCATTAATTTGCACTATACATAATGAATCTTGGACCTAAAGCATGGATATTTTTGTTTAATTCTTATTTACCCAGCAATTTAGATACTGCTCGAACAAAATTTGTCAATATAGTCACTTGGCAAGTCACTTGGCAGATATTTGGCAGCTCAAGCCTCTCAGATGTGAGGGTGTGCTGCTGCTCTCGTTTTATCTCTGTAAATTGAATATTTTCATGTTTTGGATTGTTGATAAAACAGAATCAATAAGCTAACAAACGTATCTAAGCTCAAAGCTAACAGTTCTATTTTCTGTATTTTTTTTTTTCTCTAAACAATTAATTGAATCATGAGTTGCAGCCCTACAGTAAAGTACCATGGTACTTGACATAATAAATGGAAGTATTCTTCAGAGGAGAAAAGTCCTAAATCAGGGTATATGCCTTTAAACTCTTGCTGACATTGCAGATGAAACAGTTCAGATCGACTGTTTTGATTAAAGGATGACTAAGCAAACCCACATCTGTGCCTGGACACAGTGACTCTGTAAGGAGAGCGAGGGAGAGACCCAGAGTGAGACAGAGGATAGGCTGGAGAAGCGATGGAGTATGTGGGTGGAGGAAATGAGACCCCGCGTTGGGAAGTGCCTTCCTGGACTAATGCTGAAGTAATGACATCACTACATGTACTCTGGGGAGGGGAGGGGGGGGGGCATGGCATCTGAAAGTATAATAGGCTAAAACTTAAGGCGTATTCACTCCATCTCAACGATCATAGACTAAGGCTTTTACACTTGAACATAAAGTAACGTGCATAGTATGGAGTTGATGGATAGTTTAACACACTTAAAAAGGTGAAGAAAAGCTTTTTTTATGAGCTAGTTGGCCTCCTATTCCTTTTTGAACCGATTTAACACACTTTAGCTATTTTGCGAATGTATCGCATTAAAGTGATACGTCGATAAGAAATGGTTGCAAAGGAACTCTCTCTCTCTCTTTGAATGTGGGAGATGTTGCCTGTTCCACTTTTACCTCTCGCTTTGAAGTGATTGGCAGCTCAAACACAACTTCAGCCCATCACAGCGCTGCTCGTACAGAAACCAGGGCAAGGTGATCTGCAGAAACGGCTGCTTTTGAGTTCCCCTAAATCCCTGCGGTTTTCACCTTCCCCTTGAAGTCGGACACACACACCATGAGACCACAGGTTGGTAGCCATTGTTTCTGAGCCCCTGCGGAGCGAAAGCCTGGGAGCTATGTGGGGTTTTGGGTGGCTTGTGTCTGCTTTAGAGGGCTCACAGTGTGACTTTTGAACAAAGAGGGAGGTATGAACCTGATATCCCCGCAGTGTCACGCAAACAGCCACGTCTTTCACACACTCGGTCGTCTCCGCCCTCTCACTTTGACTTCACCGCCCCAGTGCAAACCTTTTCTGCCCCCCCCCCCTCCCTACTACCCTTTCACCCCAAACGTGACCCTGTGCCTTGGAGGGACATATTTTGAGCTCGGGGTCAGTACAGTGTGATGGTTACAGACTGAGCGCTCTAGTTACACTTTCCATTTGCCAACAATATCGTGACCTTGCTGTCAATAGATACAAACGGCGACTAATATAGCCATGCACTTTAGCAAAGAGAATGCTAGTAACTTCAGTCTTTTGCTGTGTTTTTCTTTTCTTGCATCTCTGCAGTTACTATAACCAAAACTCATCCACTCTACTCTTTTCTTTCCCCCCCGTAGATGTGAAGAAGGATTGGTCCGACCATGCTTTGTGGTGGGAGAAGAAGAAGACATGGCTGTTGAAAACCCACTGGACGTTGGACAAGTACGGCATCCAAGCCGACGCCAGGCTACTTTTCACACCGCAGCACAAGCTGCTGCGCCTCCAGCTGCCCAACATGAAGCACATGAAGGTCAAGGTCAACTTCTCGGACCGCGTCTTCAAGGCTGTGTCCGACATCTGCAAAACTTTCAGTAAGTGGAGCGACTGACTCATTTACAAGACAGCTGGCAGAGAAATGTTCATAATGTTAGTCGAGATGTGGAAAACGGTCATTAAGCGAATGTGAGACGAGGTGTGACTGATTGGCAAAGAGTTATGGGAACGAGTTTAGAATCGTGGTCAAGTTTACACGGTCCTACTGAAGGTGCCCACCCCGCTGAACCAAAAACATCTCCCAGTAAGTCTATTTTTGCAAAGGCTCTGGAAATGCTCTCCATCAAACATAGCTGATCATGTCCTTCCTCACTTTGTTTTTGTCCCTGGCAATTTGTTGTGTTTATTAAACACAGTCTAAGCTCTGCATGCTGGAGTCCACTGTTAGCTCTGGAGTCATGTCCTTGGAACCTGGGCCCCATCGGTCTCACAGTAGTGTTTAGTAAACAGAGATTATCAATCTGTCTCGGGCTTATAACACATACACACACCCCAGCATACATTGCTCAATGTCTTTCTTACCTACTGTCTCTTCCACTAATATCATGTCCAAATTTAACTATCCCCCATGGTGTAAGTAGTACCCAAGGGTCACACACACACACTCTCTATCGGTATTTGCCATCACTGGGACCATGATTTCCTGTTAGAGACGTGTCAGAGGTCACACACTGGACCCCGGTGACCTTTTCTTCAGCTTGGACCTCGCTCTCTGCCCCTGCCTCTTAAGGCCTTTACACGCCAGGGGGGCGTAGTGGAGAAACAACACAAAAATACGAACTACTCGCCTCCAAATATTATATTTTTAAGGCTTTTATTGTGAAAGGTAAGAACGGAAAGAGTGGATCTGGTACACACTTTCTTTCTCAAGGCTCAAAGGCTTAATAAAGTCTGTCGTCTTGGTTCGGACTATTGGAGCCTCCGTATTGTTGTTTTGTAAAGTTAGGCACAACTCATTGTTCCATACAACATGATTGGTCAATACCTTTTATTCACGGTGCTCAGACAAATCAACCTTGTTCCGGGGAAAAAAACCTGTTGCTTTTTCACTGCAAAGTATTCAAAGTATTCATGACAAAAACAACTTTTTGTAAAAATATATTGACGTGCGAAATAATTGCACAAAAAGGAAATGCTTCTGGTTTGTTAAGGCCTTTTAGTCACTGTCTCCACTCTCCAGTAGGGTTCACAGAACCCTCACCAATATAACTCCTGCCATCATGGAGGGTCGTAACACACCTGTTGTGTCTTTGTCACTGGACTGTGTTCAGCAGGCAGGCTCAGGGGCCCCAGTGGCAGCTCTCCTGCTTGTATTGGCCTCTACAGGTAGCACTACACCTTGTTTTTCATTTGGCAGGAATGGAGCTTTACATTTTTTCCAATGTCTATGAGGTCAGACGCAGTTCTATGAAATGAAGAGTCCAAATGGCACATTTCGTTTAGTGTAAATATACAAAGAGACTGTTTTTGAAAGCAGAGGCAGGGAGGCGGGGGAGAAACGGGCCTGTAGCCTTTCAGGCCGAGTTAGGAATGCGTCTGCTGCTTCTGTAATAAATCTTTTTCAGCTTCGTAGAAATTCAGGACAAATTGCTTTTGGCTGACATGGCGCGTGCTATGATGTCGCAAGATGTTGTCAGTGGCTGTTTAACTGTGCATTATTTCGTCCAAAAAGCAGAACTTGTGCTAACGGACAGTTAGAAAGTTCTTCACTAGCTGTGGGTATGACAGCTGACTTACAGCTGCTCTGGCCTGGAAGCATTTAATTTTTTGTTATCTGGGCAACTATTAGTTTTACAATTTCCTGTGCATATTTTCTGCTGACTCTATGTGAACTGCACAGTATAGAGAATCGGATGGGACAGGAAGAGACGAGGCCTGTCCAAATGGCCTTCGCTCCAGACAGCAGAAAGGGAGGGGCAGATATACTGGAAGACAAAAACGAGGAGAGTAAGTCATTGGAGATTTTTTGGTTTTGTTTTCTTCGATGACCAACTTTGGCCCCAGTTCCTTTTCCCATACTAATTTATTAGATTTTTCTTTTTGCTGTAGTGTGTACAGTCAGATGGTCACACAGAAGCTATTTCCTGTTCCAAAAGAAGTTCAGTCCTCAGTATAGTGTTTGGCTGTTTTGATCCCCACCCACTCCGGGGTTTTAGTTTTTGTTATTACACTACACAGATTTATAATTGTTATGCCGTTGTCAGTTTTTCAGTCTCTTTAGCACAACTCAAACTCTGGCAGTGACTGTACCATCGAGTGGGAAAGCGTAGAAAATCAACAAAACACTCCAAGTTAAAAGTATAAAACCAATTATCATCGCTGTACTTCTCCCATGTCCATGGCAGCTGTGTCCTGACAGACACAGTCCATCTGGGCTTGCTGGGAACCGAGAGGACTCAGCAAAAGTTGATGTCCTGAAATACATGAACTCCCTCAGTTTCACTCCTGTTTTGACCCCTGATTACATTTGGCTGCTCTTGCATCCTGTGCAGCAAAGGCATTTGGGATTTTCCACTTTTAATTGCGAAACATTTTTGAACTAGGTCAATAATTCTGAGAATCCTCTGAAAACAAAGTTGAGTGGTTTTTAAATTCTTAAGAATCTCTCGGCTATCGATTTAAGCTATTAAGCATTTTTTTTTTTCAATAGATGGTGAAACAGATTTAAATAGCTAGTTTTGTATGACCAACCGTTGGAAACCCAAACATATTCAGTTTATATTAATATAAAACAGAGAAAAGCAGCAAATAAATAACTTAAATGATTAATAGATTATCAAAGGTTAACAACAGTTACCTAATACATTATTCCTCAAAGTATTTTAGCTCTAAGATGATGTATGAAATGGAAAAAAGTCAGGTCTGTAGAGAATAAAAAAAGAAATAATGGCACTGAACTGACTTCGCTGGCTTTTGTTAGGGCTAATTTTTCCCAGTGAAGAGTCACAGTCAAGACATGAGCTTGTCCCGTCTAGACAACCTGGGTCACGTCCAACACATTAAATACACTAATACACCTCCTCCCTCTGACAGGACTCTGTTCTACTCTTCCTGCGAGCCAGCTCACAAAATGTACTCCTCACAACTGACTAACACGTGACCGTGGACCCGGAGGCCTGAGGTGGGACAAAAATTAGGCCATTTCCCTCAGCAAAGCCCCTCTTCAGGGTAACAAGAGTCAGGCTGCGCCACTTAAGCTCTGTGGGTTTCTTAGGAAGCACTTGTTTGCTACCATGTGAGGGACAACTGAGACACAATAGCATTCTCTGGAATATCCAAGGAGCAGCAGCAATACTGTAAATTTTTTCTCATTTGTCAGCACTGAAACATCGCAATGAGTCAAAAAACAGTCTGTAGGAATTGATGACCAGGCAGGACAGGAAAGTGACTGAGAGGGTGTGTGTCATTATAGTGGGACATAAAGAACACAGGAGGATGAGATTGAAGAAGGACGTTGACTGCTGAGAGGGCGTATTGCAGAGAAGAGTTTAGTCTTTGTTCTCCAGAAAGCTTTTTAGTTTTGAGTGGGACTGTAGCTTCATCGTTTTGGTCCAGCAGATTTATGGCACAGCAACCTGTGGTCTGCTGGACTGGCCCGAGTGAGCTGGCCTCTGTTGTCATAACACAGGAGAAGGGCAGTTTCTCCTAAGCTCCAACCCCTAAATTAAAGTGCATTGTTATCCTTTTTGAGGGGCCTTCGAGACCATTTTTAGCTGTCTGTCTGATGGATGAAGAAGACCTCTGACACTAAGCAGCTGAGGTCTATTAATGTATTTTTCTTTTTCTTTTTTTCTTATAGTTAGAGCAAAACTGATCTATTTGTGTGCCTCGTGATGCCACTGAGTCATAGAAATCTCTAAATGCCAAAAACGTTACTTCACTGTACTTGTCATCAGCTAAATTCTTAAAGAATATAACATAGCTACACCATTACATTCTTACTATCATCATCCCATCAGTCTGAGGCTGTATGTGAGTTATCTTTAACCCCTCCTTTTAATTAGTCTGCCATAGAACAACTGCTTTTTATTGCTCTTGAGTATTGATCAGTCAGCCTGCAGCCCAATGAGTACCTCTTCATAACATTGAGAAATATGCAGATGGAAAACAGAAGGTGAAATCAGTCTTTGATTTAAAAAAAAAAAACCGAATTTGTCCATGTAGGGTCTCAAACTGTTTGTACGGTAAAACTGTGCTGTAAAATTAGACTGTGTGACGGTGTTTGTGAATCTTCTGCGGTTGGCCTTACTCACTGCAGTGAATCATGTGTTCCTAGGAGTAGATCTTGCAAGCCCAGCTGGCTCACAGTCAACTCCTCTGCTCTGGCTCCAGTCCTGGTTACTGCCACATGTCTGCAGGATGGGAGATCGGGGTCTCATTGTCTAAGGTGTCATTTCTGCTAATGGAAATCAACCAAGCTTTTGTAAGCACTCTAACCACCACTCACCCTTCCTCCTCCTCCTGACACCGGCCACAAGTATGTGGTGAGCGACGTAGCAGTCTTTCCCTCAAGATCCTGATTCTTAAATTATCACTATAAACATACAATTCAGCACTCAACTGAGTATGTCAGCAGAAATTGACTATAATGCTTGGCCATCTAGAATTTTTCTTTTTTTCTTCTTCTCAGCCTGATTTTGTTTTTTCATCCAATCTA
The DNA here is from genome assembly GCA_016806645.1 of Ophiodon elongatus. NCBI lineage: Eukaryota > Metazoa > Chordata > Actinopteri > Perciformes > Hexagrammidae > Ophiodon > Ophiodon elongatus. The sequence goes on from JACSYO010002166.1 coordinate 727,104, forward strand.
TTTTATCTCTTCAAACTTTAGCAGACATGAAATCTCCATTTTATACACCTCTACTCCCTTCATGGGAATGATGAAAAACGAATATCCGTACATTTCTTTTCCCCCACCGCCCACCCATTATCCACTTCTCTTGTTTCCAGGCGATTCAGTAGAGATGCCTAATATTACTTTTACAGGAACGTTTTCACCACATTGAGTAATGGTTTGCCAAAGATTTTGTGACCAAAGTCTTTGCTTTTGAGCCACACTTTTGATCTAAACAGGCTTATAATATGTTAGGAAGCAACAGTTCCATGTGAATAATAGATGAATGTTGATTATATCTGACGTTTTATTGTGTATCAGATTGGTCTAGCTTGTTAGATATTTGGGGTTTGGTGACAATGAGGTCATAAGAAGGAACATTTAAAAGTGACTGTGTGTAGTAAAATGCCACATGCCTCTGCAATGCCTCACCAAGAGACCCAGTCCTACCCACGTACACACAGTTGGATACAATGTGTGTATTGGCCTCCTCGCGCAGCTCAGGGGGGCTAAAGCTCGGCAGCACGCCTGCAACTCACATGGCTGTATAAGGGCACAGGGATTGCGCTTCGTCGCTGCAGCAGAGCGAGAATGAAAGAGGAGGGAGGCAGAGAAAGAGAGAGGTTGAGCTCCCATCTGGTAGTTCTTAAAACTCCTGGAATGCTTTTGCTTTAGTTACACAAACCAAACAAGCTTTCTCACCAAGCCAAGCCGTTCTCTCTCTCCTCCTCCTGCTTGTGCTTCCCTCAACACCATCAGCAGCCTCTTAAATCGCTCTGCAACACCTTTCCAATCCTTCGTCTTTCAAAAAAAAAAAAGGAGAGATTTATGTCAGTGGATATGAGAAATTTAATTTTTTTTTCAACAGTTCTGCGCAAAACATAGTGGAAATAATAAAATAAGGCTCTCAAATATCAGCTTGCATAATTGATTTATATGGATTCTGGGGAAAACTATATCCAGCTGAGGATCCAGATGTGCTAGCATCCAGACTAGCACCATCTATTCTAGTCCTGACACACTGTGGTTGTCTCACTACTACATCAGAACCATCCCAAGCCCATTTTAAAACGTCATTGCTGCTGGTGAGTGATGGCTCCCTGGCCTCCAAGCCCGAGGGAGGGAAGGAAAAAGAGGGCAGAGAAGCTGCTCTGTTTTAGTCATTATTTTCAGTTTGGTCTCTTACTGTCAGATTGGGATCTTGCACACAGGTCACACACTGTTTGGACAGCACAGCTTTCACAAAAACTCCAAAAAAAATCATCTTTGAAGATACTGAGATACCATAAATGACACTTCCTTTTTACTCACCAATAGCAACTGAAAAGTGTTTTTATGTTTTTTTGCGTGTGAGAGGAAAAATTGGAGGACGCAGGATAAGAAGAAGATAGAGGTTGTGTCTGCCCTGTCTCAGCTGGGGATTACAGTTAAAGCAAGATTTGTTGGGGCCCTGAGAAATGGGATTTGCAATTTTCCACCACTCGTGTGCACAGCTGTCGACTATTCGTACACATCTCAACAGTGCCTTTGCTTTCTCTTACTACTTCTCAACCTTTTTCAATTTAAGTTGCATCACTGTCTCTGTATTCACCTACATTACACGTTCTGCACATTGTCTGTGTGCTCTGCAAGAGGTCATGTTATTCATTTGAAGCTCGTCGTTGAAACGACACAAGTTTACCGTCTGCTTTTGGTGACTCGTTGTCGTCTTGATTGGCTCGACTTTGTTGTGAGGCAAGATTTTGTTCATTTGACATGAAATTAACTTTCTTGCTCTCCTTCCCTCCAGATATCCGCCACCCAGAGGAGCTATCTCTACTGCGTAAGCCCCGTGATCCCAAGAAGAAGAAGAAAAAGTTGGAAGAGGCAGAGGAGGACGATCTGGAGCTGGAGGGTCCGCTGTTAACCCCTGGATCAGGTGAGCTGATGGATAGTAACTCCTACATGGAGTGCATTTGTTACAGTGTCTGTTCTTAAATATTACAGCTGAATGTTGAAAGAGATTTGGCTCATGCAAACTGAAGCCTGTATGAAGTTTTTTGGTTCACGGTCTTCTTCAAAGTAATTATGGAGCTTTGGGTTTTATTTTTGTATTTCATTGTGAAAAGTAGTAATCTCGTTTCCCTCAAGCAGCAGGTTGAATAACAGGTTCCCTCTGGCTGCTATGGAACGTCTTGCACTTTTTTTGTGGGAGATCGCACTTGTGGTTCGAAAACCACTAAGATAACTCCGGAGTGCTGCACCCTGCTTCCAGTGACCAAATATGAATGTGTGAGTTTTAGGTCTGCATGATATCTACAGCCCTGGCTCTCAATTCCTTGGCAGGGAGGACGAAGAATGGTTGAGATTCCGCACATAGTTGGTCACGCTGCCATTTTAAACCCAAACCAGGCTACACGGCTTTACTGGCCCTCCTCCCTCCTTGCGCCAGTGAGAGTTACAACCATGTGAGCAGAGAGGAGCAGAACAAAACAGGCTGTGCTGCTGTCACAGAGTTAGCATTAATCAAAACAGCTAACCCTAAGAGACAGGGTGAATGGGACTCTTTGTGTGGGTTGAGTCTCTTCTGTCCAGGCCTCTGGTCTGTCTACTGGCTCCTTAGACTCAGCTCAAAAACGCATAGATGCACTCTCATGTGAGTCGAAAGAGGGCTGACAATCATTGTGAACTTGGTGAACCATCACAATGCTCATAGTCAAGAAAAAGTAATTCTGCTGACATGCTGATTTGCTTCACTGTGAAGCTAGCAGCAGATTATGTATCTTATTTTCCCTTTTATCGAAATGCAATAAGGGATGTAAAATGTTACAAACAGCACATGCTGATCACACCTAAAGTTGCCTCCTTACATTTAAGGGCATCGTGTTGATGCCTCTGGTACATTTTGTTTTCAGTGGGCGACTATGGTCACACTATTAAGTGGTGCAGAGAAACAGAGTTCCAACAGGAATGTGCAGAATCTGTTTACTGTCAGTCACACTTCCTGCGTCCTCCCTATCGGATCACACGCTACAGTCGGAGAGTATATTTCATGGCCAAGTTGTAAGGCGTTAGTCTGTCCCTTGTGGGGAAGGGCTGGCCTCTTAGCTCAGGTCTCCTGATAGGAATCACAAGGTTTTGCCGAGAGGCAGCGATGCAATCACAACCACAGCCTTCCCCTGTGCAGCGAACTGCGTCTGCGCACTCCATACCACCGTGGAGATGAAGGGAGGAGGGCTCCCTGTAGCTCACCATGGTCTAACTTTACAAGTGACATGGATGGATGGTGACCAGTAAGGTCCTATGGGGAGAATATGACCAATTATTTCTACTTTTACGACTGACAACCCTTTTCCAAAACCTCAACCTCTATCCTTAAATGTACTGTTGAGGAAACCCCATGTCCCGTCTGTCTGCGCACTCATGTCAAGTGCCTGACAGAATTGGTCATTTTGGTTGAAAAATAAACCGTGTTTCTAATCTTCAACTGTTGTCGTGACTCAAAAGAGCCATGGCGATGCCCATGATGCCAGTCCACGAGTCCCTCTGGGCCCACCACATCTCGACAGAGCCTGCTGTATCAAATTATCTTTCCTGTCAGCGTGGACAACATACCTCAGACGACCAGTACTTTTATATTTGTGCTGCAGTTTATACATGCATGGCTGGTTCACGTTGACCAACGCCTTGCCTGGGTTTTCAATCTGTCGTTCTGTGTTGGGTGACTATGAATGGGAACGACAGAACCTCACTCGTCATTCCAGGGTGATCTCCCTCTGCAAAGGGGGAAACTGAGTCATCCACTCTGAGGCTAACAGTTGGCAGTGCCCATGGAAATGTCACAGATCTCCCCGTTCTTGTATTTCTCTACGTTTTGTCTTTTTCTCATCCTTTTCCTCCTGTTCTTGTAGAGTTTTCAGTATCTTAAATCTGTCCACTTGATGTTGTTTGTTCCCCTTCCGCTTCTTCCCTCCACCTATCTCCTGTCTTTTCTTCTCTTACTCGTTCTCTTTTCATCCTAGCCTCTGAGGTAATATACATCGGACCTGTCAAAGGTAAGCTTTCCTCTTCCTCTGTCCTTTACTCTTAAGCACTGCTTCCTCACCCTCGCCTTTCTCTTCCTCCCTACCCTCTACCCACCACAGCTGGAGCGTTGAGGTCACATAACCTTCGGGACTAACCACCGTGTCACCTGACTGCTCCTCCCAGAGGAAGTCATCTGATTTGGGTTGTCACATGATTAAGGCTTTGCCTCTCATTAGAAATAAGCTCAAAGCGCACTTTTTCTTCCAGCTACCCCAGGCCTGCTCACTGTGCCTGCTGACTGTTGATCACTTTTTTGCCCTTGAGAACGGTGATTACTGAGATGGTCTTAAAGTAAATTATTATTAGTTTTGGGGGTTAAGGTTTTTAAAGAGGTCAGAAAACAGAAAAGGGATGATGTTTATTGGTCCATAATCCTACATGCATGCCACAGCCAATAGCCCACAAAGAAATGTGTTTAAAAATCAAATCCACTTGAGACACTTTAATTTATTGACAACCCTCTCATGTTTTACTTCTGGTCTTAACTGCCCATGGTGGTCCAGCTCCATCCATCTAAGCCCTCTCTGAATCCCCAGTGTGGGAGCATTAGGGAGTCAAGTCATGTTAACATTCTTTGTGCCTTTTCGCGTGCAATCGAATCAGTAAACAGGATGGAGGAGGCCTCGTTGTGTTTTTAATGGGCTGCCAGCTTTCACCTTATACATGGTCTCTCTAGATATTTGGTATTCCTCAAGTGACCCTTCGGGAGATGGGAGTACTCTCCATGACCTGATGCACTCAGCATTTGGGAAAAATCTTGAAAGAACCCCCAAATGTTCTCATGACCTCAGCTCACAAACACAAACGCACACTCACAAACACAAACCAAGTCCACTTCCTGATTTCAGAAGGGATTTAGTGGTTTAGCCAGTGTTGCTTCTTGACCTAGGCCCCACAGAGGGAGAGGGAATGGGGATATGGGGCCAAAAATACTACCATAAGGCCAGCCAACAGGAAATGCACACAGCTTCCCTTTGGTGGTTTGCTGATGTTTGCATCTAAAATTAAGACTTATTTAACACACAAGGAGGATATACATATATATATTAACATGTAAATCATTTAGAGCTCTTATTCAGCGAAGATTTTGACTTTAAACGATATAGTTGATTATTTTCCGATTCGTATACGTTTTTCTTATAATCCATGCATCCACTCATATCTTTGCGTTCCCTCCCTCCTCTCTGTGACGAGTTGTGTAGTAGTTTGCTGTGTGCAGTGCATTCCTGCAGGTTTTTTGACTTAAGTGAGTGACCCTGATCATGCTCTGCGTCATTTGCATGCTGATCCACATCAATCCCGCCATCAGCAGGACAACATGGTTGAAGCCACTCATCTGCAAAGTGTGGGCTGGTAGTCACATGGTGTTGTTGACCGCTAGCTGGCCTGGCTGTGTGTGTGTGTGGGTGGGTGGGTGTGCTTTTTTGAAAAGTGTTCACTTATTTTCCCCTGATGCTGTTTTTGTTGATGAACAGTATTTGTGAATATGCACTCCATTGCTTTGAAATGCGAGTGTTCATTTGATTTTGTGTGTCAGTGTGAGACAACTGTTAAATAAAAAAAGTATGTATGTTGAAATGTTCCTTTTAATGAATATTATCTCTTTTTTTGGACCTCAGTGCACTATTAGGGACTAACTGATGACTGTATGTTTTCAGGGAGCATCTACTCCAGTCCAGGCTTGTACAGTAAGACTATGACCCCCACCTATGACTCCAGAGACGGTAGCCCCCTGTCGCCCACCACTGCCTGGTTTGGGGACAGTCCCCTCTCTGAGGGCAACCCCAGCATCCTCGCTGTCAGCCAGCCAATCTCCTCTCCAGACATCTTGGTCAAACTCTACAAGCCCCAGTCTCTGCTGGACAAAGCCAAAATCAACCAGGGGTGAGAGGACTTTGCTTAGTGGTTAGGAGGTTTGGTAAACTGCGCATAGTCTGAAATGCTGTGGTGGATTGCAATATATTTAGGGCTGTGTAGCTGATCAAAATAACTGTAAGAGGCTGCAGAGAGTTTGTTTCAGAAGACATTGTATTCGCTGTCTGTACAGGTGGTTGGACTCATCCAGGTCTCTGATGGAGCAGGATGTAAAGGAGAATGAGGTGCTGCTGCTGAGGTTTAAATACCACAGTTTCTTTGACCTCAACCCTAAGGTACGTCCCATAGAGAATGCTTTACAATTTCACCTTGCTAACCTTGTGGACATGCGTTTAGGTCATGGTATGCCAGAAAGCATTATATCAGTTCAAACAGGGATGCTCACCAAGTGTCCTGATGGCGCACAACCAGAATAGATTTTGTATCATTTTAAGGGATTTTACCCTGTAAAGTATAAATACTGACAACCTAAAGGGGAACTCAACCGGTTTTACACATTAAAGTCTGTGTACAGGTTTTCGGAAGTACTACTGCACATGTAAAAAAGTTGTATAAAGCTTTTTATAGCTCCAGAGGGAGCTGCACGAAATCTGAGAAAAGAATTTGGTGAGTTAGAAAGAAGCTTACCAGACCTCCGTAGCCCACTCCTCATCGCTGCTTGCGGCTATCGGGTGAGGCTATATTAAACGCTAATAGCATTACGCACACAAATCTTTTTTTAAACATTTTTCTTTACTTTTCACCGTTAGTCCGCCAATGTTATATTAGTGTTAAGCTAAATCGCTGCAATGCTCATCTAAATAGAGTATTTGAAAATCAGTGGACGTTAGTCATGATACCAATAACAGTATCCAACTTCTAGCTAGTGCTTCACCCAAATCTAGTTGTGTCCTGTGTGTATGAGAGTGTGAGAGTTACTCACTGTTTGTTTGTATGCATGTTAACCTCTGTGTCCAACCTCTCCACAGTATGATGCCATCCGAGTGAACCAGCTCTATGAACAGTCCAAGTGGGCCATCCTGCTGGAGGAAATTGAGTGCACGGAGGAGGAAATGATGATGTTTGCTGCCCTGCAGGTAAAGAGACTGTGTGGTTGCGTGTGTGTCTGTGCCTGATCTCAATTTTCCTGTTTCAGCATTCATTTGTCAAGGTCTGAAGACCTGCAGTACTTTTTTCATGGGGAAATGGGCACATTGCCTTCTCAACCGAAAGCCAATGAATTTGGTGGGCTTCCAGCCTAAAGCTACGACATATGGCTGCCAGTTCTGCTGCACGCATACTTAAACTTGGCTATTTCACATTGATACAGAATGATTTAATAGGGGCATCATCACACATTTCCACTGAGCTTCTCAATATGTCTTAATGTTAATCAATTCCCATTTTTTTATAGAAAAGGTGTCATTAGCATTTTGAAAAAAACCAAACAAATATGAATTATTTGTGAATAATTTATTAAAATGAACTTCAAAGACATTAATGCATTCACCTCACTTAATTAATTAGAGTGAAGTGGCACATCGAATGCCTGGAAACGAGTGAGTCACCATGACCAAGAACTAAAAACATGCTGTTTGATTGAAATGTTCTAATTTTCATAAATGTTTTTGACTATATACAATAATCTGGAGAAATCAGCATTATATTCTTCCAACATTAAATTATCTCTCTAATACCAAAGGCTTTCCAGCATGTTTGTATACTGGGCCAAGGCTGTTGGCTTTATGTGACTTCTACACAGGTTCTACAAACCTTGAGGCAACTTGCTGCAGCCACCCAGTCTCTGGCAGCATCAGACTCACAAGTTTCTCTTTTGAGACGAGTTTAATGGAGGCTCAAGATGAGGAGAAATGGGGAGCAATGGAAGTGATGTACAGATGTGAGCCCCTTTAGCCCCCTGTAGTCTAGGGGTGGTGCCCCTGCTATTTCTGACCATCATAAACTGTGGGTGCCAAGACCTGAGGACGCCACCCTGTCCTCACCCCCAGGGTAATTATAGAGCATCTAGGGCCACAGGACCCAGTGCATCGGTCCAGACCACCCACCCCCAGCAGTACACCATCTTACAGATCTGCTCACGTTCCTCTATGAGCCTTCTTGCACTCTGAGGTGTTAGGCGTGTTTCATCAGACTAGTTATAATTACACTTAACTGGTTTCTTGTTTCTATTCCTGAGAGCGATGCTAATCCAGGTTGGGTGTTTAGACTGGCGGCTACTCTGTTGCTACCTGTCTGTTAGCGCGTTTGCCAGCTACTACTATGTTTCAGCTAGCTAGTATGAGCTCAGGGCTTTTGGCTAATGTTTCACTGGTGAGCGTGGATACACAGTCTAAATAAAGAGCAGTGATTGTCCACATCCAGTATGTTGCTGGCTTGTGTTAGCATGCTATCACCTGGAGTTTTACTTTGGCAGTACATAGAAATGAGGGAGTCAAGAACAGTAACTGACCTCATAGTCACCGACTTTGGTGACAGGTTGTGCTTTGAGCCTCAGCAGATAAACACGTACATTCAGCTACTCATGCAGACAAACGCGAAAAAAGCCCCCCAGTGTTGCCGTTTTTTAAAATGTATTTAAAGACTGTTACAGTGGAAGAGGCAGATGAATGGCGTGTCATGGTGAGCCCTTTGTCCCACATTCTGAAACCTTAGCAGGCTACAGCCTTGCAAATCTCTCTCAAACTCTCCCTTTGTATCTCTCACTCTCTCGACAGCTGTTCATTCATATATTGGTGGGGGGTTGGTGATGGGTTGACATTATAAATACCATTTGTCAACAAGTTGTATTTAGTGTCTGTGACTCACACTAAGAGGTAAACACTGTTGGGTTTTCAATTGGTGGTTCCAGTGTTCTGTTATCCTTATTGGCCCAATCTCACATATGTTCCCAGTAAAATACATTTCATACCCGGTTACAATTCGGAGACATGTTGAGAACACATTGCTCAAACCGTACCCTTTAATTATCTCAAGGAATCATCACCACCAACCTCTTCATCTTCTCATCATCCTGAAACTAGTCTCCTCATCTTCATCTCCTTCAAAGATAAGGGTCCTTGATTTATCGCTGATCAGCTAAGTGGTGCACACAGGCAGCATTTGCTAACATAAATGCCAACACATCTTAAAGTATTTATGTGGCTATTATCACATACCAAATATCTTTTATAAGATGCAGTTGGACGGTTTGTGCACCGGTAGCACACACAGCAGAAAACTTTATAGAAATCAGCAAAAGTGTTGACGAAGGTATTGGAGTTCGACTTTTCGAGCAATGCTGTTCCCTCTTCCATTACTTTAAGTCAATGTCTGGGATTATTATTATTTTTCACTAAAAAGGCTTCAGTGAATCTGGTGGATATAAACATTCTGTAACTAGAAGATTGTAGGTTTTAACCGTGCAGTGAAGACGAAATGCTGCGAGGTCTGAAATGATCATGTCAATGTAGAATTTTTTAAAACTTTAAACTTTAAAATTGGTTAAACACAGCAAATGGTGCTAAAATATGATATAAAAATGAGCCTAACTGAGGTTACCTCTTTTCTTTTCCTCAGTACCACATCAACAAGCTGTCAATCATGTCTTCAGACAACCACATGAATAACAGTGAGAAAGAGGTGGATGAGGTGGATGCAGCCCTGTCAGACCTGGAAATTACTTTGGAAGGAGGGAAGACGTCCAACACACTGGTATGACAACACTGCTACGTCTCCACATTCACTGCGGGGAATACCTTTTGGTTGTACTGGGTTCCAAACTCATGTGAATTTATTTTCCCAATTTCAGCAGCCTGGCAGTGTGTTTGGTCCTTAATTTCTCTAGTGTTATGAACACGTGTCCTTTCATCAGCTGTATTAAACAGGAAATAAAACCTACGTAGACACTGTACACTGACCCAGGGGAGTGGAAATCACAATACATTTCAATGGAAGTGCTACATTTCACACATTTCTTTATGAGGCCTTCATCTGACAAGAACCTGGGGGTGCGAGATATTTGACACTTAAACAAGCCCAACAAAGGATGCGTGTTACATGGATACATTATAAATGTGTCCTCAAGAACTTGCAAAGTTCATACAGCTTATCAGAGGAAACTGCGTTTTGAGATATTACATAAGTGTTTTCTTTAGCTAACTCTACTGAGCATTAAAACTGAACAAAGTTGAGCCTGAGGTCATTGTTTTGGTTCACTATGTTCTTGTAGTGCTTTTATACTAACTATACCAGAGTTTATACTAACAATGTGTTTTTTCCTTCCTCCTAGGGTGACATCACATCTATTCCTGAGCTAGCGGACTATGTCAAAGTCTTTAAGTAAGTCCACATAAAGAGCTTCCTGATCCCACAGGGCCACATGCACGTTCAGTTATAAAAACAATCAGTGAATGAATGCGTACAAAGATTGCATTTGTCCAAAATATGTAGAGTTTCTCAGAGAATCAGGAAACACCATTTTCTGGCTAAATGAGAGAGCTGTTGCCTGGTTTGTATAGTATAACAGGCTGCATTGTTTGCCAAAGGACATTTACAGGCTGAGCTTTCAGTTTAGCTTTTCAAAATGATTAGAGTTGGACCAAGCATATTTTTACTTATATTATTTTTTTGGCTTTAAGCCTTTGCTGACTGGCAGTTGGCCCCTGGGGTGATTGTCTCATTAAATGTATACACCATAGGGGGGCAGGGGATGATATCAAGAGGCATTTCATCTTTAATGGTTTTCCATTAATGTTCACATCCAATGCTGACTTTGCACTTGAGAAGCTCTGTTTCTCCTCTCTTTTGTACTCGCTTATGATCTCCCACTGTCTTCTATATATTTTCCAGACCCAAGAAACTGACACTGAAGGGCTATAAGCAGTACTGGTGCACATTCAAGGATATCACAATTTCCTGTTACAAGAGTAAAGAGGAGGCACATGGGACACCTGCTCTCCAAATGAATCTTAGAGGTGCAAACACACAAAAAGAATGTCATTTCATGCCCATGCAAGAATGTAATGCTTATTTTTTCTGTCTAAAGAATGGGTGTGAACTTTGACCTCTTCTTCCACTCCTCATTTTGGCTTCCATATGTAGGTTGTGAGGTAACTCCAGATGTTAACATCTCGGGTCAGAAATTCAACATCAAGTTGCTAATCCCAGTGGCTGATGGCATGAATGAGATCTGGCTTCGGTGTGACATGGTAAGACTGAAGTTAGTGCACCATTTCTGATTATTTCTTGTCCTTTTTAGCAGGTTTTTGATGATCAGCGTTTCACTTTCCTCTCCAGGAGAAACAGTACGCCCACTGGATGGCTGCATGTCGCCTGGCCTCCAAAGGGAAGACCATGGCCGACAGCTCTTACAACCTGGAGGTCCAGAACATTCTGTCCTTCCTCAAGATGCAACACATGAACCCTGACCCTCAGTTCATTGAGCCAATCACCACCGATATCAACCCAGAATGCCTGGTGTCCCCGCGCTATCTGAAGAAGTACAAAAACAAGCAGGTAAGCCATGCAGGCCGTGTTTCAGATGTACAACCTCGGAATGCGCCGTTTGCTGTACACGCAGAAGTTTGCTGTACACTGGTGTAGTTTTGAAGAGACAGACATACGGGAGGCAACTATTTGCTGTTGTGTATTTTGTGTGAGGATGTTTACTTGTTTGATGAGTCGGTTGTGGAGTTAGATGTAGCAGCTTCTGATGCCTCCCAGATGGGCGCCTCCTGGCATCAGCCTTGTCTTGCCTTGGAATGTAGCCTCCCTCTCCTCCCCCTCCTTTACTCTCCTCCTCTGCCCTCCGTTCCTCTCCCCACCCTCCCTCTGTCCGAGGGGAAACCAGGACAGCGGACGTCCAAACCCCTCAACATGCTTACAGTAGAGTTGCTCATGTCCGACTGTAGTGGATACTTTCTCTGCTCTCGGCCTTTGTGCTTGGAGACAAAAGTGCAGAGGTCTTAGCCACTGGGCTTGGAAGGGCTCAGTTAATCTGGTAATAAAACATGGTGACTTCTGAGCAATAGTAGCTAGCAAACAAGCAACAAACATCTTTATAACCAGGTGTGGAATTTAAGTACCAAGAATCAATTAACTTTCTTGTAAACGTTAGGAAAATTCTACAATGTGCTCAGCAGATTTGCATGCAAGCAACAGGCGTGCGTGTGTGCGTGTGTGCGTGTGTGTGCGTGTGTGTGTGTGTGTGTGTGTGTGTGTGTTGGAACAGCTGAGTACACGGCTGCCATAGCTGTGTTAGTTGGGGATGGGTGAGGGATGCAGGGGGGGTGGCCTCTCCGTAGCTTACTCACTCAGTCTGGTTTTGTTTAAGTTGTCGTAGAAAAGTGGAATGTTGCTGGGGGTTGGAGGGATGATGGGAGGGTGTTGGTACCGTAAATGATGACTCAGAAATGGTCTGGCCCTGAAATATACTGGATGTCTAGAGAGAGCGAGGTAGACAGAAAGACGGATGCATTTCCTGTAAATGGGTGACACCATGGCTTGTTGAGTATGCTGCAGGAACTTCTAGTGGGCCACAATACAAACCAGACTTGTTCATCGTGCCTTTGATACTGAACTCATCCTTGACCCATTCATATGGGACTGCTGTCACTGGTTAATCCCTGAACATCAACTCAAGTCTCCAACTTTATTTCCACATACCCTGCTGCTAAAAATAAGAACTAATCCAAAATCACAGAAGTACCAAATATAGTTTCAGTTCTCTCTTTCTCTGGACATGTCCCATTTTCTCACTTTATTAGTAGTTAGGAAATCCCTTAGATGTAGTTGGGGTCAATAACATGAAAGTATTTCACCATCTCTAGTAAAGCCTGTTGACCAAACCTGAGAAGTGACCGAAACAATGTTCAAGTGAAGAAAGGGTCATGAAGCCAGGTCAAACGGTACACGTTGACCCATTCAGACCGGCCAACCTGTGTTTAACCCAAAAGCTGAAACACGAGACTGAGATTTCCCCAACATATTCAACACTCCTTTTTTAGACTACGTACAGAGAACTCCTGTATTGTGTTTTTTTTTTTTGTGGAATAGAGGCTAGCTTGAACAGGGGGCAGGACTTAAACATGTCAGGGGAATTAGCTCAGCAGGGTGTGTGTCCATCTGGGGCTGTGGTTCTTTCTGCTCCGGCTCCAGTCTCACTCATGATCCCAGTCCGATAGGAGGTATCCCTAGGCATTCAACATGAAAGAGTGGTGGCATATGTACAGTGTGTGTATGTACCCGTGTCACTCACACACACACACCCATGTGCACTCCTGTAGTGGGCGTGGGGCGTCAGGAAATGAGCTATGCCTGGGAATGCTGCGCGGGAAAACTATCTGGGAAAAGCCTGTTTGTTCTCAGTCAGCTGTGACCCCTCCTCATCTCCCTTAAACTGAACTTCCTGTTGCAAGACTGGTCTGAGGAGACTTCCGTGCTGCTGCTGCCAGCGGATACACATGCAGGAATTTTTAGATTTCTTGGACGATGTGTGGTCTCTGGCCAAATCGATACATTTTCACAAGAGAAAACAAGCGTTAAGGACACAATAATAAACTCCTGGAGTATGGAGACATGGCACTCCTACCACTTGGTGCTTCCAAAGTGTGCTGCTTGATGCATACCGCCATCCTGTGGATGAAACTGGAAGTGGAAGGAGAAGCTGTGTGATTTTTATTTTAATGGCCCATTGTGACGTACTGGCAATTCCAGTGCCGCCTTACCAATTGTGAACGCATTGTTGTGTAATCTTCCTCTTTTTTCTTAAAATATATGACACATTGTCTGACAGCTGCTGTACTTCCCCCTGTTGTTGCTGAATACTGCATGATCTCCAGATTCCACAGCCCCTCCCCCCACTTTTTTTCTTTTTATTACAATTGTGGCCTCCTACTTTATTGTTTTTGATCTTTCCTCCCTCGACATTGATCTTACTTGCTTGTTCTCTTTGTCCAATCTTTCTTTCTTTTCTCGCTTCTTGTATGCATCTCCTGCATTCCTCTGTGCCCTTCTCCCATCCCCACCTCCCCATCTTCAGCCAGGCTCTATCAGGGACTTGGTAAGTTGAGTTATGTGTCCACTGGGTGCCTCCAAAGCCTTAGCTACATGGATGTGCATGTGTGTATAAACTCTGAACACTTTTTGTGTCTGGTTTGCCTCACCTAACCAAACATAGTGCAGCTGTATAACATGTCATAGTGGCTGATAGTCACCGTAGAATAGATAGAATCCTTCTTGTTGGTTTACTTGTTGTTGTTTGTTTGTTACTTGTCACTAGCTCTAATGTTTTCAGTGTGCCATAAGACGAGCAGATGACACAACATGCTATTTATACAACATTGAGACATCTGTATTGTTTTATACTTGTCTTTACATTACCAGTAGGGACAAAGAAAAATGGTAAAAGAAAACACTATATTCAGTATTCATGCTAGTGTTCTACACGTTTTAGCCCATTTAACAGCCAATCCATTTACCATTAATGTGGAACATTTATCATTTGGAATTCACAAGTTTTTAGATTATGGGAAGCTTCAATGTGTTTGAGTTATGGGCTTTACTATGAAATAGGAAAAGTAGAACAGAAACTTGCTGAAGGTAAGTGAAGTGATCCATCACGGTAAAGCTAGTTTATTTATTTTGTGGTTTATTTTTTTTGTAATGCAGTTTAATCAACGAGTGTTGCTTCTGAACACCACCAAAATTCTCAACCTAATAAATTCATTCCTGACCCCTGTGGGGTTTTTTTTTTCCTCCATCTTTGATTTGTCCAATGAATCTTAAGGAAGCGATGCTAACCAGTAGCTGCCTGTTACATGTGGGAGGTTGGCAAAAGTTCACAGTGATGGATTAGTTGAAACTTACTCTGCATGTCTCTGTTACCCTGCTCTTCCAGTTGAATTCATTGGTCAAATGTTAGGCTGCAGCCCGACCAGAAAAAGGATGTAGGGACAGTAGGAGAATACACACATGCATGCACACTCGCACATTAACCTTAGTCTGGCTCCTCAGTGGGCTCATAGCTTAATATTTGTTTGTCCGTCCATTTTGTAGCAGTGTGAAGTAGAGTTTTACTGTGACGGCCCTCTGCTTATTGGCTGACACTGTGTGCTGATGGCTTTATGGAATTAGCCACAGCTTGTTTACGCACTGTGTGTGTTTGTGGATTTGGGTGCATCGGGTGGTTGAAGTTTGGTGATGGGATGTATTTGTTTATGCTGGGGAGTGTGTTGGTGTTTGTCTAGACTAAAATGGTGGTAAATGACTGAAATGTCACGTGTGTAATGTTTGTGATTGTGTTTTTGTCAGATTTCAGCCCGGATCCTTGAAGCCCACCAGAATGTGGCCCAGATGAGTCTCATCGAGGCCAAGATGCGCTTCATCCAGGCGTGGCAGTCCTTGCCTGAGTTTGGAATGACTCATTTCCTTGCCAAGTAAGCTGATGTGTCTTTACATGTATATCACCCACTGTATGTGGTGACTCTTATTTTCATTTGATCTGCACAGTGTCATTTCACAGTGGACGCTCTGCTTCTTCTCTGCAGGTTTCAGGGTGGAAAGCGGGAAGAACTGATCGGCATCACTTATAACCGTTTGATCCGGATGGATGCGAGCACTGGTGACGCCATCAAGACCTGGCGCTTCAGCAACATGAAACAGTGGAATGTCAACTGGGAGATCAAGATGGTAGGGAACCCATTGAATATGACTATTTTCATTTAATATGTTTTTCTTTAATATTACAAATGTATTTGCTGCCTATTGTCCCTCAAAGTGTTCTAATTTAATAGTTAAGTTTTAGTGGATTTAAGGGGAACTCCATTGATTTTGCACATCAACGTTTCCCTACAGGTCTTAGGGATTTGACTGTTATATGTGGGGGGAAAAAGTTGTTTAAAACCTTTTTGTGGGTTTACAGCAAGCTCTACAAAATCTGATAAAATTGCTCCATGGCATGTCATTCGAGTCAGTGTAGTTGGGGGTGAAGATATCAAGTTTGAAAAGGAAGAATATCAGGGGGTATGGAGTTAGAAGGAAGTGAAATGATCAGACTATTGTAGCCTGCTACTAATCTCTGCTTGAGGCTAGCATACTAGAATAACGCATCTGAATCTCCAACTGTACTGTTGACCAAGCTGCATTGTGGGTAATGTACTGTAGGTGCTAGGTTTTGACCAGGAAGAAGAAGAATTTGTGGAATTAAAAAAAAGACCATACCTCAGGTCCTTCTGCATCTATTTTGATACTCTGTCCTTCGTGAGCCCAAAAATGCTCTAGGAGTGCTATCCTCAATCTGAGAACTCTAGTAGTTCTAGTATTAGTATTATTAGTAACAGTATATATTATTAGTATAACTAGTATTATCAGAACAATTGCTTTTTTCAAGCAAAAAAACAAACATTTGTACTGATTCCAGCTTCTGAATATATTAAAATGTTGTACTGTTGGGGAAACCAACAACATGTTAATGTAACACAAATTCATTTCGCCGGTTTTCATTGACTCATGGCTGATGTGCTTTGCTCTGTGTGCTCAGGTGACGGTGGAATTTGCAGACGAGCCCAGTCTGTCTTTCATCTGTGCCGAGGTGGACTGTAAGGTGGTCCACGAGTTCATCGGCGGCTACATCTTCCTGTCCACACGG
Source organism: Ophiodon elongatus (assembly GCA_016806645.1). Taxonomy (NCBI): domain Eukaryota; kingdom Metazoa; phylum Chordata; class Actinopteri; order Perciformes; family Hexagrammidae; genus Ophiodon; species Ophiodon elongatus. The sequence continues at coordinate 743,692 of JACSYO010002166.1, forward strand.
GCCAAGGACCAGAACGAGTCTCTGGATGAGGAGATGTTCTATAAGCTGACCAGCGGCTGGGTCTGAGCTGCCCCAAACCACCAGGGGCCAACGATTGTAGGTCAGGCACCAGGAGGGGAGAGGCTGGGGGTCAAACCACCGTGAATGGGGTTTATTTTATTCTATTTCTCAGTCTCTTTAATTGTTTGGAGCTGTACCGAAGAGTCCAGAGCAGCGCTACAATTACAATAGCTGACACCATTTTCATTGTTATATATTTTCTTTCTTTCTTTCTTTCTTTTTTTTTTTGCATTAATGCTGACATGGTATTTTGTTACAAAACGAATAGTAGAATGCAGTAAAGATGACCTTTTGGACCTAAACCCCTGTGGTTGAGCAGCCAAGCCTTACACAAACCTGAACCGGGAAGTTCCTCTGTCCGCCTGCCTCCTCTCCTCCTGGACTGATGACCATCAACTAACGTCCATGACAACCCTTTAAAACCAATCAAACACCAGATTTAATCCCAAAGAGTCTCTCCCCACCCCCCCCTCCCCCCTCTTTGCTCCTTCTCTCACTGCCTTTCTTTCCTCTCCTCTAGAACTGGACTAAAGGGGCTGACATCAAACTGTCATTAAAACATCATAGTGCCACTGATACTTAAAGTTATATTGAATTATTTATCCTAAAAGACGGACTTCATCAAATAGTCCGATCAAAATGCTATCTTTTAAAAGCAGAGGCCACTGATTGCAGCACTACATATCCATCCTATCCACTCTATGAAGGGTTCGATCTCTTTGAAGTCACATGTAAGCACTTCTACAGTATACAGTCCTGTTAATGAATAAGCTGTTGTTAAATTTCCTTTTGCTTTTGATGTCCGTTGTCTTTGTTTCGGAGCTCGTCCAGAGCGATTGTCTCCTCGGTGTCGAGTCTCTCGAGTGAATTCTCATTGTATTAGCTGACGGGTGTGGCATTGAGAGTCTGAGTTTTGTTTTGTATTTAATAGGCTGCGTATAGTGAGCATGTCTGGAAAAACACTACAGTTCAAAGCACTGGGATGAGTGTCATGTGGGTTTGAAGTAATCTTTTTCCAACGGATTTAAAAAAAGAAAAAAAAAAAAAAAAGTCATCTCATTAAGTCATTGGCTCTGGTGTTCAGTGTATCTAATGTTTCTTGAAAATGAGTTTTTAATAAAAACTTTTGTGGTTGGTATGTTGAACTAAGGTAGATAGCGAATGTTCATGTGTATTTAAAATATCTTACATCCTTGTTTTTAAAAATATTTGAAGACTCAACATGAAGCTATATGACTTTTCAAGATGTCTATTATTTCCCAACTTTTTCATCTTCTGACCTGGCATTCAAAAATAATGTGCCAAAATGTATTAACATCTTGCAAAACATGTCTGTTTATGGCAGCTGTTCTGACCATAACTATAAGTAAAAAAAAAAAAAAAAAGAATCTCAACGGCATGTTAAAAAATTGCCTCCACAGATTTAAACCCCCCTGACTTCTCATTGCTTAGTGCATGCACACTACGCAAGAGGAAGAATCATTACTCCCTTGTACCATCTTTTAACTTTATTGCCATTCTGTCTCTCGCACCATATAGTATTATTATTATTATTATTATTATTATTATAATTTTTATCATTACACACCAGCAAAAGGTCACAGTTTGAAGAATGAATATGCAATGTTTTGTTTTTTTTTGTCCTTCTATCCTCAGTATGAAGGATCGGTAAATGAAGTATTATTTTTTGTAACTAATGTAAAAAAACAAACGTTTTATAGAATTGTACAGTTTTTTTTCTGCTTTGTTTTGGGGGGGTTTGGAAGTTTTCCTTTCAGAAAAGAGGGGAGAAGCCATCTGTCAACAAGTGTATTATTCAGAATTGTGCCTGCTTATGTTGTGTCCTTACTGAGTTTTCAGATGAAGATAAATATGAATATATATGAAGATAACACTAGTCTCAAACTCCAGGTTTGATTAAGATATTTGTCGAGTACATATTATAATTGTTTTTTAAAGATTACAAATACCTATGCCTTTTCAATGTGCTCTTTGTTCTTGCATTTCCACTTTATTTTATTGATTTTCTGATTTCTCTTCTGTCCATTTGTGGCCCTGAGTTGTGTTTTTAGCTCATTCTTTAGGTTGACCGTAATACTTAATTTTTGCTGCAAATTTGATTTGCTCTGCGCCTTTTTAATATACTTCACTTATTTGTCTGGTTGTGTCACAACTGAAGTGTGCCATTTAATAATGTCCATATGAAGGAGACCCACATTGTTTAGACCCTGGAGTTTGAGACAAATCAGCATAAGTGAACAGAAAACCAAGCCTAGTCTGTTTTTATTTTCTCTGATGTTGTTTTTGTTTGCCTCCAGTGTCAGGAGCAGCAGAGCATGTCCTGCTGCTCTGTTTTCTGACTGTAAAAAAATGCATTTATTTTAAAAAATAAAGTAATTTTTATTTAAAAACTGCGTCGTCTCTCACTTGCCCAAATGCAGAATGTCTTGAGGGATAAGGCTGGTGTGACTATATTTTAGTTATTGGGAACAATGAAACCACTAAAAGTAACAATGCGTTAGTGTTGTGGCATCCCAGCCATGTCTGTGGAATTCATTCCTAAGCCTTGTCATTGCAACTAAGACATAAATCTTCAGAAGTGGGTCATTTTTTTTTAAAAGGCTCAATTTCCTCAAACAACTGGGCTCTGGGATTTTCAGCGGTTGTTACTCAAACAGGAGAGAAATTTGCATTTGTAATGAAGGAACGTGTCATCCAGAACAAGTGTGGAAATCAATGGAGGTCTATGGAACAAACGAATACGCTTAATCAGGCTTTGTTTACACAGGTTATAGTTGTTTGTAGGATGAAGTTATTGTTGGATATGGTCTTTTCATAACTGTTATTGCCAGCCCTTTTCCTTTTAAGGTTCTCACTCCTCCAGCTCATGTTATATTTAGGAGAAGTGCATTGTGACTCACTGTTTTAGTTATGAAGGCCTCTTTAGTATGGTGAGCATAATCAACTCATGGAAAAAAAAAAAAAAGAGCTTTTGCTCGTGCCTCCACAGGGTCCCCACATATTAGTGCTCATCGGAGCACAAAAAACAATGGTGTAGATCACTGCCCTGAATCTCATTAAAAAAAATATATATATATCCTGTTCTACTGATGAAAGTTGAGTATACAGCAGTGCATTGAGTTGACATCAAGCAAAGTAAGATCAAGAGGGTTGGAGATAAATTACAACATACAGTAATGGAGACCAAGTTTTGCTTGGAAAGAGGATACCTAAAGGAAACAAATTAATCTTATTGTCTTGTGTTTCTTAAATGATGGCACCACGCCTATCCTCACACTTTCCTGCACACATACTCCATGAGCACTGGTCGTGTTTCTCCACTAGAGGGCAGTGCCCAACCACCCGTGTTCCCTGTCTCGCTAGTCTTCTCGGTGCGCGCTCCAAATGTTCCTTTGCCCAAATCTGACATGTTTACCTGGCATCCCAGCAGAAAACCGAGTGCCAGATTGAGGAAGCGCTGAGATCAGAGAACGCCTGCGGACAGTCTGTCTATTTGCATGCTTTGAACACCGCACACGTCCGTCTGTCACCTGCCGAGCAGCTGGAGGACGGAGGTGTTAGTGGCCGTGATCGTTGGGGAGCTGCTTCCGCCACCTGATGCCCACAGTAGCAACATGTAGAAAAGCAGCGTCGGTCAACTAAGGAAGGTTTTTAGAAAGATAATGATGACGACTGAGCACAGTCAAGGACTCTAAATTACATAATCATTTCAATGCAATCCAAAACCCCCATTAGGTTAATAAAGTCCACTTCTCTTCACTGGCTGGCGCGAGGGAAAATAAACCTGCCCACTCCATCCTTGGTGGCACATTCTTTGTATCTGAACATGTACATCTGTCCTGCAATTGTGCATATTTCATCTATTAATTGAATGTCACAGCGGTCTCTTGCAATCAACCCTAAATCCCTCCAGTAGCTGACACTGCATTTCAACAAGCCCTGTGAGCTTGTATCCACCCTCCTCCAGTCAATAATGAGATCAGCTGAGGTGTGCAGCACAATGAATCAAACATCCCGTTCTGGTGGAATACGTGTCTCCATCCAACACTTAAAACTGTAAAGTCCAAGAAAACTTTTGAAGCACACAGATAATGGAGATTAATGTGTGGGTGGGATTTAAACACGGAACTCCCTATTTGCCTCTAATGTCCCCTGTGGGGCTCGAACCCGCGTGGGAGCTGGTGCGCTGTGTTCACGGTGTGCGCGGGAGGTGAAGACGTCTCCACGGTGGCTGCGCCTCGTGACGTGGAATTCCTCAGGACCCTGGGGAGGACGGGGCGGATGACGAGGAGCCTTTTAGCGTGACATTTATGGATTGCGCTGCTCGCGAACAATTCACACGCAGGAAGGGAAAACATGAAAGAAGTAGTAACACAATACGGGGAGTGACGTCGCACCTGTTGCCGTTCAACACAGCAGCTTCCTGGTGGAACCAAGTGCATAGTTCAGTTTTTTTTTTTTTTTTTTTTTTTTTTTTTTTTTTTTTTTTTTTTTCAAGGAGGAATATGGCTCTGCTTTCCTCATTCCTGAAGTTCACAGCTCTGGTTAAAGTCAATGTTGATGTCATGGGAGTCGCTCTCTAGGAAAGTGTTTCTGACATCCACCCCGTTGCCTGCAGTGACTGCTTAGATAATGTCGTGACAGCAGATGTACCGATTTGCTGGTTTCAGATTAGCCTTAACATTTCCTTTAAATAAACCCTCTTTTCTCTGGTGTGTTGAGCTTGACTAGATTCATTTTTTTTTTTCATATTCTCTTTTTCTTTTCTAACTGCAATTAAAGCAATTGTCAAGAGGTTATCGTGAGAGGGTGTTTTAATGGTGGCTGGAGGTTAAACAACCTGCTGCCAAGATGATAGAAAGTGAGGAGATCTTGCGTCTGAGGATAAACCATACTGACTTTTCATTAAGCGCCACCGGCAGGTTGACACTTTTGGTTTCCGTTGCAGCGTCCTGACAACAATTCAATGGATTACCGTGAGATTTTGCACAGACATTCGTCGCCCCCGGAGGATGAATCCGACTGACTTTGGAGATTCCCTGACTGTTCATCTCGTGCCATCAGCAGGCCGCTGATGTCGCTTACCCGGTGTAATATCTCATCATGTACTTGATGGATTGGCTCCAAAGTTTGTACAAATTCATGGTCCCCAGAGGACAGCCTCTGATGATTTTGGTGAACCCTTGACTTTTCCTCTAACACCACCATTAGCGTTTGTGTGAACCGTCTCTACTGCTTTGGATATACAAAAAAACAATATACTTTATCATCATATGTACATTTTTAAACAATGCCATAACTTAACTTAACGGAAAAGTGAATGCTTTTTTTTTCAGTATATTTGAGAGCCTTGGAAATTTTGTTTTGTAAATCAACAAAAAATGGCATGAAGTTTATTCACTCTGTAGTCTGACGTGTTTCCAGTGTCTGTGCGCCTCATTAATTCTGTTATAGTTCCCTCATGGGATTTTTTCAAGCCAAACCATTTTGGAAGCATACACAACACAGCAACACTATTTTTGCTCTTTGCTGAAGAAATTGATAGAATAATGAAATACGAAAAATTTGTAAACATTATATCTTTTTTTCCCCAGTCATTTTCCCAATTTTTTCCAATGCAACATCACTGCACACAGTTTATGGGCTTCATGGGTTTATACGCTTGACCTCTTAGATTCACATATTAAGCATAAAGAAATCCACCCTAAAAAGAACTCACACATGTTATTCCCATTATCTTGGACAGTTCAGTCTAGATATGTTTCCATGGAAAATAACCGGTCTGGGCTAAACACTGTTTAGTGCCAAGACTTTTATCTTGATGTCATCAATTACACTCTGGAGCTGCCCGACTGATCCTGTAGAAAACACGTTATCTAGTCAAAGCTCTTTGTAGTTCACAGGTTAAAACATCAAATCCATAGACTCACAAAATCCTGTCCTTTTTTGACACCAATCAATCCATGAGAATTTTCGTCAGATTTGTATGTGTATAATCTAGCTGTGGGGGTTGATTCTACTTTAGGGAGGTTTTATGGAAAGAAGTTTACATATTGGTCATTGTCTTGAGGTCTTAAGCGCTGACTCATACACACAAGTTGTCTCATTTATTGTTGCAAAAGAGGTTATCCATCTTCTATTCTTGTCTTTTATAGACATATGAAAACAGTCTGAATCACAAACAACATTTGACACCACTACATATCATCTGTTGGATGATTACTGGGAACCTTTGGTCATCCACCTTGTTAGTTTCGCCTTGAAGTCCAGGACATCACGCATGCAGTTGCAAAAATGATAAGCATGTCATTAAAGTCTCAGAGCTGATCCGGAGGGTGTCCTCTCAGCTGATGAGGTCATGTCACATGGTGTTTATAGAGATGAGCTTGTTGTGAGCCAAGGCGCTTGCATCATCAATTTCTGCAGCACGCAAGAATTTTACAGTCATGCATACATACAGTACACAAGTATACACAAATTGTGTGCAGCAAATACCAGTTAAAGCTACACATGTTGTGTATTCCAGCTCACGTACCATTTCAAGTCAAATCTTCTCTCGGGCTATTTGCTGTGGGAGTCTTTTCTAAAGTAATCCACTTTTTTTCCCCAGGGACCTTTTGGCCTTAAGCACTGTTGCGCAAAATTGGTTAATTCGCATTGCCTCGCTCACTAAACCCTGTTTTGTACGTCTTGTTTTTCAGCTGAGTAAATGCAATTTATGGGGCTGCTTTTGTTCGGGGATACGCTTGGGACGAAGACGTGTTGGATTCCTTTTCTTCCCGTTTCTGTGGTGGTGGAGGAACCTGTCTTTTCCTGGGCCGTGATGGGAGTCTGCTGACTTGTCTGAACAGATAGAAACAGATGTATGCTGGGAAATATTTCGTCAACACTGCAAGAATCAATAGGGATCTTGCTTTTGAAAAAAGATGAATAAAATAAGGGAGTAGAGTAGTACAGAGTAGACACTAGCGTCAAATTTCTCTTCAATAAAGGCATGTATTTAGTATGGACTAGGCCACAGTGTAACATTGTGAGATAATTCAGTTTTCTTTTTCTAAATCAATCCCCTTGGATCAATAGAATTAAAAGGGCCTCTAACAGCTTCTTGGACCTCGTTGGTGCCTTCTCCCTCAATTTCATCCACCTTTTTACCACCTGTGTGCCCTAAATTGTTCTCGAATATCAAGACATAATAAGAAATAAGTCAGTCAGCGCCCCCCGCGTCCATGTATCTCCACATTATCTCACTGTGACGTTACAGCCGTGACAGCGTCTCCGAGTGACACCACTTGTCCTGCCGACAATAAAGACCAAATTGAACTCGCAAAATGAAATTGGATCCCTGGCTCTTTGTGTGTCCCAGGAGGCTCTGCTCATTGATCGGCCAAATTAGCTGCTTTTACAAGAGTGGGTTAGTGGCAGGCGGGGACAGAGGACGGAGGACTCAGACACACAGAGACTTGTGGTCGAGACAAACGGAATGACACATTAAACCGAATATCGCATAAGAAAAATCCAAATGTGTTGACTGATCAACAGGTATGCTGTGGATGCCAACATGTGCAGCGCTGTACTTACAGGTGAAGATATGTGGTGTATAAGAGACTTGCTGAAGGACTACTTCAATATGATTTGGATTGAGAGACTCCAACAAGGCTTTCAGATGTCTAAATCGTGTATAATGACAGAGGTGACTTGGTGTATTAAAGAATACCACACGCAAAACACACACTCCACACACCTATCATTCAGCTGTCTTACCGCCGCGCTGAAGATGGATGTAGTTTGTGGTATTCAATGGTGCCTGGCTCCATTACAGAGTCTTTTGCCCAGCGAGGTGATCCGAAATCTGACTTCAGCACACCCCAGAGTACGAGCCCTGATTCACGACGAGGTTCTCCTTCTGAAAATCCTGTTCTCACTTCTGAGTTAAGCTGCTGCCTGTGGGCAAAGGGAGATTAAATGTTTCTCTAGTGTTGGCACGATGCGTGATAGCAGGTGAGGGGAAAGAGAGGAGAAGACTGACAAACACATCTCACAGCGACAGTTAGTCACGGTGTTTTGCGCACCATATTATATTCCCTTTGTACTTCCCTGATGGAGAAAATTAGCATTTACAATCAACAGTTTTGATGTGACATTAACAGCATCTACACTGCTTAAAAAGTGGAGTCTTGTCCAACTCGTTCTGTTAAATGTAAATTATTGCAAGATTAGCAAGGCCTCCCCTTTCCCTCATGAACCTACAGTCTGAATCTAATGAGATATTGATTTTTTTATATTAAAATGAAAAGTGTGTTTGAATGAACAACCTCCTTCATATTATTGATGCATAATTAAGAACAGGGATTGAAAAAAAAAAAATCTTTCTATGTTTTATAAATCGACAAAGCAGCTATGATTGATCTGAGCATGAAAGTCATTACTTGTGGCTGGCTGGGCATTCAGATGATGAAATCTAATTAAAGTGGCTGTCTTTGGCAAAGGAATATTCCAATGACTGCTCCCAAAATTCACGCTTTAAAAAAAAGCGAAAAACCGTCACAGATGACATCAGTGTGAGCAGTTATTCGTAGGGATTATTCTACGTTTGCTCGTGTTCTTACGGATAATTCCTATAATCTGAAAGATCTTCTGAACCTATCAGATTAAGCCTTTTGACAACCATTAGCTGGAATGACTGATTGTAAAAAGGAAGACAGATATGCTTTAGAAAGTGTGAAATAGCCTCAAAAAGTGTCTCGTTGCTGTCTTAAAGACAACACAGGGGTCGGCTTCATGACAAAGATTCAGTTCTTGTGTATCTAATGTGATTGGTTAGGGGCCACATGTGAGATATATCCTATCAGGCACACGCAGGTAAAATCAATACCAGATTGGAGGCCTAAATATAGATATATTTTCACACTCAAAAGATTAGCAAAGTGGATTGTTACACTTGACCTCGTGGGATAATGAGAAATGAGCGTGACGACAGCAGCAAACAGCACACACACACACACTTATTTCCTCACTCGACAAGTGAAACGTAAACACACGGTTTCAGACGCCCCCCTCCTCATATAAACACACAGTCCACCTTCCCTGAATGTGGCGAGTTCCACGAAATTACTGAGAAGCAGCGAACACCTCTCACACTGATGTGTCTAACATGTACTCCTTGGTATTCTCTGCTCGTAGCACACACACACACACACACACACACGTGGAATCTCAAATGAAAGCACGCCTCATGTACTGTGCACATTTTTTGAAGTAACGTATGCATGTCAGCTCGACCGCGATGACACATGTTTTCCTCTCCAGTGAGCTCTCATGCAGCTTTGTGACCGGCGTCTGATGTGTGTGTTTCATGCCTCACACTGTGGACTGTAAACAACAAACCACATGGATTCAGCGTTTGATTAGTGCGGCGGCGAGATGGAGGAAGAACAACAACAACAAAATAGATTATTAAGAGAGTGCTATTGGGGAGTGTGTGAGTGTGGAGCAGCCGTGTGGCCGTGTGGGGAGATGAGAGGCAGCCGGTGGTCGGAGCACAGTGTCCCTCGCACCGTTCCAGTCCTCTAACGTCAGATCTCCATGTTTACCCTGCGCACCACGGCGAGGCACCTCCTTCTCCCGAACCCGGCCAGCCTGCACCGCTCCTTGTCCAACGTCACAGGCTGGAAGGATGTTTTTGTTTTCCAGGAGTTTGGGAGGATGGAGGGTGTGCAGAGAGAGGGCGGAGGCGGGGGGGGATGAAGCCAAGGGAGAAGTACTGCCAGGTAGAGCTCTGACAGTAGCATCTGCCTCCACGTGGGAGAGCTTCTGAAGGGAAAAAGTACTGATTGTTCAAGGAGTGGGAACAACATGAACATCTCAACCCCGTGGATTCTTTGGCATGTCCATAATTACAAGCTTATTATGCGGACGATCCTTACTAAAGCCCACACAAACTCTTTTTAAATTCAAAACAAGATTCCAAAGTATTGCACCATGCCAAGCACTTCATACATAACTACAAGGAAATATGTACAAAGTGATGCAGAAGACATCTATAATTTTTCCGTTCATGTGAAGGGGGCAGCCGTGAAAGGAGCCATTCTTGGACATAAATATCTCACTGACACTGAGAGTAGAGTATGCCATCCTGATTTGAAAATGTGTATAAAATGATTCACCAGTCATTTAAATGTGTCCTCTTTCCGTAGCAGTGCAGTGGAGCCTAACCAATGTCACTTAGATTGACTATTACTCTTTATGAGGGATGAAGCACTGCAACGAGCAGGTACAGAAAGTGGAGCAGCATTAAACAAATCTTTAATGCTACTTGATGTGAAATCTGAGGGGAATATTAGGAACATTAGTTGTAAGTGGATAAACTGCACTCAGGTCAGGGAAGCGCAGCTGCTCCAGAAAATGACTCAGGCAAAACTAAACAAATAACTCCCCATAAATTCCCAAAGGGCACGAAACGTACAGTGCGAGTGCTGCATAAGATATTCAAGCCAGAATAGTTGCGACTGGTTACTTTCCCACTGCCAGATTCCAATATATAACTCATCGCCGCGTGAGCCGCGTGAGCAAAACCTGGAGGATGTTTCAGCCGTGTGTCACACTTCCAAAAGCCGACCTCACCTATGAATTGAGCAATGAACATTGTCAAGCTTTCAGTATTATCTGTTTCAGAGCAATCACCGGCCACGTCTTTCCCAAGAGAGAGCCAGCTGCCTGGATTCCCAAACTCACCAGCAGGAAACAGCTAATGCCCTTTTAACCCTCTCTGCTTGTGTGTGTGTGTGTGTGTGTGTATGCATTATTTTTTCCCCCTTGGCCACTGCCTTTTTTTTCCCCCCTCAATCTGGAAAAAGTGACTCATTTCAGTGAAAGTGTTTGCTCATGTGGGGGAGAGCAGAGGTACAGTTCAGGATTTCCAGTGTCAGTGTCAGTCTAGTATCTAATACCTTCTTGTTGCTGTCCCCACGGCCCTGCAGCCATGACAGCAAAACACCCCCCTCCATTTCCAACTTTACACTCAACAGAAGAGCCTCTGTGTAAATCAAAGTGGATTGCCTGAAGGTAAGCGCAAAGAAATAGTCTCAGAAGACTCGGCAAACATTTTTGAAATGAACCATTTCCACATGATGTACCAGATGGTTGAGCAGCTCGCTGTGGTGTGGATCACAAAGCCAGACAAACTGTAATAGGATCCAGAGGAAGCTTCAGAGGCTGGAGGAATAAAGAACTTTCATATTTAATTATTGGGGTGATTTTGTTTTTCGGCTGCACGGGTTAGGGAATAATTTGTGTGGGAGATTTATAGCCGGTACATTGATTTCATTCATAAGTAAAAAACAGAATGACATCTGCAGTGAATTAATATAGCTGGTCTTGTGTTCTTAAAATGACACCTTACAAGGACTTTAGTGTTGCAGCAGATTACCATAATACAGAGATGCAAAGCCAAACAAATACCGGCAAAGTATATTGAAGGAAATCAAAAACATTCCTGTTTGATTTTGAACTGCTGTTTGTAAGCCAGAAGTGGATTTATTTATCCTTCATCGTGCATTTAATATCACAGCTTTCTCAGTTGACTCACAGACATCTGCTACGGTAGAACCGGCCCTCTGCTTATCATAACAACAAATGGTGGCTTAAATGCTCATCTTTTCCCTCCGCAACATGTTAACGATCAGCTGCAGGGACCCAGAGGCAAAGAAACAGAAGCACATTAAACCTGAACTATCTCAGATGAGGCAGCATTGTCCAAGTGTGTTCAAATTGAAGACGGAGCTTATGAAAGCAGTCAAATCTTGAGAGGAATTAGAGAAGGGAGATTTGGATGACTTGAACCCAGCCAAGCAAAACATTAGACAGACACATGCAGTTCCACTGCCTCTGTGTGTGTGTGTGTGTGTGTGTGTGTGTGTGTGTGTGTGTGTGTGTGTGTGTGTGCGTGTGCGTGTGTGTGTGTGTGTGTGTGAATTCTCAGGGAACAAATTTCTGTTGGCATGGTTGTAGAAACAAAAAAATTGGTAGTAAACTGCTGCTGGAAGTTTAGGACAGTTGCCAGCAGTGAGCTATTGGAACATGTTCAGCCTGTCTTAACAAGCAACTCAAAGAAGTTAAGCTACTTGTTTTTTTTTTTGCGGTGGCCTTGGGGAATGCCCTAGTACTCTTCCCATTTCCACTCATAAAGTGGGGAGCCTGCTATAATCAGACATGTTAAGGTCTGAGTCTCAGTGACAGGGTGATAATAACCAAAATATATTACCTTTATATTCCTATTAAAGTATATCCCTAAGAGGACTTTAAGTGACTGTTTTGGGGCCACTATCAGGTAGTGTGCTGTCTAAATAAGTAATTAAAAAAAGTTTCAAGCTATTCTTTTGTTTTCTTTTATATAGTGAACGTGGGAATGTTCTAGTTATTGTTCGGTCAGTCATACTGTGGGAAGCTATTTAAGGTTTGACTCAGACAAGGTAATAAAAATCGCTCATTCTATAATATCCCCATAAGGACTCAACGTGTCTTTGTTATTAGTCCTCAGTGCAATTGTCTAAACAAGTAATTCCAAAAAGGCAAACAACTTTTATTGAATGGTGACCTTTGGGAATGCTCTAGCTATTGGACATGTTTATTTAGGTATTGTGTGAGACACCCACTCTAAACGGAGGTATTAAATGAGTCACAGAGACTAGGTAATAAAAACCATAAACAATATGACTTATCAGTATTTTTCAACTCCTATTCTTATCTCGTGCCTATTATTGATACTATGAATTGGAATGTAGCTCATGTGATTGTATGCTGTCCTTGTTAACGTCTTCTGTATCTTTCATGAGGAAAATAGTCAGTTTTTTTTATTTTTTTTTATTGAAACGTCACAGATGGAAAACTGTGGCTTTATTATAGCCCACAAACATACACAGAAGCCTCCATTTAAATATCCATAGCTTGAGTATTTTCTTCTTCGTTTAAAGAAGACTCCCAAAACATGCAGACGTGAACCGCATGCTTACGTGGTGGTGTGACACTGTACGTGATTGGCGGGGAGGGAGTTAGTGTGTCTGGGAACCTGCTACTGGTTTGGTCTCCCATCCACACACACACACACACACACACACGCGCACGCACGCACGCACACACACAGAGCCGCAGTCAGACAGACGGTCTCTACGCAGAAACGGCAGCAGGGGAAACAAACTCTCCTCTCTCCGCTTCCAAACCAACAACTGTCCTAGAAGTGACGTCGACGCGATGTTAAACACGAAAGGCTCCCGTTTAGTCTGACAAGACACCAAAGAAGAAGAAGGAAGAGGCTGCGGAAAGTGGGCGAACTGTGACCGGAGAAATTAACCGAAGGATTTGAGGACCCTCCGCCGCACGTGGAACAATTCGTCGCTGAACACGTCGGTAAGTAACTCCAACTCCCTGCTTCTGTTTTTAACACAATTCAGTTCACACATGAATAGTTTTCCGCCTGAAAAAAAAAAAAAAAAGTTGAATTAGTGCAGGAACTGTGGTTACACGTTAATGATTAACTATTGGCATCTACCCTGGTCAACAAGCTTTCAACCACTTAAAGGTTGGAATCCGAACAAGTGTGTGTGCGCGCGCGTGAGCTCATTAACTGTTTGTGCACGTGCTTTGTGTTGTACTACGAAATTTACCTCAGCCTAGTGGTTTTCTTTTTCTTAAATTGTATAAACTAAGCGTTGTTTTATAACATATTCCGCTTTGGGAAGCAAACTTTAGAGTGATGACGTGTTGTTGCCTTTGCTTTGACAAAATTAGGAGAATATTCCAGTTTATTTACTTTATTTGTCATGTTTTTGTTTTATGGTGTTCACGGAGTGTTTAGGAGCTGTCATTATAAACTGTTTGTTGTCAGACCGTCCTGTATTTGAAAGTTTGACTCACGTCTACACATAAATTGAAAGTGCAAATATTCCAGGGAAATTCCTGTCAGCCCAGACAACTGAATTTGGGTGTAGTCCACCTTGAATATGAATATCATGATCATAGGCTGGGCTTCTGTGTGTTCTTCAGTCTGTTTGCTCATGAAGCAATATGAGACACTTATCACTTGTATGATCATAACATCCCCACATAATGACACCAAATGATGGCAGTGTGTGTGTGCTGGTGCAAACCAACCATAGGAACTGAAAGTGTTGCAGACATAAATAATCATCCCAGATCCTGGAGAAAACAGTTAATCAATATATTTGATCGACATTCAAAGTTGAATATTAAATACACCACCTGGATCATTGCAGGTTGCTTTTCTTTCAGTGTAACGTAAAACACTGAAGATGTGTTTTTGGTTTGTTTTGAAGTAAATGTTTGGTGTACTTGTGTGTGCCAAAGCAGAATTTGCCCAAGGCATATATGCAGACTAAGTCGCTGCAAATCTGATCTTTAATGTATGTTTACACGTTAACCCCTTGCATTTCCAAAATGTCTTCTCTTTGGAAACATCTTGTTTTTGGATGGAAGGGGCAAAGTGTCCTAAAATATTTGAGCATCACCAAAATTGAAGAAGCACGGCTTGGATCTTCACATTGACCATGCAATTTTGAAGTCCTGTACTCCTGTTTAAATATTATATAACATGCTTTGTCTTATTTATTTAAAAAAAAAAAAGAAACCACATTGACATTTTCTTTTAAATTATTTATTTATATATATATATATATATATATTTTTTTTTTATGTACTGAGTTATTTTTTTGGCTAAAAAATGCTTGGGCCTGCTCTTTGCTTAATCGAAAGATAGAAAACAAGAGAATTTCTGAAGACCAATTACCACATGTCTCCACCGCTGTATCTCTGTGACAGGTTGGGACCAAGGAGGACGTTTGGTTCAGATTATCTATGAGGCTCCTAATCCCACCCTTGGGCCTCCCAATGGCGTCAAGTAACTCACTTAGATTAAAATATAGCTTCTTCCCATGCAAGAGTTCAGGGCTTAATTTGCTCTGGCATGCCATAAAAGATAAGATTACACCCTCCCTCATACTTCACTGTCCAATTACAGTCAGCATAATGTAAACTGTCGAGCTGGCTCCCTTCCTGTGTGTCCACCACCTCGGCTCATCCTGTTGTTGGACAGATACAGACGTAAAGAGCCCTGTTTCTTTAGTGGATCCTATAATGAAGAGTGGAACAAAAACCAGACCGTCCAGTGTTTCTGATCAAATTACACTATGATTTGGAGTCCCTGAGGAATCTGTTGTTTCTCTCCCTGCACGCTCTCATTGCTGTGATCATAAGCATCACCTCTGTCTTCATATATCCATCCAAATCTATTATTCTGGCTATGTACACTGACACAGTGCTGTTGCTTTTAGCTTATCCTTATGCACACTCATTATACATTCACCTTTTGTATTGTGAATGCCTCAAGCTATTGCCCCAGTATATAAATGAGTCATTGTGGTAAAGAAGAACTGCAGTTGCGTTTGAGGCATCTATTAGTAAATGCTCTGTGTTTTGCTTTTTTTGCTATTTACCTATGACTGTCCTTTACCTTCCAAATGTTTATTGCCTAAAGGTGCTGTGTTATAAATAATGAGCTCATTTGGGGCCTGGCATGTCATTCATTGATTCATGTTTAGCCCATACCTCCATGGCACGATATAACCCTCACTAGCAGCTGAGGAAAATAGATGGTTCCTCTTATGTCTTTCTTTTTGAGGGAAGAGTGTAGACGTATTCAACCTGCTGCTTTGAGAGCAATTCTTTTTTGTGATCAATGGTTTCCATTATTTTTCAGAACACGAAGTAGACATCAGCAGGATGTGCAGTGTCTATTCTGTACATTTACCTTTTGTCCTATATTATACAATGTACATTATGTGCCTCGCATATTATGAAGAAAATATGCAGCTCACAGTAAAGCCACTAATTACTAAGGCAGGATGAATGAAATTATGAGAAGGATCTCAATCCAAACATGTTTGATCCTCTCGTCCCTCACGCTCCTCATCGAAAGTGCTCCCCTCTCTGAGAGCATTTCAAACAAATTGTAATTACGCTCTCTCAAGAATAAAGCGGCCTACAAATTACAGTCGTAGCGTCTCTCAGAATAGCCAGTTATGGGCGCTAACATGGGTTTCCCCTTCATTATCTAAAAAATCTGTTTGATCCCATTGCTGAGCACAAGCTTTTCAGCTGCGCAAAACCTAGAATCTCTTTAGGGATTTTAATTAGACAAACGTCTTTCCTGTAATTTCTTGTCTCGCCAACGTTGTCATGCACACAGTAAACTGTTGGATTTGCAACACATACAGATTCTATATGAGGATTTGGTTGTGAGGAATCCAAATGCTCTGCTGCCTCCAAAACGAAACAGTTTGTGCGAGAATGAAGTGTGAGGAGGGAGCAGCTCAGAACCTCAGTGTCAACACAGGAAACCCTGCGCGAGCTGCTGAATTTGGAGAACAACGTTGAGTTGCAGCTCTGCTTGTCATTTCTGTTGGGAGAGTTTGAACTAACTTATAATGATATCGTTTAGTTTTCCACTCCTTCGGCTCTGTCTACTTCACTTGTTTTCAAACCCCAGTCTTCATACTAAAACAGCATCACAGATTTGACTGAATTAAGCATATTTGAAGATTACTTGAAGTCTGAGATGGAAGAAGAAGTGTGTTAATGAGCTTTGCTGACTGGCATGCACATTGAGTTGGTTCTGATTGAGGGACTTTGGTCTTAGATCTCAAAATGTGGGTCTTATCCAGCTTGAATAAGCTGTCCTACCCTTGTGCTTGTTTTTTTACTTAGTAACTGCTGTTCTGTTGTGTACTTTGTACAAGGGTATTTCTGACAAAAAAAAGCAGCCAAAGAGATTTTAGTTTCCCCAAGTGCAGTTTTGGAGTAGAACATTTCAAAATGATTGCAAAAATGATGGTCTCTCTTTCACTGACTTTCATTGCTTATGAAATACCAGAGAGAGTTTTTCCTCAGCATGAACTGGAATGTGTAGAACATAACTCTTGGTGATATTGGCTCTTATCATCCAACAGGATACTTGTGACTTGTGACTGAAGTGTTTTTGTGAGTTTTGTCTGGTATTTGTAATGTGATGCTACACTTACGTAGGGTTGGATTTCAATACACTGGCACTGACACCAGAAAACCAGCAGGGTAGTTTAATCTCTCAATTATTTTATGGGAGGTAACAGTCACCATCTGTTCATGTGGCAATGTTGGATACATCGCATTCAAAGTGGCGTGTGACATCACTCTCTAAAGATGTAATTTATTAAGATGTTATTCTGTCAAATCTAACTCTTGTACAGATGAAATAACATGGAAGACTTGCTCGAGGAGCTGCAGACGAAGTGAAGTGTTTTATTTCTTGTGCAGTGTGAAATGAAAGAAACGACTTTTATCGTTGAAAGTTTCCAAAGTCAGTCAAATGTGAGTAAGAGAAGTGTTCAGGGGATGAACTGCTGCTCGAGGAGGATTATTCTATCTGTTTGAGTTGGTTCTCCGGCCAAATATCATCATGTTACAAACCCTTCTTTTGTACATCATACTTATTCCGCCAAGGTTTGGTCTACACTCCAACTGCAAGTGCCATCTCTAACATCGCTCTCCCTCTTGTTCTCTGCGGTTGGTAGATACGCTGTAATTTCTTGCCTTGTTGCCGTCTTACCCCCGTGGGAAAAATGCTTGTTGACACACCAGTGCAGTTCACTTGTATGCGTTTGCTGAACTTTTATGTACCATTGCTCCTGCCTCTCAAATACGGCATATGTTGCGACAGAAATACACTGTCCATGTTTTTGTCAGGGTACTAGTAGGGGTATCACGATTTTTCGATTCTCAATCAAAAATGTATCGAAATGAGCTTTCGACACTGCGCAGCATGCCGCTCTGCACCTGCACTTTTCGAGACCGCACGCAAACCTGCTCCCCTCAAGTCACTGGTGTGGCAACAGTTTGCCCTCCCCTTGAGTTATGTGGACAATGAATGTGTCTTTGACGGAAAAGCTACAGTTTGTAGGTTGCAAAAGATTTAGGAAACTGCAGCAACAAATGTGTGTATGAGCGTTCCCATAGTCTAAGCTGTCAGAATCTAAAAGGAAAAATCACACAAAGTTGATAAGTTTTCATTCAGTGGTGGGCGTTCTCTAAGAAGTAAAGATAAGGCACAAGCATGTGTTTTCCCATGCTTGTCACTCTTTCTGATGCATGTGCACACATAAATGTTTGCCTAACCCCTGCCCTTACCGTGACCTGAACCTAGACCTGATTCTGTTCTCAGTCTCATGGTCGTAATTAAATTAATTTGTCCTCTCAGAGATACTACAAGCTCACACACGGACAAAACATACATTTCACAGTAGGTTTCAGTTGTCCTTCAGTGTGCCTTCGTTCACAAGCCCACATCCTTACTGTAGTTCATTTCTATGGGATCAATTTCTAATGGCTCACACTGTCTAAATAATTCTCACACCAGCTGCTAGCATTTTAGTTTCATGAGCAGAAGAGTAAATATACTTGGTAGTTTCTCACTAGATGGATTTCTCTTGCGTGTGCCAACTGAAGTTTTTGCATTGAGAATTTATGCGTCTCCAAACGAAAATTATAGACACGCCTTCAATTGAGTGTGATGAGTTCTGTTTCATCCACCCGTCCCTTTCCTCTGCTTCTTCAGCTTCTGCTACAGTGGCAGGTCTCCATGGGCTTGTGAGCAGGGGCTGGAGAGCAGGACTGTGTTGACGCTTAAAGAAGTGGCTGTGCAGCTAACTCAAAGACCCCGCTCCAGCGAGGTCCCGGGGGAGCCCGGAGCACTGACTCAACAGATTTCACATTAACACACTGGGCAGGAGGGGAGCAAGGAAACAGTGCTACTCCTTTGACTGCTTGGCAATACACAGCCACCGTTAATTAAGTGTTTTGAAAAGGGGCTCTGCTTGGAAATGGGGTGATAAGCAGCCGTGAAATATATGTACGTCGTTTTCACTGCCACAGCAGCTCCTTGGCTCCCTCCAGTACATCTACTCAGCCCCGGCGTTGTGAGCATTGCATAAGACTGCTAAAAGTCGAACCATAAGCTATGCATTGTAGCTGGCTACATTTCACTGCCTGGAGGCTTCAGTCCCCCTCTTCTTCCTCCTCCTTGTTTTCTTCCTCACATCCCCCATCCCCTTATCCCGCTTTCCCGTCATGCTTCAGCGGGCCACCTGAGGGGGGATATACGCTCCCTTTTTGCCTGGTGACAGCTTGCGGGGAGATGTGGGCAGGCTTCCTTCACAGCTGGAGGAACTAAGACACGATGTAGAGATAATATGGATTAGGGCTTCCACAGAGAGGAACTCCACTGGGCTGATTTGTTCCAGAGAGCAACAAGACGAGTGGCATCTAATCTTAATTTGTCTGGTCTTGTTTTCCTTAATTGTACCATCCAGTAACTGAGAAGGGAAGAAGATATTAACAAATCAATACCGAGTAGAAGGGGTGAGTTCATTTAGGGCAGTTGCTGTGCAAATGTAAATGAGTATGAATACAGATGTGTACAGTATAACTGTATGTAGGTTAGTTGATGCATGATATAATGACAAATGCCCCTCAACAAGGAAATCCTAATCTGAAAAAAAACTCTCCTTTCCTCAAATTGTGTTAAAGCGCTGAAAGCTCTGATACACACAAGAGTTCAAACTACTGTCCTTGGTAAAGATGTAAATGCTCGTTTCATTCTGAGCTAACCTCAGAAATGTTTTGACCTTTAATTTAGACCGGTAATCTCATTGAGAGACACAGGGTCTCATTCTCAAGAGAGACCTGGTCACGACTCAGCAGGACTGTGTATGTGTGACTCTGATTATTCAGAGGACATGATGTCCAACATGATGAGTGCTGTACTGTTGCTGCACTTTGAGGTTGGACTGACACAGTACAGGTTTTTCAGTCTTTATCAGAGTTTAGTATGACATGCACACACGGCTCAAAGCACAGTCTCTACATGATATGATACGGCTTACTTAAAAGGCCCTGATTGAAAGAGCTCTCCTGCTTTTGACAAGAGAGTTGTGTGCGAAACAACTTGAGCTGGGGTGTCTTATTTTTATTAGACGGTTTAGGTCTTTTTCCTATCCAAAATGGTGGGACGTTGGGCATCCTTTAAATTCCAAAGGGATATTTTTTAGCCTCTCTAATTACTTTCCACAAAATCTTGGCCTGGATTTTTATTTGCTGTGAAGTCTGAAAGAGCGGAGAGGAAAGGAGAAGGATATAAAAGTAGATATTCAATCAGACCATAAACGGAATCGGGTGCACGAAACAAAGTTTGTATATATGTAGACCTAATGGAGTGAGACTTTCATATGTCTATCTGGGTCTTTTTTAAAGGAGACGTAGAAAGTTACATGAACACCTGTATAACATAATGCAGTGCAATACACTGGCCTTGCAATACAGTTCACCTTTGTGAAACCTGTAATGTTAAATGTTTTGAGTGATCGTGTCAGAGAAATGCCGATTTAACTCCTTTTGTGTACCTCTGTACACATTCCACACATTATCGTTGCCTGTAATGCAATTCAGTATGAAACCACCGCTAATGTTGTCTCACAAAATACCATAAAGTTGACACACGCTTGAACAAATTGAACAATAATAGCGTCATGAAAGTACTACTTAACATGGGGCTATTGATTAGATTGCATTATATTGTAGCCAAGGTATTGTCCAAAATGTTTGTTTTCCACTGCTGTTGAAGTGTTCTGGCCTGACGTAATCCTACTTCAACAATGACCACCAGTCAACAATGGCAGCCTTTCAGCTACTAAGTTTGGGGGCGGAGAAGCTGTCTTTTTACTGTCCACGTAAACCTTGTACCCTTGCAGGATCAGACAATGAAACTTTGCCTCCACTTGCTTCTCATCAGCCGCTGAACACTCTTTTCAAAGTTTGCTGTGCCGTTAGAAAACAACTTTGTGTCTGTGGTCTGCTATTTATTAGCAAGGCAGTTTGATGAGGGCATTTTTTGCATTCAGGTTGGCTTTGCCTCGAAGTAGAGTAATTAATTGACTGGTTGAGACTGGCGGACAGATTGGTTCAAAAGTGTGGCCTGTGCAGTATGTGGTTGTGAGTACTTGTGGGTCTCAAGTGAATGTGTGTGGCTGAGAAAATGATTAAGCTCCATGGTCCTCATGAGAGCATTTGGACCTAATTAACTTACTACTTTATGACTGTATCCTGCATTCGAGCACAGTTTTCCCTGACACCGTCAGACATACTGCTGTGTCTCTCGTGGCATATTCCCAGTCCCCAAGAAATGCATTCCCTAGCAGACACTGGCTTGTAATAATAGAACTACGATTGCTGCTCTGTATCAGTGAGATTTACCAGTACTCCTAACAGCTTCAGCTGAAGTCATTTCATCACTGCGTGTGGCAGTGCTTCCAAGAGGAAAATTGGCAACGCATTTGAAGAGATGAAGCATTGTGATACGTAACCGTTCTCCATTTTGGATCCCTTTAACTCCCTCTGTCATCACTTTTAACACGCTGTACACTGTGAGCAGTGGAGAGTGTATGGATTTAGATTGGTTGTGTGTACTTTTGGTGACCGAGGGGAGGGATTGGCCCCAGGCTGAGGATGTAAACACACAGAATACATAAACTTAAGAGTTTTCCGGCTCACTTCAGGCTCTTTGTGTTATCTTTACACAGGGGTTGATTCATAAACAAGAAAAAAACAACTATATTCAGCTTTACTGTATACTTGTACTTTAGACTTTACTGTCCACCAAGGGGAGATTCCTTTCGACAGCACTGTACACAACAGACAGCAGTACATACAAAAGTACAACAGTACAAACTCGGGGCTATTGTTTTTTTTTTTTTTTTACGGGGTTTGATACTGTTCACATTTGAACCGGAACAGATACCTTTTTTTTGGTACATCTCTTTGTAATAATAAAAATGTAATTTCAGTTGTAAAGAAGATGTCCTCTTCTCAATTTTTAGATTGTTAATTATTTAGAACATTTTACATCCCACACAAAATACAACACCTCCCTCTTCCTTCCCAAATCTGTCCCTACAACCTCCAGCCAGTTGCCAGGGCATAGCCTGAGAACGCTGATGTGTGTCTCTGAGGAAGCACACGTGAGATGGTACCCTTAATGTACCCACTTTGGTACCCGACTCCAGCGTATATTGCTGGGGGATCAGGCTACATAATCCCTTCTGCACCTTTTAATGTTCTGTACCTAGTGTATCTGCTACTATTGATTTTGCCAATCACAGTGGCAATGATAGAGACAAATTATTTTAAAAAGTTAGGAGAAGCATTTTATGATTCATGATCAATTATTGCTATTTCAGTCATAACTGTATTTCAAGTCCTAAATGATTACATTATATTTTAAAATGTGACACAGTGCACACACATCATCTGTACTATAATGCATTTAACAAAAAGTTTTGTTGTAAAGTTGGCATAAAGGCTGCGACACCCACTTTGAGACTTCTGTCCCTTTTTTAAAAAAAAATAAAATAAATAAAAATAAAAAGTGAGAGTCAGACTTTTGTGTACAATCCTGTAAGTAGTTAGCCTGGACTATCATAATTTTACTGATTTTAGTTTGCTGTTCTCTTCTCCCCTTTCAGGAAAAGTGGATCTCGTCCTCTCCACTCGTACTGATCGCCAGCTGTTGACTCCTGCTTAGTTTAGAGATGAGTGCCAAGTCAGCCATCAACAAGGTGGTATTCATACCCCATGATGAGAAGATGCTTGTTGCTGTGCAGGTGAAGCGGAGGACCAAGAAGAAGATCCCGTTCCTGGCCACTGGTGGGCAGGGAGACTACATGACCTTCATCTGTGTCTCAGGTCAGAGGACAAATGGAGAATCTCTTCTCCCTGCTTCACTCTGCTCTTTGTTTGTGTTTCAATGGCTTTCATGCGTTTGTCTTTCTATATGTGTGTTGCTTGTGCTGTTGCGAGTCAAAGTCACATTTCAGGACGTCTCCCTTAATTCTCCCACTAATGTTTACACTGATGAGCATGTTTACGTTTCCTTTGCCAAAAGAATGACACGCTAAATCAATTTACTGCTGGGCTTTAGGTCAATCCATTTTAGATTGGATTTACGCTGAAAGGGAATAATTGTTTCACCAGAAATAGAGGTTTTAATTATTTTGTTTTTTTTCCTTATTTGAATGTTAGCTGCGATATTGCTTGTTAATTGAATTATCCATGCATATTATTCATCAGGAGGAGAATGACTAGAGCATATTAATTTCAGTGCCAGCAGAACTGCTTATGAAGATCAATGGCGTTTCTTAATCCTCCCATTTTAATGTGTGTTAAACTACGCTTTGGCAGCAGCAGATTCTATCACTTAAAGGTTCAAAGTTGTTTAGTTGTGACTAGAAGGAGTATATCACTACAGCACAAAGGCCCGTGCAAACTCTGTGCAGATTCAAATTCAAGGTTGTCTTCTGGTAGCTACTCAACACTGACCTTCTGTGTTTACACTCTCGGGCTCAAACACATAAAAGCCATTTGTGTCAAGTGCAAGTCACAACTAACCACAGGTTTCTGAAAGTGCACACTGTTTTTGAGAAGGGCTTTATGATGAGTCATTTCTCCCTTGATGTGGAAATGAGAGTTGCTTGATATTCAATTGTCGCTATGTCTCATCACGTCCCCCGGCAGCTTTCACCTTTTGTGCCCAATTTGAGTTTCGCTGCTCTGAAATCTATTAAAGTTACTGGATAGCCTATACTGCTTAGTCTGCATGACGTAATTAAAATGCATAAATGATCTGATCTTCTAGCCTCCTTGATTTTTTTTAATTTTTTTAAATTCTTTTAAAAGAATGATTATAATAGATTACATGACATTATATGAATAGATTTCAAGATTGATCTTGAGTTGAAAGCTGTTGGTCTGAATCCTAAATGTGACTCAACAAAGTTTTTATATAGTTTTGTTTCTCCCCATCTCTCTACTTTCCTGGCATCAGTCTACTCTTCACTTCACAAAATTAATCAATTAATCTTATATAACTCAGGACATACAAGTATAACACAAATTATGCAAAACATGTATTCATCTAGGCTTGCCCATTCTTTATTTGGTAATTACACCCGTAACCTCAGATTGTGTCAGTGAGTCTGCTCATTCTTTAACATTGCGGAGCTGTGGTGATGATGGACAGTTTAAGTGTGTGTGTGTGTGTGTGTGTGTGTGTGTGTGTGTCAGTGTAACCTAGAGAGAGAGAGAAGGGACTGAAGCAGGGTCAGTCTTAAATCCTCTGACGCGTTGAAGGGTAGCCAATTTAAACTGCCTTTTAAGTTGCTTTCAGTGAAGGATTTATACCTCAGACCTCTGCATCTTCTGGTTGGAGCACGATAAGTTTGCTACAGTCACTGACTCCAGCCTTGCTGTATGAATGGAGGGGCTTAATGTTGGATTGTGTGACTAAAGGGACTGGGCTGTTGCATTCTTACCCACTGGTACATTTTATGTAACCCAGCTGAATAGGTGCATTTTATGTTTTGGTCAATGTGGGATGTAAGGGGAAGTCAAGGCTAACTTTTCTTTTTTACATTGGATGGAAAAAGATAACTTCCATAATTCATTCACTGCCGTCTTTGTCTACTATGTGCAGAGACATCCGACTATTTATCGTCCTTCTGCCGAAGAGCCTTTTTCAGGGACATTTTGTCTCTTATTTTCCTTTTGAATTACATGCTGCAAGTGTGAATGAATGTTGCATAATGTTTCTAAAACAAATCGAGAAATTGCCACTAAAAGCATCATCACAATCACCCATGTCTATGTGCTGCGTTAGTTAGCCTATTAAAAGTTGTTTGCTGTCAGCTCTATGGTAACGGTCTCCCGACTACTGTTGTAGTATTGTGCTGCTGTTGTGTATCACATATGGGAGCACAGTAGTGAAGGCAAGCACTGTTGTGTAGTTCACTTAGTCATGTGGCTATAGTCATGTGGCATTTCTTTCAGCCAGTGTGTGTGTGTGTGTGTGTGTGTGTGTTCCCGTGCACGTACTGTATAGCCAACCACGAGTGTGAAACCAGGCTTTGCCTCCCAGCGTACTGGTGATACAAATCTGGTGTGTGTGACTTTGAGTGCTCAACATGCGCGTAAACTATGTGAAAGCTCTGTGTATATATAAAAAGGTGGGGGAAGGGGATGGCTGACAGTCTCATGGCTACAGTAGCAGATAGCTGAGGGATGAAGGGCCGTACAGTGGCATAGTTATGTAATCTGTGGCATGTCACTAAAGGAAGCCTACAGCATGAGGAGCTGTACTGCAGAGACCGCCACAGGCATTTCACTCTCAAGCCAGGATGAAACACCAGGCCATCACTGCGGCTGTAACTCCAGGATCATATTCTATAGTAGTCATAAGATCTGACTGAATACAAAAACAATAAAAAATGATTTTCAACTCATATGACTTACACTGGAAATACAGCAAATTACTTTAGCGTGTTCCTCATCTTCCTTAGGAATAAATCACTGCTTTCAAAGGGATGTTGAGGATTTGACCTTGTAACCACAGCAATCAGTTTGATCTGTCTCTTTAGTGTAGGTGAGTCTTTGAATTGGCGGAACACATGGCTTTTTGTCTTGGGTAGAGAGCTACATCTATCAATTGAACATCAAGGCTTGGACAGCTGCCACCTCCAGAGCTGTGCTTCTCGTTTCAGAATTACATGTGGCTCCAGGAAAACAAGAACAGTTTGGCTCACAAAGCTAACTGTTACTATCAGTTGTTTGTCAGCAATATTCCTTGTAGCAATAAACTGATTTCCATTAGAGGAGGCTTTTTATCCACAAGGCCTGACTCGGTTGTATCTGAGTTGACAAAAGGCTACTCCATGTTTTGTGTATGATTGATTAAATTCACATTCAAACCTTTTTGGTGTGGTTTGATCAAACTGATTTATTTTATCCACTTTGCTTTGCAGTCTGGTGGGGTCCAGTTTTGGAATTGTGTCATGTTATTCCCCTCATTTCTACTTAAAAAAAGGTGTGTGTGTGTGTGTGAGTGTGAGAGATCCATATTGATACAGAATATTTTAAACAATGTAATACTAATTTTTCACAGTATCGATTACACACATTAATTGCACGGCAGCGGAATTCTCGCGGTAATCACAGGATCACATGAAAATCCATCTTGTCAGGCTTCAAGTAATGTCTTTATGTCCGGCAAGGCAGTGCCAGAACCATTCAGCATTCTGTGAGGAGCTACTGGTGTGGCTAGGTGTGTGCGATACGACACAGAGGCGACTGTACGTTCAAAACAGTGAAGACAAGGTTAGTGTAGATTAGTTAGATGTAGATCAGTTGTATCGGTACTGAAGAGTATTTCTTCATTGTAAGAAGAGCAAAGGACGTCACTAAAGGCTTTTCTCGATGGAAAAGATGTCTTCGCTTTTCTCCCTATACTGGCTTTGGTATGAGTTTGATTGACAGACGGAACATCCAAACACCTGCAAAGTACTTTTTTAAAAGTGCCTGACCTTTTCCAAACAGTTTCCAATGATGGCCTCCACATTGTACATTCTGGTCAGATGGTCTTCACTTGCTATGCGCAGGATGCAGCATTGTTATATTTCAATGTGAAAGGCCATTCTAGGCAGGTTACCCATGTGCTTGTACAAAATACCTCTTGTCTTAGGTCCAATATTTGGCTGGGCTTTAAGGGGCCACCTGTGCAGACTGAGTCTGTAAAAAGGAGTTTATTTCGTTGTGGTTCTTGGTGTTGGAGCAATCTGATGGCTGTACTTGATCTAACACAGTAGCACAGTCCTTCAAGAACAGTTACTGGAAGTGCATTAGGACTTGTTTGTCATAAGCCAGTGTGAACCCAAAACAGACTAGATCTCGAATGCAACAACTGGTCATTGGTCACACAGCTTAAAGCATTTAAATGGTTTGCGTATCAGTTATTGTATGTTTCGTGGTCTCAAATAAACTTTGTCCAATTTGACTTGTTGTCCCAAATGTACAAAACTAAACTTTCTGTGGTCTTGCTCTGGTTTCACTTCACCTCTGTGGCCATTACATACTCCTAACCTGTGCTGTGATGAGAATTGTATGACTTTGATCTTACACAAACGTATGCGTTCACAGAGAGTTGCTCAACCACACACAGAAACGTATGTTAGTGCTTTCACAACAACAACAGGGGTCTTGATGACATAGGAGTGTGCTGGAGCGAAGCCAGAAGCTCAACATGGACCAAGTTGGTTAGTGAGCTTTCTCTTTGATCACTGGGCTTCATGCGGTGCCTGTATGGCTGGACCTCAGGGCTGAAACACTGGACCGCCCACAGAATGTTTTGCAGGAGAGATGTGAGGCCTGTCGAGCTAGATAAGACACTGAAAGTTCACTGGAGTAGCCTATTAGTCTACGCGGTTTTTATTTAATTTTTTTTTTCTGATCTGAAAGGAAAACATATTTCTTCCTTTCCCATCCCATTTCTCCTTCAAGCGATCCTCATGATTTTCAACACCTCTGTTTACCGTTGTTTACATCTGTGAGTTTTGTATGTGTAACTGCTACAGGTTGCCGGCTTTGCGGGGTTCAGTGAGGGAAACGAGGAGCCATCTGTTGGTTTCTAAATCGTTTTAGGGGATGCCATCCTTTTGATTTCCGCTGCCTAACTTTGCGATATCGATGTAAGCCTACATCCTTGTCCAAGTTATCTGTCATGAACACATGCCTAGTGTGTTTGGATACATTCGGTGTGTGTACATGGGCACTAGTATCCCAGTTTTAAGCCATGTCCGAGTTTTAATCTCATCGGGATATATGTTTATATGAAACGTGAGGAACAATATCCAGGTTTCTGAATCCAATTCTAAATTTTTCTGATGGAAGCCTGTGGGCATCAATGTTTTGTCCACTTATTCATGCACAGTGCGTTTATGCAGGCATGTTATTTTGTGGGTTGGTTTACTGTTTCTTTTCATGCGTAGGCTGTGTCTTATGTATATCATATGCTTGGAATCTCATTCTGTTGTCTTGGTTAGTTTGCATCTCTTTTTGTGTGGTTTGATGGAGTTTTTATTTTATCTTTGTTTGTTTTTCTTTCTTTCTTTTTTATCAGTTTAATGTTAAACAACAAAGTAGAAAGGATGTACCTAATCATATGATGCACAGGGATTATTTGTTTTGAAAAGCTTTAGTAAGTGAATTATGACAACTGTATCACAATCGGGAATCACTCCCATCTATCATACGTCTTTGTTGGTGGGACAAAGATCTCTTACTTTCTGTTAAAAAAACACATTCAGTAACAGAGCCCAGTGTCAGGGTTTTCTCCAAGACTGTTTAGAATATGGACTCCACAGTCACCACATCAGTTTGTGAATTGCATTTTCCACTTCATTCATCATAAGCGGCCTTGTGGCTATTGATGACATGGTAAGATGGATGGGCTGACTGTGTAGCTCTATGGCATTTCTAAGCTTCTTATGAAGTCAGATCAGTTATGACCTCGGTTACTCAGTGCAAGAACACATCAGTCTGACTTTTTGTGTTCATGTATGTACATATTAGGTTGTGGTGGGTTTGCCAAGGTTAGGCCATTCTTTTCAGTCCAGATGGAAACAGAAATGATGGGCCGTGGATACATATGTATAAAGCTCTGGGAGGAGTTAGGACTGCATTATAAAACAGATTTCATGTTTTTTAGAGATATACAGAAGGTATGACGTTCAAGGTTAGATTATACATAAACTTTTCTCAGTTGAAGTCCCTCAAAAAATGATGTACAATTACAACATTTGCGTTCAGTACAGAACTCCAGAATGTCATCCAACATATTTTACTTTGACTGACAAAAGTAACAGAGATCCCACAATCAGTCCGTTTGTAAGTTGACCATAATTTGAAAAAACTGTCTTTGGTTTCACTTCTCACAATTTACACATTTGAAGATTGACATTGAGACATACGAACATGGCTTTGAGAAAATAATAGTTAATGCTACGTTAAGGTGTAGGTCAGGGGTATTCAATTACAATTCTGCTCGGTACATTTAGAGAGAATTTCCTCATGCAAAGGTCCGAAACATCACACTAATGTCTAACTTGCACTTGCATGATTTAGTCACATATATTTTGAAGTAGCCTAGCAGTTGTATTAACATCTGTATGTAGTCAACAACTGACTGTCAAATCAAATAAAGTTCAATTGAATAATATCTCAACATTTGTCAGTTTTCAAATTGAACTGGATGAATTATTTATTTATAAATATATAATACATACTCTAATAATAAATACATGTTTTTCTCTTGTTCAAGTAAAATAAGGGCTGCATTTAAGAATAAATGACATAACAGAAAGCTTTAGAAAAATTAATTGAACTCAATTTTCCTGCAGCTTTAAATTCAGTTAATTCAGGTGTGAAGTGATGTCCCCCAAAAAAGCCACAATATTATGTTCTTATCATCTTCTAATAAGAGAAATTTGTGTGCAGGGACTTTATCTGTGGTTATTGAAACCACTTGTTTCAGCTCTATTCCTCTCTCTGTTAACATCATTGTGGGGCAGTGTATAAGGATTCTGATCATATTGGGCTCTTGGACTGTTTATATTTCTGCACATCCATTTTCGGATTTGAGTGGGTGCGTTTGCTCAAAAGATTTGTTCTTCGTCTCGTAGTGGTGCTTCACATTGACGCTTTTTATAATCGCCACGGTCTCTGAAGATGAGGCGTACTGCTTTTGAACTGTACATGGGAATAATTAACATTTAAGAGTCTGTCCATTCTTGGTTAAAGGCTCTGGTCTCACTGACCACATTTCTCTTTTTGGAGAACGCCATGTAAAATGACTTCTCTAACTCACGTAATTCTCCTACTATTCGGTCTCTCGCCCCGTCTCCCCCGTGTGTAACTCTCACTCGAGTTGCTTATCGGAATACACATATTTGATTGGCCGAGTAGCCTCATGTGATGTGATTTGCAACGCATGTAATTGGTCGGTGTGTTTCCTGGACTGCTGAACGAGTGCCGTAAAGGTCCGCCTA
Source organism: Ophiodon elongatus (assembly GCA_016806645.1). NCBI lineage: Eukaryota > Metazoa > Chordata > Actinopteri > Perciformes > Hexagrammidae > Ophiodon > Ophiodon elongatus. The sequence continues at coordinate 773,796 of JACSYO010002166.1, forward strand.
TTAGTGACCCCCGGTGTAGGTGAACTGACTATGACTATAGTTTGACATTTTGGGAAATAAAACAGGGAAACAGCTAGCCTGGCACATAACTACAACTTACACCTTGTTTATTGTATGGATTATAAAATAAAATCCTCCCACCAGAAGTTCAGGGAGCGTCGGGCCATGTTCTTTTCAGCATTTTCTAGTTTAGTTTTACTTCCACATTGCATCTTACTGACAGAACTTTTTCAAACATCGCAGGGAGTCTGGACAAATGTTAGTTAACTAAGTTTAGTCAGGCGTGGGTGTGCGGGTGGTCTGTGCTCTGTTATGAAGAATGCTGCCTTCTCACAGGGCCAGCGTAGTAGCAGTGACTGATGCTGGCCTCCCAGTATTTACTGAGAGCAGAGGCATACAGCCCACTCACACAGGGCCAGATACATCAGCATGACATTATTACCACATCCCCTGTTAAGGTTTGTGTGTGCGTACGTGCATGCATCCGTGTATGTTTGCCATCCATACCGAAACCTCTTTTTATCAGTGTGCTATGGCAGTCTTTAGCTAGACCAATTAGGCTCTTTCAGCAGCAGCATCTCAGCTCATTTCTGTGCCAGACTCTTTAAAACACAAACTGTCTTCAGCCCTCACTCTTGCCCCCTCTTATCACGTCAGCCTCACTCCTCGCCTCCAATCTCCTCAATGCTTGAGCGACCTGAGCTGGGGCTGGGAGAGGAAAGCTAAGACAGAAGGTAAAAGGTACGACAAGTGGAAGGCAGATGGCAAAATTAAAAGATTTAAGAGCTGGAATGGCAATCTGTTGGAAGCTTTGGAACGGTCTTAAGAAAATACATCAAAATAAGCTAGGACATTGGTTCAACCGGGGAAAAAAAAAAAATGTATCGCACAATTATTTACACTAGAGAGCAAACTGTGCTGACTGGATAATCAGGACACTGATGCATCTGAGAAGCAGTGTGTGTTTTTAATATTTTGGGTTCTGCAATAGCCTTATCCTCCATTGACATTAAATCTGAGGACTCCCTAGCTAGCTTGCCATCCAAGTGAATCAGAGGAGGAACCAGAAACGTGTGAAGCAACGCACACTTTATAACCTTATCTGACTGCCGAATGTTCTCCAGAAGCTTGTAAAAATAAGGCTATATGTTGTGTTCAAATAAATTTACGTGTTATTTTGAATTTGTTTGAACCTGACTTTTTGAAAGATGACCAGACACACAAAGAGATGTTTTAAAAGAATTGTTAAAAGACTTAAATTGGAACTCATTTATTAAAAACTCTTACATTTTCTCAGTGGGTATTAGATAAGGCATAGCATTTTAAACAATTTCTGACCATCATTTTTGTCCTGATAGATAGTGAGTCCACAGAAATCTTTTGGATTGCTACAACATACCTGACCTTGATGCTTGAATACCAGCAGATGTTGGGTCGTTATCCATTCCTATCACTCTCCAATGACACTTCAGCCTCCGATTATGTATCCAATGCGCCCATTCATTTCATTGGTTTGGGAACTATGTGTCCTCTCCTGTGGCCTTAACACAAGGCCAAGTCGGACAAAAAATCTTTGGTTTCTTTTCTACATTAATAATAATATTTTATTGTCATAGTTGTTAGGCTACAGTAAGGTTGGGCGATATGTAGAAAATCTGATTATTTACACAATAAGATGTTTTAATAAATAATCATCAGTAATGTGGATAGAATGACTAAGTGCTTTAAGGCAAATAATAGAACAAGTAGAAAATTACATAACTTTACAGTAATGCGGCCATTAAAACAAAAAAAGACAACACTTATGCCATATCAAATCGTTTCAACCGAACAGAACACAGTGATTCTTAAACGTTTTTCCGATGTAGGTTTTTTTTTTTCTTTTCTATTCTTCAATTTAACACATTTTAAGATGCAAAGCAGGAAAATATTTGTGAGAGAGGCCCATTGACTTCAGACATGCAGTCAGGCCACTGCATAATCCAGTATGCATGGTCTCTGGTATCTCTTTCACTTGCTCACTCATAGTACACACACACACACACACACACACACACACACACACACACACACACACACACACACATATATATACACACACACACACACACACACACACACACACACACACACACACACACACACAGCAGATTGAGCAGGATAGATGAATGGCGCAGGTTCTCTTGGTGGACTAAGTTGTGTGTGAAGTTGTGCATACAAAAACCTCCCTCAGACGTCCAGCGTGTTTCATCCAGTCGAAAGAGAATATAGTGTGTGTGTGTGTGTGTGTGTGTGTGTGTGTTCATGTTGAAAAATCAGTACATGCCCCAGTGGCTCTCACAGCTTTTCTATACCAAAGCCAGACTGTCTGTCATCCTTCTGCATCAGCTCGTCCTCTGTTCTTCACAGTCCAACTCAGTCTGGCTGTCTTCTCTCCAAACAGCAGTTTGGTTCATGGAACACACCTAGAGTACAATCGTGCGTCAATATATCCTCACAAATCAACCATAGTGTTGTAAGAGTTTGAGCTGCCACTTTTGTCTCATGTGTGTCTTGTTTTCCAGCAGAAGCCATAGGGTGCTTTCTTTCTAGCAGGAGTCTGATGATTGATATGGTAAAGGTAGTGTGTGTGGTTGTTAGTTAGGAAGACTCTGCTCAGCTCCCTTTAACGCCTCAGTCACTCTTTGGTTGCTTTTGGTGCAGCTCCACCCCTTCTTTATGATTCTGTTTAAAACGGGAGGACTCCTGCTTCCACTGGAGACACACAGGAGATGGGAGATGGAAATGATGGGATAAAGCTGGGGGACTGGGGTATTCTTTCATTGCACCTTATGTTTGAAGAATGTGTTTGACTTCAGTGAGTTATTTGTGTTTTAACAGGGGTTTGCAGCTCATTTATTTAGTTTCCAGTTAATTCCAGATGTTGTGGTGTAGCAATGGATTTCCTGTTTATATATTCCTAAATGTACTTAGTCTTGAGGTATTGTTGTGTTGGTAATGCATTTCAATCATTTGTGTGAGATTCATTAGGAGGAATGGTTCGAGCACACAGTTTAAGCCATAGGACTGATAAACAAAGACTTCTAACTGTAAAGTATTTGATCTGACTTTAAAGTGGTTACAAGAGGTGGTTCCCACCTGGGGGTCCACACACCTTGCCAGCTGGACATAATGAAAACACAGCTAGGCGTGGTTCCTCTTAACCTGAAGACTTCATGACTTTTCTGTCTTATTTGATAGATGTGTTTGAAGGGAAGAGGTTTAGTTTCTGGCCACTTTCATCTGTTGTTGTTGTTGTTGTTGTTGTTGTTCTGAATGTTATGAAAGTGTTGATAGCACACGACAGCAGGGAATGGCTCCGAGAGATGAGGTGATGTGGCCACTTTGGGACCACTGAGGAGGTAATTATTAGAGATAAGGACCACACCACACATGTTTTTGATCCTGTGTACTCTGACCATATGTATTGGCTCATTGATAGAGCAAAGACGGTCAACAATTCCCTGCAAACCTGGATGTAGTCATCTTCGTGGTGTTCTCAGCTTTTGTTTTGTGCAAACGTTGGTACCCAGAACCTTCCTCTCATCTGCGCAGCGTGAAATGAAGGGAAAAAGGGGAGGAGGGGAGGAAAGAGGAGAGGAGGGGAGGAAAGAGGAGAGGGCTGTAATAAAAGAGCGAAGAGCCCTTTCTAAAAGTTAGCCATCCATATAATTAGCTGATGCTCTGCTCTTGTAAAACTGAGAGACTTCACAACGAAACATTTAATAACCAACTTCAGTTACGCAATCCAACTGACTTTCCAACACATTTCATTTGGCTGTTTTAAAACTGTCTTTGAAGATATTGAAAGTACAAATGGCCCATAGGAAGAAAATGTGATCCATCTGTTGAAAAATAAGGCTTATTCCAACAGAGTTCATTCTTATTTCTCAATGTATTGACATTCCTTGATTATTAAATTTTTTTTATGGCAGTGCATTTTAATCCTATACACTTTGCAAAGCAATTTTCTCATTCTGTCACGGCAATTTGTCTGTAATAACTCCTCCTTTAGGTCAAGGAATTGCCTGACAAATGGAAAAGTAGTCAACTGCTGCCAGGTGTAAGGCGAATTAGTCCTTTGGAGGTATTACACCAAGATTAATGTGAGTGTAATTCACTATATATCTTTTGTATTTATGCAGTTATCTTAGGATAAAAGAAGGAAACTCAGGAAACAAGTTGTCATTTGTTTTTAGGCCTAGAAAACTGCACTCACAGATTGCATCCTTACACTCTTGAGACCTTGTCTTTAACCAATAATTCAAGTCCTCCATCTTGTCTGGATCCTCTTTGCTACACTTGGCCCTTTTTCAACAACTGGATTTGACGTGGACTTGGAGAGGAACACTTTCTGTAACAATGAAGTCAGAGTCGATGTTCTGAACTGCTTGCTCGCTAACAACTCTCTTCTGTCAACTCCTAAGATGGATTCCCCTTGCAGAATATTTCCTTCCATTCAGCTGACATACATTTTCTTCATTGTTTCTTTTCTGTGAAAAGGCCTATTCTTCAAGCAGTTATTGAACAAACCGGACTTTTATTTGTCTCATGACTTTTGTGGGCTCGGGGAATCAGAGTATGAATAAAATAGAGTATGAATAGAATAGAGCACTTACCATCACTATGTTTTATTCCACTTCTCATAGCTAATTATTTTGTATTTCTTAAGTTTTGATGGAAATAGTTGCACGATTTGCAACACTGGCAATGGAAGACTTATGTGGAAGAGGCCATGAGCTTGAAAGCTACCATATTACCATGAATGAAAAAGATTAATTTTAATGGCTACAAGTGAAGAGCGTGACAGTTCGTGGAGCTCTTTTTGGTCTCCCCTACACAGCTGTCGACCTACAGGTGTGTATAAGTTCTGCTCTTTAATTGATATAAATGACACATTCTCCCTTGTGTTAATCTACAGGAGCAGCCTCTAAATCTGTTCAGTCAAATACTGATTATTAGAGATTATCTGAGATACATGAAACTATCAGCCAGAAGGAAAGGAGGACTATTCATCACAATTTACAGTATATACCCACTTAGACTGGGATAAGAGGAGACAGGGAGGAGCTGTTGGTAGTGAAAGAGACAGATATCTCCGTGGAGAAAGGGAGGGAAAGATCTCAAGGGTCCTAACCTCTGATAGTCTTTACTGGAAAGGAGGATGGTTTGAAATGGAAAGTAGAATTTGGAAAGGCATTACTGTTATTACTCTACCATACTTCAGTTTTTTTAAATGTAACACAAGTCGGAATGGCTTTTTTCTGCCGTACTTGCCATTCAGTAAGTGTCTTCCTAAGAACTGTGGAGCTATGATTCATAATGATTTGGATATTGCTGTGCTGATATATGTCTAATTGTTTCACTTTTCATCTTCTACTTTCAATGAAAATGTATTATCTATTGTGTTTTTCTCCTCATACTCACTGTATCCCTGAGCCATGTATTGTTGAGGACAACAGACACATTTCTTCTTCACCTACCCAGTGTTGGTGCATGTCTTGCCACAATTTACAATTGCTTTGATGGCCAGAAAGGTGTCTAATACCCTAAGTGTTGCATAGATAAAATATCTGCCTGGACCAGAGGAGCTGATCGATTTATGCATGTCCTTTTTATAAACTGTCAGCTTCTCCTTTGTCCAGATACACATCCACGTTTCTCTGTGCTCATTATCTCACGCATTTTTCTTCCTCAAAGTTTCTCAAGAGCAAGATTGTGAAGAAGAATCATGGAAGAGTTGTGATGTATAATATTTTAGTGGACATATTCTCTCAATCTTACATATACAGTATTATTCATCTCCACTCTACTCATACAGCATAGAGCTGTCTGTATCTTGTCAGCTCCATGTAAACCAGCATTATGGGGTTAATAAAGCTCAAAGTATACTGTATATGATCCAGGACACAGAAAAACATCTACATAAAAAACAAGCTGCAACACTGGAAACACCATGCATTAACCTCGGAGACTCATCTGCCTGACTGGAAAACTTTGAACCATTGGAATAGTGTGTGAGTGTGTGAGTGTGTGAGTGTGTGACACCATCCCCCTGGCAGAGAAACTGGCTGGGTTCAGAATTTTGGAACATAATTGAACATGGCTTATCCATGGCACATTAGAATCACAGTATTTGGCAAGTGATGATTGATTGATTTTTGTTTCAATTACTGAATGTAGCCTAATTTACTATTACTTTATTCATGTTACAATGCACATTAAATGCAATCTAAAGTTATGAGTATGTATGTCCATTGTTTGGGCGGTCTGTACTAATTAAGAAGTGTCTCAGAATCTGATTGGCTAACGACCTCTACTAAATAAGTCTTCCAGCTAACAACAAAGAGTTAATGATGCCCCCAATTTCACCCCTATCTTTCTCCATGAATGTGTAAAAGAGAAATAAAATGTCCGTATCATCTTTTTTAAGACCCCAAGTCTCTGCTATAAAATTGTGGGTCCATTGCTCAGGGAGAGGAACTGGCTTGTTAACTTACTGTAAGTGATTGAGGCAAGAATTATCGATTAGGCTCTTTTACAGAAAATCTTTTGCTGCTGTCGCAGTAAATGTTTGTTTGGCTCGCTCCCTCCAGCCCCGAAGTAACGGAACAATGCAGACTGCATATGCTGAATTACGTACTTTGGCAAAGCAAACATTGAGTAACCCCCCCACCTCCACTCATAAATATAGAGACCAAGTAGAACTGCTGATCCATCTATTCCATCTCTGCGATTCATGATCGTTGTCTGCCAGGGCCGGGGTAAAGCTATACATCTATTTTATCTAGCTTCTTTTTTCTTAATTCATGAGGCATGTCACAAACTGATACCTCGGCAGTTTCAAAGGATCCATTCGCTGGTATGTCTCACTTCTCATGAATTTCAACATGCATCTAGGCGATTTATATTATCATTTTATTATTGGACATTTAACTATTTGTAAACTGGGCATTCGCTACAGGAAGGATGAATTTCCTCTAACATGCCGCCTTACCGGATGCCTCAGCTGCTTCTTATCTCTCCTCTCACTGCATGATAAATCAGAGATGCATCCTCTTGGCCTGCAGGCTTTGAGCAAAGCTTATGTCTAATGGGATAGTTCAACCTAATGCCTGTGGAAGGCTAGTGGCATTCATTTGTTATAGGTTGTGAATGGAGGATAACATGATAATCCACATACATGCTGACAGCAACACAATAAGGCCAAATGCTTTTCATAATAGTAGCATGCTGTACATACTGACAGATGATGTGTAAAAACTTGTATGACGTGTCTATTTTGCTCTTCAGTTACCTATGATAATACACCTTAATAGACACAATTAAATTAAAAAAAAGCTGGCTGCAGGTGATCATTTTCAGAGGCTTCATTCATTATTCACTGAGTCTTGTGATGTACCTCAGTCGATTTTCAGGTTTTACTTTTTAGACTTGGCAGACATGTTCTCTGCCTCTGTTTGGTATGCTGTCAGAGTGCAGCTGTCGGTAGAGAACAAGGATGATTTAAAAGGAAAGTATAGTAAGAAAAGCTTCTCTGTGAGGGGTTCTAATAAGGCATGGCAGGATTGATACCATCAGATGTAATGAATTCAGTGCCGTATCTGATTCCACGGTTACATACTGGCTGAGCCTGATGATTCTTATATCATTTTAAAGCAGCTAGTATTGATTTTGAAGTGAGGCACATGGATTTGCTAAGCCAGTGTATCAGGAATTAACTCGATCACTCTCTTTAAAGGGATAGTGGATTTGTCTATGGCCCAAAACGGAGAGGAATTCTGCCTTCCAAGCAGATCTCCAGAGTCCAGCTGCAGTCTCAAAGATGAAGGTGCAGAAAGTTTGATTTAATACTGCACACCACCCTGTTAAATTCATCTTTTATTGCATGCTATTTTTTTGTATGAAAGAAGAGTTTCAGTGTTGGAAACGAGTAGTAAGGAATGACTGTTTAAATCAATGGATTCCTAACAACTTTATAGTTGCACCTGCTTTAGTAGGGAGGCTAACACGGGGAATGATTTGTGCTCCTTGAGCAACATGCACTCGAGGCTAAATCTACATGAGCCAACTTAATTGCTGAACAGTTCATGGTAGCAATTTGTGAAAGGTCTCCGAGGTCCCTGATTTAATAGTTTTTTAACCCTTTACTCCCTTAGTGGACACAAGCAAGCACATGACTAAGTGAGAACTGAAAGTAAGACTGAGGAGATGGCGTAACATTGTGGAGCTGTTTGCGAGATAACCCAGTGCAGCGCCAAAAGACCGATGTACAGCTGAGCAGGTCACTTTGTCCAGTGTGCTGCTGGTTTCGTGTCTGGCAGGTAGGCCAGAGTCCAGGCGTGCAGGCTACAAATGTGGACCGCCCCATGTTGGTCCTTTACTGATTGTGGTTTTGTTTGGCTAGGGGGAGTGTGTTTGTTTGTTTTTTAGACGCAGCCTTGTGTGATTGGTTAGATTAGGCCGATAGATGTGGCTCAGCTTTGATGCAAACAGACATCACTGAATCTACTGAGCCTGAGTAATTGGACCTTGTGGGGGACATCAGACCCACTTTTGGAAAACACACACACTCATGAGAGCACTCTACCACACAAACATAAACAAACTGCTTCCCTTAATATCTCTTTTTGTCACAGTTATCAGATAAAAGACGGATACTGTTGTGAGATTAGAAAAAAATGCTTTTTTAGACAAATCATTTCCTCTTTGCCAGTAACGAATCTTAAGCATCATCAGGGACAAGTCAGACTTCAATCAGGAATCTGAAAGATATTTCTTAAATGAGCCACAGTCCGACAAAAGGGGAGGCAAACTCTGGCCAACAGTGTCCATTGGTGACTTACACCCCAGTGAAGCATTTCACAGAAACATGTTAGATGATCTGCAACTCTTAGAGAGCAGCAAGATATACTTAATTTTATTTATTTCATGTGACTGTTTAACATTTATTTCGTAAACTCAAGTAGTTGTTGCAGTTATAAAAATCTTTTATCTTTTTATCTTTTATCAATAATAATTTTTATCAGCTCTCCTCATAATTGGCAGGCATCGCTGTGTCTGTTAAACGCGATCAGTATGCTGTGCTGTTTTTGAACAAGATGTTCTTTAATCAAGGCATTTTATGATGGTCAAAAAAGGAAAAAGCAGGTCTTGCCAAAAGAAAGAACACAAAATTAAATTTTCTGATAAACTTATCAGACTTGTGAAATGAAATAATCAAAGTTTTTTGATTATAATGCCAGAAGAAATACTGTTCTGTATCAAGGATACATCTACTTTCCAAATAATAGTGCTGCACAAATGCCTTTTGATTAACAAGTTAATGACATCATGCTGATCCTGTGTTATGTACTCCTTCACAGTTGATTTATTAATTTTTCCAGAGCAGATCAAGAGATCGAGTCCACCCAGCGGTTGTCAGGCATTCTGACCTTTTTTCATATCTCTGTGACCCTTGAATACATTGATGAAAGTTTAGATGCCGTTGACTTTCCATGACTCTCTCCTCCCATGCAACCCGTAACTCTGAAGGAAAGACTTGGGGCTAAAGAGATATGCGTATTCCTGCCTATAACTTTAATCTGTTCATCTGCTCATCCTATCTTTTTCTGGATGGCTCTTTTATCTATTCCTACATCTATTCCTCCCCCCTCTTTCATCATTCCTGTCCCCTCTCACTTTCTTGACTTTCATATCTTGGACCTTCTCCTCGTTATATTCAACATCTGTTGGTTTTCATCTCTCACCCCTCCTTCATACAGTACTTCATCAATTTGGTTCTTATCTATCATAATGATGAGCTGGAGTGTTTTGGATTTGAAGCTAAGGAAGACAAATGATTTCCTCCCTTCGACGCCCAGCTTGTATTGTTTGTGAGAAGTGTTTCGTATTGAAAACCATTATTAAACATAGCATTATACATAGGTTTCTTTCCTTTTGATTTTATGACTATACTATTTTGATCATCATTCAGGAACTAAAGGGTTTATGCTTGATGCTTTAATAATGGTTTGACCTGAGGTGCTAGTTCATGTGTCACCTTTAGCTTTATCAGAGAATAACACCACTGCAGTTTTACTTTGGCTCATTAGCCAGTCTCATGTCAATAAAAGTCTATGGTTTTGGCGCCAGTGGCTATAGAATATTATCTGCCAGTATGTTTTAAGAGTGCGTCATCTGACCTTTGGTCACTATTTGAACAATGTGCTCCATCAAATTCCTGTATTCTGCAATCCACAAGCCTAAATTATGTTATAGTTCTCAATGAATAAAATGTCATTAACCGCTGTGCAATAAGCTGATTGTCTGTCCGTATTGTCTTTTTTATAGTCAGGGTTTTTGAGAGAAACAGGGATTGTAAGATTGTAGGTGTTGATATGATTGTAGGTGTTTCTAGATTATCTAACCCAACTTTATGTGTTAGGTTCTGGGCTTCATCAGACTGTTAAATGGAAATTAAATATTTGTGATTATACTTTTGATTCCTGATGTCACTGAGGTTATTGTGTAATGGCTTAGTAGCTCCAGAAAATGACTTGATTTTTTTCTTTGAAGGGACAGTTCATTCATTTATTTAATTGACCGAAAAAGCTAAAGGGTTTGTTTATACTCATTCCATATCACCGTCACAATATCCAAAGAACTATTTAAAGATTATTCCAATAAAATAAAAAAAAAACAGTCTCCAATTGTATGTGCCTCAAATTTAGACCTTGGATTGAACCAGTTGTGTTTTTTATAATAAAAAGAGGGGGACCCAAATGCAAGACACAAGGCAGGCAGCTTGAAGTAGCAAAAGATGAGCTTTGGTAACAAAACGCTCATTCCAAAAGACAAAAACAGGCTGGCAACAGAACTGATGGAGCAGGGTGAGGCAAATCCAAGTTAAATAAACTAAGCTGAGAACAACCGGTATGGCTCATGGAGCACAAGAGAGAATACTGACAATCGACAAAAGCAACCAAAGCAGACGACCTGTAAACTGAAAGAAAACAGACTAAATACACAACGGACTGATTAACTACTTAAACACAGATGTGCTAAAAAAAACTATCGAAAGGAAAAGGGGAAAAAAAACTACAAACAAACCCGAGGCAGAGAGCTCCAAAAAACAAAGTTCTCCATCCTCCCGGAACCAAATAATGTTACTTCTCCGTTGACATCAAACGGTCTAACTTTAGCTAACTGGTAACGTTAACATGGATGCTAGCAAGCTGAACTCATTGAGCTGTGTTGAATTCCCCGATGTTGTGATGTGGCTGTAGGGAGGTTAAAGACAAGCGGAATGTGCTGTGTGTATTTATGTATTCATGAAGGTTTAATAAGAACTGTGTGCTACATAAAACGTACAGTTATTTTCATCGACATTCATTATGTTGAGAAAACATGCTAAAAATACACTCACTATTTTTATGCATGTAAAATGAATGGACTTCATGTCCTTAAAGTGCAAGTAAAACTGGAAATGTGAAATATAGATAAAAATCTTGGCTGAAATGTGGTCTACTGTTAGAGTTACTGTATCATTCCAAGCTGACAATAAATTATATGTATGTGACATCATGTCTGCTACTGCTTAAAGCTGCACCTCTGCGGTTCATGTCTGGCTTTTTCTAGAAATAAAGAAGGATTTTTCTTGTCACTTGATAAAAGTTGGTCTGTATCTATATTATTGCATCTTTCAGTGTTTCTTTTGTTGGCAGTTAAGTTAGGGGTTGAGAGCTGGACTTTATTACTGCTCTGGTACAGCAGGCAGAGGAGGACCTGGAGCTGCCAGCTTTATGAGTCTCTGCATTGGTATGGTTGCCCTTTGCAATATGTTTATTGTGGGGATTCATGTTGCAAGAACATTAAAAAGTCAAAACAGTAGTGCAATTTAGCCTTGTTGAGGTTTCATGGGTCTTATGCAACAAGCCATTGGTCGGACTAACTCACCCTGGAAGTGGGTATGTGGAAAATATATCTGCCTGTGTTGTAGTCTTGCAGATTAATGCAAGTGGAGCCTGATGTTTTCAACAGTTTACATTTGCATGGTAACTCATTATTGTATTGACCTCTGATCACATAAGGCATGGCAATACAATATAGCCTGTGTATTGATTTAGGCTCAACAATGGTCTCATATGTCTAAACTAAGATATAGCATTAGTTAATTTTGCAATGACAAATATTTGTACATCATTTCTCCATGTGCCACTTTAGATACATTCATGACCTAGTATATATATATAAAGTAATCAATTCTTTTTTGTTAGTTTGATTCACTTGGTATAGTTTTGATGAACTTTTTTTTTTTTTTCTCATTGGGCAGCTCTGTCATGCCCCTCGCCCTTTTCCTCTCTACCCATGCTTATAGTGCAGAATTCACACCAGACTTGCATGCCTGTGAGTGGCATGCATGTTAATTGTGCTAATGAAGGTCACCCAGTGGAGCAGCTGGAGTCCTTCTCTGTATCTACAACACTCCCTGTGGGGAAGTTCCTGCCTGGCGTGAGCCTCACCAGGACACTGAAAAACACCATATGCTCCCCACCCACCAACTCACACCTTTCCCAGGATTTCAGACTGCCACTGCGAAATTCAATCACAAAGCCTGGAGCCATGAAAGATATCGGAGATGCTATGTGGTCCGCTGTCCAAACTACTATCAGATGCAACTATCAAGAAGTTGCACTCTATTTAAAGTTGCATTAAGTGTTTTTTGACCAATAAACTTAGAAAACATAACCTTGAGATTCAAGTTTTCTATCCAACTTAAACTTCTTGTTGGAGTTGTGTTTCTGACCTTGGGATGTCCTGGGATTATTCTCAGTGCAAAGTGAAAAATAAAGATTACATTACAACCAAAGTAGAGCACCTTGTCTTGTGCTTCCTCATTTCAACTCCTATACCCTTCTTACTGTCCTCTGAGACCACAAAGCTGGGGGTGCTACTGTGTGTCGCACATCCATTATAGGTCGCTCCATTGCCTCTTGTTGCTGTGATGGAAACCATTTATCTTCAAAATGACAACTTTTCACAAAGTAAGAAAAACAATCTTGTTTTGAGAAAGGTGACGATACATTTCTTTAGGTAATCCAAAGGATTTTAAAGCAGGTTTATGAGCCTTAGAGTTTGGAGAATTTTCTCAACCTGTAAATCCTTCCACCTAATCTGAAAATGCAAGGCTGGGATGCCTGGATTTACTGGGCAGCAGTGCCCTGCAAAGATGTGTGCGAATCTCAATTAGTCCATAACTCGTACAGTAGTTTGTTTTGGGGTCAAATTAAGTGGTCATCTTGTACAAAGCGGTACATTTAGAGTAAAATTGCATGTAATGACATATGTAACAAAATGTAATGCTACTAATTTATTTATAAAGACCCACTGTCGCAAACAGGCGGACTACAAATGCTATAAGACATACATAAGTTACAAAATACTTAGTGTCGTAGTTGTAATGATAAGTCCAGTACATAAATTAATCTTCACAAACTGTTGCTTAGACACTGCAGGGACTATAGGGAATGCTTTATACAATTATTGTATTAATTATATAAATAAAGATCATGTCTCGACACAGAACTTTTTCATAGCAGGTGTTGAGGCCATCACCAGGCAGTCAAGCAACTTTTAGTGTTCATCAGGATTTAAAGGTTAGATGGGATGTGGACTGACACGTTGGCATCTCACACTCTCCAGGCAGCTGTGTGGCTGAACAGCCTGGTGACAGCAGACTGCAGGGACTCTAGTTGTCTACTGTTGAGACTTCCTCTGTCAGGCGCTGGGTGGGCTCTGCTCTGGTATTTCACATTAAGGGCATGGCTCAGAACCCCTGCAGACTCCCTGACAGTGCTGTATCGGCACATGCTGTGTTTTTGTGGGATGCCAAGCACACACGTATAAGAAAATGTGTTTCTGTTGAACATTGTCTTTCATTTATGCATTATTTGGTAGATGATGTCAGAATAACTGTGGATATTGTTTGAACATTTTCCCTTTCAGTGTAGCTATTGGAAAATACAAATCTCACTTCTAAGTGGATTTTACAAGTTGAACGGAAGCCAGAAGAATCAAGGTTGTCATTCTTTTCCTCTTGCGCTTCATACTATGCTGAAGACGGAAGTAAAGGAAGAATGATATCATAGCTTTATCATTCTCACAACCCTCCAGCTGTTTTCCTGCTACATGATCATCCACCCATGGAAGAACCAGATGGAAACCCGATGACACAGGGAACAAATGAAACTTCCTGCATGTTCATGATCCATCCTGGCAGAGTAGCAATCTGTGCCCTTCAATGACACTGGTTTTGTCTGTTTTTGGGCACAGGGGGGACATATTCTCTATATTTTCCGGAGTCAGAAAGTCATTACACTGTAACTCCTTCTGATCCATCAGAGATGAGTTTAAACTCGAGGTATGGCACGTTACAGGAAATCTCAGACTTTTTAGGAAATGTGCTTTTTTGACTTTCAGTCAGATGTGAGGGTCAAGATCAGTTTAATTTCTGTGCTTGGTGTACAAAGATTGGTCAGGAACTCTGCAACTTCTGTAACTCTGCTAGGAACAGTGTGCGTGTGCATCATTACTTCCTAAACAAACACTTCTAAACTGTTAAAACTGCTGCTGTAATTTTATTCTGATTTAAAAAAAAAAAAGTGTGTGTGGATATATATATATATATATATATATATATATATATATATATATATATATATATTTATTTATTTATTTATTTATTTGGTAAATCAGCCAAACAGGTGTGCCTAATGAGGGAAGTGACTGAAAACCAATATAAATATCCAGTGAGTGAGCCAGCAGCCCTAATTGGATACTTGAAGAAAGTATTGATCTCGATTTCGTTTGTTATTGTTGCATTGGTGAGCTTTGCCAATATTTCACCCCTTTATGGCCACTCTATCTCCTTCATGCTCTTGCAGCAAGCATGCAAAGTGCTTTCTTTTAGTTTTCATACTCTTTGATAGATCAAAATCATGACTCACTACAGATCAATTCATACATTAATCAATGTACAGATAAAGCAGAGATGTTCCGATATTAGTCAGATACTGACTCAAATAGCTGGTTTGGGTTTAATTCAGTACATTTATATTTATGCATTTATTTCTTACATTTGGTTTTTCAAAGTTAGAAAGCAATATTTAAGTCAAGCCCGATGTTGCCTTTCACATAAAAGAATGATCCCTGTCATTTACACACAGCGAGGTATACAGCTAATGTATGAAACACTAGTATCGGATTGCTATTCGGCATTGGCCGATACCCAAAGCCCAGGTATCAGTGTCTGTATCAGGACTGAAAAAGTCGGATCGGTGCATCCCTAAAATAAAGTGAGACTCATTTAGCCAGTTGTCTTCCTTTAGATTTTCAGTACTGTTTGGTCATAGACAGGCCCAAGACTTCAGTTATTCTGTAGACACGTCTGCTGTGACAGTGATCAGAAACTCCATGAGACAGATCCAGGTTGTGTTACATTGTCATATGTCATACTGAACCCCTCTTTGATATATCGCTACACAAATGTGTTCCTGATGTACAATTGTATATTTAATGTAGCCAGATCACGTTCTCTTTGTTCTTTCCCATGGCCCCTTTGTCATGAGTTCTGAATTATTCATCCTCCGCTCCACCTTGACCAAATGTTCCCAAGAACAGGACTAATGGGTTTAAAACAAGAGTAAAGGCAACAGGAAATGGACATCCTGGTGCAGTAGTGTTTTATAACCTCGTAAATTAAGTGACCCTCACGTTTGGGTTAACCTTCCACTTTTCGTTCGATTTTCTTTTTTTTTCCATTGAACAAGTCAATTTGGGAACTTCGCCTCAGTTAATTATCAATTTCCAATTTAATACAATACACATGTGTCCTAAGCACCCTTTAACTGCACACATCTGTCACCATTGCGTCATTTTGGAGATCAGGTTATGTCATCTGTATCATCTTTTAGATCACTATGGTAAACGTAGACGGGAAATTCTGTCTGGGGCTGGTATGTGGGGGAAAGGCTATCCACCAGAGACATACAATGTCATCCCCTGGGCTCCTATTATAGTGATTGTTTTAGCTTTATAGCTGCAGTTGGTAAAGGAAAATATCCAAAATACTAAAAGTGCTACTATAGTACCTCCATACACAATGGAGTCTTCTGTTCTGTGTGAAGGGATGTTTTTATCAATGTAATTTGTGGCTCAGTTGACTTCATGACCTTGATCCTACTGTAGTCTGGATTTCTGGTGAGGAAGACTGATGGATGCTCATTACCATCCAGCCCTCCTTGCTGACATACCTCATTTATCATGTACCCCCAAACTTTGCCAAAGTCAAAAGCTTAAACAGGTATTGCTGCTGTGTATTTTTTGCTTGAATACGTTTTCAATGACCGGTGTGGCAGGGAAGTTAATCCACTTGCTTGCAGAGTATTCAGTTTCATCCTGTGTGGTCTTTTATTACAAAGGGTGAATTGGAGGTCGTTTTTTAAGCATTAGCATAGTTGTCCCTGCTGCTCACTGAGCTGGGGTCCAAAGATTTCATATAGATTTAGATTTTATAATTTGTGAACTTGTATTACTTCACATGAAGTATTGACCTCACCATATAATTGTGAGAAGGCATTTCAGGTGGGGTTCTAATCCTGTCTGGTTATAGTACGTGGTAGGAATTGTGATTGCAACATCATCCAAACACACCACTGTGTCTAGACTATGATACAGTAACTATGTTCTTCAATACATAATAACATGTTTTCCCCTTCGCCAAAGCACATCCTGAGACACAGAAGCCACAAATAAATGCAGATGCTTTTTTTTTTTTTGCCTTTATCTTATGAAAAGTAGACAGTGTCTCAAAGCTGAAAGAACAAAGTGCCCTGCAGCATAGTACTACATGATGCAATCATTTTCTTTGCAATTCAAAAAATGCTTTCTGCTGTTATAGTGCCACACATATCTTTCTGAGTTTCCCAATAAGAACAATGACAGCGAAATGTGTCTGTTTTCTTTAGATGTTCTTTAAAAGCAATATGTACTGTATTCTTGAATGTGTGAGGGGAATTTTGCAATATTAATCTCCATGTCTCTCCCTCCATGTCAAATACAGACGTTCTTCACTAAACCTTGTCTAAAAGGGAACAGATGGACCAGGAAATGAGATCTGGAAACAAGCCTGAACCGTAATGCTTTGAATCATAATTTTATTTCACTTTTTAGGGCTTAAGGTAGAATTCACGGGGGATGACTCACCACTATTCAATCCAACTCCAACAGACGTTGTAGTAATAGCTCTGAACAATTTCAGATATCGGGATAATAGATACATTAGTGGAGTAGTTGAATTGTAGGTTTAAAAATCTAGATTGCTAACATCACAGAACCAAAAGCCTGACCACCCAGACAAGAGATAAATACTGCTGTATCTCCAGAGTGACCATTAGTAATGGAGGTTTGTTAGGGGGATACAATTACAGCAAGTTGGGATTTAGTCAGTGGTGAAAGTACACTGAATAACCTTATCGCTTCTTATTGTTCTCCTTCCACCCCCAGCTTCAAGTATCCCTGAACACACACATTCAGTTTTTAACCCCTGTATGGTGCAGTAAGAAATTAGAAACACTTGACGACATTATTTATTTAAATGGTGTAAGTGCAACAGAATCATTTGGGAATGTTAACAAAATGTTCAAAATCATATATATATATATATACATACTTTTTTTTTAATTAGAAGAAAATTACAACTGCAGTTTTAACAGTTTAGAAGTGTTTGTTTAGGACGTAAAGATGTTCCTTGCAGATTTACAGAAGTTGCAGAGTTTGTTTGACCTGCTGTCTGTGTTGTTGGATTAAAACTGAACATCATGAAACATCACAACCTTTTTGGTCATTTTACTTGGGAGATTTTTGTGACTGACTGCTAAAATCCCACACTCGGTATCACACTATCAGTTGTAGTAGAAGTTGACGTTTGCTAGCAGTAGGCTAACTAAACCGTTTTGGAGAGTCACGAGTGAGGAAGCAGCACTCACAGGCTCCTCGGATGGTCTCGTTTCCCGAGTTGGGAAGTTGTTCTTCCGACTTTGGTGTGTTCATGAGCCTTAAGTCGAAATGTAGAAACTACATGGACCCTACAAAGATAATGTGTTGTATTTTATTGCTTAAACAACACAGTAGCTGTTTTTGAGGTGTTTCGACTTCAGAGGGCTCACGAGAATTTTCCCAGTCGGGATTTGTTTTCTTTCTTCCGAATATCTAAACATCACATAAATGTAGCGAAAATGATCTATCTCTCAATTTTAATGAACGTGAAACATAATACGTGTACAAACGGACAGACCTAGGTGAAAATGTAACCTCTCCTAAACATTAGCAGATGTATTTTCTTGTTTAAAAAGCAGGCAGCTCCTGCCCCCTCTCCCCGGTACCGTGTACCAGCGCACAATCTTTTGGTGGTACAGAGTACTGGATAAAACCGACCTACTTTCTCCCCTGGGTTAAGTTTAATAGGAAAAATGATATAACAAACACCTGAAATGTTCCGTAAAGATATGTTTCAAGATTATGGTAAAGCAGTGTATATGCTTTAACACATCTGACCTCATCAAAAGGCACTATCCATCTTGTTCCCACAAACCGGCTATCGCTAACCATTTCTTTCTAATACTATGTGACCCAGGTTTGACACAGGTTGTTTTTTAGTTTCAAGATTTCTGTTCCAGGCACATCAGTTTAGGTCATCTTGAAGAAGTAAGTGTTGAGGAATGTGTTTGAAATACCAGCGCATACTATGATTATATCCAGATTAGGTTGCAATGAGGTCTTCGTGTATTAACACTCACCAGAGTTTTGGCACATGCAGCAGGTTTCGTGTGCCTTTTATCTCTTTTTACACTGAGCTGAGAAATTGTACTTCAAAATAATACTCTTTTGTCTCTATCATTCTCACTTTAATCGACACGTTATCTTTCTAACATAGACGTATTTATCTTGTCTTATGTGTATTTTGTTACTTATTCCTCCAAATTAATAAATGCAAGCCAACAACCAAATATTTATGAGACTGTCAATTTTAGCTTTGAGCCTGGTAGAGTCCTCCTGAAACACAATCAGTTCAGGTTTTACATGACCAGTAGGAAGCCATGAAAGGCTGATGGGAAGATCGCTCTGTGGCATGAGAGTAGGGGAGAAGCCTCAGATCGCTGCCCAAGTGTAATTAAATATTTCCTAGTATCCATGGGCTGGGGCTCTAGAGGAATGTCTACTATGTGGGCTGGGCCTAGCCTCAATAGCTGGGTTATTAAGTGGTCCATGGAGCCACTGGGTGATGGACGAGCTCAGGGGGTCACAATGTGGAATAAAGGCCTCACAAGAGACCCTGTGTTTCTCCCCTGGATGTGTACAGGAGCAGAAAGCAAGATGAGAACGAGAAACACAATGAGCTGCCTCTGTGGAAAGTGTGATTGGGTTCTTTACCTCTGTATTTTTCCTTGGTTTCTCGTCAAGAGGATTCTAAAACGTATTGCTTGTCCGTCACTGTGACTAAATGTAATCTACACCCGATGCCGTGTAGAAGTGAAACCATTTATCACTTGCTATAAGACAAACAATTATATCTTGCATTTGTTTTAGTCCTTTCTTTTTGCTAAGTGAAATGGTTTAACAACTCAGCATTCTTTCCCCCTGCTTTTCCAACGGCTTCCATTCCTCTTATCTTATCTCTCACATGACCCTCATTTTCAGAATTTCTTTTTAACCTTCCTTGCCTTTCTTCATCTGCAGCTCTGATTTTACTCTGCGATAACTTCATGTTACTTAATTTATCAATTCCTCAAGCTGCAGTCCGCACGTCAGACAACATGTCACAGTGATCAGTAGCATGTTTGCACTGTATCATAAAGCTGTCAACGGGGCATCACATCACATCACCCCAACCCAAAGGGTTGCTGTCTTACCATGTTACAGTACAGCTGATGTGATTCAAGTTTAATCAAGTTTAATTTAACTGTGATCTCAACAGAAAAGAGAAACTAGAGAGCCGAGATCATATTTCAATGTAGTTGTTTAGATTACAATATCTGTCATTGCCACCTTTGTTGTGGCAGTGCGGTAATGTCGTGAAACTATTTGTTTCAACATGAAATGAGTGATTCTTTTTCGCGGTTTGCTCAATCAAATGACACATGATTAGGAAAAACACTAAAAGAATGATATTATTCAATTTGGAGTCACCCTTGTAGTGTAGCAGATAAGTAACTGACTAAATATTAAATTACACATCTCATATTATTGCTGACATACTGTACATATACACTCCATACCTGTTTATCAATAAAATGTGGAGTAGATATAAAAAAATAAACGCGCTGATCATTCCAGTTCAGCCACATTCTTTAATAAATAGATTCTTAAATAAATAATTAATTTCTAAGTTGCTTTGATTTGAACTGAACTCAAAAAAAGCTTTGGTGCCTCAAATGAGAGTTTTCATTTTGGATGGCTGACGCACATGATTTGTCAAGCCTCCAGAATCCTTTTAACGTGTTGTCCTTGGGTGAGTGTTATAATTGGATGGATAACAGCTGTGACTGGAGGCAAAAGGCAGCTATGTTTTAAAAAGCTCATTTGGGTTTTGAATTCTTACTGTTGAAGAGAACTCAGATGAAAGGAAGGACTTTCAAAGGGTCCTCAGTTATATTCTGAACATATGGTTTGAAAAATGATAGAAACATGAGGTCATATGAATGCCATGCAAGTCATTATTGGGTTAATCAAAATGCAAACATACAAATTCTGTTTTATTTCATGTGAAAATGACTTTTCTTTTTCGACAACAACTCCCAGCCGCCTCCTGGTGTTTTTAGTCATTTTAACAGCCATTAGCAGTACCCCATGATATTCCCACTGTGAAGGTTTACAACTGTTAGCAGTGGTGCATGATTGTTGTTTTTAGGGGTTGTTAGTCACTGAATAAAAAAAAAAAAAACTGTGGCTTCCAAAGTTGAAAATACACTACAAGGTGGCATAACACAAAAAAGTAAGAACATTTCCTTGTAACATCTCGCTCAGTTGTCAGCCAGCTGTGACAGACAGCTTAGTTTGCCAGATATTCAAAATAATTTATTTTGCTATTAATAATTTTTTGAAACTTGACATTTAAAGGATCACTGCAATTTTGATCGTGATTACAATTGGATGATTATTGTCTGCTGCTCACTGACTGAAAATCCTTTTTATTGGAATAATGATTTTTATTTTAACTTGATGAAAATCAAACTAAAAGTTGACATAACATACAACATATACACTAAGTTTTATACTAAGTCAGATCTTCAAAAAAAAAAAAAACTGCAGTGCTCCATTATTAATGATGTTATGTTAAGCAAGTAGTGTCTGTATCTACTGTAGGAGTACAAAGCAGGTCTCTATTCTACAGCTATTATTCACCGTGCTATATGCACTCCTTTTCACTATTGGTGCCTTGCCACTGCATGGGCACCATCCTATCTGAGGCAAACTTGTACACAGCAGTCACTGTGTTTTTGAACGAATGAATAGACTGTAGAGGCCTTTGTGCCGGGGTGTTGTTGCAAGTCTAGCCTGTGCTGTGGTTCATTCCAGTGACAGCTTCTTTCTGGAGATAACGGTGTGTTCCAGCTCAAGCAGAGTGGGGGCAGCTTTAAAATAGATCTTTAATCATAGACCCAGACGGTGGAAAGTGTTAGACGGACACAGTGTACGGCAACTCGCAACAAAATTCAACCTGTAAGGCAAACTGTTTGAATACTTGCCTTGCACCATAGTGTCCTTGCTGCTAAGACACTAAACCATTCTCCAATCCATGAAGCAGGATATCATTTCAGGTTGTTGTAGTTTGTTTTTCTCAGAGGTGAAAAGTAGGCAGTATGTCATGTAGTTTAAAGAGGTCAACACTCTAGCACCACTTGTAGTTCAAACCCCTACCCTACTTCCACATCAATGTAGTTTCACTCATTTAATACTACCTCTTTAGTTTAATGATGAAAGTATTCTGCATAGTCTTTTCCTGAATCATGAACTCATCTAATATTTCCTAAACCTTTTAGAATCCTCATGTGCTGCATGAGGCTGATGATTCATGTGGATTTAGCTGTTTAGTGTGTACATAAACACATGATCTATCCCTTTAAGTCATTTCTGGCTCTCGTCCAAGCCCAACAAACCGCACTACTTTGCCCATTAGCATGTCCTACTGTCTTATTGATATCCAAATCACTTTGAATTTCTTCTAATTGGGATCCAGCCTCGAGTCAAAATTGCATGTGAACCGTCCTTACTCGCTGTCCCTGTATGAACCTGGCCAGGTGCCAGCCTCATCTCAGGTCAGCCTCATCTCAGGTGTCTTTTGTGCCATGCAAATGAGATTGCCATGGCAACCTCACTGTCAGAGCACTGCACAGCCAATTGAGTGCTAACTGAGGATGGGTCTGATTTGTCAAGAGATCCTTAGCCCACCTGCTTGAGATAGATGCTGTGAAATGCTTCTTTAAAGTAGGACAGATGGGAGAGTCAAATGATTAAAAACATGCCTTCATCTTTCAAGCTCGATTAACAGGGTATCTTCAAACTGTTATCAGAAATTGTAATACAAACATACAAATCCGTTTAGCAACACAATCACAGATACAGATGAGGATCTGTCACTTAGATGCGGATACAAAGTTCAGTAAAGTTTACATCATTTCTTTTTGCAAATAGTTGTCACTTATGAATAATAATTTTTTTTGTTTTAAGAAGCAGCAAAAGTGGCTTTATTTTTGACATGACGCTGCAGTACTGACGATATTGATCTACTGAATGCAATTCTATGATTTCCCAAATGTCAGCTAATGTTGGCTTGATGTATAAGTTGTGCAGTGTGTGTGTGTGTGCACTGCTCCACACTTTTATCTTGTGCATGAGTTACTTTTTTTCTTGCTGGGTGAGTCTTGGAATAACATATCCTTCCAAGGGCAACACAGTGCCTCCCTGAACAGTTACACATTATCTTCCTTATCTGATGTGATCTTTTGTTATTCCGTGGTTTTGGATTTTCATGTCTGTTCTCAGATGGCACGAAATGCTGATGTTTATCATATTTCTGGCTTGTGTATGGAGATTTTTGATAAGCGTCAGTGTTGACACGGGAATTAAGTTGTATTATATCAGTGAAAGAAAGTTATTAATGTTATGCACATGAGGGTGGTCCTTCTTCATATTCCGTTTGCTCTCATGGTGTCGTTGGCAAGCTCCAATGTTTCTGCATTAATCCCATATATTTTTCGTACTCACTATGGCATTGGTTGTACTGGATTATATTTGTTTCCATAGTACTGTACTATATTAAACATTTCCATTAATGCTGTATGCATTCATAATCGACAACCTGCACACTTCTCACATGATCCTATATGTCATTACTGCTTTTGCTAGAATTCCTCCTGGTGCTCACATTTCTCTATTAACCACAAACTATGATAATATTTCCTTTCGGGAAAGCTGATCCTGAGAGGATTTCCTCTGTGATATCTGCAGTCTGTGACTAGTACAGTACGAGTTTTCTTTCAGGACGCTTAGCCAAGCACAACAAGGGGCTGATCGACAGGAGGAAGTGAGAGCATGTCACCATCAGAGCACGAGGAGGGAGCAGGACAGGAACCCCTTCCTTAGCCTTTCTCTGACGGCCCACATGGAAACAATGGCTTTGGCAGCCTCTCAATGGCTGTGGGCTTTACTTGCTTTTAGATAATGTGGTGTATTTTTCTCAATCTCATACAGTTTATTATGCTTTCACATTGTGTTCAGGGTGTGTTTGTGATATTATGTTTGCTTTGTAAAAGTGAAACAAGTCACGGGAGCGTTTGTCATTACTCAAGCTCAGTGAACTTTGGCCTGTGAATCTCAGTCTCAACTCATCAGCATAATGACCATTCATATTCAAATTGCATATGGAGGAGTGGTGGTCGGGGTGTTGTCTGATTTAAAAGTAGTCCAGCTTAAAAACCTTTGCAAAATACAATATCAAAAAGAAGCTTACTGCGACACAGAAGGGAGTACGAAAATAGTTTCATGTCATTAGACAAGCAGACATTATACCATCAATGATTTTCTCACCAGTGGTTGTATCACGTCATTATTTTTCTTGAGATCTCTAAATACATTTTTTCTCCACACTCGTATCACTTGCTGGTTGAATTCATCATGAGAGAAACTTGAGGTTTCATTTTAGTAGAAGGGCTTGAGCATACATTTTCTCAGTCTTCTCCTTGATTGCTGTTCCAATAAAGCCGTCTCCTTTAACTTTCAGTTTATTATGCAGGGGAGCAACTCAGACAAGGTGGGAGTCAACAACTGAATATGAAATGGATTTGAGAGGCACAAAGGTGTTTGGCAGTTTGATTAAAACCTCTATGTTGATGTGTTGACGATTTGGCTCCGTGGCCTTGAGACAGCAGGTCTCTTGCACATATTCACTGATGCATTTCAGCATTCAGGTCTCCGTGTAATTTCAGATTTTAATTGAGAGGGAAAAAAATACGCCAAATGGCACTACCAGATTGCAACTGAACAAGTGGTACATTTTCCTCGCCATGTGAGTAACAGATAATTAAGTATGCGTTTCTCGTGCTTAATGCCATTTCTCCAGTGGCATTAGCTGTTATTCCGATCCTGGAGTCACTGTGATTGTTTTACAAAGCAGGCTCTCCACAAAGCTTGTGATATGACGGTGAATATGTCAAAGCCTCTCAGGCTCGGGGGTCACACTCATTCATAATCATCATCTTTTTCATCTATTATGTTTTACGGTATGCTGTATAGGCGCAACCATTTACAACCGTTGAGCCTTGACATGAGTGGCTACAATAAAACTATTGTTGTATGTTCAGTAGCTGAGTCGTGATGTGTCATTCCTCTACGGTGAGAGATTGTTCTGCTTTGAGTCACAGTACATTTTGCTGTTGGCAGACATAATCGGTGCTTGTGCACAGCTTGGCAAATTCTGCTTGACTGGAAGGAAGAGCACACTCTCTGGTTACTTGTGATGGGCTTTTATAGTATTTTGTGACATTTTATAAAGAAAGCAGTTTCAACTCATCTAAAAAATATTATATTTTCATCAGGAATTAAAATCGTCACATTCATTCCTGATGAAAATAATCATTAGTTCCAGCTCCATAGTGTTGCACATTTCTGGTAGAATAAGAGACGAGAGAAAGATGTTTTCTTGTTGAATTCATACTGCACTCGTCCTTTATCTCCCAGCTACCAGTCCAGCACTTAAGTGACCGCCATAAAACCCCATTTCAACTTTTATCAGTTTGGGGCAAGTAGTGTTTTTGTGCTATATCATCTATCACAAATGTAGCTCAGAGACAAATTATTCTAGCTGATAATTGGTTGACCTTAATTTCAAGACTCTTACTCTTCAACACACCAGTTCATTATATGCATCTGTCATACCCTTCATGACATTTTCTGTTTTTTAGAGCTTCTATTAGCCCTCTGTGTGACCCAAGACCTGATCACTCACATCATCTGTTTGTCATGGTTCTGGCGGTCTGTTTGAGAAAAAATATATTCTCAAGAAAAGATTTTTTGTTAAATGGATGCAAGCCTGTATTGTATCTGTCTGCCTGTGTCTGTCTGTTCCACCCTGCAACCTCAGGCCAGCTCCTCAAGTATTAACAGCAGCTGTCTAAATGGATACATAAAACA
Organism: Ophiodon elongatus; assembly: GCA_016806645.1. NCBI lineage: Eukaryota > Metazoa > Chordata > Actinopteri > Perciformes > Hexagrammidae > Ophiodon > Ophiodon elongatus. The sequence continues at coordinate 799,563 of JACSYO010002166.1, forward strand.
CATCAAAACATCCCTCCTCTCAGGGGAATTGTCTTACTGAATGTATCACCTGATGTAACATTCAGCCCTACCTATATTTTCAAAATCGTTTACAGAGAAATGAGGTGTGGTAGATCTTTCACAAAATAAACCTGAACAAAAGGCAAAGTGTAACATGGCAACCAGCAGGGATGCTTGTGTTTTTTTTTTTTTGGTGAGAAGAGAGGCAGAGTGAAGAGTGACGGCAGTGAAAATGACCCGAACTCTTTACTGTTTCGGAGATGTCACTGGGAAATGTGGGAAAGCGGAAGCAGAGGTTCGCTGTCGGGGTTAAGAATGCAACCCAGGAGCATGTAAAAAGCTGTTTCAGTATCGAGCCACACACACATCCAGCAGTTCTGACACACGAGAGAACTATGAGCTTTGATCTGTGAACATGGTTATCTCTGTATGTTAATAGTCAAACATAGATATCAGTGGGAATAAAACTGAAAGTACTGCAATGCTGAGATGAATGGGGCTAAGGACACAATTATGTCATTGGACAGGAGGTGAAAAGTCAGAGGCCTCTCTGTTAGTTATTCAAAATTGTTTAGCATGTTACTAATCCTGAAGGAAAAATTCATTAGGTCATATACCAACAAACACAGAAAATTCCTCCAAGATTTTTTAAGCAACAGACTTTTTTTCTGGATTACAAAAATATTATGAACCCTTATTTTTGTACAACTAAGCATGATTGTTATTGCGCCAACTGATGAAACTCCACAATACCTAATAACTGTAACGAATGCACAATGTAACGCCACTGTTGGTTTGTGTTTTCATAAAGTCCATTTTTCTCTTGTGACTTGTTTATACCGCCTTGCTTGAACACGGTGCAATTTGTTACCCACTTAGTCAGCAGAGCAGTAGAAGAAATCACCTTTCTTCAAGAGACATGAGCCACTGTGTCCAGCACAGTGTAAAAATAATCAGCAAGTTTTGCTTTGGCAGGAACAATGTAAAGTCTGTATGCTCTTTAAACCAGTATGTGTGAAACATTTTTATTTATGTAACTGGAATAGACGATACAGCTATTGCGTAATGTATTTTAGATATGATTATTGCACACAATTTGGCAGGATGAATATAAAAGCCAGATCCATGTTTACAGGGTTTGTCTGTTCATGGTTAGGCTGTGTCTTCTCATAGGAAATGTTATTATGGTCTCTGTTGCTATTGGCTCTAAAAGTGAACTGTCCATTGTTAAAGGATGCCTTTGTTTCTGCCGCCCACAGAAGGACCTTGCCTTTTTGCTTGACTCGATTATGCCTCATCTTGTGACCTGAACTGTCTGTTCACCCTAATCAAAACTTTTCTAACTACATAATAAACATTGAAGCTACAAGTTACACAGAAAACCTCATATTCTGCGATTTGATGTTGCTGTTAAATCTTATCTGGTGTGTTTTATTGTTTTTGTTCCCACAGTGACGAATAAGAAACCCTCCCATGTATCCATCACGAAGGTGAAGCAGTTCCAAGGATCCTCTGCCTTCGTAAAGAGGTCACAGTGGACAATCGACCAGCTACGACAGGTCAATGGCATTGACCCGAACAAAGTATGTAATTCCCCATCCCTTTCAACCATTGCTTTTTATCCAACTATTTATTAGTCAGGGGATTTTTCGGCATTAACATGAGTATTGCTGATACAAAATAACTAGTTTTGTACGCCTTTCACTATTTCTTTCCTTGATAGTTTAGATGTTTCTTTTCCCTGACCTCACACACTCAACTTCCCACTCATGTCTCTCTCTCTCACTGATATTCCTTTCAAGGACTGTCCAGAGTTTGACCTAATGTTCGAGAATGCTTTTGACCAGTGGGTTGCTGGTTCAGCAGGAGAGAAGTGCATCTTCATCCAGATTCTTCACCACACCTGCCAGCGCTACATCGCAGCAAGGAAACCGGAGTTTGTCAACTGTCAGTCCAAACTGCTGGGGGGTAAGATCGTTAAATTAACACAGCTAACTGCCCTGGTTAATATTACTCTTCAGAACACAGTGGCTCAGACTTGCTGCTCTCATACTGTGCTGTAAGCCAGTTTGAATCTGATTATGTATAATGACAACCAGCACCTGGTGTGTATGAAAATGCATGCTTATTCCTCGTACACAGCATCTGTTGGGTGCTCTGCTGAAGTGAGGTCAATGAGGATGGTCAACAAAATGCATCAGCTGTGACTCAAAGCATCTGACACAGATCAACTGGTTTATAGCACATAGAAATACTCAATACAACACTAAGTAATAATTCCCCCTAATTTATGTGATGTTGACACATTTCATTGTGTGCTTTAAGTGTGATACTCATTATTTTCAATTGGTTTCCACCTTTCAAAATAACATTAAACATCAAAGAGCTGTAACAGTTAAATAAAAGCTAACTTCCCTCTATTGAAAGGAATATTCAATTTATGCCCAACTAATATGTGAAGACAGGCTAATCAAACAAGTCAAAGTACAACCAATGCCAAAATGTTTAAGATATGTAAAAATGTAAATTTTAAATCACAAAATTTCCTGGCTGCAAATTGTGTGTTTGTTACACAGGAGGTTAAGTTTTGTGGTGTTGGTTGATGGTTTCCGCTACAGCGAAACCCAAGAGGGAATGCAGCATCCGGAGCAGTTTAATCCGATATCGATCTGTTTACTTCCAACCCTCTTCTTTAAACACCATTCAACCTGTTGTATTATTCATGCAATTATTTATGGAAACACATTACAAACCTGCTTCCTGTTGGGTGGCCATCTGCCCCAAATATGCAAGAATCAATTACCGGATGCATATTGTTTAAGAGAAAATGGTCTATTTGTAATTCGTAAGGTGCTTTTTGAGAGCTTTTATTCATGATGAAAAAAAAGTACAGTTCAGTCCATTGGAGAGAGGTGAAGCTGTTCATATTTGTATAAAGACACTATAGTTACTGTCAAATTTCCTTTTGTTCCTTTTTTTTTCTTACTCTATGTATGGGAACGCACCCTCTACTCATTGATGATAAAGCTGCAGTTCTCTGTAACATTGTTATGTTGCCTTGACCTCCCTCCTACTCTGAAAACTGTCTGTATTTAACTTGCTTAAACTGACCAGATGGTGCATATTTTAGTCTTTGTATGTGTAGGTGGAAAGGTAGTGCAGTCCCTGAGAGCACTGAACACAAGGGTCTTTAGAGTAGGATGGATTATGAAGTGCAAAAGACCAAACGCCTCCAGTAGATCTGAATATTACACTTGGAGGCCCTGTAGGATTTTTCTCGTCGATGATTATATGACACAGCAGTGTCTGATAAAATGCTTATATTATGAACGAATTTGCCAACAAAAACTCTGTCTTATTTAAAATACACTTTTTTTAAAGAGACAACCCCGTTGTTTTGTGGTAAACGACTTTTGATCGAGCTCTTGGCACCATGCTCTAAGCCCATCTAGCCAATGGTCTCCTGGCTCTCAGTGAGTAGAGAATGTTGTGTGTTATAAACTTAAAAGTTAACAGCTCACCACGCACATTGTGACAGAAGAAACCGAAAGGACGTCAACCTGCTGCCAACTCTGTCCACTCCAGTTTAAGTCTCACACCAGTGCAAAACAAAAATCATGACGCTGCTCAGGTGTGGGACCATAACTGTGGAAGACGCCATCTGCAGAATCCTGTGGGATGGCAACATCCAGAAAAGGTAGATTGCATAAAACCAGAATTATGTACATTAACTATTGACACCATTGTTAAGTGCCCTAGATGGACAAGTTTGTTTTGCCACTCAAGATAGGGAGCATAAAATGAATGAAGGTGATATTGGTTGTCAGTTTCCCCATGTGTGATCTAGGGATGTCATGACAATGCCATAAGTAGTTTGTAGATGCCACCAGCTTTGATCTTTACATGAGCCTAATCGCGAACTGTTTTCCCATGCTGATGTATTTTTGTAGGCCAACCCCAGAAGTTAACATCGCATAAATAGTCAAAGATTTTGTGACATCTTTGACTATTTATTTTTCTTTCTGTATACTATAAAGAGTCTTCTTGGTTTAATTCTGCAGAGTTTTAGACTTCAGTCAGAACCACTGTTATCAGTGTCGACTTGGACTGCGCCCACACTGTTATACCCTGTCATTCCAACCTGAGCATTTCTATCTCACTAGCACGTATTCATTACTGGATTCGAAACAAATTGTTAAATCTGTAAACTCAGTGGATGCTTTTAAACCTCAGCGTTAGGCAAACATGTCTCCCAGTCGTTTACGCTAAATGCTCTTTGGGAATTTTCATTCCTAGGAAGGTTTACAATCAACTGATGGATGACTAATCAAACAGTTACCAGTTTCACAGTTTTTTTTTTTGCATGACATTTACAACTGAACTTTACAATTAACTCATGATTTAATAATCCAAAAACGGTAACCCCTCTTGACTAATTTCCAAACCTGTTTTCAACATCAAAGCTGACTACGATGACTATATATGATGTTTGATATTTTCTCATCACAGAAGACCAAGCTGTAGATTCAGTCATTTTCCGTTGCAAGGTCTATTTGAACAGAATGTGGAAAGAATTTGTTTCACACCACGGTCATCTACTAAGACGAGGTAAGCCAATACAGTAAAGTTTGGAAAACTACTTGAACTACATTTTTATAACCCTTTCGAAAAAGTGTTGAGTTCCTCCAGAAATCAAGGAAATTAAAATGTCTCTTTTTCAAACAAGTGTATTGCTGACTAACAAGTGATGAGTCCCAATAGAAGGACACAATTATCAAGTTTGATAAGAGGCCAAATTATCTTGCAGTGAGCAAATTCTAATTCATATAATTGGTATATCTAAAGCAGTACTAGACAGTAGATGCACTTAACTGTTCTGACTGCACTAAATTAGGTCATTACACAAAGCTGGATTTAAAAATAGTTTTAAACGAAGCCATCCCCTGCTGTCTGAACTGAGGTCTCTGCGCTTGGCTTTCAGGGACTGGTGTCATGTTTAAGGATATACTGTAGTTAATATTTACACACACACACAGAACTTGCCACTGTATGCTCCTAGTGAGCACAAGGTCAACATTTCCCTGGTTTGTGTTTTCACTGTGGGGGTTGACTACATTCTGAAAGGGATTTTAAGTTTACATCCAAAGGTTATGTGACTTATGTTCACTGTCCTTGGCGCTCACTGTCAGACTGTGAGCGCAGAGTCACTGAGTAATGCTTTGCAGAGGTAAATCACATTTTGACTTACGAGGGAAGTACAATGACAGAGTGCTTCTTCCCTAATGGTTTCCTCAGTATTCTGTACTTCTGTATATCATTTCACACATTAACATTTAGGCTTAGACAAGATTATGATGGAAATGATGGCCGTTTAATGCATTGTGTGCTGCTGACATTTATCTGCTGATTAAAGCCACTGAGAATGGGCTGTTCATGAATACCTATTAGCTATTTTTCTGTCAGTGTCGGCGCGGCTCCCTGGTACAGTCAGTACAGAATTGTCCTTGTCTGTCCCCATTGGTGTCCTTACTTAGGGCCTTGTTTTCTAACCAGCATGACAGTGACTAAACTGAAGGCCGACTGAGCGAGCAAGGTTAAGCCTTTCCCCTCATGAAAAAATGTCAGGGCTGAATGATGCCTTGTTTTTTTTTTTACGAGTGGTTAACCAAAGGTTTTAAGGAGTCATTCAGGCTATGCATCTGCCTCGTCACAAAGTAAAAAAGTCTCTTTAGAACACATAAATATGTACATTAAAAGTAAATCAAATATAGTTTAAGAAGAGCAGAGCAAACACAACATTTATACATATTAATGACTTAATGACTATTTATAATAGGATCAGCACTGGATGACACATTTTATATTAACAATTGAGTGATGATTGAGTGCAATGGATTTTATGTAGGTCAAAGATGATGCCAAGCAAGTCAAAGTCCTGGATGCCGGTGGTGGTGGGGAAATGGGAGCAACAGCATCATGGTGATTTGAAAGAAAATGATATAATGACACATATACTTTGGGTGTATACAGTTTGTATTTCACAGAGCGAGTGGTATCAGAGAAAGATGGAAATGTACAGATTGCTTAACGATTTGGTAACGTAGAGTAAGGGAGAACTGTTTGGGAGTGACCATTGAAAGTGAGAATTAACTGTCTAGTGAATAACTGCAGGAGGCATGTGGAGAAAAGTGATTGGATAAAAGGCTATAGAAACATAATAGGTGTGTGTGTCAGGAGTGCCGGAGGAAAGTATCTCTCCTGGTTAAACCTCTGCTACAGTTTCATTGTGCTGCTGTAGATAATGTCAAAATTTGCATTAATGAAACAGAAGCTGTTTTTTTTTTCTTGCAGCAGGAGCTGCATAGCTGTGTCTTGAGGCCCTTCAATGTACTCTGTAGCAAACTGACTCTTGCCCAATAGCATGTATCCTCACAACAATATATGATTTAAAGATCAATTAAATGACGTTATTTTGTCAGTTAAACTAAAATTTTAAATACAGTCGTGGTTCGGGTGGAATTTATAAAAGAATTGCAATTATAATATGGAACTGTATAGTATTCTTCCACTCTTAACTTTTAATGCTGCCCTTCCTCTACTTTGTGATGGCTTCTTGAAGCAGCAAAAGGGGATTTTGTTGCTTTAGTTTGAAAATTTTATGATTATTATTGATATGATATAATCAATATTTAACGCATTGAAACAGACACATTTGACATGATCGTGTATTTATTGATTTTAAATCGACCATAAATTGATATATTTTTCTCTTTCGTTAAATTAGTTGCTGTATAGATCAGTCTAGATTTCATAAACCTAAAACCCTTCATAAACACTTTTGTGCGTTTTTTGATGTGATGTTGTACTTGTACAGTAAAATGTAATTATGTTATGTCCTCTCTATGACCTGGAAGTACATAAATCTACAAGCAGATACTTTGAAGTTAAGGTCCAGGTTGAAAATAACTAATTACTGAGTACTTCCGAGTGGAGAGGCTCTCGATAGGTAGGTGCAGCTATGAGAAGAGTTGGAATCACTCACAGAAATTCTTAACAGAATGCTTCATAAGTTCCTTTGGATGAACAGCAAATCCCTCTAGTAATATCAGGGTAATAAGGATAATTATTGATAGAACTTCATGAAGTGCAGATAAGTGTGTGCTCGCTAAGAGACTCTCCCTTCAAACACCCCCACATTATACCCCACAGCATTACCCTAGAACAGTGATAATAGGATCATGTACACTGCCAGAGTGAACGTATTAAAATCACTGAAACATGTTCTGTATTGTTTGAAGGGATCTTTTTGTGTAGGTGTTTTTGTTATTGAAGTTAACCATCGAATCTAATCGCTCCCATTTACTTTGCGAGTAAATGTGACTTGGCTGTCAGCGTCTCGTCCCGTGTAGCTGACATGTTCCTGTTGATAACCATCAGCTTATTTTCATCAGCGCCACAGCAGCGCAGCCTACGATCTATTGCCCACAGCAGAACTGGAGAAGGAGGGGTTGACTTTGAATGAGCTCTCCCCTTCATGTTATGTTTGTGTTTGCTCATAGTTTATATTTTCTGGAATATTTTGTTTTTGTTCAGTCTCCATTGTTATAGAAACCCTGGCTTGATATGATATTATGGGATATATACAACAAAATTCCTCCTGCATTGTTGAGAGAGGCGTGCCATAGGACCGGCCTCGTGCTATAGCTCATTCTTAATCAACAATGCAAGTTGACAAAAACTATCACAAAAAAGCCCCTCTTCTAGATGTAGATCAGTGTCGTAACAGAATATTATTATTTTTTAATTCCTGCGTCATTCAAATGACTGTAATATTATCAGTAAACCTCCAAAGTAACAGGAGTGGCTGTTAACACTGATAACGCTGATCAGCTCCCACTTTAAGTTAAGAGTCACTAAGGCTCGGAGCGATGGCACCACATCACATAATTTACTCCTACATATCTTTCATTCAGCTCCTTATGCTGCAGCCCTTTCATAAGCTTTCCAGAACATCTTCAGCCTGCCTTTTACTGTAATTACGTTCTCCACTGGGGGAGCCCACGCTGCAGCCCGCCACTGATCTCTGGTGAGAAGAAAGCCACCAGAGAAAGGAAAATAAGAGTGCAGACAAATGAAGGGAGATGTTCTCGGAGTGTATGGTAGGGCAGGGTTGTGAGAGTGGGGGTTATATTGAGGATGATGGCAGTATCACTCCCTGGGCTCTTCCCGGGGGGGAGGTGATTAAAAGGAATCTGTCTGAAGGTGAAAAGGTCTTATTTTTTGTATAGTGACAACCTAAAGCTTCTCAGTGAAAGGGTTCTTTTTTTTCCAAATGGAAGCAGAGCAGGGATGTGTTTTAGCCACTTTTTCAATGTATGATAATTACACATGAACTTTGCTTTGTTAATGGCTGTAGAGTTCCCATACAGTTGAATATTACATTCACGTTGTAGTTGTGGACTATGGAGTTATTGTATGCCGTATACTCCTACCAAATGAACAAGGAATCCTGACAGGTGTGAAGCTTATTTCATCATCTGTCAAGATGGGTTCATCATGTGCAATGTGACCGTGTGTATGTGCATGTGTTTCCATTCCCTTTTGTGTGCGTAGCTGTGGGGATGAACATCTATACATCCATCTGTGTGTCTGCGGCACAGGTTTGTCTCTACGTGAACTGCTTTGACTTTATCAAGTTAACTTCTTTTGAAGGAACACCAGCTGCTTTTGAGCTGTCATATAACCCACTGCAGTAGAGCTCGCTGTCCCAATTATCTGTCACTCAGCCTACCTGCTTTGATGCCACAGGACATACGCTCACTATATTGCAATTTCCTGTGGGAGTAGATCGAATCTGGCCTGTCAAGTCTTCATACAGTCAGTACCATCAAGCTTTGATCGGTCTGTTTCTTCTCCTCGAACTAATTTACTGTATTTCCAAGGATATAGACCCTGAAATAAATCGAATCTAGCTTATCTTTGTTGTGTTTTTATTTATTTTTCACTTCACTTTTTAAAATTAGGTTAGTTAACAGTGTAGTTGGGGATTTGACCATCCTGAAGTGACTAGGGTGGTCTTCATCAAATCAATACCCTAAAGATATATATTACAAAAGGCAGAATATTGTGCCCCTATCCATTTTTGGGGTCTTTTTAAACACTGGGAACCCTGTGGTGCCGCTCTGGTGGTGTAATAAAAATGACATGTCAGGACCTTTCCACCGCAGATTGAAATTCTCTGTATTGCCGACAAAGAGAAAGCAGCAGGAAGATTGCTGTTCTGAGGCTCGTTGCTAGCATAGCGCATAACGGGAGTCCCGACGTGTGGTAGATTAATGGCTCGTCAGAGGAAACATCCGCAGGGCTGCCACACTTATCGGAAGATGTGTACTCTGTCTTGTATCCACTACTGGATCTCCAGGGCTGCCCATGCAGCCAAGCACACAGCATCTCGTTATTACACTGAGGAGAGGAGAGGAGAGGAGAGGAGAGGAGAGGAGAGGAGAGGAGAGGAGAGGAGAGGAGAGGAGAGGAGAGGAGAGGAGAGGAGAGACATGCTTTCTTAAATTTGGTGTTGCTGTTGCTTGTTTAAAAGGTTAATTCCACTTGATCTTTCCTTGAAGTAGATCAACTTTGAAGGGAACTCATTAGCCACCTTTCCATGTTGCACCTGATGGAAGCCATTCATTTCTTCATGTTTTTTTTCCTCCAGAATTTCATGGCCACTGATTTAAATACATGTTTCTAATGTCACAGGTACATTTGTTACAACTGGTCTCTTAAATTCAGTTGTTCAACAAAGGAATCACAATTATTTCCCCATTTGTCTTTTCTTTCCTCTTTCGTGTCCCACTTTTCTTTTCTTCTTCACTTGTCTTGGCTCTGTCTTGCCTCTTCATCCCCAACCCTTATCTGCAGGTAACAGTATACTACACTCGGCTGCAGACAGTGTGACGAGTGCTGTACAAAAGGCCAGCCAGGCTCTGAATGAGCGCGGCGAGCGTTTAGGTCGGGCGGAGGAGAGGACTGCAGACATGATGAACAGTGCTGAACAGTTCTCCGTCACTGCGCAGAAGGTGAGGCAATATGTTGGCAAGATACATTATATTTGCATAACCTCGGAATGGGCTTACTGAATTTTTTTGGAATGTTGTGGAATATCTCGTCATACTTTTGAAGTCATTGTTAGCTTAGCCAAAATATCAAACATTTTAATATAAAATTTTGTTGCTTCATTATGACTGCCGCCTCTCAGCAGTGGTGCTCTCTGCTCTGTGAAGATAATATTCTTTTTTTTCTTCCCTCATTTACTCTAACTTCAGTAGTGTGTCTCCTCACCCTACATCGATCCTTCCATATCGTCTTGTTTGTCAGCAAAACTAATTGCATGCTCTTTAATGAGGCTATTAGCGTAATACAATTTTTTTCTTTTTTTTTTTTTTACTGCAAAACAAAAGAAAAAAGTATATTGCTTTGTAATGAGCGCACCTTATTATGATCATATCAGTCTCTCTAATAGCACACAGTATATGACTTTAATAGCACGTAGTATATGACTTGGGTTTGCAGCTTTGCTTCTCGTATAAGATTAGGCAGCTCCGCTGCTCTGTCTTGTTGATGGTGGATAGCTTACACTGAGACATGTGCCATCTAAAGTGGGATGTCAATAACCTTTAATAGTACAGCTATCCATTGCCTACTGAAATGTTTTGAACGATGCATAATGCCAGGCTAGTGATGGTGGGATAATTGAAAGACATTACAAAAGCCTTGCATGGCCCTCTTACTGTTCAAAGATGAGCTTCCCCGTTGGGATGAATTACAAAGACTGTGATAAGCAAAGTGAAATGCCTCGGCTTTGGTGGTTTCAGGACTGCAGAACCCCTGTGAAGAATCACTCATTTGCTGGCATTTCTCATTTCACTTGCTGTCGTTAGCTTTTATATATTTTTTGTGTTATCATTTCTCTGTTAAAGGCTGTTGGTGGCCTTACAGACTGATAAAGAAGTCATTACTGATGAATTGACACGGCCGTCTTTATTTTATCCAGTACATTTTTGTCTGAGGATTGCTTTAACGATGGTTTGACAGGATCAAGCCATCTGCATGCGTAGTTTCAAATCATAGTGTCTGCAGTACTGTGAAAGGGTCACCTTGGCTTTTTTGTATTCTTTTAGTTCACTTCTGCAATTCCATCTCTGGGCCTCACTTTGTGGCAGCAGACGATTTTACTGCTTTGCTCAATTTTAAACATACCCGTCATTTCTGCGTGCTGCTCTACTGCCCCCACTTGTTTGATCTGTAGAATTCAGTTCTCCTATTCTACAGCAACATACTCCATACTCTGTAGTCTGTGTGTGTGCCTTCCATCCTCACATCTCCATACCCCGTAGCTTTGTATTAGATCGGTGGCCCTGGCCATCTCTCTAACGAGCCTCCAGCTAAGCCCATTAGAACCTATGTTAATGAGAAAATTTGAGTTGCCTTGTCATTGCCTGAATAAAAATAAAAAAAATACCATGACCCCTGGCTGCCTTCCAGCACCTGTATAATAAACCCTCCTGAAAAGTTTTTACTCTTTTAGTGGAACTTTTCTAAAATATCAAATCAAATCTGTGCCCTACCTCATTTTACTCACTGTGATCGCTATTGCATGTATTGTTCCAAATGCAGTACTTGGTGTTTTTAGCTGGGTAGCATTTAGCTGAAGTGGTAATTCAAGATTCTAATTGTATTATCCTGCAACCCCCCCACCCTGATTTTTCTACAGCTTGCCATGAAGCACAAGTGTTAGACCACTACCAAAACCAACTGAGGGTGGGGGGCTCACCAATCGCCAATCGCTGTACAGGAGAAGGATTCCAGATTTTCTTCTTTTTAAAAGATTTAATATGATTACTATTTGTTAACAATGTTAACATTTTAATGTTTTGGATTGTTGATTTCTGGTGCATCTTCCAATGGTGACGCATGGAGCTCGGGGGAGGAAGATAGGTAACCAACGATACTGCAGACAGTCGGCAGAATGTTTCATGCTTCTGTTTTCCAAAAAAAGTCACAGGCCATGACCTGTATTTGATAAACACCTCCCCTTTTCATATGCTCGAACATTTATGTGAGAGTACACATGCTGACGAGTCATTATCAGCAATCACTCCATGACAAGGAACAGCTTGTCTCGTTTGTAATGAATTGTTGACAGTTATTTATGAGCACTGCAGTGATTATGCAGTCTGATTTATGAGTAGCGGACCCTCTCATGGGCTTCACAGGTGTGACTGTGGATTTGGCCTGAATAAATCTCAAAGTGTTTATTTTCAATTTAATGTTTCCTTCGCTCTTCATTCTTGGACATTGCAGTCATTTGGTCTGTTGGTCCATCCATCATTTCAAAAATGTATCCAAACAGTATTAGTCTAAATGTTTTCAATATAATATTTAATAAACTGCTTATGATATAATATACAATATATAACAATCGTGAAATATACTAGTCCTCTGTCAGATTTGTCTACCATTCACAAACAACCAAAACTACATGGAATACAGTTGCCAACATTTTTTTAAGTGTACTTGAAGAACTCTGTTTTGAAAATAAGCTTTTTAAGTATGATAATTTATGTTAAATTCAGTAAACCAGCTTTGCATTGTAAAAAGCAAAACACGTACTTCTTCTAGTATCTTGGTGTCTGTATATCTAATTTTTCCCATGAACATGGGATGTTTTGAAATGACTCTCGGCTGTATTTCAACTTTTAACATTCGGTAGTAATACCTTATGGTTTTCTGTATAATTTGGGTTGGTCATTATAGAGATGTGGAAACTGATAGATAAATGACAAAATGTCTTGAATATTAGCAGCACTGTGTACTAGTTTGTTTTGTCAGTGCTCTCACATTGACTGTAACTTTGGCTTCTTCACTTGCAAGATACCGTCCTCACAATCGAGATGTATTTGATTCTTTTCATGTTTTGAATTTTATAATTCACAATGTTACAGTGCACTGACAACCTAATCTTGCAGAGCGCTGTTGAGTTCATACTGAAACGTTCCAGTTGCCTAACTCTTCATGTGCTTTTGTTCCTCTCTCTAACACTTTGGATGTTTATTGTTTAAATAAAGAAATACGAAACAAATATTTTATATTATTGTCAGTGTCCTTTTTATAACTTGCTTTAACAGTCCCGTCAAACAATGGAATCAGAAGTTGTACATTTATTTTTGGGAGTGTTCTTTATCATTGTTATTGCATTTGTGTCTTTTGCTCTACTCATAAAGAATTAGGTGCCAAAACCTTAAAGTGTTTAAAGGATCGTTATGTTGTTTTCTCTTTCTGATGTGTCCGGTCTCACTTCATGCTCATATCACACTGATCTCGATTCTCTATAATACTAATAAACGGTGACTGTCATTAAGGGTAACATTTTACACACCTTAATATGACTGCTTGTGTCTTATATCTAATTTTAGCTGTTTGATTATTTTAAAACTTTAGATAGTTAAATATTATCTGCATGGATACCTTTGCTGTCTTGTTTCACCAGGTTTAAATTCAACTGCTAGATCTTTTGTGTGTATTTTCAAAAAAATAAAAATAAAAATGTTATCGATAAGAATTCTGTGCATCACTAAAAAGTAACATTTCTTTATGTTGTGAAAATTGCTTTGCCCGGTACTGGTGTTGTTTCCTCTTTCAAAGAATACTGGAGATACTACTTCTTTGAGAAGTTAAATAACGGGCTAATTAATTACTATCAAACTTTTTTTTTTTTTCACCAATCAGACTCATCTGTCTGTTTATTTTGACTAAAATATTCAGACCAGATGGAACCGTTGTACTCCAGTCAAACTAATCTTACTGCTCTACGTGAGATTGTCCTGTTTCCCCAGGAGAGGGCAATGTCTGCGCTAAGTAAGGCAGCAAGTCTTAATAGCTTTCCTTTGACTGCGGCCTCAGTCCAGGCTGCAGGAAACGGTACATTGACTGAGTTTTAGTTATCAATGATTACTGAGACATTACATTTTTTTCTACATCGGTAAAAAACAGGAATAAATTGTCCCTTTGAGTTGTGATCAATGAAACACAGAATCCAGGTTTCGTTATATCAAAGTCTTCAGGAATGTATGATGAATTGGATGCTCATATATTACGTCATGAAGGCCCAATATTATGAAGCTTTTGTGAGCAAGTATGCTTTTTTTACTAATATTTTAACCATGAACAGTAATATCAAGTGTGTATATTTATTTTACTGTCAGTGGAGGAATGCAAAGTGTATCTCTTTCCAACACACTAGTTTGGCTCATAGATACACTTCAGTATTTGTTTGTAAAAGACTCAAAATTGTATTCTAGTTATTTATCTGTATAGTGTAATATATTTAGATATTTTCAAGTTATCTTTTTTAAGGTTCTTAAGTTGATGCCACGAACGCTGCGATATATCCGGTCCTTTATTACTTAACTTTGCTTTAGTTCCAAAACTTCTGGATCCTTCAGTTAACCATAATGCAGGTCAATAGAGTCTCTTTTCTAGCCCGTTGATTTTCAAACTACATCCCCCCCCTTTTTTTACACTGGCTCTTATAGATATAAAGTCCCAAAATCGAAGCCGTGATAACTTTGATATGTCTATAGGTTCTCCTCCAGAGCCACAGAGGACATTTGAGAACTCTTTTCTAAGGCTGAGTATGTAGTGCTTGAAATGACTCGTAAACTGACCTGTATGTGTAAAATCTGTTGAGTTTCCCTATTTCCGCTGCTCTCATTGAATATCCAGCCAAAAAACATCTTTAACAGCTTTAGTTTTTGAAAATATAGTGAGATTAGATCAAGTTGATTAGGTTACCAGCTCTTATATTGGTTTGAATGAAGCACTGTCATCAGAAATTGGTAGAAAAGATCCAATGATAAAATGTTACGGTCCAAGCCAGATTTGGAGTTGCTAGAATATCAAGCATCTGTTTTCCCTCAATCGCTTTTGTTAGACCCATATCCAAGACAATCCATCACCTATATACACACATGTCCTAACTCCATCACAATAAATATATCGTATTTTCAGCACAGAATAGTAGAGATGATGCATTTCTGTCAAACTCAAGGTGGATATCATTGTATTCATAGCACCTTGAACTGTGAACCCAATCACAGGACGAAGGAAGGAAGTTGTAAGCCTGATCATTGATATAGACTTGCAAAGGTATAGCAGAGTCAAGCAAGCAGAAATCTTATCTCTGTTATCCTCTCCCTCCTTGCTACGTCTTCATAGTATTTTAATCTTCCAATTAATGATGGGGGCCAATCTGCCAAGCAGAAAGGCAGTAAGCATAGTAGCAGTGCTGAAATAGGTGATCTATAGCGTTTAGTGCTGCAGGGAAGGTGGGGGTAAGTACCTCATAAAAGCCCCGGTGCAGAACTCTACCACCATTACTCACTCTGCCAACTCCTGTGAATCATTCCCGGCTCCTCCTTCAAAACCCGCCTCTAATCGTTCAGCTCTCCTCTCTCTTTTCCTCCCAGCTCTCGCAACACAGGTCCCAAAAGTGTCTACTTTTGTCCTCAACCTCACCACACACATCCTGGCTTACTAATCGTCCCATGGAGGGGATTATTGGTCTCTAAAGATCGCAACCTGGTTTCTATGGATTGCTGGAATACAATGTTTTCTACCTTTTACATGTCAACTATTTAATCACAGTTAAATTACATTCGTACACCAATAGAGGGTGCACTAGCATTGTACAAAGACCCATCTCCTCTGTCAGCTTGCTTTATTGCCCAGTGGTTTATTGATTAGTAGAACTGATTATTAGTGTGTAATGTACTCATTGATCGTAGACTGTAGGTGTGAATTAAGGACTGATTGAAAGCTGTTCAATGTCAGTAATTGCTACAGTAAATTTCCTGACAAGGGCTTGAGTTACAGTGGGACAGAGCAAGTGGGCAGATAAGTCATCAAACATTTACCCAACCTGCAGATGGAGTACAACACATATTAGTAGAAGTCTTGAAGATAAAAAAAAAAGATATATACAGAAATGCCTGTCAGGCGGTCTGATCACTGTCTTTGTATGCGATACAAATGTTGCATATTATCTGATGGAAGATGTATTCAGAGACAATATAAAACTACTCCTTTGAGTAACAGTCTCTGTATTTAGCATATTATCAGGAAACCCTTCCTAAAATGAAAAGTATTACTTATACTGGCCTCTATCAGTGATGATATTCTATATCAGATTGTTGCATCATTATTACAGATACATTTAATATTATAATTAATACTGTAGCTGGTCAAAGTGAAGCTATTTTAGTCTATTTTATATATTGCGTGGTAGTTTGATCTACCACTTTTTGATTTTTGATCTAACACTTCACCATATAAATTCATCATTGCTTTTAATATACAGTCTTAATCTGCAAAGTGACCAATGACTATGGAATAAACACAAATGGTATATCTTTGACATAGTACATTTGAATTAAGATGTATCTCAACACTTTAATATCTGTGCCCTGAGTCTGAAATAAAGTTTGATTGATTGACTGTACATGCAGAGTGAACTATGGGAACTCAAAGTAGTTATTTTTCAGTGATCTTGGCACAAAACTGAAGAATGTGTCCAGCAGATGTCACCTTGAGAGGTGCATTGCCTTGCTGTCGGCCAGGGAGTCTGTGTCACTCCACAGGAGACTCAGTGCCCCCCCCACTATCCCCCCCCCTCCCTCTACCAACTGGCCTCAGGGCAACTCCTTTTTAATCTGCCAACCTCCCCAAAGCTTCACAGGAGTAATTACAAGTCACACCCAGAGGTGAGAAGGCTGAATGAATTGGGACTGCACCTCTATTTCTCATTATCACAATGCAATGATTCCTGAGTAGTCCTATTAGTCGGGACTGGATTTTACCCCAAAGTCAAAGATTAATAACTGCAGCAGGATATTGTCAGTGTCCCTCAGGTGTTCTTGAAATTGGGATCCAGGGAAATGCTTGTTGATAGTTCTATGCACTATAAGAGAAAGTGCGCTACAAAACCTGTTCACATGGTTAGCTCCACCTCAGTGAGGTAGTGTGTGCTATATGATGAATGTATTGCCATTAGTTAAATATGAGCGTACTTTCTAATAATCTTTCAAGTTAATCAGCGCATTTAAAAAGAGTGATGCATTTTAAAGAAGTATCTTCAGCAATTAGAAATAAAGAGAAAACCAAAAACCCAACTCAACTTTTCTGAGCTGATTCATTGATGAAAGGAGACCAACACTGTTGACAGCTAAATTGACATATTGATCACATAACTTTTACTTCTATATGGATAAAATGTATTTTATGTCCATGTAGCCCTAGCATTTTCATTACTATTTTGAAGAGGGGTGTATACGACTTTATATTTAAAGGCTGAATCCGAATAAAAACGTGAAACCTTGGAGTATTTCCCCTACCACTCATATATATACATTTCCCATTATACTTGTATATTTGGTGTAATACAGTGATGGTAAGACCAGGTGTCAACCAGACAATCATTCTCAGGATATATAGGAGTTTCATGTGTTACCTTATCAACCACTGCAATCTGAAGCCTGCTAAACTCGCACATTACATACTCTACTAGCTGCAGCATATACCGTATATCCACTGCAGCCTTTTCCATGAAGCGGTTTATTTAAACTGTTAAACCTTTGCTCACTCTTTAGCTCAGCTGTGATGCTGCACTGCTGAATTGCTAACTCATCTATAACACTGCTTCAAACACTTGCAGCTGCTGCTCATGTAAAATTTCATAAGCAACACTCTGATCATGTTGCCCCAGATTGGATTTGTGGACGAAATGTGTGTCTATTGGTGTCAAATGTTTACTTTAACCCAGCAGTAGAGGGTTTTTGTGATGTTTTTGTTATGTTTTGGTGGAACTTTTGTGCTGGTCAATAACAGTAAACTAACATTATGAGGCTTCTGGTGCTCCTGTTCTAGTGCTCTCCTGCTGATCTGCCTGTGATCGATGGCATGGTGTCTGCTGGCAATTTCTGCGTTTATGCTGCTGCTGCTTATTACCTCTGTACAGTGTTCCTAGTTTTGTTGATAAATCAATGAGTTGATTGGCAGACAACAATAATTTGGATAATCAATTGTCCTTTTTCAGGTAAAACCCCCAAATATTCTGTTTTCAGTTCCTCAAATGTGAAGATGTGAAACTTTTCTATGTTTTATTGATATTTAAATTGATTGTAATGTTTGTTGCAGCTCCAGCGAAAACTACTGCCTCATCTTATATAATGTAACATTCACCAGGGCAGAATAATGACCCTTTTTTGACCTTGGCTGCACTGAGTTTAATCACATGGCACCAACAAGCAGGAGGTATGGCCCAATCCCATTGTCCCCCCCAAGACCTCAGACCCTGAACCCTCAGGGACTTACTGACATCACCTGTTAAGTGGTTGAGTGTGAGAGACTGTGAGTGCTTGAAATGGTGTATATACGAATGGGATAGCACTTTGCTGCAACATATCACGGTACCATGCATGACAACGTCAAAAAATAATGTGGATTTATTTTATACTTTTTACTCCCTGATTTGAACATCTTCCAGGTTCTTTCCTCACGAGATGAGAGGTAATTTCATGAAATGTTCGATGAATAAATCTGTGTAATATGGTCTGCATGCTTTCCTCTGATTTCATGTGTTTTCAATGTTCCATCTTTAATCCTTAATGTTGATGTGTAAATGTAATATGCCAGGCAGAACACACACGTGCTGTCCTCTTTGTTTAACTTTTTTTTTTTTTACGTCTCCATACTTCCACTGGTAACTGCGTGTTTAACGTCACATTGCTATGAATTGTGGGTAATTCCCTTGGGCGAAGTCTGCATTTAATGCTGACTTACGGAAAGGGTTCTTAAAGGGCTCAAAATGTCTGCCAGAGAGCCTCAAACACAAGACGATTTGACAGTGGGACAGCCCTAAACCCTCACGGACTTTGCGGGAGCGCGCCTCAAAGTCAGTAAGTGAGTCCGTAAGGGTGGAGATTGGGATCGGGCCTACATCTCACAGACAAGCGCAGAGTCAGCAGCACATGTGATCCAGCTTCCTGATAACCGAAGGAGGAGAGAGGAGTCCGTATCTTTTCAGTACTGCAGTTCAGGCCTGTTGGTAAATAGTACTCCCACAATTATGGAAGTGACCACATATGTCCAGTGTGCGTTTGTGACGTCAGCATATTAGGGGAGAGGATTTTAATTTGATGTAATTAAGAGGCAGAGACCGACTGGTAGAGCTCGGGAAGTCACCTCAGCACTCTGCCCACAGTGACTTGGCAGATGTGTAACGAAGCGAAGTGCACAACAGCTGCTTGCTCTAAATTAGGCCTCCCATTTTCTCCTCTGCCTTTGATTCCTGTGGAGTGCAATGTCAGCCATGCAGGAATCATCATTCATTATCCTGATATGTTTCCACCTTGCACACTTCTCTCTCTAACTTTATCGTTTTTTAGTGTCTGTCCTCTTTTTGTGGAAGTGGGTCAAAAATGTACTAACTTTTATGTACCCTCTTTGTTCACTGAGTTGTTGTTTTTTTTATGCTTAGCTTTTTGTAATTCTGCGTTGGGTTTGGAAAAAACACCTAAAATCGTTTGTTGTGTTTATTAATAAACCCAAAGGGATATTTTTGAACTGAAGGGAAAAGCACAGAGAGGCATCTACTCTGCTTACAGAGTATAAATACCACCTTAAGCTCTTTCTGGAAATGAGATAGTTTAGAAGACAAACGGGGGTGGAGGAAAAATATCTGCAGTGACCCACTTCCTTGTGGACCTTTTATACCATTTATGTTCACAATACAGTATACACAGGATTATTGTTACAACTGCAATGCTAGTGTGTGATCACAAGAACGTGGTCTCTCTTGATGTGTGTGCCACCTTTAAGCCCGGAGAACATACAGCGTAGAAAAAAAAGGAAATTCTTTGTATGCAGTTGCTTTGTGTGTGCATGTGTGTACCAAACCTGCATCAGTCTCCTGGTATGAAGTGGCATCATTATTGATCCCGGAGCCCACTCCTCCAGTGTGTCAAGCTGTTACAGTATTGACTTGACTGAAGAAACAGATTGGCTTCAAACAAGCGGTGACAAGCAATTTTTCCCTCTTCTGTGACCACTTAATGCTCTCCCACCATCACATGGATGAGGTGATCATGTGAGTCAGTCTGCCCCCTTTTGAAGACATGTATCAAACCGGGTGTTATGTGCAGATGCATACAGATGTTTCACACCCAAAGGTGCAGTTTCTTTTCGTGCTTTTGGTCTGGAGGCTTTAGTAGGAGATTCAGGTGGAACTCTTTATTGTAGCTCAGAATGACCCAGGACCTTGTAAACAAAAATATTGTGTTATCAAAGTTCAAGTTCATTTATAACTCAGGCAGAAAACCTTCTAAATCCAAACTAAATAACTGCATTTCATTGAATTCGAGTTTCCTCCATTTGTGAACAACTGACCTACATCATCAATTTAATTTGTGTTTTAAATAGAAAACACTGACACACTGCAATTATGCCACGCCTGTATCCTACCTAGCTGGTAACTTTGTTGTGTGTTTTTTTTTTTTTTATCTTTTGTGTGATATTTTTTTCTGAATCACATGATTGTAAGATGATATTTATTGATTAATCCCAAAACACAAATGAATTAGGCCTTTGGTTTTGAAGTGTTTTGTTGAAAAAACTGTTTGTTTTTAAGCTCACCTGAATACCTGGATGTGGTTGATTTGGGTTGACTGATTGCTGGCCATTAATCATTCTTACATCATCAGATCCAGTTAGTCTCGGTTTCCATTGATCTGTGACCAGAGGAGGTATGTTCAAATTCTGACCCGCAATGGGGTGTGTGTTTTAAACGACGGGGGCAGAATCAGCTAAAAACATGGTCAAAATGTTTTCCTACAGCGTCTCTTTTTGCGGTGTGACGGATAGTCCTGTTAGAACGATCGGAGGAGGCCTCTCATCCTCTGAGTGAGCAGGACATCAGTATGCAGACAAAGCACTACCGTTTTGCAGTGCAGGCTGCATGAAGCCTCCAAATCATGGTGGAATATGCAGGGGGGGGACAAATCATAACTAAATCTGTCACCTCCTGTTTGTCTATGATACATCACCACAGCCTTGTTAATATTCTCCAAATTCCACCAGAGGACTCGGGGGTAGCAGGACCAGTTGTTGTAGGTCTAGTTATTTTGTTGTTGTTGCTGTGACTGTGCCGGAGGTAACCGCAGTATGAAGCTGTGAAGCAGCAGGAGTTTGTATCTGTCTCTCTATCGACGTGGGAGATTTATCTTCTGGGCAAAGAGGCGGCGCCCAAAAGCGTGTGTATCAGCAAAGTAACAACAACTGCGGCACTGACACCAGGGGGCAGCAATTAACATGAATTGATAACATTGATTTAGGCTTCATCTCCTCTGGTAAGAGCTCTGTCTTTCTCTGCTGCACATTCTCGCACAATGAGACACACACACACACACACACACACACACACACACACCTTTCCTGGTATTCATACATGTCACAGGCTCTTTCCAGGATAATGATAATGGCTTCTTATCACATGTCTCCAGGCATTGTTACACTGGAGGAGGAGGTCAAAATAGGAACACAGAAAAGGGAATGGCACCTAACTACTAAAACATGAAAATGATCATAATTTAAACTTACACATGTGAAGTAATGACTTGTATCTATTCAGAGAGGGGTAATCACGTCATGGCTTTTACGTTGATATCAGTCATGTTAGTTTTATTTTTGTCCTTTGCTTGCCCTCATGTCTCTTCTTTAGCCTATACCATGTTGAGAGGATCAGCATATATGCCCATATTTAACCACTGAGGGGCACTGCAGCTTAAGCTTAGTCCTGTGGAGCAGAGGAACCCGGCTGCTTTAGGAGCGAGGACCAGTTCAGCTGCTCACTTCAGTGCCAGCCCCTAAAAGTTACCCAGGATACCTAAATCTGCTGAGCTGTCTCCTCCTTCCGCTCCTCTCTCTACCGCAATACGACTTTTCCACCCAACTCCCGAAGAAACTTCTTCATATCTTACTCTTCCGGCTATCCTCCTTTCCTCATCTCTTGTGCCCTGCGATCCCCCGCTTGCTTGGTCTCTCTCTTTTCTTAGCGGCATCAGGTCCAATGCAGCTGTAGTCAATCTAATCCCTCTAATTCAGTTAATCTAATTTTCTGGATATGGTCACACTGTTGATCTCCACTACTGGTCCTTTACAATCTCTCTCTCCATACTCTCATTTTCTGGCCAAATCCCCGGAGCCTGCACTTTCCCCCTTCTCCTCTAAATTACTAATAAAAAATGTCACTGATTGACACTAATTTGATCTGGAGAGTGTACAAAGTATAATATAACAAACATCAGTTGCTCATTTTAAAGGGGAAATGTAATTCAAGTTAAATTGCACTCTTACCTTGAATATTCTCCTCTATATGCCTGCCGGTGAACATAATGTGGTAGGATAGGTTCACAAGGTTGTATAATACCTGACTTTCCTCTCTGATTTTTTCAACAAGCCCTGGATGATTCACCCTTATGTTGTTCTTTGTTTGCTGGATATTAGTGATTAAATCAACATTTTGCAAGTCAGCTGTTATCAAGCAAGGCGGCATACGATTGGCCCGGAGCAGTCCTGCAACCTGAGCTTCAGGTCTATTTCTGGGTTGTCAATGTTATCAATGGCTAAGAGTCATTGATAAACCACTTGGTTTGCCGTAGTGAGTCCTGACTGACGTAAACAAACCTGAAGCTTGCCTCTCCGTGACATCTAACAGCAGGCTGCACATACAGTAGTTTGAACCATCTGTTGGTTTCTAACAGACTTGTTTCTCATCAGTATTCATTAGAAGATGCCAGTGTGCAGTACATGTGTGTTTGAGGGATTACCAAAGTCTATTAGCAGATAAGAGGGACTTTCTCGGAGGAAATCGCTAGAGATGGGGTATGTAGGTTAAACATTTTGTCTCCCAACAATCGCTTTTTAATCACATTCACAGATAAGCTCAGTGTTATTTGCATCTTGCGGTCCATTTAACACTGGCTCACAGCATCACGAATGTCGCTTGTTTCAGCATGCTCTTCTGCTGCCATTCGATACTTTGTCACCCTCTTTCGCTCACTTTCCCTCATCTATCTGTGGCTCCTCGCTGCGGCAGAGCTCTGCAGTGATTGTCAAAAGAAGGAAAGTATTTTATCTACATGAAATAGCATAATCTTTACATGGCCTCCTTTAACCTATTATGTAAAAAGTACAGAGGAGAGGGAAATAAAATCCAGTTTGCGCAGGGAGGGGCAGGAATGGTGTCAGTCTCATAGAGAGGATTAGGGCCAGGCCAACCAGACATTCAGAGGGAACTGCTGGGGGAAAGTGGGCCGATTGGGACACCCCCCTGTGTCATATCTCACCGTCTGGGTGTGTTTGCCCTGCCTGACAGCTGAAGGGGAACAAAGCACATAATATTCTTACATGTGTTTGTCTTTTTTTTCCCCTCTCTTCTGTCACTTTCAATTTCTTCCCGTCTCTCTTTGAACCTATCTTTTGATACCCTCTCATCCTCCTCTTCCTTAAGCTGTTTCTCCCTGTCCGTTCCCCTCGCCACCCATGGCCCACTTGTGGATTTATAGGTCAACTGTCTGATGATTTCAGGTCCATCTTATTTAATTCCTTCCCAATGGGTGTCAGGAAAATGAGTTACCTGCTGCAGCTCAGTACTCAGAAATAAAGTAAGTTACTGCCTGCTGTCTGCTCAACTGATGGACTGCAGGAATGTAAATGTATAGCTCTGCATTTGGAATGTCATGAATCATAAGAGGGAGGTATCTAATGATTAGGTGTGAGATTAAGTATATACACTTGAGCCATGAATTGTTTATTAATTTGTGAGGGCTGAAGATGAGCAACATACTGATGTGGCCTTCTGTGTCTAATGGCAGTTCAGACAAATTAAGGCCTGCTAATGACTCGGGGATGGATGAGGCATGTTAAAAACCCCGAGACTGAGTTTGTTCATTTGTCCTGACCTTTTCTCTTTTTTCTCTTTACTTTTTGCTGTCTCTCTACAGTACTTTCTTGACTATCTGTTTTCCTCTGCACTGGCACTGTCCTCAGCTGCCTTTTCTTTTTTCGATCTGTCTTCTTTCCCCCAGTGAAATATGGACGGGGTTTGGGATGACTGCAATGCAGCTGAAACAACAGCGACTGTCTTACTCCCAGATCAGACAAAAGGGAGGATGGCCTGTCATCCAGGCCTGTGTGAAGGCTAGAAGAGCCCCACCCATCCCCCCCCTCTATGCTTTAAGAATCTGGATTGGACTCGGCTGGGTTGTCTGTGCCCGGCCAACAGATCCTCAAAGATGTAGAGAAGAGAAACACGTTGCTCTTGTCTCAGCATGGGCGCACCACTACAGAGAGACAGAGATGAAAACAAAGCAGATAAAAAGAAACAGACAGAGATAGAAACTGAGTAATAAAAAGAAAGAACTGAAAAAAAACGTAAAAAGTAAGTAAAGTTAAGTAAAGCAATGCATCTGCCCACACCAAAGGTAGACCAGACATTCATAAAGAGAATTATTGATGGCACATACACAAATATGACATTTCTCACCAGATCTCATTAGGTGTGCTACCTAACACTGAACCGAGTGTCTTAAAGTGTTGACTCCCATGGTCTGTGTAAGCAACCAAGACAGGTGTTTTCCATTCTGCGTTATCCTTTTGTTCAGTATCGCTCTCACACCTCAGCCAGGCCCCACACCAGCACAGCAGGTGAATCATGTCACCGAGGTAAATATAACACTGACTTTGGGGCTTCATTTAAATACCATAGAAAGTCTTCTGTCTTCCATACCTGGAATTGAATATAGTGGGTGGAAAGAAGGGGCGGGAATGTTAGGACAATAGAGCATATGTGAACATATGTTGGTGGTAGTGTGACTTGTATTTACATATTTAATGGGCAACATTTGTAGATAAAACAATACAGAAAGGCTAGTTTGGCAATGTTGCTTAAAAAAAAAAACTTAAAACTAATCAATCATCCAAATAGCTTTAGATTAATTTTCTGTCGATAAATTTATCAATAAATTGACTTAATTAATATTATGCGTCTGTATTGTACACTTAATGGTACAGGTCTGTAATTGGTTTTATGGCACAATTTAGAGGCCGACATTTTAATGTTTGTGTTTGCCTGATGTTGTCTCAGACAATGTTTTTCCGATTGGACTTCCCTCTGAGGTCACTCTTCGAGTAGAAAATGTTCACACACTGACAGAAAAAGTCCATGTGTGCACATTAATCAAATTTACACTGTAAACATCAGTAGATGGGCTGAGCACTATTGAGTGAGTTAGTCTGATAGCCAGGGGTGGAGAGTGTAGATTTATTCAAGTACTGTACTTACAGTATGCATTGATGAATCAGTATTAACATTCAGTCATATATGATAAGATAACAGTGACAGGGGCCCTTTTTCTGCATAATGAGTACTCCTTAATACGTAAAGTCCATTTTGCTGATTATACTAAAGCAAGGGTTTGAAAGCAGTAAAGGATTATTTTTATGTTGTTTTTTTTACTTTTACTTAAATAAAACATATGAATACTTCTTCCAACATTACCAATAACCTGCTGTAGGTGTACTTGTGAAACTCCAACTTCCACTTAATTCAGGCATTTAGACAGGCTCCTTCTTGCAGAATCCAATTGTGTCCCATCTCAGTGATCAGTCCTGTCTGTCAGTGTCTCACTGCCCATCAGCTCGGGATGACAGACAATTAGTGGCAGTAGAAATGGCTTTTGAAGCAGACCCATTCCCCCTGAATTCCCTTGTCACAGCTTGTTGCGATAAGACAGTGACTGCAGAAGCACTGCAAGTGGGATAGCAGGGCAGTTACACCATGCATTTATATTTCAACAGTCACTTGGGCTGAGACTGACTCTCATGCACATGTACACACACATAAAGGCTAACCATGACACTAAGAAAATGGGTCCTCCTGCATCAAACACACACTCACAACTTCACTCTGTGCTTTTGGGTTATGCTGAGCCTCAACTTTATTTTGAACATTTTAATTTATTCTTTCACCCACTTGACGAAGAAAAAAAGAAAAGCTCAATGTAATTCAAAGTTGAGATGCACTCTGCCACAGCATGTCTAAAAACTACTCAGTTATTCAATGCACAGAAGCAATTAGGAACAAATTAAATCTCTGCATTCGTGTGCAGAATTTATTGCTCTGGCTGTGGAGCTAATTATTTATACATGCTGGCACCCTCACAGCCAGAAAAAGAGAGTCCGAAGAATCAAACAGCTTCTTAAAATGAATGTGTTTTGCTCATTTTATTATCACGTTAATGTGTTGTTGGGTGTCTTTGTTAAGAAAATGGGTGCTGGTCTGAATATCCTACAGTAAACCTGAAGTGTGGATTAGCATCACTGTGATTGACCTAACATGTTCAGCCTTTTACTTTCATTAACCATTGCCCCTTTATTCCTGGAAATGAGTGAGTCAAATCCAAAGAGAAAAGATGTGACTCATGCTACCATACGTATATATGTGCATGTGCCTGTGTTCCGCATTTGTTTCGATAGAAATTTTGTAGTCAGGTTTAGGATAGTGGATTAAGTTCGACAGATTCATTTTTTTTAAACACCCGTTCTTTTGACCAGTTTAAGGAATAATCTTGCAGACACGACATGTCAGGAATAACAAGCATTAAACCGAACATTTGATCTAAATTGGCATTGTTACGTACAAAAAAATTGTTCATCAGTTCCCATTTTTGGTAAAGAGGTCCTTTCAAGTTTCCGTTGGAACTGTGAAATTGTTTTATAATTAACCATCATTTTTTCCCATTAACCTGAAACCAACCACACATTAAGGACCCATTAGTACCCAATAGTTAACACAAGGCAATTTGTATTTAAACAAATATCGTGTTCATCTACAATAAATGATTGTACTGACCTGTTCACTTGTAATAATATAAATTTATAAATTTAATAAATTTATTAAAAATAAGTAATTTCTTTTCTGGAGACAAAATTATGAATTTATTGCCATAAGCATTATAATTGGTATATTTAGTGTGTGTGTGTGTGTAGTTTATGCATCAGCGATTAAGGTCTATTTCAGCTGTAAATAAGTCAAATAAATAACTACAAATGAAATTACATAAATATATGGTTGATTTACAATCATAATCAGTCACTTATGAAAGTGAGACCTCATACACTGCAGCCCATCTTAGGTTATATCAAATATAATGTAGCAGACAAACTAATAGTTTAGGCTACATGTATTTGAAGCATTCAAACTAGAGTTTGCAGTTTATAGTTACACCTCACCAAGTGAAGAAACCGATCCTGTGTATACTGGAAAGCCTGTATTATAGTAATATGTACATACTACTTATATACCAGTATTATTATTCATTTATAATTGTGACTCCTGACTAATAGATTAAATAAGATTAATGACCTTATGTAAAGGGATGGTGAAGCTATGTGACACAGTGAGTGGTCCCATGTGCAAATGGTATATGCTTTGTGTGTGTGTGTGTGTCTGTGTGTGTCTGTGTGTGTCTGTGTGAGTACTGTAAGTACCTGTTTTTGTGAGGTCGTGATTCAGAAGAACCTGAGAAACATGGCCAATCGCTACAAAAAGCCAGGAAGTGTGTTTGTTTGTATGAATGTGTGTAGGCAGTTGTATAATGTACGTATGTTGCATGTAGGTGTATGAACCCTAATGAGGACGTCTCTCCCAGATGCAGCTTCTTGTTTAAATAAAAAAGGACTCAGTAGAGCGTGGATGTCACCGCATTTGAAGCAAAAGGCATGAAAATCTCACTCAGACGAAGGCACATTTTTCAAAATTGTATTTCTTTGTATGGGACACCATTTGGTTATAACATTCTTTTCATGCATATTCATATACATAATTGATATATGCAAATTATTGAAATACACATCTTGATGAAGCAGAGACTTCCGGAAAAGGGACATGCTAAAAATACACTGATGGTACATTTATATCACGTTTTTACTTAATATATTTTTTTAACCTATGACTTATGTAAACAATTATCAGTGCATGCATACATTTACTGCATGAGTGTGTATGTTATGCAAAAGGCTCTGGTTTTTGTTTTACATAACACCCTGGGAGCATATGTAGATAAGGTTACAGCACATGCACCTTGCTGAGAAAAATACAGAGAAGAAGCTGTTTGAATTAATACTGGAAACCAGCAGTACCAATAGGAAGCAAAGCTCTGCAGAGGACACTGGTGTCATGTGTAAATGGCAGGGGTCGTAGATTTAAAGCTGACCTTTGCACCTAGAATCCTTGCTTCTCTGAGTCGGCAGAGTTGGATAGTGTGCACTCAGCATCCCACTGCCGGGCACAGAGGGAGCTGAGGGGGCAGAAGATGTACAGTAGGAGGAGGGAGGAGTTGGGACTCTGAAGTGGAGCTTCAGAGGTTGGAGGGTCAAAGAAAGGCAGTAGGCCTCTGAGACCCGCCTTGATGTCCTGGTCAATGCTCTCACACCGCCTCACTTTGTGATGTGTGTGCTTCTGTGGTCAGCAGTTTCTCTCATGTTAGCATGTTTACAATGCATTAGTATATGGCTATGGCTATGGATATTAGTCAAATATATTCACTGGAAAGACAGTATAGATTATTGTAAAACATAAAAATTGTATTGTTAAGCATTAGAACAATGGAGGAAGCAGCTCGTCCATCATATTCAGGAAATCTTGTCAGATTATCACTTCATCCCATGCTACGCTATATTGTAACCACTACCTGCAAAGCCTGTTATAAACAGTGTAATGAAGAAATCAGAAGTGGGAATTCCAAAACCTGGCACGTTAATGAATCTGTTCTGTTAAGCTTTCACATGTCTTGTACTGGCTGACGTATTATTCAGATTAAGGAACATTTTCCTTCAGGCCTTGGCAGCAAGCTCCATTAACTATCCTTGAGTGTATTTGACATGTGAGGGTATATTGAGCCAGGAGTTATCAAAAGAAATGGGTGTGTATTCTTTAGGTAAATCATTACCCACATGGTTCTTTTCTCTAATGTATAAATGCACCGGTGTGTGTCAGTGAAAGCACAGGCCAACACAGTTTGTATTGGTTATTTGAATGTCTTTTAAATGTCATTAAGTAATTTATGTTCAGCAACCAGAAGTAAATGATGTAATCTCACACAACTCTCTTCAATTTACAACTCATTTCTTCATCCCCACAGCACCGGCCCCCCTTGAGCTCCCAGGGTCTGAAATTGTCATAACAAACACGAGTTGGTGCGCTAATTAGATCAGAGATCCAACAGATATTCAGTAATGAACAGGGAATTTGGCTTGAGAATTATGCTTTTAAGTATCTTATTGGTGTTTTTTTTTTTTAGCTTTTTTCTTTTAGCATATTAACTGCAATTAACAGTCCTCTTAAACCTTTGTTGTTAACGTTTCTAATGTCATCATGTGTTCTAAAGCAGTACAAATATCAGTAATATTTGTATGGGTAATTTAAATATTTCACTCTCATTTTTCCACATCAGTAGCTGTAGTTTTGGCTAGAATATTTGGCTGTGTTGTATTCTATTGTAGTGTATTCAAAATGGTACACTGCACTGTGACTATAACTAATTGAATTCATGTTTGCATTGCAACACATTGAACATAATGCACTGGTAGCCTCTAAGTCACAGGTGTTTCGGTTGGTCGGTTTTATCTGTGTGTCTTCCCATCAATGAACCTGTCAATCTTCAGTAATGGTGGTGTAGTATATTTTGCCTTCTGCATTGACCCTGACCTGGATCAAACGTCATGTCAGAGCTATCTGCAATTTTAAAAGCCAGCACACATTGCCTCCAGTCCAGATTGGATCCCTCTTTCCTTCTTTGGATAAAGGAAAAGTATTACACTTTCCCACACAACCTACATATTTTCATGAATTTTCCCTCTTTTCTTAGTACACTCTCGTTCACAATCTTGCTTGCCGTGCTCTCCTTTGCCGGACCATAAAGAACAAGTGATGTGTTTACGTTACTGCGCTGTGGTATTCTATAGATGACCAAATATTCAGTTCAGGGTTTTCACGCATGCAAATAGTGCATACAGTACCATTTCACACTCTTTAGGATGTCTTGTCATCAGGACTGAGGTTAAAATAAACAGCGGTCTCAAAATGACTGTAGCTTGTATCCTGAATACTAAAGTGTTGCCCCCAGTCACCCTTCACCGTTTCTTCATCCCTCCATTGCTCTCCTGACAAAGTGTCAGTCTCTCCTGTGTCTCTATTAGCCACGGCCCTCCATCACTGCCGCTCCCCTCTCCATTCCTCCATCCCACCCCCTTACCTCAACTCCCTGGAGAGGAGCGATACTGCTGATGCATCACCACCCAAGATAATTTATTTAAATGACAGATTAGGAGGGTAACTCGATTTGTGTCCGATACAGTATGTAGTGTCTGTTACCAATCTAATAAAGCCAACCTCCCTGCCCCCTTCTGCTTCTTCCTCCTAGCCCCTCCCCTCATCCACACACCCTACCCCTTTGCCTGTATCTGCCGCAATAAGCTCCCAGTTCAATGGGAAAGAAAGAGGGGGAGCGCGAAGGGCTTGTCTCCAGGGTTGTAACACGATCGCAGGCAATGGCCACCAAGGCCTCCACATTAATTGAATTGCGAGGCCGGAAAGCTGCGAGGTTTGGCGAGGCGCTCATTGACTCATTGATCGACGCAGAGGGCCCTCAGAAATATGCCTTGCAGTCGCGGCCAATCAATCAAACAATTAAGCCGAGTCTCTGTAGCTGGCTGTGCTCCATTTAAGTCTAACCTCCGAGCTCCCGGTGCTGCACATTCCAAATTAATTGCTTCTTGCCACAGAATAGGCCAACCACCCCCCTCTGGTCCCTCTGTGTACCTGGGGAAAAGGTAACTGTGAGTCTGCATTGCCCACAATTCCCATCTCTATAAAGTGTCTGTGCAAACTGTGACAATACACAATCCCTGCTCTGCAGTGTGTGTGTGTGTTTGTGTGTAAATGCTCAGTGCCACCTGCGTTCCTTTCTTGTAAAATCTAAGCATGTTTTCATCGAATTTTTGTGAAACAAGGAATAGTTTTGTCAGCTCTTGTGTTACTATCTAGAAAACCGGCAGTTAGGAGAAAGGATGTTTTTGCTTGTTCAGTGAGAGGGTTGCACTCAACAATAGGAGGAGGGGAGGTGGGGAGGGGGGTGCGGGGTTGTCAGTGCGGCCTTTCCTGCAGCATGCCCCTCCTCCTACCATCTCCTCTCCTTCCCTTTCCTCTTTTCGTCTTCCCTCCTTCCAGTCTTGCAGGGCAGTAAAACCATGTCCTACAACAGGGGCAGGAGGATTATTCCTCGTTCATGACTTCGTGACTGGAATCCATAGCCGCTCTCCTCTAGCCATATGGCATTATCAATTTTGTTCACTATGGCAGAGCCTGTCACCTTAAGACTGCGCCTCCCTGGCATGCCGCCCCAGCAAGCATCTGTCAGAGGGGACTAGTGGGGGTTTAATGTCTCTGTCTCGCTTTACACTCTGCCTCTTTCCTTCTTCCTTTTTCTTTTTCTCCCTCTTTTTCTCCTAATATCCCCTCCTTGGCTTTCACCTCCATCATTTTGGGATGTAACATGGAAGGGTTTAGGAGTCGAGTCTAAAACCGCTCTCGTGTCTGCGAAAAGCCCCACTTGATTACCTCTAACTGCTGCCCTTCTATCGCAGAGATCGCCATGGCTTTTGGCACGAAATGGGAAATCAAAAGTGTCTCTTTTTTAGGAATGTGTCCTTAATCTTTGCAGCTGGCCACCTGCCCTGATTTGTGACCTTGAGGATATGTGTCTGATGCTGGGAGGGCAGCAGGATGTCACGTATTAGGCATCAAGTTACTTGGGTTTTCCAAAATTTCAAAAGAAACACGAAATAAATCAATTCATCAAATATTCATATTTACGTATTACTTAATGCCCAAATGCATAGCACTATAGATATTTTAGATAATGTATATTGCATTTTCAATCATTTTAGGTATATTAATTATTATAAATTTAACAGAAATCTAAAATGTATATTTAAAATTATGAGATTTCTTGTAATAAAAGTAGTACATCTTGAGTATGTTTCCAATGTATTTCGGGTGAAGTCCTTGTGTTTTTTTGTTTTTGTTTTTTACACTGCATCTTTGTTAGTTAAAACTCTCATGAAAGCATACAAATGGAGGGCGAGAGAGGGGGGGGGGACTAAAGACAGCAGTGAGAGACATGGTTTCACTTTTCTTTACTTCCCAGCTGCCCCAGCCTTCTTGAAGTAGAACATTTGCACCATATTGAAATCATCCAAGGCAATGGTTGCAGCTTATTTTAGCTGAGCAGCATTGACCCCATGCCAAGTCATTTTTAGTGTCCTTTATCTGTACCTTTTGGAGATGTTGAGTCTCTGTGCTGTCTTATGTTTTGATATGCTGATACTCACCAGAGGAGTAAAAAGGCTTGTAAATAGTTCCTGCTTTGTTAGACGTGATGATATGTATTCTACTTTAAGAGAGATTCTCTGTCTCCTAGCTACACTGAATTGGTCTGTTATCCTGGATGTCTTGACTACACCGGTTGTACAATGGAGGTTGAGCGAGGATTAAAGCCAGCTGGCAGAGACAGCAATCTCTGGCTAGGACTCAATAGGACAATGGCATTCATACGGTATTATGTGCTGTTAATTTGTCTTTTTATATTCATGTCTCTGTTAGCTTCCAGAAATTTCCAATTGAATTGCATATGCTTTCACCCTTTCTCTTATTTTTGTGCTGTGCAGCCATGACAAGAAAATGGGAGCTGCTAATGACTATCACACTTCGAATCTCCAATTAGCTAAAGAGAGGAGCTGGCTAATTACTTCTTATAATGTTCACCAGCCAATCCTTCAGGCTCTGCAGAGATACATTATTATTATTCTGTCAGCTAATGTTCCTACATTCCCTCTACAGCCCACAAAAACAGCTCTGCCTGGACCTATTTTATTTCACTTCATATTCCACTAGATATTTTAATGGGCCACCGATAGTTGGAAGTGTATGATTAAATGTATGTATGGTATTATTATACATACATAAAAGTTGAATAATAAGCCACCTGTGTGCTTTCCATTTTCCTCATGGCTGCCTTTATTTGGTGACACAAACACCAATTAGCAGCTTTGAAATTCTAACTACTTCAGACAGTGTCTTACCTGTCAGGGAAACACACACAAACAGCTCTGCATTAGAGAGCTTATTAAGTAGCTGTCCGTTTCCATGGTTGTGTCTGAGGGAAAATAAGACAACAACTGGAGCACAAGTTGAGGGGGGAAAAAAGGAAGGAGGACACATCCAATTATTCTGGAAGGTTGACGAGGGTGTAAACATTTTGGCAAGCTACAATAATTATGACTGTCTGACTCATCTCAACACTCCAAAACACTCCGCTGGAAGCTGACAGATGCATTTTGATGACTGATGGTTGTGTGTCTGTGTATTCTGAATGTAAGCGTGCATGCGTGCGCGTGCATGCGTGCGTGGGGAACAAGCAAGAGAGAGAGAGCAGTATGTCCCATCTTTAGTTTTAGACTCCGGCTCTGTCAGTTCTGACTGCTGACAGTGCACAGGGTCGCTGTGAAAAGCTGCTGAGGAATCCCACAGGGATCCTATTAGGGACACTTCATCTGATTGCTGAGGCTGCATTGCAGATATATAAAGCACATGCACATACACACACATATTGTCTTCTGGATTCTGGAGAACTATCATTTCTGTACATTAACTGTACAGTATGTTCAACAACTCTCCTCTGACAAAAATGTGTCTGTCAAGTATCCAAACTTGGCATCAAATTCTTGGTCAATTTCGGCATAGCCTGGTATATGAAAAAAATAATTCGTTGAAAAACATACTCATATTTTTTAAACTACAGGCCTTAAAAAAATGTGTCAATACTAAAAAGTTAAGTAATGTTTTGGTACTGGCATTATTTTCAAACTCAACACCCATCCTTTTTTTTAGCACTCCAATAACCCCTTGTTCAACACCCCCCCTTTTTGTTTTTGGTACGGCAACTAAGATTAAGAGGTGCAGCAGTTTAAGCCAGAGGCAGCGTATTATTGAACCTTCTAAAGGGCAATTGATCTTGGTTGGAGGTCATCAATAAATGACCCTCACAATAATCGAAGGCAGATCAATACATGACCCTGTTGCCAAAATGTACATCAATACACAACCTTGTTATATCATGTAATGATTTAATTAAACATGAAATGCACCTCTGTAGAGTCCTCAAGCCCTACTGAGGCCTAAAGTGTGCCTTAAGAGTTCAGGTTATAATAGTCAGTAAATCTTATATTTTCAATTGCTTGGTTGCAGTTTCTCTGCATGTGGGACCATTTAATGTTTATATTATGAACCAAGAAACCAAGAAGGGAAAAAAAGACACATCTGTGTTATCTGTTATATCCAATTGCTATATTGTGATGGTTAAATTCCCCTATAAAACCTGTACTTGTGCAGGCCTTTGGGAAAAGATGGAGAACATCATCGTCAGACCAGAGTTACAGTACATGCTACAGAGAGTACTTGCAGTATTTGATGCTCTGCGAAAATGTATGAAACATGAGAGGGATTATGAAAGTGAATGAACACATACAGGAAGCAATATATCTACTAAGTCTTCCCTGAGGTCCTCTCTTACATTACATTACTTAAGCGTTTTTGAGGGAGAGGGTGAAATGAAAACTGCCCGGTTGACTGATTGAGGGCTCATTTTCTTTATTAGCAGATTTAGACTCATTAAGGACAATTCGTCCTGTTCATTTTCTTTCCTATAAGCCAAGGCTGAGTCCAACAACCTCAGTGGAAAGGGAACACAGTCGTACGTACAGTAAGCTATATAATGCATAGGAATGCAAGCATTATACATCGTGCTAGGGCTTGGGGACACTACTGTCACTGCTGAAAGAGAAACTAAGAGCTTTGCAGCACTGATACTGGTACTGTATAGATTAATTTCACACAAAGATCCCTACATTCTGCAGTTATTTGCCATCTTTTTCTCACATATAAGCCTATTTCAGACATTTAAACAGTCACTTTGCATGCCTTGGTGGGTGTTACCTACTAAGGATCAAATAACGGAAGTGTTACCCTGTAGCCACAAGCACATTTTTGTTTGGTCTGCATCAACCATTAAGCCGTTAATTATCATTGCTCCTTACAACCACAGGTCTCTGCAATTTACATATAGACCACACCAACAAACGCAGACAAATACATGCATGCATGTACACATGCATACGCCCTGTACTATCAGTTTACTGCAGTAACTGCAAATGCCGTTTGTCTACACAACTGTATATATAGCTTAAGCATGCGAAAACAGAGTGGTGCTCCGGTGTTTGAATTGCTGAAGACTAGCAATGTATTTGGCTCTTAGTCAGTTAGAAGATGACCTTCATTCACATCTATCTAGACAGCATGGATCCCTGTGAAGAGGAAGAGGAGGAGGGGGATGGAGGGAGAGGCGGGTGGGGAGGAGGGTGGTGGTGATGTTTCTGTTCTGTCCACTAGCAGCATTTCTATGAGTTCCTGGCTCTGAAACAGATACTCTCTCACACAGGAAGAGGTGGGGGGAGGAGGAGACGTGAAATAGACCTTTCAAGGTGAACGAGGCAAAGGGATTGAAGGGATGAAATTAAGAAAAAAAAAACAAAGAGGGGGGATAGAAAACTAAATTAAAAGAGATGCAAAGAATGAAAATGAGCAGCTAGCCAGATGGGGATACAAGGCAGAGTTGCCAAAATATAGTGAGGTAGAGAGGTAGACAGCAGGGAGGCTAGTGGGAATTGCAGATTTATTGCTGTCCAATTCAGAGAGAATGCAGAAAGAAACTTCTTCAGTGAAAGGGCATTTAAGCATTAAGCATCCAGACCATCACCTACGATCCATGTGACATTTCTACGGTAATTAAGAAAGCTGACACAAACAGCACATGGGTGATGTGTAAGAAAACAGGCCCATTCTGATTCACACTTAAACACCCTTACAAATAAAATGGTACATTCAAACATACCCAAAGAAACAAACAATTTATAGCCAGTCAATTGCCACTGTGCGCCCGACAAATGTTTTAATTTGCAAATGTACAAGCAAACATCAGATCACCACCCGTTAATACAGTTAACCCACCACCCTTTACACATACAGTGTGAGACATGCATGATGGATAGGTCACACAAGAGTGTCCCATGTCTGTTTAATCATAGCAGCAGGTGTACTGAGGTGAGAAACTTCACACTGCTAAGGAGCCGAGATTGATTAGATGGGGGCCGGGAGCACAAACTAATAGTGCAGAGAAGAAGGGCCAGTGGAAAAAGAAGGATAGAGCGACTAAGGGGGGAGGATTGTAATGAGGTTGTCTTGGTTAGGACCCTGATTATCATGTTTTACGAGTTATGTGGCAATCAGAGAAAGAAGAGAAGGTTGGCCTCGTTTAACGAGACTCAGGCAGATAAAACAAACACATATACTCAGTTATATTGCGAGACCAGCAGGTGAAAATAGTGTCTCTGGGAGTAATCTACTGTCAAGAGTCACTGGTCAGTGCTTCATTATGGAAGTTGTCCAAGGCAATCACCATTGCTTCTGCTGGATAGCATCCAAATTGTAACTTGGAGAGCAGGCGCCACAGCGGTCCTGAAACAATGGAGTATGTTAAAACTGTCAATTAAAAACATCTTTTACCACAACTCCATACAGTATGTAACAGATAGACAAATATTTTTTGGAGCCATTCAAATAATGCCATGAATTACAAGTATGATCTTTGTCAATTTAAAAGGTAATTTTGCCATTTATCTCTCTTCTTGCACAATGTCCGTCACCAACACCAACATGGCGGTTACCTTGGCTTGCTAAGCAACCTATATGCTCCATGCACAAATGTAACCTTATCTTACCTGATGTGTTTTATCCAGCAACTCTTGTTATCAGCCATGAAGTTAAAGAACGTGCAAGTCCTGCTGTTGTGTGAGTACATACCGGTACAAAACTCACAGGCATCGAAGCTTCAGCGAGAGAAGTCCCTTATGCAATTTATTGGTGTGTAGTACACAATTTCGATAGCCTGATACTTTTTTGATATGAAAAATGATCTTTTAAATTGCCAAATATCATATGTGTAATTAGGATAAAAAAAATTATTTGTGTATCGCACATATTGTTTCCGAAATAAGGTCTCATGGTGGTCCATCGGACAGGGCGAGACTTTGCCTCTCTATTCACACACACTCACACCATACGAGCCCTTCTGACCCAAACCCCTCCAGCTAAGGTAATGTTTTTGTAGTTTCGTTAGGATTGTGTGACTTTGTTTTATCGTGCCAGTTGTGTACACTTTACACTGGTCCAGGTACCGTAGGCTTGCCTTTGAAGTATAAACTGATTGTTCCTCATTAGATATGTGGATTAGATCAGTATTGTAAACATGCTCAAGGACTCTTTGACCCTTTACCTCAAGCTTTCTACTTTAAAATTTAGTGCAGCAACAGCTGGTGGTTTACTCACCTCTCTGACCATCCGCTGCCCTTATCCTCTTACACTTCTTGACTTGTTTGTGTGGATGGGTGTGGGAGGGATGATGTCACAGCTCAATTAGGCCACACTGATTCAGTGTGGCATAATTATCTTCACTTAATTATTATGAAAATGCTTGTATCTGGTACAACTTGGGAAGGGAAAAAACATTGCTTGTGTGTAATGGTTTTCATGAACTAGTTTTGCTGCAAACATAGATGATCTCCTCTTAACTTATTACACAAGAAATACACTTCAGTTAAATTTTACATATTCTACTATCTCATTAATTGAATGTATTTTATGATATAAATCCACATATGCAGCCTCAAAACCTTCTGTAGTTGTATGTACTGTATGTAATATGTAGTGTGTATGTGAATGGATGTGACCACATCACTTGTGAATGAAATCAAACATCATTATTAGAGAGCCGTCACAGACAGAGAGGGCTGGATAGAAAATTACAAAGAGGAAAAAGTGTAAAATTATTTACAGTGTATTTAAGTAATTTGGATATGTAATTATTTACCCCAAAGCAGTCAATTACAATGTGCACAGGAAAATGTGCCACAGTCTTTCTTATTACAGGTCTATTTTCTCCTTGTCTTTATTAAATGGATGAGTGTGGCCTGAACTCTCTGTTCTCTCATATTTCAGTAGCAAGACAAGCTGTTTTCATGTCTACAGTATACTGAAGAGCTGGAGGGAGATGCACCTATTTATTAGAGCGAATCCAATATAGTTCTCATATAGATGAGAATCATTTCTCACTGCCAGGTGCTTGCCTTCTACTGCTTTTGAGTTGTAGCAACCTATGCATAGAATAACATTTGAAAATAATCTTCCATATGACAATCATTTAAACCTCTTTTAGGGTCAAATTAAGCCATTCATCAATTATTTTCTACAAACAATACTTTGTAAGTGAAGAATTGACAAGGTTCAAAATCCCAAACAAAGCCACATCTCAGAAGTTAGCATATCTAAAGAGAAATAAAAAGTAGTGTAGTGAAATTATCGACTTTAACAAATACTGGCATATACATGCACGAAAGATTATATTTGTGTTTTCAAAAACAAAAGCAGTTATAAAGAAAGGAAGAAATGAAGGTATCATTAAGTTGCTCTTTCTTCAAGACATACCTACAGTATTTAAGCTCCTCTTGTTCATTTAAATTTTGATGAAAAAGGTCAGAGAAGAATAATCTGATTCAGATGTGATGTAATCCAGCTCCCCAAGCTGACAAAGCAGAGGCAAGACAGGCTTTATGTGCCTATAGTGACTAATGTGACTGTAAGCACTGAGCTGTGGGGGTCATGGGTTTCCAGACACGTGTCATACAAGGAAAAGACTCCAATCCCCCACAACATTTACCACTGGTCCTTACTGTCACATCCCTTATCAGACGAACTGCTTCTTAAAATTATTTAAAACGGCACTTACACCAATCTCTTATGATCTGTGATAAAGCAGATTGGGCCAAATGAGTCTGAATCAATCTTTATTTTCTCATCATAAAAGAAAAGGAGAGAATGAGGAGATGGAAAACAGTAAGGAAGGAGAATTGATATGGACTTTGGTTATGCCTTCAGGTTCAAGAGTGACTTCAGCTCTGCTTTGACATTGGGTCCCTATGACAGCCACTGCTCCAGTTGCAAGACACCCTACACTGACAGCTGTGTGTGTGTGTGTGTGTGTGTGTGTGTGTGTGTGTGTGTGTGTGTGTGTGTGTGTGTGTGTGCGTGTGTGTGTGTGTGTGTGTGTGTGTGTGTGTGTGTGTGTGTGTGTGTGTATGTGTGTCTGTGTTGAATATGACTGGAATGACTAACCCAATATACTCCAACACACACACAATGATTACACTTCCATACCGTTAAATGTACAGCTACAGATAGTATGAAGCCACGAGGGAAAAGACATGTGAACGCACAACACACACTGTTCACTTTGAGAAGTTTGCACTGACAAAGTGAGAAGGAATTAGTGAAATCAAACGTTTGTCCACCCATTTGCTATGCCAGCAAGGCTTAATTACTCACTGCCTCACACTCTGGCAGATTTGAGACTCTCGCCTGATTACTGAAACTCGGAGGAGCTTTTGATGTGTCACTTTATTGGCTGTGGACATGCCTTTGCCACAAGTTTGTGCTACCCAGCCCCAGACACCTCGTGGTAAACTAGAAAGATTCACTTGGTAGAGAGCAGATCTCCGCCAGATGTCTCTGCAACGACCGCTGCTGCGTCATGTGATTGAATGAATACAACCCACAATTAGCTAACATCCGACTAGATCACAAGTGTATCAGACGTGTTTTTCACTCAAATGTCTCACACAACAGATACACTCTTTTATCTTTAATCTTTGCAAATGTCAGCACCGGCTCTAAGCAGTCTCTGGCCACAGGGCAGCGGCTGGGCGTCGACTATGCACTCAGCTGTTTTATCACTTGAGGCCCCTACCGGCAAATGGCTGGTTAAGAGTAGTGAGTGAGGAATCAGCAGGCAGTCAATGGCAGTGTAAAACAGGTAATAAAATGCCTTTTGAGAAATTGTCAATCACTGCAACTACAAGAGGTCCTTGGGCATTCAGCCATAACTGGTCACCCAAATTATTATGCAGTTATCTGTAGCAGAATGCAAGATTTGCCATGGATAACATAGAGATGCACACTCGCTCACTCACTCTAGCTGTTACTCCCCTCTGGCATTTTATTCTTGAGATTGTACATCATTAAGAAAGGGTTACTGGAGGGGAGAAACAACAGATAGATAGCCTTATTAAAAAACAAGCTCTCAGAGCTAGCAAGCTTTGTAAACTTGGTTGCTAACAGGGTAATAAGTTCACAGTTTATATGTAGTTAGCCAGAAATATTCTAGCAGCTAGATAGTAAAATCGTGGCAGGAAGACTGAATTAACATGATCTTAAAGAATGCCGCAGGCCCTTAGTGCTGCAAGATCTAAAACCTCAACCAAACTAACTCTATTAAGACCTGCAGCGGATGGGTGGTACAGTGGGTGGCTGGGATGATCTGTTCTTTCTGCCATGGCGGCACATTGGCTCTTAGATTTAGATCTACGCAGGCGTCTGCCTGTCTGTCTGTTTCTCTATCTAGCCTGCTTGGCCATTGGTTAAATATAATGACAGGTCATTTAGACCTAATTTGTCACAGGCATATGACTGCTCTGCCTGTCTGTCAATTAACTAAGAGGAGAGAAAGAGAGTGAGACGGAGAGGAACAGTTGGGAGAAGGGGGGATAGCGTGTGAGACAGAAACTGAGAGATGCATTTTGATGGTTTTAATGTGTGTATCACTGGGAACCTAAGCCACTGTCAGCCTTGATACTCCAGAGAAATGAAATCCCTGGCTTTGATCCAAAGTCCTCTTAAATCTCTCCAGTGGAGTGTGGCCAGCTTGGCCCATCTTTCTTACCCTTACAGAGATAATGGATACAGGAGTGGGTTACAGGTTCTGGCCCTAACAACCATTGTTGTTATTGTTTTCTATGCATGAACATCTATGTGTTTTATGAATCTTGTTGGCTACTTGTTTATCCAGACGTGTGGTCATGTGAGCGTGTGCATATATACATATAGATTTACAGTATGTGTTTAGGTGTGGCAGTATGTGTTGCAGTGATATTGTGTGTTTTACCCTCTTGGCCCTGAACCTGCACACCCACACACATACTAAACTGCTTGATGTGCATTCGTGTGAAAGCTATTGATTTTCTTCCTCTTAATTTCTCAGTGGATCAATAGCTGTCCAGGACAATGCATGTGAACACGCAGCTGAAGTCACGGTACAAGTCCTTTTTTTTCTGGGTTTCTCAAGAAAAAAGAAAAAAGAAAAAAAGACACTAATTGGTGGCTTCCACGGAAAGCATCGTCTGGTATCGGCTTCACTAATTTCAATGGAAAGATTTACCGTTACCTTTACCATGGTTTGCTAACCTGCTAAGCTGCTTTGCTGACCAGCGCAGGGGTTTAGCATATACATTTTGTGATTACCATCCACTTTGTTGTTTCAGTCTTTATTGGTGTTTACACCATGGTTTACGAATGTAATTACGAAACAGATTTATAATAAGAACTGCATGTACATCATTATTTAAACCGCTCAACTGTGTGAGTGTTATTGCATTGTTATTGCTGTCAATAATTTTGCCAAGTTTTAATTACTCTTGTATTAAAATGCCTCATGCTGCGATGGCCTGCACTGTTTAATAATTGCAGTTTTATTCTGCATTGTTGTTTAGCCCCATGCCGCTGAATTCACTTTCACGCAATTTCATTACTGTGGACCATTAAATATTCATAGAATCTGAATTAAAAGCAGTTGAGGGTAATTAGGTGTTTGGTAATGCACAGACTAATCCTTTGTGGACCATTTAACACTGACTGACAGCTGTCAGCATACTATCATTCCCTATACAGTTGTTCTACCACAAGTCACACTGTTGTATATTTACTATATATTTAAGTATGGTGTAACACTGATCATACATCCTGTATGCTGTGTTTACTGAAATGCATGACAGGGCACATTAATCAGGCTTAGGTATGTTTGTTCATTTATCTGATGATATTAAACATGTTACATGTGGTCAGGCTGGTATTCCATCTGTTGGACCATCATGGAAAATGCGTGCTTGATTGGAAGTCATGATCCCATAAATCTTCCAGCTGTCTATCTAGATTTCACATCATACAGCTGCTGCTTGATAACCACACGGACTTAAACTTTTATGTCTTATAGTCTTTACCTTTCCTAGTTAACTAAAAAATGCTGTCCAAGTCACTCACAATGATTTACAAACCAAATATATATAGAGTTACTATTCACACATGTGAAGTAGGGATTAATGCTGGTGTGGAGACATTATAAGAGAGCCCAGTGAGGCACACACAGTAGAGGGTGGGGGAAAAGAAACAGGGAGTTTGGTAGAAGACAGAAAGAAAGATGAAGGGCTAGACAGAGGGAACACGTTCGTTTGACAGGACCTGCTGGAGTCTGAAAGA
Organism: Ophiodon elongatus; assembly: GCA_016806645.1. Taxonomy (NCBI): domain Eukaryota; kingdom Metazoa; phylum Chordata; class Actinopteri; order Perciformes; family Hexagrammidae; genus Ophiodon; species Ophiodon elongatus. The sequence continues at coordinate 842,269 of JACSYO010002166.1, forward strand.
CCGCTGTCGCCGCTCCTATCCCATAACCCCCCTCTCCCTGTCAACACCACAGAGGAAAGCAGCCACACGCAGTAGCAGGTGACACCTCCATGGCTCATCACAATACTGCACGTATGCAAACACACACACACACACACATACGCACACACACACACACAAACACACACATTGACAGAGTGTATGTCCTTGTAGGTTTGGTTGTAGGTCTCAGGCATCTTCAAAAATCAACCTACGTTTCGCACATGACAAAGAACTCAACATTACAACATGTCCTTGAAGATCTGTCTGTTTTTGTTCCTGAGGAGCATGTCAGCTTTAGATCTGTGACTTCATCTTACTGGTGCCATAAGAAATGACATCAGCATCCTCCCTTTGACTACAGAGATGTTGTCCTTGACTTCCTTGCAATTTTGAGTGAGGGAGCAACAGCAACAGACTAAATCCCTGATGGATTAGTGACATACCACCATGTGTCTGCTGTGAGTGTCTGACGCATCGTTGCTTAGGGTACTGGAAAGTCTTTCATATGAATCTGGAACGTACATTAAAGAGCTTCCAGAGACTGGACTGCTGTCCTTAAGTGCCTACAATAGAAATCTCTTGACAGGCACTTGAGAAGTCCTTCTATTTCCATGTTGCATTAGTGATGCTGCTAGACTACCAGCAATTGCAGCATGTATGTCAAGTCATGCTTACTGTATACTGTACTTACATGTCCACACAAAATCACTCAGCAGGACAGCGTCTAATGCAGCCTCCAAAAATAGGGAATAACAGATATTGAGGCTTTGTTTTGTTTTTGCAAAAAAACGCGATGAACAGCAGCCCACGGTCTTCAGCCACCTCGCCCGGACCAGGGAAACCGGGGCACCCTCCCGGAGCCAGACCCAGGAGGGAAGCAGGAGGCCTTTCGGGCCTGGTTGGCTCAAAGGTCTCCTGAAGCAGCTGAGAGGTACCAGCAGGCCAGAAGGGCTGCAGCTGCGGTGGTCACGGATGCTAAAACTCGGGCATGGGAGGAGTTCGGGGAGGCCATTGACAAGGACTTTCGGTTGGCCTCAAGGAGGTTCTGGCAAACCATCCGACGGCTCAGGAAGGGAAAGCAGGGCCTACCCCAGGCTGTGCTCAGCGTGGCGGGGGGGAGCTCGGACATCAGGAGGGAACTTGGAGTTGAGGCGCTACTCCTTCGTATCGAAAGGAGGTGGTTCGGGCATCTAATCAGGATGCCTCCTGGACGCCTCCCGCTGGAGGTTTTCCAGGCACGCCCAACTGGTAGGAGGCCCCGGGGAAGACCCAGAACACGCTTGAGGGATTATATCTCCCAGCTGGCCTGGGAACGCCTCGGGATCCCCCAGAACGAGCTGGAAAATGTTGCGGGTGAGAGGGAAGCCTGGGTCAGCCTGCTGGGCCTGCTGCCACTGCGACCCGACCCCGGATAAGCGGATGAGAATGGATGGATGGATGGATGGAGGCTTTGTTGTAATGATCAGATTCACACCAAGCCAGAAAAATGCCTCTCCCACCCTCGTCCTTGAACAATTGATTTCTTTAGAATCATACAATTTAGATATACAATATGAAACCGCAGACTAGTTGACAATATTTTGTCATGCTTGATGCAAAGGCACAGAGAATTGATAGCCTGTTTTGATCTCATTACTGAACCGTGCTAAGATGCAATTATCCCTGTGGGAAGATGACTTCCTGTGCCAGCAATAGTGATAATAATAGGTGGCAGCAAGGAGATGTGGAGATTAACAATTTTGGTTTCCAGTTTTTAATACTAATAGTAATTGTTTGACATTTTGAGGTTTAAAAATTTCAGTCCCCATAAAATGTTGACATTGAAACTTGCCTGTGTGTAAATCCAACTGGGCCAGCTATCCTGTCAGCTCTGCATTTACACACACACACACACACACGCACGCGCACACACACACATACAAAGCTGTCCAAAGCTGACAAGCTCAGCAGGACAGGGCCTTCTTCCTCTTCATCATTTATTCACCAACACAGCACACTGTGGCCAGTACATCCTATAGAGCAAACATTTATTCTCAGCATTCTTCAATTTCCCCCACAAAGCTCTTTTCAATCTCGGCTCGCCCTCTTCACTATGCAACGTGCCGGCCATATTGGTTCCATAAGCCAATTTTGGTTGCTAGCATATTGTGATTCGGTCAAATAGTGCTGAGAGGAGATATTAGTGTAACTGAATACATGCATACAGGGACAGTATCGTGTATGAATGGACAGGTCATTCATTATGTATGAGTGGTCGAACAGCCATGTATTTCACAGTGTGTCCCATCAATGTGCAAGATGCACTGAACCATGTAGGAGGTAGTTCAGGGAAATGATAATCAACCTCGGTGGGGTTATTTTCGTACTAGAATCATGAAATTAAAGAAATGATGTTATTATTATAGGTAGAAAAAATATATACGACAGCCAAAAATATTATAAAATGATTCTGCAAAATATTAAAACAGTTAATTATGAAACTGTAGCATTTCTAATAAAAAAATTCAAACTATGTCAAACTATCTCGCCTTTTTTGCCACTTTTAAGTAGCAAATTGCCTTTTATTTTTTATTATTTTACAAAGGTTTTGTTGCCAAAATGAGGCACTGACATTTTAATATCATTGAACAAAAACATTACACTGTTGAGTTTTTCCATTCAGAAATTGCACATGCTCTTTTCACATCATACCTGTCATTGCCAAAACTCATTCTATAGTAAATTTTCCCTCATGCTTGCGTGTCATGAGTTGCACCCTAATGGTATTCATGCTTGTGTGCATGCTAGATAGTTTTTCTGATGCAAATGCAATTAAAGCAATGGCCATCATTAGCATGCCACTGAAGTTAATAAGCGATGGTGAGGCATCTTCAAGGCCCATTGGCACTGTGGCGAATTGGAAAAGAATGGAGGCAGTGTCACGGTTGATGATTTCCCTCACGTGTTTTTGCCATGCATTTTTCATCTTCCTCATGGAGTAATATTCATCAGTAGATTTGACAATTATGCCATTTTGTGAAATAACTTAAATTAGCTGCATTTAATAAGCCTCACCATGACAACCATATCAGAACAGCACATTTTTTAAAAGCCTGTATGACATGTAATGATTATACATCAATGGGCGGATGCTGTTTATGATAAGAAAAATGGTTCAAAGAACATCCATCCATTATCCAAACCGCTTATCCTTTTTAGGGTCGCGGGGCCCTGGAGCTGATCCCAGCTGACATCGGGCGAAGGCAGGGTACACCCTAGACAGGTTGCCAGTTCATTGCAGGGCAGACATATAGAGACAGACAACCATTCACGCCCACGTTCACGTTCACACCTACGGGGAATTTAGAGTCCAATTAACCTGAGCTGCATGTCTTTGGACTGTGGGAGGAAGCCGGCGAACCCGGAGGGAACCCACGCTGCCACGGGGAGAACATGCAAACTCCACACAGAAGGACCGCCCAGACCGGGAGACGAACCCAGACCCCTCTTGCTGTGAGGTGACAGTGCTAGCCACTACACCACCGTGCAGCCCGGGTCAAAGAACAGTTGTGAGGCAAAAAAAAGCTTACATTGTCTGTGTCTTACTGAATTTAATGTAGGTAACACTTTTTCATGCAAGTCATTGAGTGTCATTACCCTAAGAAAATTAATGGAATGAATGCCTAGCAACTACAAGCTTGAGGACACAATCAAGGTTGTCCCCTATTCTGACATAGCCCAATGCTTTTTTTAGATAAACCTCTCAACATCTAAGTCTTAACCTGAAGAGGAGATATACAGTAAAACATAAACGGCTTGTATGTTTCCACAACTGATCACACCAGCAGTCAAGTCCATTGGAAAGCATGAAAATATTACAAATTGTACCGTTTCTGTACAACACACAATATAATTCAGTTCCTCACAGCAATGTTCATATAAGCCAGAAGAGTAATGAAAAAATGTGTGGTTTTCTATTGAACATCAATATTAGTTGAGATGCGTCATGAATCAAAAGGGTGGGCAACATAATGAAAACACAGGAAATGGCCCCAGTGCTGTACAATAAAGAAATCAAAACTCTAGATATGAAGAACATGAGTGCAAAGTGTGGAGTTGTTCCATTTTTATTTGTTGAAAAAAGTCAGGGATATTTGTAGCTGTTGCCATTGCCATTATCTTTACAAAAACAATATTTCACTGCTGCTCATTTTATTGACAGCAACCCATATGGTTATTGCTCTGATAGCCTCCCCCTTTTAAATGAAGGTCCGGTGAGAAAGAACAGATGATTATCTCTCCTCATGAAAGTCAAAACCAGAGACAAATAGAAACAAATAGAAACACCACTGACTGGGGTGTTACTCACAGCTTGACAATCACAGGGGATGCTCCAGAGCAACATGAGTAAGATTGTGAAATGTAGCGCCTTAGTCCGCAGGGGTTTTATGAGCTCTGCGTCAGTCACCCACCCAGTGCCTGTCCACCCCTGAGGGGAGCGCAGGAAGTTCCTTACCCACAGTTCCTTGCCTGGATACAGCGATGACATTGTCCCGCAACTTGAATCCCACTGCCTTCCCTGCTAACCTGTGACCTTGAGTTGCTCACTTATGCACAAAGGCCACAAAGTTCTATTAGAGGAGGGATGACGCTGCAGACTTTTGCTCACAGCTCAACTGAAAACTTCATAGCTTAAGTCACTATGTACCAGGCGGGCATGTGTGGCAGACGCTGAGAAGTACAGAGTTTTAGAAGATTAGTCATTTGAGTTACAGAAAGATATAACCGGCTCAAGGCTGCAGAAGCTCTGACATATGGAAAATAGAGTTGTAAGAAGTAGAAAGGCTTGAGCTGGAAGGGGCGAAGGTCATCAGGCCTGTCCACACTGTAATTTTCTCCCATAACCATTCTACCATCCTCTGATTCAAGTATGTGTGAGTCATTTGCAATACTGAATTATCATATTTATGATTTTAATACCAAATATTGCAAATCCTAAGATGATGTTGTTGCACTTTGCTGGAATGTTGCACTTATTGAAGTGTATCAACATGATCTATGAAAGACAGGGAGATACTTTTATCTTAATCTCCTTTGCTAAGACTTACTTTCTTACTTACCAGTTTGGCAAACAGAGGTACCTCTCCAGGAGGCTTTAGAGAATCCTGCGGACTGTTCACTAGGGCGTGTCTCTGTTTACAAGGAAACCTTGTCTTGATGTGATTCTGCAGCACGACTAGGTGTGGCACCCTGGGGTTTTGCTGCATGGCAGCTCAGAGGTATACCCCCTCCTGAACAGGACAGACGGAAATACTGTCGGAGGCCGCAACAGTCTCAACACACACACACACACACGCACACACGCACACACACACACATACACCAGCCATGCCTCTTATAGCTGTTCGTGCATACAGCTCACCGGCAGCAGCTTAGCTCCTTGTCGACCTTGAGGGATCGATGCAGAGGTGGTACAACAAAGCTGAGTGGCCGTGTGGAAGCTCATAAATAAGAATGAAGGATGGCCCCAGGGGCCCAGGGTGAGGAGGGTGTGGGGGCCATCACGAAACACCCCAGCATAGAGAGGCATGGCACAGACACTCCGCTGCCCAGCACCCACTCACCCATCTGGAGATTAATTACGCCTGTTTCCACATTACCATCCAACCCCCCATCTGGGGAACCTTGACTCCTTCAACCTCATACACACTTGTCTTCCTCCACCCACCACCACATCCACCCACACACTGTAGGCCATGTCAGGGAATCAGGCAGGTCACCGTAACTCAATCTCATCTTTTACAGCTCCATGAAAATCTACCAGGCTGCAGATTACAGTAGTTATGATACTGACACTATGCCTTTGAGTTTGAGAATTCATATTCTTCTCGTCAACTGTCATTTAACACAACCTCTTTCTTCATATCGCATATCTGTAATCATATGTGCAATGCAGGAGCAGGCGCTGGAACTGTTTTCCCATTAGCCTTCCCTGCATGATGACAGTGCTGCACTCATCACTCACTACTCTGCCCTCAGAGCTTATGCTGCCATAGGCTATTGATAGGGCCCTTGAAAAATCACCCTCATAGAAAGCATTCTGCCAACAAGACCCATAAAGTGAGCTGTGGATCTATATAGAGGTTTAATGGAGCTTAAAGGCTGCAACACTGCACACCCTAATATATTAACCACCAATTACAGGGTAATTTGGGTTTTCTGAGACAGCATACAGTTATTTTTCACTCAAGTTCCACTTACTCGCTTTTTATTAGAGCTTTCATTAGAAAACCTTGCATGTTTAAAAGATGTTGGCATAGTTTGTGTCATCTAAAGGGAGAAAAGATTGTTTAGTGGCAGGTGTTGCTGTTCATGCCAACTTTACTTGAATACTTTAATTGTTTTAATTCATAACATTAGATTGTCCCTTGAGACCCTTGGCTTTTAGTTGATTTATATTATTTGTGATGGATATAAAGCTAAGCTATAATCTTTTATTATTTATATGACATTTGCTCTCTATCAGGTATGGTGCTCTGTGGCGCTATCCCTCTACTCCTGAATGCATGTAGATAAGATACTGAGTTGAGTCCATTTCTGGGGAAGAGACATTTTCTGTTCAAGCTAAAATGTAGCTATAAAACTGAATGCCACTACAGCGGGAGCTGCTGACATTTCAGATAACCTTGTAATAAAGTATGATGTGACAAAGGTGATGACAAAGTGTCTATCGTTCTGTTTACAGCGGGGAAATATGAGAATGATGTGTTCTGGTTAGTGGGATATTCCTTGAACCAGCAGGGTATTTAGCAGCCTGGCCTTTGAGATGACCTGGTAAACGATCATCGTTGTTCCACCCAAAATCCCCCGAGGCTTTTTTTTGTGTCATGAGGATTACATATGACTTTAGAGCTGTTCACTTTAATCTAATTTAAAAAAAAGGGGGGAGGTGGGGATGAAAAAAGCTTTATTTCTATCATCACATATAGGTATATAAATTAAATTTGACATCTGCATTTAACTCATTCCAAGCATTTAGGAGCAGCGGACAGCTGTGAAGTGCCCAGAAGGCAACTTTGAGTTAAGTTTCTGGCTCAATGACACTTTAACATGGAGACAGAAGGAGCAGGTTATCGAACCTAGTTACGACCCGCTCTAACCCCGTGAGCTACAGCTGCCACTGAAGCTCTGCTTGCTGTGTACTTTTCTTGAAAAACCCATATCATGGATCAAAAGGCAAGAGACAAGTGGCCCCTTGTTAGGATATCCTAACTGAATAAAATACAGTACAGTGCACTACTTGAGACACAATGAAACAGAAGTTGGAGCATCTTTATATTTTTAATGTCAAATATGTTACGAAATGTGTGGGCGAGTCTAGTAATGTGAGTGCTTTAAATCAATTCTTCCAGTTATGATTGGATCGCTCAAAAGTGGGCGTGGCTTTGTGATAACAGAATGGTAAGCAGTTGTTGAGGACTGTTGGCTTCCTCTCACACTTCCATCACCTGCGTTGTTAGATCAGGGGGAAGAGGACCAGGGAGAAATCAGAACTCTACCACGCTATTTTTAAAATGTAAGCAATATTATTTTCAGATTAAGATCCAAGCATTAAAATCTGTGCCGGATTAGCTAGTCGCCCAAAATCACATATGATAGGATGCATTTATGTATACACCCCGAGTTCAAAACTATAAAAACATTTTAGCTGATTTTAACATTGCAATCAATCAACTATGAAATAATAGTTATTTTAATAGTGAATCTGTGTAACATTGAAGGAATCTTCATTACATCCTGTGTTGGCTAACATCAAGTGCCAGTAATTTAGTAGAGATGGAGAGGTGTTATTTTCAGCTAGCCTTATTATATGCTTGTTAATTGTTCATTTTATCTGTATATCTCTTAAGCTCCATTATTAACTGGTATCTAGCTCACAGGTGTTTCCCCTGAAGGAGCCAGGATAATTCCAAAAAATCTAATTAAACACAAGCTTTTACTCCTCCCAGGATGCGATGAAAAAAACAAAACTGCTGGAGATGGAAAACAGGATCCCCAAGCCAGATTTGGTGCACTTTAATTATGCACAGAGATAATGTAAGGCAAACTTCGGTTCGACATGTGAATTAATGATAAGGTTTGATGAGAGGATTCAATCTGATCCTTTCTTGAGCTGTCAAATCCATCAGAATCACCAAAAACTCGACATGATCAGGATTTATCTTTTCCTCCTACCCATGCCCAAAGAGATAGTGCTTATTAATTGCTGCTGCAACAGAAATTCTTAACTTTGCACTTGTGCTGATGCTTGTACATTTACGGGATTCATCTACCCACTCTTGCATAAAACTTATTTTCTGCTCTTTTTTTCTTCTGCTTATACCCTTCAGTCAATGTCTTTGCCTTTGTTTTTATGTTTTCATCTCTCAGTCTCTTGCCCTCTCTGTCCCTTTCACTTGCTCGCTCATTTTTTCTGACTCGACGCCTATAAAGCCTATATGGGAAAGATAGCTGATAGGCCATGCTAGGTTGTCAGTGAGAGCATGACAGACATCCTCCATCCTCACCTCTGTGTACATGTCGATGCTGACTCTGAGCCAACGCTATTGTTGAGAACACCATGTGCATACTCACTCTGTCAAAAAAGAAACGTCTCCATCATCTTTAGTCTCTCCTCAGGAAACTGTTTGCGCTTTTTTACCCTACCCTAAGTTTGGTGATCTTTCAGTGCCACTTGAATATCACCTTCATTCTCCGAGATTGAAAAAAGTTTGGAGGGAGAGAACAAACATTAAAGCCTCTACCTGACTTGGCCCCCACGGTCTTTCCAAACCTGGAAACCTCTCTGCCAGGTAGAACAGCTTCGAACAGCATGTCCCAGAACACTGTGGAGTTAGCACACCTTTCATCCTCCCCTCTGCACTGCAGTACGAAGGGTATATGCCCGGTAGTCGCTGTTTGCTCTGGGTATGTATTGATCTAAACGTAGGCATGCTGCTCTTGAAATAGCACCAACAGAGGCACAGAGAGTCGCTCGAGGGACAAATACCCTCCAGGAGTCGAATGGAAAACAGTCGGATGTTATGTCAGTCAAGAAACCACACCCCTTCCTCTGCTCTCTCTCTCTCTCTCTCTCTCTCTCTCTCTCTCTCACTCTCTATCTCTGTTTGTCTCACTCCACCTCCTGATCCAGAACCAGATGACCTCTCTGAAAACAAACCTTGACCTTCGCACTCCAGGGACTGTGGTTTACTCACTGCTGGTCGGGGCCTGTGTTGTGAAACTCTTGATCCACTTCAGAGACTCCCATAAATCAAAAGGACTAACAGTTGCTCTTCTCTCCTTTTCTATGAGGTTATTAATAATGTGTGCCGTAGAGAGCTGAGCTGGACAAAGCAAAGAGCCTGCTGCTGGGATCTTCTCCTCTCAAATCCCAGTGTGGGCACTAAAACCCCTAATTCTGTGCAGCCACATGAATGTGTGTATGTTGTGTGTGCACTTCTGAACTGGATTTGAGTATGCACATGCATGCATGCTCTTTTGTTTTGAACAAAGCAATCACTTTGACACATCTAAAAAATAGCCCCCCAGTCTGCTTCATGTGGAAACAATGCAGATCTCATAATCCTCCTATTTGTTACATGGCATGATTAAAATGGAGCTCCGAGCAAAAGAGAAAAGGAGAAAAGTGGTATGCAAACCTCAGAACCCTTTGTAAAGTGGGGGGTTGTTGAAGCTGCTTATTGCCAAGACAGACAGATGGATTCTTCTACAAACATTTGTATCTGTGCAAAAATGTCAGTATAAAGTAGATGTAAGAGGGTCAGAAATGCAGAGAAAATCAGTGTCTAGGGGAATAGCAGATGGTATTTGAGACAAGTGAAATGGTTGCATCTGCAGACCTTTAGCTGTAGCTGTTAAGAGAGTATTTGTCACTCTGACTAACCCTGTACCATTATACCTTCTGTAATCTAACAGTGTAGACTCTAAATAGTCACATTGTATCTAGTCCATAGTTTATTCTGGCTTTTACAGTGGCAGCAGAGCAAATACATTTTTGGGATGTGGAGATAACCTGCCTCTAGAGATATCTTAAGGTTAGAGAAAGAGGGGCACAAACAGATTTGGAAGAGATGTATCTTTTTGTTGTAAGAGAAGAGACACAATTAAGCCTCTTGATCTCCAGGCAAAAGTCAGCAGCATTTAAAAAGATGAAGGATATTGCCGTGTTAGATTTTAAAATGTAGTCAGATAGTTGACAAAGATGGGAAACATCTAGATATGTTCGAGGCTGTATTAGCGCATTAGCTTGTCCCTGCAGCTATTATGCACACACCATTTTAAGCACTCTTAATAGCCTCTGCATTACTGATATTATTGGCCCTCAAGCTTGAATTAATTAATTTTTGAAACCTAAAAATATATGACATTTACTGTACACGCATAAACTCAACTATGATGTTAACGGTATTCATGAAGCTTAGAATGAGTAGGAAATACTTGATTATACTATTCTAACCGAGGTTATTTGGTAATTTTGTTTAATCTTATTGGCATTTGATTCCTAATTTAACTAAAAAAGTTTGGATTTACAAACAGCTGATGCAACTGGCCAGGTGAAGTGGTACACTTTAATTTACAAAACAGAACAACACATTAGTTCTCCATGTACTGTATATCATCATCTATTCCTCTATTCATCTGTCTTTCTCCTTCATATTCCTTACCTTACGTCAGGTTATGTGTTCAGAAGAAACTGGAGGACCTTTGAAGTCCAGTTTGAGAAGTGTGTTCAGCTTTGGTCTTGCCTCCACACTATGATTCATCTGAGCGCCAAGTACCAAAAATAAAGCTGTAAATTCCTTATCAAGCCGTTGAAGTAAAGGATGAGTCTCAGACAGTAGCAGTTGCTGAGACCAGTAATGTTGCCACTGACTGTGGATCAGTTAGAGGGAGGGATACATTTTAATGAACCATTTTCAGCTTTGTCTTCAAAGTGCAAAGACAGTGAAAGCATATTAATATTATATTTAGGTGCTCATGGAAATATCAAGATTTTCAGGATCATAGTAGATATTTCAATAAATAAGATGGAGGATTGATTGTCTGTCTGAAAGGACAAATGTAATTTCATCATTGATTCATGGCCTTTAACTCACAAGTATAAATCATTTTGACATTGTATGGCCTTGAGTTGTCATATTAGGCAAAAGTGACATTAAGTGCATTCAATCTCTATAAAAGCAAGAGCAAGATGTCATCGGCCATTTTAAGTCAAATGCTTTCAAACAAAGAACAATAAGTGGGTTCAGTGGTCCAATACAAGTGCTTGAAGAGATTAAAGGACATTAGTGGTTATGTCTGGTAAGTGCCAGCAGCAGAGTTGCCAATCATTCAGAGGCTGAAGAATGCAGTGGAGTTTAGGTTTTGACCATGTCTTGGAGGTAGGAAGGAGAAGTCTCTTGACTGCCCAGTAAGCTAATAATGTTGAACTGAATGCAAGCTGAAAAAGGGAGCTAGTGCAGTGAAGAGAGAAGTGGCGTGGTGTGGCAAAACCTAGGGAGGATGAGCACCAGACAGGCAACTGTGTTGATGGAATGTTTGGCAAGAAAAGCCAGTTCACCGTTAGGGATTGTGTTCACTTGTTGCACTTAAAGAAAAGCCCAAACATATTATATTCTTATGGCGGGGTTAGGCATGAAAATAACTAGTTTCTACGATGTGTTGTTGGACCATGGTGAACACTTTTGGACACTCTTTCCTGGAACGCATGCATAACAGCCCAGACTCACAGAAATACGTGAAATGGCCACGACCTGTTAACAATGCATTACATAGTATTTGGTACGTAATGTGTTAACAACGCATTACAAATAGTTGGTACGTAATGTATTAACAACACATTACAAATAGTTGGTAAGTAATGTATTAACAACACATTACAAATAGTTGGTAAGTAATGTGTTAACAACACATTACAAATAGTTGGTACGTAATGTATTAACAACGCATTACACTGTAGTTGGTAAGTAATGTGTTAACAACGCATTACAAATAGTTGGTACGTAATGTGTTAGCAATGCATTACATAGTAGTTGGTACGTAACGTATTAACAACGCATTACACTGTAGTTGATAAATAATGTGTTAACAATGCATTGGATGGGTAAAACAAACACTGGACTTTAAACCGCAAGACCGGTGTACGTGTCCCAAAGTGTTTTGGTGAAGTGACATGTTCATGACATTTTGCTGAAAAGTAACGTTCGTTTTGTTGCCTGAATCTAAGTTTACTTACTTGATTGAAGCCCAACCATGATGTTTTTCCTACACCGAATTAAGTGGTTTTGTTGCCTAAAAATAACGTTATATTGTTTAAGTGGTGCCAAAACTAAATTATTTTCATGGTGCAAACACATCATTTTGTGTTACGTGTCCATTTCTTCTATTGCTGTGAGATCAGGTTGTGCATTGTGTTGCACTCGGTTTTAAACACAATAAAACAGAAATAGTTGTGATGCTGGGAAGTTCCAAACTTATTTTCTCATCTTTAAACACTTGTACAGGAGTCGCAGAAAGTGGTTGGGAGATGTTCGGTTTCAACAAGTTGAAATTACATCTGCCCTCTGCTATTCCGATGTCGGAAAGGTGAAGAGGGAGGTTGTTTCAGGTTCTGTTCAACCAGCCAACAAGCACTTTAGTTGGAGCATCACTGTGCCCTCGGAGCTACGGATTTACTATAAGGTTCAACTCATAGGCTGTAGTATATATATATATTTGTTTGGTATGATATATACTGAACTGTTTTCAGATTTATACAGAGTGGCGAGCATTCAGAAATAGTGTCTGCATTGCTCATGTGGCTAGAAAACGGCATGACTCTCCTGTCAATCATTATAAACCAGTGGAGTTGGTGTTTAAACAACTGTCAGTATTATTGATTGTAGCTGGTGACCCAATCCCACCCAATGTCATGAAATGCAATGAGGATAGAGGGCAACATGTCCTTATCCTCATCCTATCAGAGGTGAAAAATGTAAAAAGGGAAGTAGACCAAGAAGACACTGACAGTCATAAGGTAATGAATAGAAAGGAAAGCAAATGAATGACATGCTAAGGTATGGAAATATCTATATTCTTTAATAAATCTTTAAATTTTGCCTGCTTTAACTCTTTATTAGAGAAGGAAAAATAAAGAAGGAAAAAGAAAATGAGGAACCAAGTTGAGCAGACAAAACAGGTAACACTGGAAGACTATCCAGAGAAAATTACTTTGCTGATGTCTGCTGAGTTATAGAAGTTGACGGATGCAGGTGTCAGCAGAATTTTTTATGGAATCTCCCCTGTCTCAACGGGGTGTCACGGCAGATATTTCATGTCAACGAGCGGATGCAGAAAATCTTTTCAGTCCTGTCGCGCTGTAACCTCTAAAAAAGGCCGACATCAGCAGGGTGACCTGTCATCCCACATGGGCAGCTACCAACCTGGCCTGTGCTTTCCGGAGCAGGACACAGTCAACAAATCCCACCATCCAAATCCAGCAAGACACCAAAAGAGACATATTATCCCATGAAAACACATGCATAATTAATTTCCTTCAGAACTGTGCCACATCCAGATTAGGCTTTATGCTGATGTGTTGAAACAGGAATCTGTGACCCACAGTGCTGTCTCTGAGTGTGCGTATGTGTGTTTGCATAATCCCTCCAGTATACTCCAAATTAATGCAAATTCAATGTGTTCTCAAAGGCTATTGAGTAAGGGACTTGGTGTAAATGCAAGTATATTGGGCGACATTTCACTGCTATATATTGATGTGAAATTCAAAACAAGACATTGGAGTAATGGCTGTGGCTGTAATGGTTGTGGTGAATTCGAGCTAATAATATAGAGGGCAGAGGATAATTTAAATGGTTATGGCTCAGAGATGAAGCAGGTCCTTTTTTAATTGGAAGATCGGTGGTTCCATCCCCGGCTCCTCCAGTCTGCATGTAGAAGTGTCTTGAATGCTGTGCCATCGGTGTTTGAGTGTGGGTGACTGTGCAGTAGTATAGATCCTGATGGGGAGGTGGCCCCTTGCATGACAGCCTCTGCCATCACTGAATGTGAATGTGAATGAATCAATGTTGACATGTAGTGTACAGCGCTTTGAGTGGTCTGAGTACTAGAAAGGCACTATATAAATGCATGTGCATTTACCATTCTATTTTTTGCTACAACAAAAGGAAAAACTGACAAGAAAGTGTATTCCAGCAGGTCTGAGTTCTATGTTTTAAATGTCTAATAACTGAAAGGACCTGAGCAGACTCTTTTGACACAAGTTGGAGAGTGTAAACAGGGAAGTGCAGGGAATCTTGATATGTATTGTTACTCATTTTGACCCTGTGCTTGTTAATTGTTTGCACATTATGATGCTACCTGCATGGTTGTCCTCTTTCTATTAGGGTCTGTTCAGGTCGACTGCATTTTTGATTGGAACTAATTATCCATGGGGTCTATTGGGATTGGCTGTCTGATTGGCATTCATTCACTGGATGCATGCTACAATTGGTAGATTGCATTCAGGATCATGTTTCATTCATAACTATGGACATCTTTCCAAGCTACCAGGATTATATCCATCTCGGTGTCACCATCACACTCGGGGGCAGGACAGTTCTGATCTTTGTGTCATATTCCATGTGTGAGAGCACACACCAGCTTCATTTGTAGTATATCTACAACTTAATGATAATATTGATTCTGACTAGGTGTTTCAAGATGGCCACCCCTTTTCTCATTCATCTTCTTGTCAAATCTGCACATCCGTCCTGTGGTCTCTCTGTGTGTTTGTTTGAGAGAGCTTTGATCTTTGGTGGGAAGCTCATTAGCTGTACTTTCTCGCCTGTCCGCAGTGGACAGCAGGAATACCCAATCCCTAATTAAGTCACACATGACTTCCGTTTTCTGTTGTGTTGGTGAGATATTGAATATGTTGGTCCAAGTCCATGTACATGCATTTATAATGTATACTTAGCATTAAGGCAGGGTTGACTGACTTCTGTGGGCGATATCACCTAAAATCAAAATCCTGATTCATTGTCTCATTTACCGTGGTAACGAATAATACACACATCATATATCATATACTTGTTAGCAGTAGTTAATGTGTTTACAGTGGAGCTGGTATCATTTATTTAACATATGCTATGCTCTAAAATGTATGCTGTTTTTCAGATTTGTCTGTGACTATGACAAGTATGAATAGACACTTTTATGACCTGTTATCTCATTCTATCAGCAGGATGTTTTTAGGTTATGGAGTGACTTTATGGAGTTGAACTGGAAACATGGTTAATCACCTTAAACCCAAGGGCTGCATAAGACTTTTTTTGTTGTGAGGGTCGTAAAAATTTTGTCATGACAGGTCATTTTAATTTTCACTTTTTAATGACATATTTGATAGCATTTTTATTTATTTGTTTATGTTTAATTTTGTATAATTAATATACAGAACAGGCTTATAGATTATGCATTTATAAGGGCATGGAGAGAAAAAAGCAGATTAATAATTTTTTTCTCCCTGCAGTGACAGCGGAAGCCTCTAAAAACAAACACTGCAGCCATTGTGCCTAAACAGGCTAATATGAACACAGCGATTTCACAAAAGTACTGCAGTGACATTTTGGAATGGTGTGGAGCTAGTGATGTAGCCTACCAATGTAGTGGCTAAAGCCAGCAAGACACATGAGATCAATGATACAACTAGATAGTAGGTCCTTTATATTCACTCCGACCAACTGGACAGGGATGGGATTTGCTTTAATTTACGTTCGATGTAACCAACTACCTTCAGATTTTTCTGTCACTGTGAAAGAAACAGGCTGTTTCTGGTGCAAGGCTAGAATTATACTTCGGGCAAGGGATTAGGTAGGTTTTTTATTTATAGTTTGGTGTCTGATTTCACATTGATAGCACAATCACAACACTGAATGTATGTATCATACATGATGAGGCCATATTGTGCTTTGATTATATTTCCCACAATAATTGGGTTTACATTCTGTGATTCACTTTGTGATACTACCAATGGTGGGGAGACTCGCCTTGTCCCATTAATGAATTTGAGACAATGTTTCTTTCAATCACCAGTGAACAGAAGGTGGTAGTGAAAATGAATTTGTAAACTTTTTCATGCTGGTTAGACAAATAGAAAATCCCACCGACATCAGAAACGTGTCTTCATGTCCCAACGTGGTATCTCTTTAACCTGGCTAGCTCTGAAGTCTAGTTACATTCTTGAGGAGGCATACAGTGTACCCAAACCTGCTATGTAGCTAAACCGTTACCTCTTTACATACAACTATAAATTGAGCTTTAGGAATGTTTTAAGTATTGACCCTTCCATTGTTTGAATGCCATAGCAAACCAAAATATTGCTGCTTCTTTCAGACTTTGTTGTATACTAGCCACTGAATAATAATTTAAGCTTATTCTAGAAACACAATTCTTTATGAACAAGTGCACTGTTAGAGCAGATAAAAATCACATTGTTTCCAGTAGCTTTTTGAATTCCTGCCTTAAAAACTATATTTGTGGAATCAAACGATATATAGTCGACTAACTGGGTTTGTCTAATAAATCTGATTTTGAGTGCACTACAGAAATAGACTGTGGCAAGTAAAAAAAACTTTTTCTTTAATAATGACTCTGGTGCACAATAGGTAAAGTTAAGGTTTGATTTGAGTTTGCATTTGCTGTGGCTCCACTGGGCCAGTGTATTCTTTCCATGGGGTGGAGCTCTGCGGAAATGAGGGGAAGTGCGTAAGGAAAGCTTTCCAGGGCACTGGGGTGACATCGTGCTGTATTAATCACCTGCTCGTCCTTCCTCCGCTCTCCTGCTGAGCTAGGTGAGTCACATAGTAATCTCTGGCTCCCATCACTCTGTCTTTGCTCTCTTTCTCTCACACCTCTGTTA
This sequence comes from Ophiodon elongatus, assembly GCA_016806645.1. Classification (NCBI taxonomy): domain Eukaryota; kingdom Metazoa; phylum Chordata; class Actinopteri; order Perciformes; family Hexagrammidae; genus Ophiodon; species Ophiodon elongatus. The sequence goes on from JACSYO010002166.1 coordinate 859,226, forward strand.
CTCTATCATTCTCTTTACTTCCTTTTTCATACACTCCTTCCCGTCCATCTGTCTCTCTCTTTCCTTCTCCTCCTTGGACTCTAGGATAGTGTTGGTCCCTGAAGAATGAGCTGAGTTTGAAAGCCACTCATTGGGATAAATGAGTGTACTTTCAGAAGTTTCTGCAGCCTCCTGGGAGGTGCAGAATCAGGCCCTTAAAAAGAGACAGGGAGCGGAAAAGAAATGGTGGGAGTCGGAAGTGAAGAGAGAGTCAAAAAAGAATGAGATAGGGGCAGACCGAGAGAGATTGTACATCAAGGGCTCCTTTGTACATTATTAGGTCGATATCTCAATCTCAGTGTGTGCGATGCAGTTCTGCTATGCTTTATCAGCCTCTTCTCCTCCCTTTGCAAAATAAGAAGCCCTCAGAAAACCATTTACTCTTTTTCTTTGAAGTGAAGAGCTTAATGTCGTTCTGAGGCCTTTTTCGCCACATTAGAATAAAGATTCCTGAGCTTTCAGATAGATGTGATAGTAGTGGAGAGTGTTACTGAGAGCTGATGCAGAAATTGTCCTGCGGCTAATAAAGTGAACTTGAGTTGTATTAACTTTTTTTTTTGGTTCAGTGACAAAAGGTCAAGTGAGGGGAATTACCTGAGAGAGTTCTGCTTCATCCTTGAGGAAAGAGAAAAAATACAGAAGATTAATTTCACTAAATGTATTTGTGACAATCTCCAGAAGCAACTAATTAATTATAGCCATAACGAGGAGAGAGAGAGAGAAAGAGAGATTCCCCCTGTAGGCACGGGTCACTGTGTTTTAGCTGTAATTAATTTCCCACCCTGTGAAAACAATGCTAAGTGAAGCTTCTGGTTGTTGGGAATCCATATTTAGATCTTATTTTTGGGTGTTTTTCATATATTCAGGGCTTGAAAGATTTGCTAACATATACAGTATCATGCACAACCTCATGGGTGTGCCCCATATTTTATTTCAAGTGTTTGCAATTTACAGCTTTCAGACTAAAAAGGGTTTTGGACACATATGGAAGGCTTTGTGTGGCGCTTCCTTGTGCCATGTCCAAATCTCTTTCTATTCCTTTGCCAATTTGTCATTTCAAAAGTATGGATTAAAAAAGTGTGTGTCTATGACAGTGTAAACACAAAAACACCTTGTCCTCTTTCCACCCTCTTCTCTGAAGAAGGAGTTGGGCTGCAAGCCAGGACAGAGATTATGGACATCAAACCTATGGCGAAGATGAAACATATCAGAGTAGCTATACCGTAAAGACAGCAATGTTTAATTGAATGCTGCTTTGAAGCAAATAAGTAGATATTCATCCATCCTTGCATTATTTTGTTTTGCAATCATATGCATGTTGGTGGTTATTTCAAATTTGCCACAGAGGCCAAGAAAAGGTTTTTAAGCCTCTAATCTCGTGTCATTATCTTTCAGTCAAAGCTCTTTTCCTGAGTAATTTAATGTGCTCCGATTGTTTCTGACATCTATGTTAGCAATCTTATGCTGAAAAGTGATGTTAAACTGTGGTCAGGCACGTGTACATTTCTGCTGACAGAGTAGGATTTAGGGGTGTAACGGTACACAAAAGTCACAGTTCGGTCCATATCCTGGTTTGGGAGCCACGGTTTGGTGTGTTTGGTACAATGGGATAAAAATCCAAATGCATAAGGATACGCTTCTTTTAATTTATTAAGTGTCAAAGACGGACATAATTCTCTTGCTTGGGACTGAAGTAACATTTTGCATTTTCATTACAAAAATAAGGAACAATTCCTACTCTGTATTACACTGTACGAACGGAAAATATCAAACTACATGGAATAATGAAAACCTAAATTTAAAAAGAAAACTTGTGAATTTGGAGGACTGTTTTAATTAGTTCTACCATGGCTATATTTAAAAGAAATTCCAAACATGCTTCAAATGAACTAATTCGACATCAACCACATCTAAACACAAAAGGGTTTAGAACTTTTGTAAATGGTTACTTTTGAAGGTAACCTGATGTCATAGCTCCTTTTTGTCTTTTGAGTGTCTTTGTAGTCTCAATGCAGTGAATTGTATGGCTGACGTTTTCGGGCAGTTCAAATTGTGTAAGTAGCCATGTGAAGAACAAAAACAAAGAACTTGAGGGGGAAGTTCAAAGCCTGCCTACTTTTATGCCTCTGCACACAATGCCAACCGTTGCTTACAGTGGCCATGATTGACTGTTTTGGAAGTTATAAAAGTTGTTGGATGAGCACCCCGAGGGACCCGAGACTCCTCATTAAGGAAGAGAAATGTTGGGGTGGGGAACCCGCTCATGTCATGACATAAATTTTGACTTTTCTGTCCAAATAAATGCCCTGAGTTGAGTCGCTTTAAGTGACTTTACTTCACTTAAATCTTCCAGTTTTCACCAATGCTCCAAATTAAATATATTATATATATATATATATATATATATATATATATATATATATAATCTAATATATATAATAATAATATAATTAAATTAAATATTACAATATGTTCTATCCCTTAACCTCTTACCACACAGTTTGTTCACCATTCCCCAAACCTCTGACACAGTTATGTGCCAGAGAAATGCGTGATTTCCAGTGTGAGGGATTAGACTGTAGCCTGGTTATAAATTTCCAGCTGCTCTGATTTAGTAACCATGACTCCTGCAGTCCTCTGACAGCTGTGATTTGTTGATCGAATCAATCTTCTTCTGGTAGACAAACAGGATTTGAGCTGTTTGATATTCAGTATCCTTGTGTAGTCAGGGTCTCCTCTCAATATGTTTCAGCAGCTCTAAATTAAGAATCTTGGTAATTTTCCTTCTGATCAAATTTTTCTCTGGGTTCTAAATATAATGTGTATTTACACAATATTCACGTTTATTTTTCACTGTATTTCTTAATGCTTACATTTGCCCTATTTTAGTATATATGAGCCTGGCACTTTGCTTTATAACATTTAAGCTGTAAAGCTGCTTTTCTATTTGTGGTGTTTTTTAATAGGTATCACTTTGGTTATATTTACAGAGACAATGTATGGCCAGTCCTTGTCCAGCCCAATCACCAGGAAAAAATCACAGATATGTTTAATGTGAACCTTTTTTATGTGGATTTTCTTGCATTCAGGCAGAGCATTGACATATAATGAAGATCGACCTGTAGAGCAAAACACATGGTATATGCAGCTGTTATTGAAAGTTACATGGTATGATAAGGAGTATGAAGAGCGAGAAAGTCCACAAAGGGCTTGGTTGGGTCGAACAAACATGAGACTTTCACCCAGGAAACGTCTGTTCGTGTCCGGTGTGAAACAGAAAGTAAACGCTGAGTTTACGCTTGATAAATAACATTACTTAGGAAGGTCCTCTAATGGAGGTTGTTATTTAATTAGTTACTCTGTTGTGGTTGTTACATTAAGTTGTTATCTTATTATTATAAGACAAATCATGATCTTATGCTCGTCCTCCTGGTTTCTAGTATTAATGTGTCTTTATTCAACAGTTACTGATATGCCTTGCCAAATAGGTTATGAGTGAGATGTAATAAACTGTGATTTGGTGTTAAAGACCTTCGACACCATGGTTTTCAGTTTAAATGTGATCAGGTTGGCTGGTGTCCAGCCACAGGATTGATGGAACACCTCGATCCAGAGTCCCATCACACCACTGCTCATCCCAATTTCACATGACAATGAATTAAGATCCTGACTGCCTATTTGCTTATTTATCACAAATATTAATCAGTCTTAAATATTGAAGTGTTGCCGAGAGGAGGGATATGAATCTTATGCCAAATAGCATCACAAGCTACAAGTTAGAGCCAAAAACAGGGGCTTCTTGCCCGGTAGAAGTCCAGCCTTAACCTGTCAGGCTATAGGGCTAGCATTGTAAATCCAGGCCTGAAAGCTTGTGATGGATATGTGGGGATTGGAGTGATGGCCTTAATACCACCAGACTGACCTGCAGGTTAAACACGATGTGCTATTTAAGCAGCCTAGCACCAACACCTAAAAACACCCACACACCTCTGTTACACATACACCGTCCCTTGCACGCTTGTCATGGGCACATGTTTTCACAGACACATAAACACACTACACCTCTCTTGCACATTTCACTCTATATGTGTGTAACTAACAGCAGTACATCATGTCACGAGCACACAGTACCCTACACTGCTTGTCACAATGTTCCCAGGAGAGAGGGCGTGTCTGTCACACTGACCTTTCATTAATGCTGAATTAGCATGCCCACTCTCTTGGGAACCTATCTGGAACATGGGGTTTACCCATGGCGTTATGTATACTGCACCTGCTTGAGGATGCATATCTTATTCATTTTAAATGTGTGAAACAGAGTGCTTTGTCACCCTTACAGCATCACATATTTTTTCTAAGTGCCTATTGGGTCATGTGTTTCATTGATAGAGAATTATTAATGTGTACAGATTGGTAATGTTCTGTCATCTCCAAGAATGAACGCGATGGGTGTCCCGCAGCAATCGATTGGCCCCCCTACTTGTCTCTACATCCATGACCTACCCTCTGTACGTCATGGTGTTAATGTACAAATGTATGCTGATGACACTGTTATCTGCACTCATGGAAGAAGTCACTCCTGCCTCACCCTAAATGGGTAAAAAAAAAATGTTTCCCATCAGACACGATATCCAATCCTATCCTGTTGTCTACATTCAAGGTAAACAAATTGGAACTGTCAAATCAATTTAAATACAATGAAGTCACTTTTGATCCCACCTTAAGTTTAAAAAAAACAACTAAGAAATCCAACATTCTAAAACTAAGCATTTCAAACACATTCTACCTTTCCCTAGAAGCCGCCCTGATCTTTCTTCACGCCATGATCTTCTCTCATGTGGTCTATCTACTGGTGGTCCCAGGCCAGTGCAACCAACCTGAAGCTATTCGACTCCATCTATAAGCATATAAATAAATATATAAACATGTTGGACAAGAAACCACAACACTACCACCCCACTTATCAAAATAAATCTGTCGGTTAGTTCTACTCACAGCTTGGCCCCGCCCCCTTTAAAGTATTTCACTAAGCACTGCTCTGAGAACAATAGTGGAATTACATGGACTTCAAACAGGGGAGACGATGTCATTCCTTCAAGATCTCAACAAATTTAACCGTCTGCCTTTCCCCCAAAGAAATATCATATCAATGCTTTTTGTATTAGTGTTCAACTACTCGGGGGTCGGGATGAAAATGAGCTTTTAGCTATATCTCTTTATAATGCACCAGATTTCAAGTATGTATTATACGTAGTTCCTGTCAAATATACTTGTTAAATACAATTTAGTAAATAAAGTTGGCCGCCTGTCCCTGACATAGTAAATCACTGTGACAAAAAGATGAATGCTTATGGTTAAATTAGAATCATTTGTAGTCAGCCTTCTTATATGCATGCTGAACATAATCTCCTAAACTGCATTGACTGCACATGCAACACAGCCTTCCATGTGACCAGGCTTTAGCTGCATTCCCATTTTCTGGAATAATTTGCAGACTGAACATGCATAATACATGAGAAAATGGGTGTTATTGTAACACGCGTTTCTTAGTGGAAGTCCCCGCTGCCTTTCCATGTAGTCAAAACAGACACTTATATGCAGTAAAAGGGACATCACAGCACTGGAGGCCCATGGCCCTCGATGCAATGCCAAGGAGGAAGGAGGGATGAAAAAGAAAGAGGAGAAAAACTCAGGAGCCCAGAGCTGCAACTCATTATTGTTGGCCTCTCTCTCTCTCCCTCTGTTTTCCCTGCCTCTCCCGTCCTCTCCACTGTCAGTCAGCCTCTAGCCCTTTTGCTAGCATCTTCCTTTTTCTCCCAGTGGGTTCCCACCAGTTAGTGGATCTGCCCTGGATGCTGGCACTAAGCGCTAATTACACCGTCTATCTTGCCACACTGACAGCCATGGCCAAGAAGATCTCTGCTCCCTTGTTTGCTAATCCACAGCTGCGGAAACAAGACTTATGTGAATACTTGCTGCCAACTGATAAGTTTAAGTTGACATCTAGCAACATGCAACAGCTGATGGGAATTCTTAGACCACAACAAAGCATCCGTTACATCTGTTGACATAATTCTACCTGATGACATGCATTCAGACAAGATATTGTCATTAGTACGTACTGTAGATACAGTATATGATTTGATTTGATGTAGCATCTTGTGTAGTATATATATATAATGTGAGTGATGCAAGGCGGAAATCTAGCCAGCACATGTGCATACAGTCTATTCACATGCACAGTGTACTGTATGTTTTCCATGTGGCATAAGACTGACAAATGAGTATCCAGTTGCAGATGTCTGATGACACACACACACACACACACAGCTGGTACAAAGATCTTGAATGATTTACAGTGTAATCTACTTTACTATCCCTTCTTCAGATGGTAAACTCCCCCAATCCTGTTACTATAAGCCTTCTTTCCCAACCTGAAGCTCCAGGTTGCCAAGCTTATTGTCTGTTAGTCCCTGCCTTGTCTCCAAAAAGGAAACATATATGCCTGCGTGGTTTCTCATGAGAGTTACCAAGTTGATCCCATGCTTGGTGATGTTATCTCATCTCTTGCCACTGTAAGGATAAAGGTGGCGGGACAAAAAAGCCAAAGCAATAACAATGTTAGTTTGCTTTCCAGTGAACTCATGTTTTCAAAAGACAATTTGTCTGCGCATTTTTCTTTATTCAGTGCAGATTGGAATGGGAGACAAAAAAAGCCAAATTCCAACCCACACTGAGCAAACACTTTGAGTCTGCCTTGGCCCATTTAATCAAAAAAGGCATTTCTGTTTACTGAAACAATTTTGCTAAAGTATGAGCTTTGATCATGGGTTCATTATGCACTTGCATAAAGTAGAACAACATATTTCCATGGCCATTAACTCCAGTTCATCCTTTGAAAAACACACATTTTTGTTTTCTGTCCTATAAAAAAAGGGCTGCTTTAATTCTTGTGTCCACATTATTTTTTTGCCACATAACCTTATCACTGCTTTAGAAAGTTTTGGTTACATTTTTTGTGGTTTTATGTTTAAACTTGTGAAGGTTTGCAGCATTGATTTTTGCAGCTTTACCATAAATATAAAATTGCGGCGCTTGTATCCACATGTTCCTCATTTTTTGTACGTGCCACATTTTCTGTCAGATCAGGGTCGGGGGAACCACCATAGACAATGAATGATTTGGTCATGTGAGAGTCTGTCTACAAGAGGTCATTCTTATTTTATCAGCTAAGCTTATTGACAGTTCCCACTCTAACGTCATCAGTGTTTGTCATGTTGACTTGCTACCCTTTTTCCAACCTCTGACCCCAGAAGCCTTATTCCAAGGTCAGGCCAATTAAAGGAGCTATAATCCCTGCAACTGCCATTGTGTCTAAGGAAACAAAGTTATTTAGGATGAGCTTAACCACAATCTGCCCTGCAACAGGTTCTATTATTCTTTCATGTGAATCTAAATCCAGGTTTAATAAAGGTTCTCCTCAATGACAATCGCAAACTAATGACGAGATAATTACACTCAGAATCTTTATTATTTTGACAATCAATGAGCATAATACCACTGTATTTCTCATGTATGATGTTTCCTGTTCCTTTGTTTACTTTAATTCTCTTGCTGTGCATGCCGTGTGGCTATAGCACAGCGAAGGCCGAGGGTCAACGGGTGTGACAACCAGACACCTCACGATCTCTGTGACAAGTTGTGCAATCATGCCTGTGTCTGTGAGTGTGTGTGTGTCTGAATGATATGTTCTGTATATCACTTCCCCTGGGGGGTAGCTTTTCAGGGAGATATACAACCACATTGACGGGAGTGCTGATCTGCAAACGGGGACAAGATAAATGCACGTGTCATTCACAACCACAAGGGATCCCTTCTTCATATGGCAGTGGACGGGAAATGAGAGATAGTCTGGTCGTGACAGTGGCCATCACAGCGCAGGTTAAACAGCGGTGGGGATACTGGAATCCTTTTACAGCTCTAGCCCTTTAAAACAGTTGCTGACCTGTACTGTATAGTACAATGCAACGACAGTGGAAAATATCAGTTAGGGTCAGCTCCATCTCCTAAGTCAAGGTGATGTAAAAGAACCCGAGTCCTGTCTAAGTGAAGCCCTGCTGACTGCTGACCTTTGTGTCTTTTCCCATATATCATGCCGAGCAGTGTTTGTGTGTGTGTGTGTTTGTCGGTGGTGAAGGATGCTTGTTTGCGTGCCAGTTGGTGCATTTGGATGTACGCGTGCAAGTGAGGGACTTTGAAGGATCTGTCTTTGTCATTGTGTTTTGCGCGAATGAGCAATCTGTCCTGCTCATATTCAGCCAAGCATATCCAGCCCTGGCCTCAGCCCTGCCTGTGGTGACAGGAAAGCCGTGGCGGTTTAAATCAGTTGACATTATTCTGGCAGTGGGAACTGCTTATGCTGAGGATATATCTCTTTGTTTTCTGCCATCTGCAGCAATAAGAGTAGCAGTATCTCTGATAGACGTCAATCCAGGTATCGACTAGAAGGTGAAAAGAGCAGAGGAAAACTAATCCACAGAGCACAGCAACATCTAACAATATAAAAGACATGAACACAGAACACACAAGATTTCCACACACTTAGATCGATGCAGTGTACACTTGATTTCAGCGTTTGGTCTAGAAGACCTTTATCACAGCATACCATACAATGTTTATTTGATTTAGAGAGGAACAATTATTTGCCACACTAAATGAGTAGGCGAAGTATCACATTTGTGTTCTGTATCTGCTTTTTGCAACATTTCAGTGAAGCTCTATAATGCTCACAATAAATGAAATGGTTCAAACCTTCGTGTTATATCAAATGGGAATATTGTAGAAGGTTTTGCATCTTTTTTTATGTACTTTTCCCCAAAATGCAGGCTGACATATTGGGTATCTTTGGAAACTTTGTGATAAATAGAAGAATTTTGGATTAATTTCTATGGGTTTTAAAAATGTTTTAGGATTTGGACAGAACAGTAGGCGTGACAGAGTTTAAGAGTGTAAACAGGAAATCTGTAGTCCATTTAATGAAATAACTTCACAAAAATAACACATGTTGGGGCTGCGTGACTCCTAAAATCTTTTCAAATAAACTTCATCTTTACATAGACAATTTCAAATGCTTGTCAGTCAGACAAAAATACCAGAACTTCCCTTTCAACTCAAGATATCAAGTTGTTATCATCTTTAGGGTGCTCTAAATGCCATCTGTCAATCAAATTCCACTGACTCAGCTGACTCAAATATGTGATAACTACATTAATGCAGGACGAAGATCCATAGCTCACAGCTACAGTAGTTATACCTATGCGTGCAATGACAAAAATAGTAATAACAGGGATCAGCATTCCAACATCTGGGGTTCTGCCCAGGTGCAAGTGTCACCTCAGGGGGAGATTAGTGGTGTTTCTGTCTCCCACAGGGATAACAGTGGTGTATACAGCACAGTGTAACAGATAACGGAGCTCAGACAGTCAGTTGGTTGTGTTTATCAGCACCAGGGGCCTTCCCCATAGCTCCACATTAATGCCAGCCTTACTTGCATCTTTATAGGGCTGGGTTTGGAAGCTGACCAACTCATTTCCTCTCCTTCCTCCCTTCTTTTCATCCCCTTTCGCTCCCCTTAACCACCTATTTGCCCCTTCTCCTCCCTCCTCCTCCCGCCTTTTCTTTTTCCTTCTTCTTTCCTAACTCCTCCTCTTTCTGCTGCATGCCACGTTGTACCAATCATTCTCTGTGTGTGTGTGTGTGTGTGTGTGTGTGTGTGTGTGTATGTGTGTGTGTGTGTGTGCGTGTGCGTGCGTGCGTGCGTGCGTGTGTGTGTGTGTCAGGTCTATTGCTCTAGGCTGATTTACTACGCTGTAGGGGAGACAAAGGTGCAGGAAATGGAGGTCAGAACTCATCGTTAGTGGCCAATGAATTCTTAATTAGGGCAACAAATGGTGCAGTGCCTCCAGTGTGGCTGGAGCGTTCCCAAAGCATCAGAGATCGGAGGCCAGTCACCTATACTCCACGTGTTAGCTTAATATATGCTAGACTGCGGCAAACATGGGTAATCATTCCACTTTGTGATAATGTCTGCCTACAGTATACATCACAAACATACATACATGCACTGATGTTTCTAATGTGACAACTGGAGGGAGTTTAAGCAGATTTCAGCTTTAAATAAAATACGGGAAGAAAATTCCCCTTGTTCTCATGTACAGTATGATAAGCTTATCATTGTATTCTGATGAAAGGCACCCCGAGGACACCAGAGGAAGGCCCTTTATAAAGGGACTCAGCAGGGTGTGAATGTGATATTCCATGTGCTGTAATAGGGTGAGAATGCAGCTATGTGACTATTTATGTGCATATAATGAGGGCACCAAGAATGCATGCATTTTAAAGTGCCAAAAGACTATTATTTTTCACTTGTGTAATTAAACTCATGTAATTAAATCAGAAACAGTACCCTTTCTGGAAAATGGCCGAGACAAGAGCAGCACAGACAAGCAATTTCCTTTTTTCTTCTTTTTTTATAAATGTAGGTCATGATTAGTATGAGTTTGAGCATGTTATTGTTTTACTACACAGTAGTGTTTGATTACAATATTTGTGATCACTTTCAAGGTGCACTTAAAATTAAAGTTTCATGCAATTATAGTGCTATAGGACACGTACTACAATTTTCTGGCACCCATTGGGGTCAGACTACTGTGCTTTTTGTGATCAATTGGAAGAATATCTTATTGACCCTCTGACACATTACTGTCTTTAAGAGGCTGTAGCCGGTTTTAAAGTTAGGGTGAAGAAATTTGTATCATGTCAAACAATATGACCTAAGGCAAACATTGATACCAACCATGTCACGCTAGCTTGTTGGGAAAGGAGCTAAATCACGCTACAAATTTAGAGGACCCTTGAGCTCTCACCTCAAGATATCTGAATGAAAATAGGTTCTATGGGTACAAACTTTTTTTTTTGCGTGCAGTATAAATGTGTTATTTTTATTCTAAAAATAGTATATTTAAATTTTCTTCAATAAAACAATCTTGGAATTGCATGAATTGGGTATGACTGGAAAGCTCAGAATTGTGTGGATCCAATGAGCAGGATTGTATACATCCCCATTGTCTTCACTTTGTAACATTGTCAGACTTCAATTGGAGAATCTTTCACTGATCCGGCTTATCTCCAAGTTATGCAGTAAATGTTCAAATCAATACTTGTCGAATTAGCAACCACATTTCTGCCTGCTTGTCTTCCCATATACTGTGAAGACAAGCCTATTTTTACCAGTCAATATAAATCAGTTCCTTCAGATATTAAGCACTGCCTTTCCTGGTTTTTGCCATCTGTCATGCATTAAAATCCTAGGTGTAAAGGGAATAATAAACCTCATAATGGTTGTGTCCACGGTTGCCCTCCCCTGGCGCATGTGTTATTTTGACCTGTGCCTCCTTTTCTATCTCCCTTCCATCCATCTCTTCCTTCCTCCCATCTGTCCTCTCATGCGGTACATCAAACGTCCCCTGCCTGACTGTGTGCTGACAGCCAGCCCACTGACAAGCTCCCAGGCCATTCTGAGGGGAGCCGAGCCGCCCATCGTGAGGCCCTCAAAGAGACAGTGTCACAGTGAATCCACTCTGGAGGCTGGCCAGCACAGTCTGCCTAGTTCAGAGAACACACAAGAAACACACCCTAGGAGTTATAGTTATTGCATCTGTACTGCGTAAAAGCCAACTATGATGACAATACAAGGGCTGTAAGAGAGAAAACAAGAGAATTTAGAAAATCAGTAAGCTGTTAGGGTTTCATTTAAGTACGCTTTATACCATGTGATACGTAATCGTTAGCATGGCTGGTTAACTCGCTTTCTACCCATTTACTTCTAATTTTACTTCCAACAGTAAGGAGCACATCGTGGAATCCTATAACTACATTAGCATGTGGGTTACTTTAAAACAAGCCCCTTTCATGACTTGCTTATCCACTGTGTAGTATTTCTCCAATGTGTGGAAGACAGTCGTGGGTGTTTTCGGGGTTTAGGGGAATGTTAGCGGATCTGTCCTGCTTTTTATTGGTCAAAGGGAAATTTTCACTACACCTGAAATAGCCTTGATGTTTGACAAAAACAACAGTCCTCATTTTAAATGCTTCTTTACCACATCAATGACACACAAATTGTAAGAATTTCAAGGGGCAAATCTGCCACCATTACACTGGAATTGAAAGCTTGAGAGACATAGCAACAGTAACTAAGGAAGGCAGGGCTTTGCTAACGGTCAATGAATTCCTTCTAAAATAAGAAGCCATGAGTTTGGCAATATCTCTTTTGTTAATGCAAGACATGAGATGCACAGTTATTGCCTGAATAGTTCCTCAGCAACTAGTCTGCCTAATGAAGGTTTCTAGCATGTTTGCTGATATACATTTTCATTATATTTTCATTATATGTACATATTTAAATAGGCAATCATACATAGACATTAACATATTCTAATACTTTTGATAAAAAAAATAGATGTGTTTTTATACATGCTTTGTAAGAACTAGTGAAAGTACAACCAAGCAATACATAATTATCAAGAGCTAAGACTGAAATGTAATGTTACAAATGTAGTTTGTAACCTTACAAAATCACACATAATTAAAAGAAGGTGATTGATAAGTGAGGTGAGGTATTGCTTACTCAATCTAACTGCACATTACTAGATTACCTCAATTAACATAGCCAAAGGACAGTTAAGAATAAGAGCAGATCCCAGGAGTCTTCAAGTTATTTCATCCCATTGTGAGAGTAGAACTGGGTGGTTGCTTCCCTTCTCTTTATTCCTTTCTATTCTAAACAGCTTCTGTGATTGCATGTACGGTTTGTATTTTTGTGTGTGTGTATATGTGTCTGTGAGTCACATGACTTGTATCCCATTCTATTATTGAGTGTTCTGCCACACTCTGATGAAGTCACAGCTGATAAATAAGTAAAGACAAGACCCTGAAGGTTGAGAGGAGCCCTGAGGAAATGACAAATAAATAAAGTCATTACAAACAGAATTAAATCCTCCAAACTCAAACTTTTCCCTTTGTGATCTCTGGTTCTCGTTTGTCTCATTTGTTGTGATTTGTTTCATTTGTCAGCATTTCAGCACTGCTATCACTGCTGACCTTTGGCGAGAGCTGCTCTGAAATCATCTGAACCAATCAATCTCACTTAACTTTCCTCAGAAGCTAGCTTATTTGTGCTCTATGGGCAGGGGTTGTGTGTGTATGTGTGTGTGGGGGAATTGGGTGGGCGGTATTGAGATAAAGTTCACTCTCTACAGTTCCCATATCTCTGTTTATTTATGAAAGATGTGGGATTAAACATGAATATGTGACAGCAAGCTACTGTTAAGAACACAGTGCTGTCCCACTATATCTGATTATTCCCACACACCTTTGGAAACGCACACACACACTTGCCTACACACACAAGGACACACAAGAACACATGCGATATACACACAGTGACACACACACACACAGTGTCATCTTCAAATGCACCCATGGGCGGCATGGCCAACGTGACAACAGCCCTAATGAGCTCGCCTGAGTAGGTGACCCTGGTGCCTGGCGAGAGGAGTGGTGTCGCCATGGAAATGCGGAGGCGGAGGGTCTGAGTCATGGTGTCATGGAGGTGCCTTTTGAAGGGGAGTAAACACCTTGATTTTTTGTTTTATGATTTGTCCATGCATGCAAATGCACATATAGTGTCTATACAATATCAACATGTTTAGCTATTGGTGTGAGTGATTACCTTGTGGGAAAAGTGTGTTTGCATTTAACCTACAATTTTATACAAATCATCTCATGATATTTCTGATCCTTTCCATATTACTGTACCACAACATGGCTTCAGCAGTCTGAGTAAGTGGCCGTTATTCTGCGTGACAGGCCCAACCATGACACATTTATGGGTTTGAGGTGTATAATGATGACCGTGTGCTCCTCAGTATTTCATCATCTTCAGCAACAGAGAGAGAATGAGGGAGAGACAGTGAAAATGAGAGGCTGTAAAAACGAGAGAGAGACCGAAGCGAGAGGAATGCAGAGAGCTCCGGGGTCCTTGGTTTGCTCAGTGATGATATGCGGGGTAATGAACGTTCAGACTTTATACATCAGAAGCGTGACGCTCCGCATCGCCTCAACTGTCAGTGATTTCTGCCCCGTATTGGTGAGATGAAGCCCCCTATAATCTCTTTCCATCCACTCCATACCAGCTTTTGAGGCTCGCTCTGCCGACTTAAAGCTTGCATTTCATTTGTCAGCCTAATGGTGAAATTTGTAAGGAGTTTAAATTCATGCTTCTCCCGGAGGTGTCATGTGGAGTTGTCAGTGGTGTCACCGGGGAAAGAAGTGAGTTTGCTGCTTGGTGTGAAAAGTAATCACTTTAAACTTGGACAAGTTAGAGCTGCTTAATAGAGGTATAGCATTCAGTGAGGCTTTGCATGTTTCAGTACTATATATTAATGATACTGTTAATAAACATCAATTGCAATGGAATGCATGCATGCATTACATAGCATATTATAGATCTTCTTGTAAGTTAATTGCCCCACACTTAAAGGATAGTTCTGCATTATTTAAACGTATTCATTGTTTTTGTAGTTTTGGCCTTCATTTCTATTGGTTATGATAACATTGTTCTCATCAAAGTACAATAGCTGATCTGGGAACATGGTGACATTGCTCCAACAAAGTCCAACGGGATAAGAAACATTGGTCAAACAATCAGACAGGTCGTAAACAAGCTAACAGTATAGTCATATTAATGAACGTGCACAACTAATTACAATAGGTTAAAGTTGAATCGGTTAGTGTAATGGTTTAGTAGTTTAAAATATACATTCTGAGTAATAGATTTACTTTTTTTTTCACTGTTTCTTTTCCCAATTAAGTTTTGGTAACCTTGAGGTTTGTTTACGACCTGTGTAATCGTCTCACTGCTGGTATTTCTCCTGCCCCGTCTGACTTCTTTTTAGCAATGTCACTGGCTCGCTACATTTCTCAGTCTGTCTACATTGTTAGAATTACAAATAGGAATGATAGTCAAACCTGTGGAAGTAGAGCCAAACTGTAACGATTAAGATTAACACTTAAAATACAAACAGTCACACAAAAAGGTATAGTAAGTACATTGACACACACACACACACACACACACACACACACACACACACACACACACACACACACACACACACACACACTTACTGTAGAGGCACTTTTTCCTTAGCTCGCAGTGGAGAAAAGCCGGAGCCTCTCATCACACATGAATAATTAAAACCGAAAGAACGCCTTTGCTTTTTTGCAGGGTCAGCGCACAATCAGTAGGAAAGGTCGAGGGCGGGGACACTGTTTTGAAGGGGGCAGGGAATGAAAACACGCTGGTGCTGCGCGGCACACAGAAGAAAGAGAGGTGTGGTGTTGAGATTGGGTGAAAAGGGGGAGTGGGTTAAACATTGGGTGAGGGTTGAGAATGAGTTGAATTGGATTGCGAGACGGCAGTTTCGACAGGATTTCTGCTGTAGTCTTACCACTTTGTCTGTGTTTGTTCTGTCTTGGAGAAGATATGCTGTGTCAGACTCTCAGATTACAGACCCAGAGAGATGTCTCTACCTTTGAAAGCATTTATGTTTACATGCCTCTTTACATGGAAGGAACTGTAAAGAGTGTCAGTGAAGCTTGCATGCAAATGAAAAAATGCTAATGTGAATGACAGTGTGTGCGTGCATGTATGATTGCCTGTGATTCCAATGTTGTCACTTTGACTGCTAAGAAGCAACCAGTGTGCTGTAGGAGATTAAACTCTGTATTAGCTGTGATGCTTTTTAAGTAGAAGATTGAAACATGGTATTCACTCATCCAATGATTTATATACTCAAGTATGACTGCTGAGACCACTAATAATTCAACTACTGTGATACTCTGGTCTTGTGGTTCTCAACTTTTTGGGCTTGTGAAAACAATGACTATTTGAGACCCATCATCACCAGTTGCCTACTATATGTCTCAAGTCAAGTCAACTAATGAGTGATTTATTGCCCATGTTTTATTTGAATAATTTCTAGAGACCTGAAAAGGTGAAACTATCCAGTGGCCTTCATTTGTAACTGTTACTACACCTGTCCAATGTCTTTCCATTCTAGCATGATACATATGCAGTTCACTGTGGTCAGATGTGTCACTCTAAATGTATACTATCTTTTAAAACAATGTCCCTTAAGTTTCACACAGTAGAAGACAGGCTTCTATTGTTTAGGTATTACAAAGTATTGTATATGCAGATACTACATACTCCACTTTGTTTTACTATAGAAAAACATAGTTGAACAAGTAACAAAATGTACATCATGCTTACTTTTATATTAGTTTTTTTTCAACTGTATGTTTCAGTTTTTTTTAAAAGGCTTTGAGAATGAGGACTATTTGATATTATTTGGCAAACCGGAAGCTTTTTGGGGTATAACGTTTGGTTGGAGTGTAATTCCCAAATCAAATGATGAACAGAACAGACACATTTTAGTTACTCATAACTGAGTTTTAATAGCGTCAAAGCTCCTGTTCAGTTTATGTCCTGAATATGTTTTTTTCTAACCTTACCTGTAACCAATTCAGATAATGTAGTTACATGCTCCTTAGCTTGGAGGAAATGTTGGGTTACTACTACTGTAGGTAAGCTATAGCCCGGCAATGCTAACAGTCGCAGCTGACATTAGAGCAGACAAAGACAATGTTTAATCCATTCTTTACAATTTTGCTCCTGTATGTTAGGTTAATTGGGAGAAGAAAGACAAGATCCCCTTAACTCTTTGGATGCCAAGTATCGCTCTTACTACAGTCTCATCTACACCACTTCAGCTGGTTGAAAGGCCTGCCGTGCCTAGATATGGTTGCTAAGTTATGATTGGCAAATGGATGTGTGGGGGCAGGAGTTTGCCAACAGTCGATTCACAAGGGATAAAAGCAGAGCTTAGAACAGCTTTCATATTCTGTTATAATTATTTCATGACCCCTACAGTTTATCTTGCAACACATTTCCTGGCCCCCAGGTTTGGAAATACTTCTCTAGCCCATGCACAAAAAACCTTGTTTTCACAACAAAACGCCATGTTTTTTATAGGATTATATCAAACTCCTTGATTGTACTGTGTGTACTGTAAAGATTACCTACTAGCCCCTGAGCAAAAAATGAACTTTTAGCCTAAATTGTAATTACTGAACTCATCCTCCACCAACAGACAAACAGACTTTTACATGACCTCAGATTGGTACCAGTCCATGTGTCCATTCTGCCCAGTCTAATCATCAATCTGCAGCCTGGTTCACCAGCCGCTGGCACCTGTCAGGATGAAAGACATGGATTAGAGACAGAGAGAGAGAACGTGAAAAGGTTGGGCATACAATACTAGCATCACGTGTCCCGTTGCTAGGGAGGCTGTGTGTGTGTGTGTGTGTGTGTGTGTGTGTGTGTGTGTGTGTGTGTGTGTGTGTGAGTGAGAGTGTGTGTGTGTGTGTGTGCGTGTGTGCGTGCGTGCGTGCGTGCGTGTTTGCGTGCGTGCGTGCGTGTGTGTGCGCGTTCGTTTGTGTGTGTGATGTAAGTCCAACACCGCTGTCAGGCCTAGCTGCAGGCACAATAGGACGATGTCCAGATTTGTGTGTGTGTGTGTGTTTTTGTTTTTCTCCAGGAGTCATGTGTGGCTTATATGATTGCGTGTGAAGTTTAAGATAGCTTGTGCCTCTTCTGCTACGTTGTTTTGGAAAAGAATATCACTACACATCATGCTCACCCATAGAATCAAACAGCCTTACATACACACATACACACACATCCACGTGCACACGGCTCATGCTTATCCCCTCCTCATTTCGTGTCTAAAAATAGATCTTTTTCTCAATGATCTCTCTGCTTCTCAAAGCGGCAGGCTGTAAGACAGGCTTGTGCATGCCGGGGTTAATACAGCCCTTCCTCTGAAGAGCTCTCTCTTTCCCATAACCCCCCTGCCCCACACCTCTATCCTCACACAGACACACATACACACGCACACCCATTCAGGGTGCAGATGGCAGCTAGTGTGTGTGAGACAAGAGACCCTTTGCGCTCAGTTGGTTAACAGGGAATCGGGCTCATTGACATGCAGGCAGCGCTTCTCCTCCAGTCCAGGAGAGTACGCTTCACTCTGGAGCAAGCAGCTCATAAGCTATGATGACCATATGTTCATTACACCCTGACTTCTTTCAGCCCTCGCTGCCCTTGGAGGAGATAATATTAGGCTTACGATTAACACACTACAATCAAGTGTAACAGTCCTTGTAGGAGTTGAGTGGTAATGTTCAGTCAAAACGGAGAAAGGGAGCTAGCTCATGTGCTAATAGGCTTTGAATAAGATATGCAAGTTAAATGCTACGTTCAGCTGCTTCATAATTTAGATATTTGTGCATGTGCATCGAATTTTGTTTTTCAACCAATTATCCTGTATTATGTGTTTGCTCTGCTTCCCAATAATTTAATGTATATGTCCAGCCATCCTATCCAAACTTCTTTCATGTGTCCATTCAGGCATCCACACAGCAGTTTTGCACGAACATGAGGTTATTAAATTAAAATTAGAACAACAATAACGTAAAGAATAAGGCTGGTGACGTTTTAATTATTTTTTTTTTACAATTATCAATCAATAACCACATCATCATGAAAAGAACTATAAATTTATGTCAACATTATTTGTCTCACATTATGAAACATATGCTTCTAGGTTGTAAAACTCCTTTGTCATTCAAAAACTATGAATAGCATAAAGCCATAGAGTTTTTTATGAGTGATATCTTTTTATTATGATGAACACAGCATGAGTAGTTTTTTCCTCTAAAGTCAGCAATCAGTCCGCTTCTCTGACCATGTATGACTAGGACCTACCCTCCCGGACAGTTTGACCAACAGTTTAAGATCAAGTTGAAGATTTCTTTCAGAATTATTTGCACAGGCCATGTCAATTGTAATACGATAATTATGATCCAAATGTGAAATTATAGGTATTGTATGTGTTTCTGGACAAAATTGTGCACAGGAGTAAGCCTCAATATACAGTACATCCAGAACAAACAGACAACAGATCTTAGTAAAATTGACTGATTGACAGTTTTGTTCATAAAAAAACATAAAATAACATCAGCCTTGTACTTTACATCATCGAGCACAATGTACAATAATTGGTTCTGATCAAAGCATTACATATTTATTCATTGTAGGACAGGGACAGCTGTGGAAATTCAAGTAAGTAATGTCCTCATTACGGGCAACAGCACTGCAGTGAGCTAGTTAGTGCTGCAGGTAAAGAGAAGGTCATTGTGGTGTGATTCCAGTCTGTTTGAGTCTAACAAGCAGACAGGATCATCCAGTGGGATTAGCACAGCCCTGCAATCTCTCAAACATGTGCAGTGTGATCATGAGCGCTTCAGAGGTTGATTAAAGGTACCAATCTGTTATTGTAATAGAAATGTACTGTAGGAGACTTTTCTTTATAAATACTGGAGACAGAAGTTTGTTGTTTTCTCCATTTCTTATCTAAACCTATAAATTCTCTTCAGTTAAACATTGTCTTTTGGCCCCATTGTGTTGTGACTTATGAGCTGTGTCGAAACAAAGCATATAAAACACAAACCCTCCCTCACACTCACTGCCCAATTAGTCCGGCCATTCATGTTCACATCTTTTTTATTGCCTCACACCGCCATGTTAATTAATAAAATTGTCATCCCTCATAAATTAGGATAATTTCTGTACTCTGTGTGTGCGTGTGCCTAATCGGTGCCTCTGCAACTGAAGCGGTAGGAGCAGTATGTGTGTCAGCAATAGCCGAGCTTTAACAAAGTACCATCTATCACTCCGCTCAGCCAGGCTTCAATAATAATTGGGTTAGAATAAATGGGCCATGATTTTGGAGCAAAGAGGAAAAAAGAGAAGCCAAAACAAAGCCACAGACAATTCAATAACCGGCCCCACCCAGAGAGGCGAGAAGCAGAACGGAGAAGCAGAGGCTGCCGACACAAAGCGGATTGATGTCCTGCCTCTGTACAGGGCCAGTACTGAATAAAGATATATCGGTTACCGAGGCAGGGAGGAGGCTGAGGCAGAGTGACACAGCAGAATTCTGCAGCATTATATCAGATGACATACAATGGCATGCAGGAAAGATAACATTTTGACATGAGAAGGAGTTAGGCTACAGTAGATGCAGAATACAATGCACATACAGTGAATATGTGATGAATACAAGACAAGGTTCACTTCATTCAGAAATCTAGGTGTAGTTATGGATTCAGACCTTCAGACAATTACAAAATCAGCCTACTATATCAAGGATTAGAGGATTTATGTCTCAACAGGATTTGGAAAAACTTGTCCATGCATTTATCTTCAGTAGACTCGACTACTGTAATGGTGTGTTTACAGGTTTCTGTAAAAAGTAAATCAGAAAGATGCAGCTGATTCAGAACGCTGCAGCTCGAGTCCTCACCAAGACCAAGAAAGTGGATCACATCACTCCAGTTCTGAGGTCTTTGCACTGGCTTCCTGTCCAATAAAGAATTGACTTTAAAATCCTGCTGTTGGTTTATAAAGCACTGAATGGCTTAGGGCCTAAATACATTTCTGATCAGCTGCTACCTTATGAACCATCCCGACCCCTGAGGTCGTCTGGGACCGGTCTACTTTCTGTTCCAAGAGTCAGAACTAAACATAGAGAAGCAGCGTTCAGTTTTTCTGCTCCACATATTTGGAACAAGGTCCCTGAAAGCTGCAGGTCTGCTGAGACCCTCAGCTCCTTTAAATCCAGATTGAAGACTTTTCTGTTTGCTGTTGCCTTTAATTGAACCAGATTCAAGGATATTAATCAATTTCTGCATTTCACTACTATATTTTATTTCTTAAACTGCACTGCAACTTATATTCTATTTTTAGCTTTTCAATGTTTTACTGACTGTTTTTAATGTTTAAATGAATGTTCTTAATTGTTTTTAAATCTTCTTTTCTTTTGCGTTATGTTTTGATGCTCTTAAGGGTTTTATGTGAAGCACTTTGAATTGCCGTGTTGTTGAAATGTGCTATACAAATAAACTTGTCTTGCCTTTCCTTGCCTTCATTAACCTGTGGGAACATTTCTCTGTCACTATGCCATTACTGATGCTATCCAGAGTGGGGAAAACATTTTTAACTCTCATTGTGACAGTGCTATTGCTTTTGTTGTAACTATACATAGGTGAACAGCTTTGCAGCAAGCTAAAGACACTCCCAAAAATGTATCTCGTAAAAATACAGTGTTAGAGCCCACAAGAGCAAAAATACTCATTAGTATCAGACAGCAAGTATAATGACTAGCTTGGTAAGCAGCAAACTGATGGCAGAAAAAGTTAATTAATAAAGTATACATCAACATTTAAGGAGTAGGTAATAGATAATAATATTATTGGTCTCAGATCTGACAAAATGATGGATGTGATAATGTCCGCTAAACTGCCATGGAACTGTGTCATGAGCGTTTGCTACAAACAAAAAAATGTTCAGCTGAAACCAACAACTAGTGGCAGAATAGAAAATATGATCTAGACACTGATGTTGTTTGATTGAATATTGGCATTGAGATTGTACCGTAATTATATAAATATGCATGTTTTATTGATCATTTTTAGATATAGTTGAAAAAGCAAAAACTTGAATAAATGAGTGGAGAAGCTTCAAATGCAAAATGTTCCATACAGAACAAACAAGGATTTGCTGAATAGTTTGATGAGAATGGGAATTATGGGAGATTTCTCAACCACCCTAATAACAACCTGGACTACAATTACGATATTTCAGACACATCAATACTTTGTGGTATCTATACAGTATTTTATATAAGTTTTGTTCTGTTCAGCAAAAAAGTATTTAATGTTAGAAAGTAAAGGCTCTAAAGCCGAGAACAACTCTTCCAGCGAGGGCAGTAAATCCTCAATTTCATGTCGGAGGACAGGGAAATCGGGAGCAGGGCAGACATGAGGAGAGAGACTTTAGATGAGAATGAAAGAGCTGAAAGTAAGAAGTAAGTTCCACAGAGGCCTGACAGGAGACACAAGGAACAAGTTTGTCCAAGGTGCCATTGGGCATCCCGTGATGGCACACAAACCCACGCCCACACAGAAACATGCATTCACACTCTTGTGACAATACACTTCACCCACTCATCCCCTGACAGAGAGTAAATGACAAGGTGACAGACAGTCACTGTGTGAATCCTTTAGCACACACTCATACTTGTACACATAAACACACGTGTGACTCACCTACAGATAGCACCTAATGTATGCAAGGATGGAGACAGATAGAGACAGTCTGTACTGCAGATCATTCTCCAAAACAAAGCAGACAGATTACACCTTCCTCTAGTGGGTTTGCATCGGGAAGCAGATTAACTCCTTTTTTCAGAATCTTTTATGGCGTAAAACTGAGTAGTGGCTTGGATACAGCGCATCAATGTGTTGCATTGCCTAAAGTGGGGGTTTTGAAGTCACAGATAATCTGCTTTTGAAACAATGAGATAGTGTTGCTTTTCATTCCGCTCAGTTAAGCCATGCTCCAAATGAGGAGAGGGAGATAGCGTGGATCAAACGTTTTGTGTTGAATCCCAAAATTGTGCAGCTCTTTAAAGTCAAAACAGCTGCAAATTCTCCATCTATTGTGCTGACTTCTTTTGGAGATGATAGAATTTAGCATTTTGGACAAAAATAATCCACATAAAGTACTGATCTCAAACATCAATGGAGAATCCAGGCTGAGGACTACATTTCAGCTTTGTTTGCAGATTGGTAGTCTCTAGTAAGAAAATACAGAAAAGTATACAAACAACAGGTGATTTTACAGCAACTGACTGAGTTTCAGTGGCATAATCTTAGCCTACAAGTATCCATTATCAGACCACAAATCTCCTATCACAGCATATATGCACAAAAAAGAGAGCTTGAGAGAGACATTGATATCTTGCATACTTTCTCTCCTCCACACACTTGGATAATATCTGTATTAAGTGGGCATGATTGTTGCATTATCTGTTTCATAAAGTTACCAAAATTGTTGAATGCAGCCCCCTAGTTCTTATAAAGTGTTGTGGATGATCCAATATACACTTCGTTTAAAGCAGGCTTACTTAGCCTTATTGTCAGTGATATTTCCATTACCTTTGTCCTTAGTTTACCTGATTGATTTGTAACTCATATTGTATTTTTATTTATATTCAAATCATAAAATTCCAAGGATATAGAGACCATTGCATGTGTTTATAAAACGATAATAGTTTCATCCAGTAATAAACTCCTGAACCGAACTCTTGAACCTGGAATGTAAAAAATAGCTTGAAAAAACAAACATTATGCAACGTTGCAGTATGTATAATTAATACACTCCTTGAATGTGCTTACCACTGAAAGATAATTATTTATTAGGTCAATTTAGTCTAATCCATATCTTGCATGTTAGTAATTGACAGCTTTTTATTACTTTTATTATTATCATTAGCGAGGCTGTGATGCATGAAGCTCACTCGCGCTGTTATTTAGATTCATGCAGAACATAAATTCTGATCCTTTTGTTCTCCTGCCTTTATTTGTATGGTAATTGTTTGAGAAAGAGGCGTGAAGCTGAATGACATTTCGGTATTACACGAATATAAGCCGTGCTGTGTAGAATACTAACGACTGTATTAGGATGTGAGGGCAAAAAAGGACAAAGTAGGACACTGCAGAATGTGTCAGAACAGAGTTTTTCATTGAAATGTTAGTAATGAAACAACATTCAAAGTGATTTGTACATGAAAAGATCTTCAGATTTTAGTATATACCCATTACTCGATGTTGGCCCTGTAAAGCGGAGGAGAGGTCGGGAGGGTAAAAAGGGAAGAAAAACTGAACGAGGCAGAGAACATAGAGTCCTGAGCACACAAATCCAGGTTTGCTAATGGAAAAAGGCTGCCTCTTGTCCCTGCTACATTCAAAAGAGCCCCGGACCGTCGACTATGCTTTAATCTTCAGCAGGTGCACAAACAGAAAATATACATGAGGAAGAGGGGGAAACAAAGGTTAAGTGGAAAGAATGCTTTACAAAATGGAAACCATGGCAACTTACTGCAGGTAGAAAATGACTGCCTATTACACAATACAGCTCAATTGGCAACCACTCAATCACACACTGTTTCTTTAACGAGCAGCAGTTTAGTTTTATCAATGGAATTCAACAGAGCCATTTATAATTACTCTGACATTAGTCATTCTGGATTTTCTTTTTTTTCCCGTACCTGAGTCAGTATGGGCCTCCTCACCCATGCAGCAAAGTGTCATTGTCATTTTCAGAAGCATTACATTTATCATAAATTAAAAATTCCTGATAGAAGTCCAATCTCTTTAGTCATCTGTAAGAGTTTGACTCCTTATATTGGTAAAAAGTCTTTGAGTTAAATGACTACATTACATACAAAAAGTGCTATAGTGGCCAAAAAAATCAGTTATTGGAGGCTTAACCTACTGGGTTAGGAGGCAATAACCTGAAAATGAATTCATGCTTACGTGTCACCATGAAGCCTACAATGTTTAATTTATGTAGAGACTGTTTCAAATGTGTGTTGACTAAACCCTGTATTGAATTGTGTTCATTCAGTGCATAACACAGGATTAGTCAAGGATTCTCTATGTCAACCGTGAGGGCCCGTACAACATTTGTATGTCTATGTGCATACTCTGAATGCTTACATGTTTGTGTAGTGTACAGTAGTATGCTTGCAGTGTGAATAGCCTCCTACGTCTCATAGAAATAGTTGTGGACGAGAGATGAGGACGGTACATTGGCCACAGCTGAGCTCTAGCACTGATGAGACAACAAGTAATCAAAGAGACATCAAGAAGAGAAGACACACTCACACATTTGTGATAGGAAGAAAATAACGAAGGATGCAAGTAGGGTAGTATGTGGTGTTTTCACAAAACAGTATCGGTTGGTCTATCACACTTATGATGCAGGCTGTGTTGGCTGACAGGCATGATGTCTTACTAGACAGCTGTCAGGGCGAATGTAAGTGTGTGTTTGTGCTCCTTCAGCTCCTCATTACCAAAATAGAGTAAACAAGATCTCAGATTCTTCATCTTGATTCAGCTAATAGTGTATGAGAATGCAGGCCAGCAGCTCCTGTTTCCATCCTGTACACTGCCAGCCTGGTCAATGTATGGCACTATAGCTTCCTCACACAAGCTCAGCCGGTGCAGTTTGGAGTTCATCATGCAAGGGTGACGTGTTACCCGCTCTCACTCAGATGTGTTGGTCGCTGAATGACGCAGAAGGTGTTAAAAGCCTTTGGAATGAGTCTATAGGTACACACAGAGAGGTGTGGCCCACACACTGAGCGTTTAAGACTGTCAGGTGAAAAACTCCGGTTGACATTTTAGCGGAGAGCTTTTTATGCTATATGTGATATTAACAGGTGTAAAAATAGACCACTAGCAGTGCAGGTTATGTATTATGCAGTGTATGTAAAGATGGTTGGGAGAAATGCAATTAGATATTGCATCGAGAAGGAGAATAGTATTCTGTATTCCATACTGATGCTTCACAAACAAAATGGAAAACTTCTAAGCCCAACACATCACGTCCCCCTTATTCAAGAGTTCTGCTGTCAAGCTTGACCTCTCTAGAAGAGAATATTTAAATTACGTAAAAAAGAAATGTAAAAATGTACAAAAGTGTCTCTTTTTCTATTTTGCTTTCCCGTTGGCTACAATATTAAACAGAAACTACATGAATAGAAAGTATGTCAGTGTGGAGGTGCGGACTCTCAGGTGAGCAATGTAATGACTTAGGAGAGCCTCCCATGAGTCCCGTATTGAAGACATATTTGAATCATCACTTCAAACTAAAGTTTCTGTGTTTGTTTTTGTATTCTACAATTCTCATCATTCAGTCCTTCCTGATCCCGTCTTTCTGGAGATGGACATTAGGACATTGTGCATCACCGGTTGTCTGTCAGCACCACCAAACAGCTTCAGGTTTCACAAACTCGCTCTTCCCTTCATTGTTCACTTCACTTGAGAGACCGAAGTGGAACGTGTACGTAGGGACATCGGGCAGGAGAGTGGGGAAACTGGTTGGCTGATTGGAGACGTCAGTCCAGAGGGAACGCTCTCAGCCTTTTGACCAAAAAAATGACTGACAGTTTTTGCTCGGCTGGCAGACATGGGCACCCAGAGGTGGGTGAGTGAAGAGGGCCAGAATGGCAAACGACGTGCCAGAAATGGGACAACAAACAAGGTCATGCAAACTGTGTCACCATCAAAACTATAAAGGGACAAAAGGGTTTTCGAGGTGATCGTAGAAGTTTTTTAAAAGAGTGATATGGACCATATGGAATGTGTGGACACCAAAACATTTATGTTTAGATACACAGAAACATTTTAGTGTAATAAAGCAGGGTATCTCAACCTTAAGTAACTTCTGATTGTTAAAAAAATTCTGAGGACCACCCTTCCAAGTAAATGAGAAAAAACATAACCATACCATGTACTGTAGCTAGCTTTCAAAGAGGCTTCTGACTGAGTTGTTAATGTTGTGAGGACTTTCTGTGGTGCCTGAAGCCCATCCCTTTTTCTTAGGAAATATTTTTTGGGCTTTCCAACACATCCAGGGTGCTTTGTGTCTCTGGGGCTTCGATGATTTTAGCGCCTCATTTGACAGGATTTTACCACGTTCAACTGTGCTTTCAGCTCAGCATCACTGCCTGCCATTATGAAGCCACATTTTTATGTATTCAGGGTCATATTTCCTCACCTCACGCTTTGGAGCTTTTACTGCCACAGGGCTGTCTCCCACATCACTTATTTTATTTCAAAAACTGATCCATAGTGTGTCACTTCATCCCAGGGAATGTGAGCTAGCTAACAGTGGCATAACACGTCTACCTGATCATGTCGATGATTGTGCAGGTCTCATACAAATATCCGGTTTTGATTTTAACCTCCAAATAACCCGTCTGATCTTCTGACTGCTTGTGTTTCTTGCCCTCTTAGCTACTGTCTGTCACTGTTCTCCCAGATTTCAAGATAAGAAGATAAAGACAATTTAAAACAAGATTGGCACCTCAAAAAAATGGGGTATGACACAGTAAGATGACTTTGCACGACATAAAAATGTAAAACAGGGCCGACATACCAAACCATACGAATACAAGGCTCAGTTCTGAATGTGTAAAGATAGGTATCCCCTGCCAGACATCTTTGTGCTGGAGCAAAGTTGCACCTCAGCTCTGATGAATTATGCAGTTCAGGATCATCCCAAATGTTTTTGGGGAATGTGGGTTGCTCTGCTGTACCCTGTGTAGTAGTAAACACTGCATGATTTATCAAAGGCTAGAAACAGCTTGTTTGACGGCTGCAGGTTCCCACAGAGGAGGGGAGCAGCTTGCATTAAAGTATTTGGCTGCTTCTAGCTAATGCTGGATGGCATAGGCTCCGTCTGCATGAGTGAGGTCATATCTACAAACAAGGAAGCTGTGGTGAAGTCATGTCTGGCTAGCTAGAAGAGACAGCAGACTAAGAGAAATACGCCTCTGGCCTCATCCTCTGCAACTTCAACTTCCCATTTCCCCTTTTTCTCTGTATCTCTTTGTCTCTCTTCCGTCTCTCCCCCATTGAAGTGTAATTTCCCCCCATTTTCCTTACCTTTTCATAGCTCTGGCCTTGTTCTGATTCACAACTCCCATGATGAGGTACAGAGATGATGTAATGCAGGTCTGCACTCATGAATGTTTGAGTAGAAATTTCACACTCTATTTCAGTCATGTGAGCGGCCAGTGCCAAGCCGGAAATGACTGAGCATTTCCATAAGGTAAGTGTGTGTGTGTGTGTGTGTGTGTGTGTGCGTGTGTGTGTGTGTGTGTGTGTGTGTGTGTGTGTGTGTGTGTGTGTGTGTGTGTGTGTGTGTGTGTGGTCTTGTATGTGTTTTCAATCTAGAGAAGAAAAAGTTGTAGATTTGAGAAAATACAATGACAATATAATTACGCAATAATTACCCCATTTGGAAGACATTAAACATATGGAGGCATCTATAAATCTATAGTCTTTCAGGCATGCATCCAGCGCAGCCATTTCCATAAGTTTGCATATATTAACTAATATAATGTGTTTTGCGTCAGTAGATTTGCCGTTCTGATACACCCATTTTAATCACACTGATCTTTGGAGTCCCTATAAGCAAGAAATGTCAAACATATACACCTCAAATGTGAAGATTTGCTGCTCTCCTCTATTTTATATTATTGTTAATATTTTTGGCACATTTTTCTGACCTGTTCCACACAAAACGATTAATTGAGAAAATTGATAATGAAAATGGTTTCTAGCTACTGCCCTAAAACGGTAAATGAAGAAAAGGGAAATATTAGAAGAATAAAACCTAAATAGGTACTTGATCTGGAAAAAAAGCAGATTTAGGAAAAATTGTATCAGCATTAAATAAATGCTCTTGTGTGATTGCATCTATGTGTTTGAGTACACCTCCTGCTAGAAGGAGAGCAAGAAAAGGGCTCAAGTAAACCGGAGAGAGAGAGAGAGAGAGAGTGATGATAATAGAGCAGTCTTTGCCAGATGTGTGACGTCTCCCGAGGGGGAACCCTGGTGTACTGTGCTTCAGGATTAATCGTTTGAATAAAAGGAAACATAATTAAAACCTTCCCTCATGCCTAGGCAATCAAACAGAGAGAGAGAGAGAGCTTTGATGGATAACCAATTCCAGCCCCCTACCCTTACACACCACACACACACACATGCATAACATGCCTTTAGCTGAGATGACATACTGTACATAAGCACAGAGAGCACAATTGATGACTCCTGTCTCTCAAATGCAGACGGCATCAATTTTTCCCGTGTGGCATTACAGCGGCCACGAGGCGGGTTGCCAGCTGAAGTTTTGATTGTCACATGAATCAGCTGTGCAATAGGATTCAGAGAAAGTGGAAGGCAGTTATTGTGTTTCGTAGACATACAGAATACATGCATGTTGGGCTGTTGAAGGTGTTGAAGGAGGATGGCATCCAATGACTACAGTAGGCTGCACTCACATAGTGTGTGATTTATATATTTTACACCTACCAGATATCCTCTGTGTAGGGAAAATGGAGAACATGATGTCAAGGAGAAGAATAAAGGAACACAATGAATGATAACCGCAGGACTGCAGTTGGTCATCTGTGGCAACTTCATCAGAGGTGTTCCCCTACACGTGATTTGAAAAATGTCCAACTCAAACAGTTTTTGAAAACCATAAATATACATGAACAACATGAACAATTTGAACATTTGATATTCATGTGCCAGGGAGAGACCCCTGTCAATCTAATCTAGTCAAACCACGGCCACACAGCACTGATGATGGTAAGTTCTTGGGTGTTCTTACTTGCTCTCACTTGTTTATAACTATGCATCTTCAACTTTAGTGGACGATATTGTCATTGTCCGCAAATCCCATGAAAAGACCCCAATATATAAGCAATTCATTTAACCTCCAGGCGTTGCCTGTGTAGCCAAAGCCAGATGTAGCTTCTTCCTCTGTGCCATAGACCTCCATTGTTGTCCAGAAACTATTAAAAAACACATTATTGTTAATTCTTCATACACAAAATCAGATGAAAGCAGTCACCAACAAATACATTTGTACTGCACTGAGTAATGTTTGCTAAAAATTACAGCGCCGAGCTATTTTATAAAATCACTTCGCCTTTTTTCAAATTAAAGTATATATTAGTGACCCGTTTTTAAACATTTATGTCTTAAGTAGAAACAAATGGGCATGTTTGCACTGAACATTTTGCCCCAAGCAGAACTGATTACTATATGAAATATTCTTTAACATGGACAGTTTTAGTTAATATGCCTTCTGGTTGTTTAAAAAGCTCTCAGTAATGGCTTTGCAAACTACAAGCCAGCACTTGATATTCATGATGCGATTCTATAGTCCTGTATGTCAACACGAGGAAAACACAGCGTTCTGTCCATGATGGTTTGTTTTATTGTGTTGGTGTGTTGGTGTGTATGTGTGCGCGCGTGCGTGCCTGTGTGTGTTTGAGGAAGGAAGAGAGAGAGAGAGAGAGAGAGAGAGAGAGAGACCGAGAGAGAGAAGGCACTGTTTTGTTTAAATCGTGGCCTGCACATGAGCAAGGCTTCTGCACAGAGGACATTCCCATTCAGCAGTGTGTGGTTCTGCAGGGGAGGACTGTGGGGGACAGCTGCTCGCTCAGGTCATGTGAACCCAAATCTCTGTTTGGAGGGAAACCAGCTTGTCTCCAGTTGTGCCTCCTAAGGCAATGGGAGAGCACCCAGACCAGCCTGAGCAACTCTCTCACTGGAGAAGCACTGCACAAAGCTCCTTTTACATGCCAGTGGAAAGAAAACAAAGAAATGAAAGAAAGAGAAAACACCTTCATACAACTGGGAATATATTTTTAGTCAGGTTACATATTTGGAAGCCTAAAAGCTAATCTTAAAAAGAAAAAATTCGAGATGTGGTTCAGCTTTTTTTGTTAGGCTCCTATAACAAATAGTGTGCCAACATATAGATAAATCTATGGGTATGCAAATGCATGAATACTGCATCACTCAGCATGATCTAATGCATGTATAAATACATGATATAGAATGAACATCAATACTGATAAATGATAAAGGAAGTCTGCATAAGTTCATGTAATCACCTAATGCTTAATAGATCATCATTATCATCATTTCATGATTAAAACATAGTTAAATCAGATTAAATACACCTGATTTCTCTGTTCATGCATATATAGAGCTAACAGAAGGAGCTTGTAGTGCTTATAGTAACCAAGGTCCCCTTGATAAACACATGGATAAGAAAATATTGCCTGGGATAAAGAGTAGAGAGAAAAAGAGTATAATTTTAAACTCTTGAGTTTGCTCTACAACTAAATAAAATAAAATCCCCTAATATAAGAACAAAATGATGAGCTGATTTAAAAAAGGCTACTACATGTCATATAATATATTTAGAAATGCTATGCGGTATCAGTCTAATAGTTTGACTCCGCAAACTTGTGCAGTTATCAATAATGTATGATTACTACAATAGCCAACCATTCGCCAGCTGGACAGATGCCAAATTAAATCAGAATACTCTGGTTAGCCAGCGGTAGCAGCAGCTTTTTAGCTTATTTTTATGCAGATGCAATATATGAAATATACAGGTCAACAATTCTGGTCGATAATTATTTTTTTTCTTAAAAAGAAGGAGGAAAACATTGTACTTGTTCTGTGCAAACACAATCGAAGTTGTCTTCAAGATTATTTGTAATACTGTACTAGCATGTGCAAAGTTGCTATTTTTCAAGATAATGGTGTTCTCCATAACAACTGAAGCTGTAGTGGACAGAAATGGAATTATTATGCCTCGAAAATAAGGTTTTAGGACTAAATTACTTGTGAAGACAGACATTTCTTGTAGTGTGAGAACATAAATCAGCTGAAGTCAGGAGAAACAGACCTTCAGCAGGTAGAGCCCGTCTGTTTGCTGCTGGTGTATTGATCCCAGAATACCATTAAGCCATTTATTTAAGGATTCCACTGCATCAGCACCCTGAAGCTACAGTACCTTCCTCTGCCCTCGTCGGCCTCGTGCAGACCATCACTGGTTCATGATTTTTTACTTGCCTCTCCAGTGATGGAATGTAACTAAGTACATTTACTCAAGAAGGCCACTGTACTTAAGTACAAAGAGTCATTTATTTATCTCTGTTAACA
The DNA here is from genome assembly GCA_016806645.1 of Ophiodon elongatus. Lineage (NCBI taxonomy): Eukaryota > Metazoa > Chordata > Actinopteri > Perciformes > Hexagrammidae > Ophiodon > Ophiodon elongatus. The sequence continues at coordinate 891,119 of JACSYO010002166.1, forward strand.
ATGCTTATGCTTTTCTTATGTCATTTAATTTATGCCTTCTTTTCGATTTGAATTTCATCTCCATTATTTTGTTCTTACAGCATCCAAATACAGCGTGTAAATTATGATATAAAATAATGGCGGCGTTACCTTTGGCTGTGAAAACAAGCTGGCATGAGAAAACAGAAAATCATTAGCACAATCAACACTTGCTGCATGCCAAAGTCCGGCTGCGATCTCATCCAACTAACAAATTTACAGCTTCGAAAGAGAAATGAATGACACTCAGATTACAATTGATCTCTCCTTATCAACTGTGATTTCATGCTTACAGCTAAGACATCTTCTAGCGCACATAGCTGATTTTCTGGTGTGGGTGTGTGTGTGGGTGTAACTGGTCGGCTTGGAAGGAGGGTCTAACGCAAGATTTCTCAGACTAATTAACACCTCAACAACAACAACGCCAGCATACGTTTCAACATAAATTTCCCAGCAGCTCTGTTTTCATTTGAAACACTGAGAAGGGAGTAGCTCAGCATGTGTGCTTGGAGACTTATGGGAAATGTGGGTGGAGTGTTTGTGTGTTTTTGAGTATGTGTGTCCTATCATAGGTCATGCTGCATTTTGATACACTATTGGAGTATTGTTGGTTGATATAATTCAGTAAAGTTTTATGGCAAACGGACAGACGTGGGATGAAAAGTCAATCAGGCCCATAATATGGGATAGATTTGAAGTTATATTGCTGTATGTTTGTTCTGAAATGAGAGAGTGAAATGGGTTGTTCCCATTTCTGGAATATAAAAGAAAGGTCTGATAATGAAAGGTCTACAGATTATCCACTGCACTGTCTTGGGTGAGTTTATAAATAAGTGATATATTCAGGAACTATACAAGAGGAAGCACATTTTTTTCTGAACATTAGAGTAACTGTGGACAAGGATTAAATCATTTTTGTAAAACACATTACTGCCAACATACAAACAAAAAATAAACATCTTAATGAAATATTAAACCAAGTAAAAGAGAAATATTTAAGACCCAGCAGAGAAGATATGCTTGGTCCTCCTCCCAACAAATATTGGATGTAGTGCGCCATGTTTTGTTTCTTGACCAAAGCAGTAGAGTATAAAGAAAGGATTTAGTTGTTTTCCTGTTGTGTTTTGGTATGGATGGAACTCTTAAAGAAAATGCTGCTCTGCTATTTCACATTTATCCAGCGTAGTCTGACCTATAACTTTATTTACATACCAATTCAAAAGAAGCTATTGAAATATTAAAAGAACATTTGTATGATAGCCTCTTGGCTAACTCTGGCGCATTTACAGAAATGTTTTTATTAATGTGCATTGTCCCCTTATCAAATAAACCATTGTATAACTTAAAATGAAATGTGTTTTGCTGTAACAGCTGAGCTGTTGCCAGATGTATCTTAAATCCCCCACCAATTTTATTTCTAAGCATTGGTTCAAAACCCAAACATGTTTTTTTTTAAAATGTGCTGCATCAATAAAAGACAAAGAGCTGCAATGTTGAGTGTGATCTCATACCTTTCTTTGAGGCTCAGTAAAACGGCAGCTACGTGATTAATGGCGAAGTGGCATCACATCAAAATGGGAGTGGGGGGATGGGTGAAGGAGTGGAAGAGGTAGAAAGGGAGAGAACAGAAATACACTAAGGAGGATGAGAGAAAGGATGAGGGAGGAATTTTTAGAAGGGAACGTGTTGGAGAAAGAGAGAGGTGGATTCTTTAGCAGGAGGACAAAAAAAGAAGGAAGGGAAAAAAGGAAGGAAGCAGAAATAGAGATATTCGCAGAAAATTAAGTGGATAAAAACCGACAGCACTGTGGCTGGTTCATACAGAGTCCAAAGGTAAACCACAGTGAGGTAGAGTATGATGAACAAACCAAGCAGCAGCGGCGGAGTCAGTGAGTCCAACCCACATTGTGTAATCTTACACTTCCCCTGGGATTAAGACAGCTGAATTCACCATCAAAGTCGCAATATTTCTTTGTTTCTTTTTCTCTTTGTTTGTATTTCCTTACCCGTCTTCATTTATTTTTTAATTTTTTTTATAGCAGCAGCTTCATCGCTCATCTGGCTACAAGTAAAAAGGTGGTCCTTTTATTCTGCAGCCACAAATCTCACAAGATGAGTATTATCTTCCATGCCTGTGTGCCTTTGCAATACACAGTAGTGATTCACATTCTCCTCTGTGTGTGATTTCATTTCAATGTGGGCTGTAAATTAATAGCTCCATACTTCTGCCTCAGTGTCCCTTCCATCTTCCTAAGCACTTTGCTATTCTGTACCTCCTATATCGGTACAAGTCCAATTGGCCGGTGAACGGTGCATGTCCGATTAAAACTTGCCAGACTCTGATTTTTATTGGCTGTGTAATGGTGCAGAACCTAAACATTTATCAGGGTCAATGTGCTGTATGTAGTACAAGCTATTAGTGAATGCAGAGGAGGCAAGGAGGCATATGAAGTTAGAACAAGCAGTAGCTGCCAGAATGGAAATTTAAGATATCACAAGCAGGAAACTGTTTAGGGTTTGATTTTGCTGCAGCTTGGCGCTGCCTGCTTTGCATTAATGACAAAATACTTTCCCAGAGAAAGTTGGTGCAATATGGCAAAACATTGTATCATTCAGAGGGTTTTAGCCTCCAAAAGCTAGAGCCTCATAACAGAAAAATGCTGAATGTAGAGAAAATAATTAGTAAAATGCAAAATAGGGAAGGTTATCTGGTCTCTTTCTCAAAGTTCTAACTTCCCTCTAACTAATTGTAGCTTAACCTGACCTACCTGACTAAAAAGAGGATGAATGTATCGGTTTTCTAGGTTTGGGTGCATTGTGTCCTGACCCAGGTGCTGGCTGTCCCACTGCGAACCTCTGGTTGACAAATCTGTGTATAATCCCCTAATGTTCTTAATCCAGGGGTCACATTTAAAAAATGGATGAGAAATTAATCTGCTGTCAAGTCTGTCAGGTATATTTTGTCAGTGCCAGTGCTTATTTTCAACCAAATCCTTTTCTATGAGCCAATACGTCCTAACCACCAACCGAACCCGCCACCCAAATCCCTCTGTACAGACTCTGTCAAATGTTCTCTGTCCTTTTGTCCTTGTACTGTGAAGATTTCATTAAAATGGAGAAGTTAAAAAAACAAAACACCCAAAGCACAGATCACAAAAAAAAAAGAGTCTTCTATAAAGAAGCAGTGGTGAGGAGACAGATAAACTATTGTGGCTGGATACAGAGAAAACTACTTTACAGCCAGAACAGAGCAGATGCTTTTGCTCCCCTGGCAGACAGAAAGTTAGAAACTTGGTCACATTGTAGAAATGCGTTAAGGCATCCTCCCCCACATGGATGCAAACATAAAGTATGTTTTGTTTCAATGTCTGCCATGTCTGCCATATCTGCCTATGCCATGCTATGCCGTGCATATGTGCTGCAGTAACCGGGCTAATTTCATTGCTTCTGGCTGAGTGGATCAAAAAGACCCACATTCACTGTTTTTTCTTCTGTTTGCTCTCCCCCTTTCATGTATTAATCTGCGCAAAAGGCAGAATTAAAGCAGCGCTCCCCTGGAGCCAGCCTTCTCTTTTCAGATTGGTAAAAGAGGAAAAATTGTGAGGACATGCTTGTTTTGTGGCAGAGGGATTGCAGGATTCAGTCTCAGGTGAAAGTTCTGGTTTAATCCGTCACATTTTCTAAAAGGCCACACTGAGCAGAGGCTGCTGTAAGAAAAATAATAGGTTGGCATTTCCTTTCCTCAAAATAATATTCCTATAGTTACATTTAGTTGGGCAGTTTTTAGTAAATATACATATAAGACAAATAACCACCAGTTTAGTGTTAAGAAAACACAAAAGACAAATAGTAAACAAATACACAGACAGACACCAGATAATGTAAAGAGTTTAAATTATTCTGAGTCCTCTTATGATTGATTTGGCTGTATTTTGGAATCTGTTCAACTGTCCTCATCTAGCACCTAATTCCTGGGGAGTTGTCAGTATGATGTAAGATGGCTGCCATGATTGTTAATAAAGGTGTCAGCAATCCAGCTCCATCACTCACCTCAGCCAGTCCGGCCTTGTCCCTCAAATAAAAACACACTCTGGTCACAAAATATATATCATTTCTGCAATTCCAAATCACTATTTTTTTCTTTCGATGTCCTTCTCATGAGAAAGCAACCAAGAAACAAGAATATCTGCTTATCAAACACCAAACTACTCGCCCAGTCTCCCCTGACTGTTTTCAACAGACTCAGAACTGGAGCTAAGCTATTAATTGCTAATTGATTAATGTACAAGTAGAAAACATATTTTACTAATAAACATGATCATGATTTTGACTGGTCCCAAATCAACTCTCTGTTTTAAAGTTGAGGAGTAGCCCAAGACACTTTGTTTTTTCTAAGTTAGGACATAGAGATTAATACAGCAAAGGGGCTTTTTTAATATTTATTTTATTATCCTCCCCTCCAGCTGGAATATTTTACAGTTCTGTGCCAAACAATAAAATTCCTATTAGATGAAGTGCAATTGGAAAAAAACATTTTGAGTTTGAATGTTACATAAAAATGTGTACAAACTGCTGTACTGCCACACACACTTCCGCTACTTTCAACCTGCACCAGTCTGATATTAAACCAAGATAAATGCTCTTTGGATGATACTGGCAAGTTCCACTTTTTATACTATGGAAATAAACAGATATATTAACTCACATAGGGTTGGATTTTTTCACTGGAACAGCCTGCCTGCTGACCTAAGAATATTTTATTACATTATACTCAAACTTTAGACCTTGCTTATTAGTGCTTACATGTAAGTACTGAATATTTATTTTGTTATATTATGTTATGCATTGTGTTTAATTATGTGAATTTCTATGAGTATTGTGCTTTTGTGGAAGTGGAGCGTTTTATTTGAAATAAAAAATGATCTTTTATTTATTTTTTGACAATGACACACCGCTAAAAATGAGGGGGTGCGATGGCCAAAGTGCAAAACCTCCTATCTGCAAAATGATCCAGAAAAAGTGGGGAGTAACCCTATCTGCACTTTCTATATTCTTCTTTTTTTTGTATTTTTGTATTTTGTATTTTGTCTTATGTATTGGGTATGCTTAACCAAAAAGTTCTCCAAAAAGTGATAGACAGGAGGTTTTGCTCTTCGGCCATCGATATTATGATAACTTTAATAATAATCTTTTTTTATCCTGAATTACAGTGGATAGTGTTACAATGAAGTGGTCCACATAGATGACAAAGACACTACTTTCATGAGCTAAGTGCCTTCCACCCCCACAGTATACACTCAGGGAAAGGACCTCTTCTTCAATATTAGGGTGTCTCTTTGTCGATGACTCACATTAAGGGAGGAAATACGTCTCTAACAATCTCTGCCTTCACCCTTAGCACCTGCAATCACATGAAATTGGAGGTGTTCCTGCAGTGTTTTGCCTTGTAGTCTTAAAATAGCTCGCGTGCAGCCTTGATGTGTTCTTCTGCAGTTGTAAGATGGGTAAGGCCAGTAGATAAATGCATAGGGCCTTGAGATTACTTGATCTGCACGTAGAGTGCATTTGCATCGTCTTAGATGTGTGAATCTGAAACAAGTGAAGTGTTGTGCACATTTTACATACCGTCCACCAGCCTCTATGTGGCCAGTAAGCTGACTGTCATGACTGCAAAAAATGCAGACACCCAGGTACAGTGTAATCTCTGCTGAGTCCTGCGACACTCACATGATATAAATGCATGACAGCATGCATAATTGCATTGGAACATACCTCAATAATTTTGCCATTTTGCTGTAGTTTGAAACCAGGTTGAATATTGCAGGAAAATAAAACTACTAAAGCATCAAACACTATGACAGTTGCATTTAGACTTTGTGCTGAAAGTACAGTACATTTGTAAAGATCAATTTATAATTTTCCTTTTAATTCTGTGATGCTGTCAAGTATGCTGAACTCTAGTGTTTTAAAGGTTTTTGTAGTAGGACATGTAAGGACAAACTGAATGCCTAGAAAACATACAGATGAGCAGCAGAGAAAAGAGAAGGAGACAAAGATGCACACAGGCATGCACTGCATTGCATCAGATTGAAGTTGACAAACGGTTCTTCTTTTTTCTATTTTTCTTTTTTTTAAGTTCATGACTTAGGAAGAATTATCGGGTCCCTGCTGAGTTGGAGATGGATGTGCCGGTGCCGCTGGTCTTCAATTTCTCCCGGCTTTGTAGAGTCATCCAGGCAGGGGAATCATGAAGATACCAGCCCTTCCCAGAACACCTGCAACGTTCAGCTACATATATCTCATTTTATTTATGTGTCCTTATTTCATTCTCACCCTCTCTCCCTTGTGTGAGCACTTTCTCTTTTTTCCTCACTCAATCTTTTGTTTTTGTTCTGACCTTCACAAGGAGTACATGACCTTGCCCTCTCTTCAGACTGATTTCTTACATCCTTTGTCAAATGAGCAGAGCTGCAGAAAGGGCAGCTCCCTCAGTAATCAGAATCATAATCAATTTTTTATTATTCCTTGAGAGCACAAGGAAAGTCCCAAACTAAGTTCATAGTAAGACACTGAGAATGTATATATAGCTCATCATAAAGGCTAAGGGCAGTGTTGTATTTGATGCATAGAGACTACAAATTCCCTCAGACCACTCTGTTATGGAGCATAAGTATTGGTATGTCTTATGGAAGCCGCATCAGTATTACAACACATTGCAGAGTGATGAGATCCTGTACAAGGTGTGTCCTGCAGTGGGGAGTTTTTTGTACAGAGTCAGTGGGTGTGGCTAACATCTTCACTGCACCAAGGCAAAACTTCCACTGGATATATACAGTAAGCTATATCTGTGTGATAGGTCAGGCAACACAAGCTAGAGTAGCAGACACAAAGTACTGCACCTCACACAATGCTGGTGTACATGAATCCCACTTTTATTTTCCACAGAAAAAAATGATGTTTGTTTTTTTTCTGGTTTGTTTTGGTTACATTGAAACCATTATGAAAAACTGTAGCACCGGAGCAGATTTCTATTGCCCATTCTTTGATAAAAATATCAATTTGTGCTATTTTTCAGTTTTAATCAGCTTGGATTAGGGAGAAACATTTACTTCTTGGATATAAAAAAAAGACTAGCATTTCATTTATTTTTCCAGTCATTTGCAAAATAAAAACGGAGAACTATATATCTTATTATTTTTTTTGTTCTTCATTTAAATCACAACAAACACATTTAAAGCAAATAAAAAAATTGGGCGGCATTTTGCACAATCCAAGCAGGGAATCAGCTTTCATGATGATTATTATATATTTATATATTTATATGTATACATATATATCATGTTTATGTACAAGTATGGCACTTGATTACACAAAAGCAAGAAAAACACTTCACAAATAAAGCAGTGGGCGCTTTGGTGTGTCATAAATTAAGGAAGTCACAGACGTTAGCGTGTGCAGCAAATTCACCAGATACTGTTTTGCAAGTCAGCTATAAAGCAATGGAATGGTTACATATGTTAAGGTCAGTGGTGCAACACAGGCAACATAAAAACATGAATTACGATGATGTATTTCAACTAGGTCGAACCATAGTCTGTAAAGATTTTTATATCTATGCAAATATAAATCTGGATGATAGATCTGTCCTTTTACCACGGTGTATGGTGCCATTTAATTAGGTTGATGCCAAAAACAGGTGGAAAGAAAATATCTTAAAAACACCTTCAGGTCAGTAGCACATTTTGGATAAGGTCAGGCCCTCAAGTGTTCACTTCTTAGTGCAATTTTTGCATTTACTCTCTTCAAGTACAGCAGAACAAGCCCACAAAGAGTAAATGTGTGAACACCTTGACATGGTCTCCATTAAGCATCTTACAGAGTATAAACGTTACTAAAAAGTTGCATCAGTGCAATAATAAATAAGTAAACAAACGTGTAACCCACGCTTGCCATGAAGTCCTTAAAAGACCAACAAATCAAATAAATCTGCCCACTCTTAAAGTCATGACACGAATTAGGCGTGCGGAGCTGTCCATCAAGTCCATCATGGTTTTTTTATACATGTTTTTGCTGCTTCTTTTCCATGTATTACACATAAGCAGAGTCACTGGACTGAGTGCGTCCGAAATTGGGCACACTCATCCTCGGCAAGTCCTTATTTCTGATTTCATAAATGGACTTCCGCCGAGCCTGCACACCTCGCACGGCCGTTTTGATTTTCCTCCATCCCAAATGATTGAGTTCTGCCAGGTTCAACACCACACAAAACCCGCTGACGGCGAACATGAAGACCAGGAAGACCGTCTTCTCCGTGGGTCTGGAGACGTAGCACTCGACATCTTTTATGCAGGGGTAGCGATCACATTCGTACACCGACGGGACGTTGAATCCATACAAGAAGTACTGACCCACCAAAAAGCCTATTTCCAGCGCGTTTCTGAAAACCACTTGGATGATGTAAAACCTGGAGATGCCCTCTTGTCGCCTCATTTTGGACTTTGTAGTTCTCATTGCCGAATTAGGGATCTCTTTGACTTCTAAACAGTCCGGTTCGGCTTCTTTGGTGGAGTTATCTGTGTTCTGAAGTACTCCATTCACGATGGTGTTCTTTATCTTTTTGCTCTCGTCTCGCTTCAGTGAATCTTGATCCTTATCTAGTGTCAGATAGACTGTTGAGTACCGCCGCTCCTTCTGCTTGGCCGACTGATGCACCGAGTACGTGATAAAACAAAGACTCGGAGTGCACACCATGATGATTTGAAAAACCCAATATCTAATGTGTGAAATGGGAAATGCCTTGTCGTAGCATGCCTGGTTGCAGCCCGGTTGTAAGGTGTTACAAACAAACATGGTCTGCTCGTCATCATAGACAGTCTCTCCAACTATTGCTACGATTAGAATCCGGAAGATGACCACCACTGTTAGTAGGATCCTAAAAAGCAAGCAAACAAACAAACAATGTGAAAATAAGTGTAAATATATTGTATATGTGTTCACTGATACAAATGTGGTTCAGTTGTGCGCAGCCTTGATGGCTGGAGCGCTCACAGTCCAATTCGGGTGTGTTGGATTTAGGGAGCTGTCCAGTGCTGAAACAGGACACTCTTGAGGATGATGTGTTTTTTTTTGTTTTTTTTTACTGTGTTCTTGTTAATATGCGTGTATTGGTGTGTCTGTTTGGTGTGCGTTTTCTGATTTGATGGCTGAAATGAAATGACATGTAAGCAATTGCCATCGCTCTGATTGTACCTGTGTGAGCTTTGTTAACCGAGAGAGGTGAAAACGCCGACTCTCTCTCGATCTCTTTCTGCCACCCGTGAGTGCACAACCACCACTCAAACTCACCAATACCAAACATCAAAGGGATAAGTGGATGGATGAATACATTAAATGGCGTGATTTTTTTGTTTGGTTTAGGCTGTTTGCGACACCATCCCATCTTCTGAAAGGACAGCTGTCAACTGATTTACTTAGCTGTGTCGTTTAGAAGGAGGAAAAAATGGATATCTGTGAAACAAGAGAGAAAAATCCACAACACAGACACGAAGGACTGGGCACCATGCTACAGGAGATCCTTGAGGCACAACACAGAAACGGGGGACTGGGAACCATGCTAAAGACGATCCTGGAGGCTGCTGCGATTCTTCTGTTGTTCTTGGTTTTTGTTGATCATCTTACCTTCCTATCATAGTAGAGTGCTGCTGGACAGCAGCCTCCAGGAGCCTCTCTAGTATAGTCCATTCCCCCATTTCTGTGCATCCGGAGAAGACTAGAGCACAACGGCACTCTGTTCAAATCCCTCCAAAAAAATTCGTTATTTCCCGTCCTTTCTCTCTCTGACTCTCGTTGTTTTCAGTCTCCAGAGCGTCCGATTTTAGCTCAAAAAGGCATCCGTCACAGGATGCTGCTGCCGTCCCCGTTTCTCTCCGTCTCTCTGCGCGCTATCTGGTTGGTTATGTTCTGAGCGCACAGCGCCAGTAAGCGTCCTGCTGTGTGTGCCGAGCGCTCCCACGACGTTGCCACACTTTTCCTTGTCATGAGAGTCTGAAGGGCTGATTACTATAAGCCCTCCTATTTTCGATCTTCAGGTCAGGTTGATGGGCTGCGCGCTGCGTCTGGATGGAGGGAGGTTGGATTTAATGTCTTGCCAGCGTTAATCCGCCTTTAAGTAGTCTTCCCCCTCCCATGCGTCACGTACGCGCAGACAGGTCGGTGGAGCGCAGCCAGGAGTACCAGGACTTCTGATTTTCAATATTTCAGTTTTATATATAGCGTTCACAATTCAGTGGATACTGTTGTGTCCACATTGATGGGCTGTTGCCTTTTTCAGTTTATACATTTTAGCATGGGTGGCTCCGCTTGAGAATCAAACCCCCAACCTTGGCTGTATTGTTATCACACTCAACTCACTGAGCTACAGAACAACATGTGCACTAAAACAATATCCAACCTTCCGGGACAGGGCTGGTGGATGCACCGTGTTCTGGGCGCTGGGGTCAATGTGACTACCGTGTGTTTATAACTTTTGATCACTGTAATACAGATAGTTACAAAGAAGTGCCGCCAAGACAATACTATATTCGGCATATCGCATCATTTTAACAAAAGCTTGTATGTGCTTGTATCCGAAACATATGATTAAGCCGTATATCAATGGACCCAATATTCTGTCTTGGAGCGGACTGCCTTGCATGCCCAGAGGTATCCCTGCCCATTGTGCAGCCTGCTGGCCCGGCTGGTAGAGCTGTTGTTTTTACCTCGGGCAAAGATGATGTCCTGGATACAGTGAGTGAAAGTACTATCCGAGTTGCTAATCGCTTTACAAGGCAGCCGGCCTCTCTCTCTCTCTCTCTCTCTCTCTCTCTCTCTCTCTCTCTCTCTCTCTCTCTCTCTCTCTCTCTCTCTCTCTCTCTGGCTGTGTGGAGGTTTAAAAATAGAAGCAAAATATGTGACCCCGCCCTGTATGTAGCTCTCTGAGATTTGATCAATTTAGAACACTGCATTGTGTGTGCACTAATATTAGACTATTGTGTGGTTTGATACCGAATATTGTAATGCGTTTTTCTCTTTAAACTAAATTGAGTGGCTTTACAATGTACATTGCATGTAGCCTAAAAAACGACTATTTTCCCCTCTCGAGTAAAATATTGCATCATTGATTACCCTGCCATTTTTATTATAAAGTAATATGTATGTATCTATCTGTCTGTCTTTTTTACAGTATATCTATTGAGGAAATTGTTTAATATAACCATGTATTCTATATATTACTAGCATCATCTATGTGTCCAGTAGGTTTACAGGTAGTGAGAGTACTTTGTCGAATCTGGGAAATTGGGGATTACCGATCACGTGACAGCAGTGTTTTTACTCAATGAAACTTTGTGCGGTTAATTTCTCCTGAGGTGGCTTATCCTCTCCGCTCACTGTAATCTTTTCTAATTCAAATCTTTAATAACCTTTACTCATCCATCACGTGACGGAAGGACAGAGACTCGCTGCTTTCGAGAGACCGGGAGGGATATTTTTATTTTTATAGATACTACCAGATCCTGAAAATGTTTCAGATTTAATCTGAAAATAAATAAATTAAGATGCGTCCCCTGCAAGTCCCGGTTCTCGTTTATTTATAAACCTGTACATGTCCACATATAAATTGCACTTGAGTGTAAACAAAGAATTTGACGACAACACACGAATTCTAGCTCTGGAGCCATAGATTGGGTTGTTGGCACAGAAAGGAGGAGGTAACAGGACGGGAGGAAGGGGGCAGTCTGGCGCTTAGAAGCACTTCCTGTGGACGATGGAGGGTCCAGCCTCGTCATATTCTTGCTTGCTGATCCACATCTGCTGGAAGGTGGACAGAGAGGCGAGGATGGATCCGCCAATCCACACCGAATATTTCCTCTCAGGGGGAGCAATAATCTAAACACAAACACAGTTGTTAATCTCAGAATCATGCTCAGTGAAATGTCACATTCATATTCACTGAACAGTCGGTCACCTTAATCTTCATGGTGCCGGGGGCTAGAGCGGTGATCTCCTTCTGCATGCGGTCAGCGATACCAGGGTACATGGTAGTGCCGCCGGACATGACGTTGTTCGCGTACAGGTCCTTACGGATGTCAATGTCACACTTCATGATGCTGTTGTAGGTGGTTTCGTGAATGCCAGCAGATTCCATGCCTGTGCAAACACAGCGGACAAGTTAGTGGCTTTTACCCCCGCTGCAAAGAACACATTCGGCACACCGGCGTCAGCTGTCGTAACAGGTGCTGAAATGGACAGCTCCGCCAACAGCTGCGCGCTCTGTGGTGCAAATGTGAACAATAAGCCCCTGCTTTAGATTACTTATGTCTATTTATCGGCCATGAAGTGGTGAAACCAAAGGTTGATAAACTGTGACCACCAGTCGGTGATTATATTTAGCCATCCAATCACTAATGAGCAATAAGCACGTCTATTTTTAAAAAAAAAAAAAAAAAACTTGTTCAACTGGTGCTGATTTAATAAGATATTGCATTATCCTGAAACTCTGGGCAAACTTTTAAAAAATCGAGTTTACTTCCATCTTTTTTCAAAACAGTTTCACATTATCCTTTTTTTTTTTTTTTAATGATAAGATCATTTTCTTAAGATTTAAAATAAACAAAAACAAGTTGATTTGTGTCTGTGCTCGCCCTTACGCACCAATAAATGAGGGCTGGAAGAGAGTTTCTGGGCAGCGGAAACGCTCGTTGCCGATGGTGATGACCTGACCGTCGGGCAACTCGTAAACCTTCTCCAGGGAGGACGAGGAGGCGGCGGTGGCCATCTCATTCTCGAAGTCCAGAGCCACGTAGCATAACTTTTCCTTGATGTCACGCACGATCTCGCGCTCAGCTGAAAAAATTGGAGGATTATTTAATGTGCGTGAAAAGTATTGTCACCTGGTTTGTAATTGCGCAAACAATTTCTTTGAATGAAAAGTTTATTTTCTCCAAAAACAATAACTAACTTTCACTTTAAATGATTGTAACATCAAACAGAAATGTTTTTTTCTTCTTTGAATGTTCATGGTCATGTTGTGTAAATAAATTAAAGTAATGATAACTTGAAAATACAGTAGGTCTACACGATGCTTTGATGATATAGCCAACCCGAATTCGTCAGAAGTATGACTTAGTAGTCTACTCACCGGTTGTGACAAAAGAGTATCCACGCTCAGTCAGGATCTTCATGAGGTAATCTGTGAGGTCACGACCGGCCAAATCCAAACGCATAATGGCGTGAGGAAGAGCGTAACCTTCATAAATGGGCACGTTATGGGTCACACCGTCACCGGAGTCCAGCACAATACCTGATGATGCATACGTGAACATTTATTTATATGTATTAACTCACTGAACAAAATCGCATTCACACCTAAGAAATATTTCATACCTGTGGTACGTCCAGAGGCGTACAGGGACAGTACGGCCTGGATGGCCACGTACATTGCGGGTACATTAAAAGTCTCGAACATGATTTGGGTCATCTTCTCTCTGTTGGCTTTTGGGTTGAGGGGGGCCTCTGTCAGAAGGGTGGGGTGCTCCTCTGGGGCCACGCGCAGCTCGTTGTAGAAGGTGTGGTGCCAGATCTTCTCCATGTCGTCCCAGTTGGTGATGATGCCGTGCTCGATGGGGTACTTCAGGGTCAGGATGCCTCTTTTGCTCTGTGCCTCGTCGCCGACGTAGGAGTCCTTCTGGCCCATGCCAACCATGACGCCCTGATAACAACAAGGATCATGGAATTGTCTACCATCACAGGTTATATTAACTACCATTATACGCAGAATTAAACAGTTTTCCTCAGTTATCAGTCGAAAAGAAAGATGCGTAATTACGCGCGGTGGACCTGGCCCTCATTTAAAGCCATTGATTGTTTGATGTAAACAACTGAAAGTGATACTCATCTTGAACGTTTGTGAACTCTATGCATAGTTTACTTTACCTGGTGACGGGGGCGACCAACAATGGAGGGGAAGACGGCGCGAGGTGCGTCATCACCGGCGAACCCAGCCTTCACCAGGCCGGAGCCGTTATCACACACCAGGGCAGTAGTCTCTTCGTCGTCGTCACACATGATGTCAGCTCTGAAACACACACGGCGGTGTGCGTGCACACCCACACAGTGGCAGTGTTAGATCCAGTAATAAAATCACCTGTTTGTTTGGAATGGGTGATTCAAGTTTGTCCTTCTTTTCAGACACAACGAAGACAGATAATGTCGCTTTTCGTGGAGAAAAAAACAAACAAGGAACTGTTGACTAGTTGTGGCTGTTGCTGATGCTAATATTATAGTCTAGATGTGCATGTGATTGTGTTAGTATTCGGATTTTCTTTGTCAGGTCACTAGAGCTGTGAAATGTTAATATTGTTTTAGTATTAAACAACAACTTCAATCCACAATCCGCAAAAAGAAGACGACGAACTACCTGCCGATGTTGTGAGATGATCCGTTTTAGTAAGATGTTGACATTTGGTTAAGCAAAGGTGGAAGTCACGGCCATTGGTGTTGAAATGTATCGATCCTATTGTGATAAATCCACTGGTTGGCTATTTTCAGTTCTTCAGTCAGCCATGCAGTACTCACCAGATCAGCTCCAGGCGCCAGATCTGTGTGTGTAAACCAGGGGTACCGAACTGTGACGTTGGACCAATTTATATACACAGACTAGTGTCCATATTTGGTAGCCCATTGCACCATTGACAACAGCCACTCCATGAAGGGCATGGCAGATAGAGAGAACGCCCGCGCAGACATCTTTGCCCTGCCGCCAATTGCAGGGCAGCGTTGAGGACAGACAGACAGACTTCCTTGTGATCTTTTCCCGTCCCATAAATCACGATAATATTACTTAAAAAAAACCCACTGTAGAAGGCCTACTCTATATGATAGCGACAATATGACACACATCTGTCTTATTTCAGTAATATTCATAAAATATCAGTGTTTTAACAAAGACAAACTGAGTAAAGACACAGTTCTACATCAGTAGAATCAATATATTTTAAACAGAAAGAGCCAATACCCAAGCCACATCTACTGTATCTAAATAACCAAAAAAGGGTCTGATGAATTGTAAAATTAGTAAAAATCCACAGTTTTTTGGTATTCTAAATAATACGATAATCCATTTTTTTGTGTCTATGTCTCTGGAAAGGTCTCCTAAGCATAAATGAGTTTAGACCGGCAGCACACATGTAGCCCTACAGTACAAAAGGGAGAGACCACTTGTGCCACACAGCTGGTGTCAGCAGCTGTTTGACTCTATTAGAAGCTCCAAACCCAACATGTCAGATTTGTGCAAACAAAGAGTGGGAATCCACTGCTTTAGACCTGACATAACCATTTTAGTACAGCGTGAGTGTGTCTACCACTCAATGCAGTTTTAGTAAACCTCAAGCACATATTTTCATCAACAAAAGCATGCTGCTGGACTCATATGAAAAATTTGAATTTATATTTTGCCGATACATTCATATATTTAATTTGCATAAAATCAATACGTTTCCATAATTCTAATGACCTGCTTGGACGTTATTGATATGGTGGCCATGTAACACGCTGTGTCTGCATATGGACCATTTTGAAAAGATTAAAATTCATGGTTTAGTCATGCTTTCCTAGTCCCATTTGCATTTTTCACTTTGATTGACATTTTATAGAGAAATCGTAATGCAAACCATATGCTAAAACATTTTTCAATGTCCTCGGCACAAAATTCAAACTGCAACACACAATATTCAGTAAAAAAAAAGATCTAAGAGGAAGAAATACTTTGGCCTGGGTATAATATCAAAGGTTATCGCAGTGCATTCAATTTATTCTCCTTGGCATATTTCGCTTCCTCTGTCTGAACATATACTGGTACCTCAAACACCAGCCACTGGTCTGGTAATTACCTTTTTATATAATAAAAGTCAAGGCAATGCATTTTTCCATGTAAGAAACCTTTATAGATAAATCAAAAGCAATGCTGATACTTTTTTTTGTTTACGACATCAAAACAATGAAGAAAAAGGAACATCTCTTGTTGTGACACATGCCATATTTCTTTCTTTATTTCTGCACTGAGGAAAGAACAAGACATAGGAAATGACATTGCCGGTTTACTTGAAACAGACAGGGAGCGAGCTCTGAAGGCTGTGCAATAACATTGGCTAAGAGCAGTGGATGGTCCCACCACAAGGAGGACAAGACAAAAGGGCACAGCAAGCCATGAATCATATGCTGCTGTCACCCGACCCCGAGCCATAACCCTTCACTGTGTGACTCTTTGTTTTGGTCTTATGTAATGAATGGTAGGCTGTGGTCTGCTTTAAGCATCCTTTTGCCCCAGTATTCAAATAATGATAACGTTTTATGACCAGAGCTTAGTTAAGTCTGTCTACGGAGAACAGAACTGTTAAGATCTAGAGGGACAGGTGGACTCTCAACATTTGTTTGCCCTTGTGCCAAAAAATTAAATTGTTAGAAAATGATATTCCAGTGTTTGCCGCTATTTTTTTCATAGTGTGTTCAGGTACTATCATTGCTAGGGCAAGGACTTAGGATGTAGATAGTGGTGTTCAATTTTTAAATATTTGTTGTGCTCATACTCAGAGCAGCCACGGGTGTGAAAGTTTCCTGCCAGAGCCGGGATTAGACACAGAGACACTTGGTGGCTGCACCAACAGTCCTGTAGTGTGACTTTCACTTTAGCTGCTGCTACTGAGATTGAATCATTGTGGCAAGATCATTCCCCTCCTACAAACCCCTCGATCAGCCTAATGAGATAATAAGGACAAAATCCTCGAGAACAAAAAAAACTATTGATTTTCTATGGGAATTCCACATCATAAACAGAGTACAAGCCTTTTTAAAAAAACCCTGAGGGGAAGTCATTTGCCTGATGCAGGCAAGGTTTTGTACCTAAATCAATAATGTGCACATATAAGGGAATGTCCTAATGCTGGATTGTAGCATTTGAGCTGTTCATCAAAAGCTCGCTCAATACAAATGGTCTGAAAGCACTTTGTTCTTTCCAACATGGCGCATTTATCTGTGTTGAGCGTCAGGGGCCATTCAAAGGTCACAGCGAAAGAAGACATGAAACATATTGCTCAGTGAAAATTGGGTGTCCTCCCTCTTTGGCCTGTGCACTGAATACTGAGTGACAAGCTGTTGGCTTATGTTAGAGTCTTCTGCTGGGTTCCTTAATAGCACAGGGCTCAGATTGCTGTCAGTATGGCTGCTGTTATCACTGATACTTTAGACAGTACATTTCACTTTCCTAAAATGCACATTTTTTATTTTGTATACTTTATGAACATCTTTTATGTAATAGGCTCATAGGCAACATGTTTTAGGACTGTGCTGAAAAGAAACTCGGAAAATAAGTTCTGACTTTTGGAATTTCCATCAGATTTACAAGCTGGAACACAACACAATCTAAGTTTTGTTTATGTGTATTATTTAACTGCAACATGATTAAATTAAAAAAATGGAACAGCATCAATATTTAAGTGTACCAAATGATTATTATGAATTATTATGAATTAAATAGAAAATGTCTCTCTTCTTTGTAGAAATAAACAGTCCATACAGAGACATATATAAAATAAAAATAAATAAATAAAATATGATAAAATACAGTGTAAAAGTTTATGTATTAAATCTGATATTTCTTTTAATAAATTACTTAAACAATTAATTAGTATTTTTGAATTGTTTGACAATATATTGATATATTGATCAACTAAACAATTGATCAGCTAATCATTTCATCTTTTAAACAATTGCTGAAATGCATCAAATTGAACAAATCTGTTTTTTAATATGTTGTTGATATTTTGTTTCAGATGATGTTGTTCAGTTCACTGCAGTTTTTAAACCTTTTAAAAGCTTTATAGATATCAGGAAACTCTTCAAACCTTTTTTATTTTTGTAATTTACTTATTTACTTATTACTTATTATTCATTCTAAAATGATCAATTAACCATCTTATCTATTCTAAGGATCCAAAAAATGTTTACATTCCTCAAAAGCCTTTTTCAGACATAGGCCTCTATATTGTACTTCAAACAAGCCAAATCTAATTTATTTAGTCTAATGTAAACTGCCAACCATGTTTCTTAACTGAATAACTGTAAACTCCTCTCAGCCTACTATATACCCCAAATTCCTAATAAATATACAGAGGACATGACCTCAATGGTAATTATGGCCCTCCCCAAAGCTACTTTCTTTAACTGAGGCTGAAACTACTACATTATCCAACCTCTAACCCTCTGGAAAAAAACAAGAAAAATATCTCCCATAAATGTAGTCATTAGGAAACTAGAAACTAGGAAAAGCTCTTCGTCCTGTGGACTACAGAAGTGACCCACTTTGACGCTTTGCAAACTGACATTTCCTACAATAGCCATTTAACAGTGTACCCACTCCACCTTGTGTGTTTGTGTGTGCATTTGTGCCCGTTTGTGAATGTGAGGGTGAAATTACAGAGCAGTATGTGGTTAATTGAACGGGGAGGCCTCTCTTTCGCTCTCTTTCGCTCTCTTTCGCTCTCTCTCCCTCCCTCTCCCTCCCAAGTGTCCTTGTAGCCAGTAGGAGCAGGCTTTTTCCACAACCAGTATCAGACTCCAATGAAAAATTAACCAGCTTCCCTCTCTCTCCCTCGTACCCTCTCAGAGAGGCACTGTCATCTTGGCTTCAAGGTCTATCGCCCGCTGTGTCCTCTGCTAAGATTGCCAAAAACACTGAAATCTAAACTAAAATTGGGAATTTTTTTCTTCTATCCTCAGGATGTTTGGGAGCAGAACTGGGTAGGCGAAATAGCAATGTAACTCGGTCTATGACACTCACATAAATGAGTGTCATTGGTCACGGGCATTGGCCACCTCATCTTTTTTAATGAATTTGTCTCAGATTATAACCCGCGTTTTTAAAAAATGAGTGAGGTTTTGCCACTGTGTGCGTCAGTCAGGAGTGAGGGGTAGAAAATTAGGTTAAATAGCGCTTTGGATTGAAATTGAAATATTCATGAATCAAATTAAAATATGCTACAAAATAGACAGCTACCCAGATTTGTAGGTAGGCTGCTCAGCAAGAGTATTTTGATAATTCTTTATAGGGGTCCCTAAGTACTGAATCCTGAGCTATTTTGGTGGTAGCAGCAAATGTGCAGTGCCAGTCAAAACTGATAGGAAAGCATGTGAGTTTAGTACCCAAACACCTTGCCTCGAAGAAGTTCAGCTAAATAGGCTTTTGCTCTCTGATAGTCTTGCTTATATTCAAAGAGTTTAATTGAGCTTCTACAGCAATAACATATTAGTAATTCTAACATATTGCTTTTTTTCTCAATATGCATACCCCTATCTGCTTCATGGGTGCTGTTATGAAGCTAATTCCTCTCCAGACCCAAAAGAGAATTTTGCCTTTACGATCAATGAAGCATTGCTTAAAGTATTGCACATTTTACCCCCCAAATAGTTCAGGTGTACATCAATGTGTCATTTGGTTGCTTCTCTATTTTATGTCCTTACAACCTCATCTGCTCTATTGGGATTTCATTTGGACTGTGATTCTGTTTCATGCTTTACTTTTTGACTCACCGGCTTCAAAAGTGTATCACAAGATAAAAGTAGAAAAGGTGCCTCAGCAGGACTTTTCAGCTAAAATAGGCCTCCGTAGTAAACTTACTATGAAGTTTGCTGTGAGCAGTGTGAAGTTAGCCTTCAATATTTGTGAAAGATTCAAAAGTAATTTGAAATTTCACTGGCTAATTCCACATTTAAAGAGTTTTACCTATCAACAAACATCTCCAGTGGTGGAAAAGTGTGCAGTTGGTTAGTTTGTGAGGAGTTGATGGTGTGATTTTTTTGTGCTTAAAAACGTGACTGTTGTGAAACAATCAGAAGGTTTTATTCTTCTGATTCACGAACGCCGGCCTCTCTTTTCATTCACTCCCTAACTCGCTCAACCATCACTGTGCTCTTTCTCCCTCTCTCTTGGGGCACCTTTTGAATGCTGTGTTTACAAACAACAACGGACAATGTGTCTATATATCATACCTTTTAATCTGCAAAACCCTCCAAATGTATAAATATATTTCTGTCTATAACTGCATCCTAAAACCTTTGCTTTACAGTGTGAAGATATTGTATATCTCCTGTATATGCATGTTGGGATTGTTAACATTGTATGTAATATTATAGCAGCTTATGAGCAGTCTCAACACAATTTATTAGTATACATATATATTTCCAGCTTTGTTGTGAAAATACACACACACACACACACTGGTATTCACAGATGGACTCTGTGATGTGGACACACTCTGATTGAATAAGTGTATCTGATTGACCCTAGAACTCTGTGATGTGGATGCACTCTGATTGAACAAGCACATATAGTGGACCTACGTCCTGCATGTTGATTTTCTGTTTATATGTTGATTTTCTGTTTGTCTTATCCATACGTGGACTTACGTCCGACATGACTGTGCTTAGCATTTCTATCTGTGATGTGGATAGCTGACCTTTAGTTCGGACCTATAAAGGTATAAAGGTTTTACATTTCCTTCAGAAAGTTGAAGAAATTCTGCTGTCCAGCAAACTGTGCTTTTCTTCCCATGATCCATGTCCAATAAAGAATTCTGATAATTTGATCTTCGACTCCAACCTCATCTGTGACCAGTCTGTTCGAAGAAATCAACTACCACAACAATTCAAATGTTATTGTTTAAACTGTTCTAGAAACGTATCACACAAATCTTTACAGCTATCAGAAGTAATGTAGTCAAGTTAAAATGTAATATATTTCTTCCTGAAATGTAGTGATGTAGAAGGGCAAAGTATCAGAAAATGTAAATACTCAAGTAAAGTCAATTATCTCAAATCTATGCTTAACATCCCTCCTCTTAATACAATATACATATTTATTGAGGCTAAACTGAATTGTTCTCTTAACCTCGGGCACCATATTACCACTTAACTTTAAAACTATTGTCCTTGCCATTGCATGAGGTACTGCAAGACAATTAAAAAGAAGAAAAAAAAAAATAATAGTCTATGATAGCAGAAAATAAAACCTTTCATGACAGTTTATGTTTTCATGAAAGGATCAACTCTTTTGAACAACATTACCTCTGCCCTCAAAGCTCAACTGAAGCAAACTGAACTGACCCCAACAGCAGCAATGAAGCAAATAGGGACTTAAGGTCACTAAATTAGTATGTGCCAGATAAAAATGGTAATTTACCATAATATTCCTCTAAAATGTTTGGTCATCCACAAGCATTCCCTGCCCCATTTGTCATGATAGCTCAGAGCACACTTGGTTGAGTCACATGAGTTGAAACTAACAACTAGCCTAAAAGAAATGGCATTAAACATAGCTTGATGTCCCTCTGAGATACTGCATGGTATAATAGCCTGGACCTAACTTGACTTTAGGTCAAAGTTAAAGTTTCATGGCAGTTGATCTAACAAAGACAAGAAGGAAGGGGTTAAAGGAGGTGGATGGCGGTCATGCGAACATCTAACAGTGTAAATAAGGAATAATAAAATAGGAATAAAGACAAAAACAAGATTTATTCAACTACTGATTAATTAGGATTTCAAGAAATTGTAAGATATTTTGGGAAATACACTCATTTGCTTTCTTGCCAGGAATCAGATGAAGAGATTAGCCATTTGTGGGTTGTATTCATTCAATCACACAATACAGGAGTGCTTGTTGCAAACACACCTGGCAGAGATCAACACCCAACCGAGTACATCTTTCTAGTTAATACATAATACTAATTTGTTAAACCAAAACGTGTCATTTTTACACTTTGTTGTGTGTATGGATTAAACAAGACCTAACTGAGTTTAGCAACACTAACTGTTTCCCTTTCTTTCAGTCTTAATGCTAAGCTAAGCTAACCACATGCTGGCTCCAGCTTCATACTTAGCTTACAAACGTGAGAGTGGTGTCAATCTTCTTATCCAATTCTCTGTCAGGAAAGCTAATTAACGATACAAAACAACAGTGTCTCAATATTAGCACAGAAAACTCTCAAATCTATAAAAAGTGTAGAATGTTGTAGATAAGACATGTAGCTCAGTGCAGTTTCTCTTAATATGTCACTTTATTAACTTTTAATGTTTGCATGTGAGAAAGTAACCATTGAGATTACCAATATGTGGTCAGTTTATCCAAATAACATTTGTTTGGTAATTGCAATCTATCCGATAATTTTTCGGAGATGTGAGAGCTGCTACGTGTTGCCTTGAAGCTATCGCTTCAGCATATCAGTGAACCCATGGCATGAACAGTCTGCTGGTAAAATCATACTTAAAAGTTAACTTACTAGGCAGTATGCAGTACATACTGATTTAATAGGCCTACATTAGTATGTGATTTTGAACACAGCTGAGGCACAGGTGGCCGGGCATTCCTTAACAGAGTTATTAGTGTTATGACTAAAAACCTACATAATTTAAGTTGCAATGGCAGAGTGCCGCTGTTCCTGTGAAGGCCATTCCCTTGTTGACTCAAAGACAGTGAAGAAAAGTTTGGTTGTAACTTTATCTAGCATCCATGTAGCGTTTTCAGGCTATATCCAGCAACAAAAGTGAACTGCAGGCTGCCTGCTGCGGATGACAGGCTGGACTGCAGAGCCCTGAAGCTCCGACCCTGCTGTTACACAGAGTGCTGTTCGTTTGTTTGTTCAGCGTCTATGAAAATTGAACATGTCTGGTGTCCAAATTGCACCAATTTCGACAAAGCACTTCTTTCGGTGGCCAGCGATATACCCGCCAAGTGTGAAGTAGATCGGAGAAGCGTTTCTCGAGATATGCAGACAAACGAACAGACAACGATTGTTTGCAGACGTAGTATCAATGTGAAAGTGGTGCAAAGACAAAAAGCTAAATCCAATCCAGAGTACCAGACGGTTATATTCTGTTACCCCACACAATCAAAGCTCTTTGCTGAGAACTTTTCACCTTTTCCTCTGGGTGATGGCTTTCAGAATTGAATAACTTACTCAGTCATGAACCCACAGTGTCAAAACTTCAGTGTAACAACCAGCACTTTGAGCATTTTCATTTTTCATCTTTACTGAAGATGTTTGCTTTCAAAGGTTACAGTGGAAAAAGAGACCTAAACCTTGAATTCAGAACCTCAAAACTTTCATAATACTTTCACTTGTTAAGTCCCTCCTCAGTCAGTCTCAAGTGACTCATTATAAACAATAAAAAAACAAGTAGATTTGAAAGTCTGGGTCACACAAATTCTGACACCATCTCAAAGGTTTAGTTTTGGCTTGAACAATTCCCATTCCATATTTTATTTGCAGTCTGCCTCCCAGAGTTAGTAGCTGTCTCATACATTCTGCCACTAAGTCATAAATATGCTCACACTCGATTTTTGAATGCTCAATGAGCAGTATGTAAGTAATTCAGAGCCACAGTTAAAAAGCCACAGTACATTATGTCGAAAGGTCATAAAAAAGCCACAGTATATAATATGTCGAAAAAGTAATCGTATATGTCGCAAATTGTCATAGTATATGTCGAAAAAAGTCATACTATAGTAGGAAGAAAATAGCAAAAAAGTCATAGTATTTTATGTTGAAAAACATTAAAACGTCATTGTATTGTATGTCATAAAAAGTCAGAGAATTTAGAAAATGTGTCACTGAATAGAATGCAATGAAAATGTCATAAAGAATTGTATGAAATACTATGCAATGAAAAGTAAATAAAAAAGTCACAGTGAAGAAATTAAATATATCTCAAAACAATTTGAATATACTTTGTCAGATAAAGTCATCAAATAGTATTTCATAAAAAACATCAAAATAGTCATAGTATAGTGTATCATTAAAAAGTAATAGCGTAGTATGCCATAAAAAATGCCATAGCATTTTTAAAATTTACATTCATGTGATCAATTAGTTGTATTTGGTGTGATAGAGCAGCGGTGCACAATGACGGTTGCAGGTGCTCACCTGCACACCCTCTGATGAAAGAATTTACGTTATGAGGGCCCTAGGGCCCCTTGCATACTCACAAACGTGGAAAGAATAACTTTGGCTTTAGCATTTGGGACCTGACAGCATTGATCCCCATCAAAGCTACACATATCACCTTCTGAAACACAGAGCAATGTTACGCCTCATGGTTATTTCCAGAGACAAACCTCAGCAATGTCCTTCAACCATTTCCCCTTTAGCTAGGTGAGTTAACCACCAGGCAAAAAGGCTTTTTCGCCCGACGTTATCAAGCAGCGCAGTCCAACACAGGCTCATGACTGTGAAATGGTCACTAAATGAAATCTTTTAGTTTTGTGTAAAGGGGCACAAATTGTCAGTTTTGTTGCATGTCCCTCGGCACAACTTCTTATTCGAGATGACATTACGTTACAAAACGGAAGTTAATTTTAGGAAATAGTTTTTTAAGGATTTTACCTCTTTAGCTGCATATGTTTGAATGAATCAAATTAGGGTAAACTTGCAAGTGAACATAGTGGAGCATTAAACAGCCAAAGATACAGATATTCCCCTCAGGAGTTGGAAGAGGCTAAAACTGACCCAAAAAGGAGAATGAATGGATTTGTATTGTCAAGGGGTCAAAAATGTGACTCGAAATTAATGATATTCCTCACCATCTGTTGGATGCATAAACAGGCAAATGTTTGCCACTTCGACAACTTTATATGTTCTTTATATATCAATGTTGTGTTTACAACTTGTTCCGCTGTCCCCAAGGAGCAAAAAAGTAAATGAATACTGCCATAAGTTGTTGATGTATTCACGCGAGTGATTCTGTCTTGGGCTTGAGATGACGCAGCAAATTGTCTAAAAGTTCTCTCCCTGACTTCCATTGAACTCGTGTTGGGATAAGCTCCAAACCCCTGTGCCGCTAAATAGGGGAAAAAGCAGGTAAACAAAATTATTGAGGCAAAATAGAATTCCATCTGTTATATCTTGTTTCTGTTTCTCTATTTACCTTAACATTTCAAAACATGGATTTTCCACCAAATACTGTATACAAGAAGTCAGTCGACAAACACAGAGGGCAAGTTCAAAGCAGTTTTAATCGCATTAAAAGTTTCCATACAGTCATTTACAAGTCTAAGTATTTCCATTGTTAAATTGCCATTTTCATTCTTATCTTCTTCATGCAGTGTCATCATGAATTAAACAGCAAACACAGACCATGAACACAAAGCCTATTTTCTTCCTGACAACCCCATACAAATTTGAAATCCGTGGTTAATTACATGTTAACAGAAAAAGCAGAATCCATTTTTACAAACCGTACGGACCTTTTTGTTACATAACTTGCTAAAAAGTTTCTGACTTTGAGTGCAAATCATCTCAGGATATCTCAACATAAAACAGACATGAACAGTTCTCAAGGTAAGTACTTTTCTCTGTAGAGAAGCATACATCTCGCCTCTAATCTCTGGTCCTGCTGTCTTGTCCTGATCGCCCAGGGTGGATCTCAACACAAAGGCTTGCAATGCCTCATGTTATTGGCACAAAGTCGGCCCAGGTTGGCCCCCTCCAGGAGTAAGTCGGAAAATCGGTCCAGGCCGAGGCAGGTGGTGAGGGGGCTGATGAGGCCGTAGAGACCTCCTAGAGTGATGCTGAGAGGCCAGCTTATACAGATCAGAACCACCAGCCAGATGATGCCCCAGAAACATGACCCGCAACCGGCCATCTTTGTCTAGGAAAAGGAGAGAAAGATGAGAGTTGCTCATCAAAGTGGACTTCAGCACGCTTTGCAAAGCCAAATTCATACAACTAGAACTGATCATTGGAATTTGAGTGGAAGCCTGGCAGAAGTGCACTTTAGGATAGTAACTGAAAGTATGTCAGTCACTACAATAGCAGCAGAGTGTGTCCCTATGAGCGGCCGTGCCTCTTCAGCAATGATAGGGGATTATCAGATTGAAACGTGCCCTGTTGATGATCTGGATGTATTTGTCAGGATTAGGCAGTGGCCTTGACAAAGCATGATAAGCTGGCAAACACAAGCAATAACCAACAGGCCTCTCTGCCTGGTGAGGTCAACGGGCCGCCCACTTACAGGGTGTTGAAGACTGACGCTAGCACATTAGTCTCCCACTAATAGCAGATCAGCAGAGATCATGCATAACTTTGGTAATGAGCATTACTTTATCTGTCAACGCAGATAATGAACAGTGGCCTGGAAGATGATGTGCGGCTATTTTGAGCAATAAAAATGCCTGTTGTATTATCCATGTTGAAAAAATGCTAATTGGAAGCTGTGTAATGTGTGAACCCTCCATACCTGATGATTTATGTGCATATCTATTTATTTTATATATAAATAAAAAATACTATATATATATATATATATAAATAAAAAATATATATACATATAAATATATATAAATATATAGATATATATATAAATATATATATATATACCAAGAAAATGCATTATTAAGCGAGAGCTTTTTTTGTGTTTTAATATCCAACAGAATAATCTGCCCTGAGGCTGAGCCTTGAAATTGAGATTGTAGAACTGATGGTTTCATGAGTGTGAAAGCGTTGTGGGCTGTCAGGCTGATTCCCTAAGCCTGTTTTAGCTTTCAGAGACAATGGTCAGATGCTTCCCTCCAGGCACTGTCTTGACAACGTACTGTCTAATTTCCTGTTATGACAAGTAGGGTTGGGCATTAAATTACACATTCAACAAGATCCTGTGCTTTTGGGGAACGAGAAAAAAAACACAGCAACTAAATTATTTAAAAGCCAGAGTAATATTGCACAACAAAGACAATTGGACTCAAAGCCTAAAAAAAACCCCACTTCTGCTATCTCTGCTGTGCTGTCAATACATTCTTCCTCTTGCACCTCGTGTCTCAAAAACCTTGTTTTTGTACGGTTCCATAAATTGGAAGCCTCTTTAAATGACTGAATAATATACTATACTACGAGAGAAAGAGAGGCATTTTTATTAAGAATAATTATGGTTATTCAGTCATTTAAAGAGGCTTGCAATTTATGTTACCATCAAAAAACAAGAGACACAAGGTGCAATAGAAATAATTTATATATATGCATATAAATTACAAGAGAACAATAACATACCATCTGAACTCATGACCAAATCATGATCTAGTTTACAGCCTGCGGTTAGTCTCTGTGACACATCAGCCCATAGCAAAGGTTAGAAGTGAGCGCTATGCAAAGTAGCTATTAACCGAATGAATACCTGTCGTGGGAGTATAAAAGACATGTTCACCTTCAGCAGAGATCTGGGGGATGTGAGCTCCTGGTCTCCTTCTTGCTTGCAGCTATTCCTTCAAGCCTCCCAGATCCTTCTCGAGACTTCCAGAGTGGTTGTGTGCGAGCCGAAAACCACGTCCCACCAGTTAGCTCTAATTTACAACAAGGGACCACGGGCAACTAAATTCTCAAGAGGCCAGCTGGGAGAAAACAAAGTTAGTGAATGAATGGCTTCGCAGCGGGAGGATGTTGCACAATGCAGACACGCATGTGACTCAAGAAAAAGTATGCTTGCTGTCATGGGTTTTGTAGGGAACTAATTAGTGATATATGACGGAACACAGTGCACATTTGTGTTATGGCTGCATAAGAGTATATTGTGGTTGTTTGTTCAATCAGTATAAATAAAACATTTCAGCATCATGTGATACAGTAAATTGGTCTTTGTCTTGTGGGCTTCATGCCAAAACCATCAGTAATTTGTACATGCACTCGGCCGACAGGGATAATCTTCCTTATCTAACCTCTCATTCTAATCCTTTTCTCAGCCGACAGAGGCATATTCTGATACTACAAAATACTCATGAGAACTTGGACCCGGAGTGCTCTGCTCTCAGAAGATGAAAAAAATAAAATAAAAAATAAAACGTTACATGGTGCCACACTTGACTGAATAAATAAATATAAATATAAATATGTCTCTCCACATCTATCAACACATAGTTCTCCATCAGGTCTTTAAACTGGCCCAGGCTAGAGCAGCTGTGCAGCTGACCTGTTCTCTCAGCCTGCCTGAGGTATGATGTAACAACCAACCTTTGGTGCATGATAATGAATGAATTTCCAGTCTGTGTTTTTGCCTTCAGGGCTGTGGACTGTGTTAACCTCTTCAATTTTAAGGGAATTTATGTTTAAACTACAAAGACTTAGGTTGGAACTTTGCTTTTGAATAGTTGCTTTAATGCCAACTCAAATATTAAGCCTAAAATTATTTTCTTAAATTTGGTCGGCAAAACCTCAACCTGAACACCGATACAGCTGAAGTTATTCTGCAGAGCTCTGTGTTAGTACTCCACACGAAGTTATGAATGACAAAGGATTCAAGGCTTGCTAGTTGAGTGACTGTGTACATCCAGAGGGCAAGTTGAAATCCCCCAGCATGCACACTGGCCCTTGGGTGAAGTGACTGACCTACAAATGCAGCTTAGTCGCAGCTTGTGGAGCTGGTATAGGCTGAGCCAATCAGATTGGAGTTGTGCTTAAAGCAGAGGAGGGAAGCAGATGAATGGATGGACGTATCATGACAGAGAGATTTTAACAAGGCTTAAACATGTTGACTATACGCTGTATTTGTCTGTCAGATTGTGCGTGTGAGAGTGATTAGAATATCTTTAGGAGTAGTATAAGCTCTGGTGGGTGCACATATAGAAAAACACATTACAGACAATAAAGGATTTGCATTTATTTTAATAAAAAAGTAAGGATGGTAACAAAATTGAATGTTTTACAAAAATGAATGAAACATTATCACCAGAATCTCTTTTCCGTAGAAAACTAATTCACAATCACTGACTCCCCACTACGCTTTCCTTAAGGGACAGTCCACTTGGTTCCCTAAATAACTGAAGCCCTTAATTAAAGTCCCATACACGGATGCTCTACGGCTTCTGCTGCGGTCCACTCTCCTCCTCGTCACCGTCGCTATCGCTGTCTCTGCCAGGATGCTCTGGCATCTTAGCATGGCCCACTGTGTCTTGCTTTTCTTCCTTCTCACTGGAGTCCTCCGAGGTTGGCTTTGACTCCCCTTCTGGGGTTTCCTGCTCCATGGGGGTTGGTTCCTGCGGTTCCCCAGAGCTAACTGGCTCTTCCTCAACCACATCATCGGTCTTGGTTTGTTGTGGAGGCAGGGCCAGTTTCTGCTGTTGCTAAGAAGCCAAGGGAAAGGAAAACATAGAAAATGTAGAGAAAGAATATTCCCACCTTGATGTCATATAATCCCATTACTAAAATATAGAAATCTACATGTGTTCTACTGGGAAATAGTCTATGTTGAGGGCAAAGTAGAATACCATTAAAGCAAAGTCTTTTTTTTCCAAGGCTACGTTCAGACTGCAGGCAAATCCGATTTAGTTCTCAAATCAGATCTTAAAAAGGCAGATTGTCCGCGCTGTTATTTGCAATTGATCAGATCAGATTTGCGTGTTGTGACATCACCAACCCTATCTACACGGGTTGCTGTGGTAACGATGTAAACGTCAGTAACAATGAAGCTACGCTGGTGGTGCAGCTTTCTAACAAGGAAGCATTTACCTTAGAAACTATCACGCTGTTTGCAGTCAAGTTGCAGAGCAGAACTCCTCCGTTGCACCAGAAAAACTCAGCAATGAAGGAGGTTGGTCCACATTGCAAAGAGCAAGCAGCAAAAAGAGCAAGCGGAGTGGAAGTGCTAGCGGACAATTTATTTTGGCGTCGTTCCACGGACTATTGTTCTCATCTGTTGTCCTCCATAGCGCTCTGCTCGTCGCAGAATAGATTCTGCTCAGCACTTCCACACTTTGAATTACGATTTGTGCCGCCAGAATGTCTGGACAGACTCAGAATGGACTCTCATTTCAAACTACCTCCCAATGTGGTTTGGATCCGATTTACAAAAATTGCATTTAAATTTCATTTTTTTTTTGCTGTCCAGACTTTCTTAAATCAATCTGGATACAGTCTGGATATGCCAAAAATCTGAATTGAGCTGGCAGTCTGAACAAGTCCTAACATTTTCTCTTACAGTCATGTCATAATCCTCTTTTTTAAATTGCACAAGAGACAATATGTGACAGAGGATAAAATGTGTAAAATTCACCTGAGCTCCGTTCATAAAATGCTTGGCTTGTGGTCTGTTAATTCTCCATATGCACTACAACAGCTCTCTTACATCTGACCCATTTACTGTTCTGCATTAAAGATTAAATATACTGAAAAAGCAACCAGGGAGAGACACTGACAGCTTTTAACAGTGCTTAATGTCACAAGACTTAAAGAAAGTAAAATACAAATATTTGTTAGTAGAGTGTGTGTGTACACTCTACTCTTATAAAAGTCCCAGTTATAAATAGTAATATCTGCCTCTCTTCTACGATACACCTATGAGACAGCAACGGTACTGCAATGCTGGTTGTTTTAAATGTTGTTTGATGTCACTTTTCATTATTGTATCTATCAAAGGCTTTTACCTGTCTGTACTTCTGGGAGGTCTGGATCATGTGCATATACATATTATACACCAGGTTGGTCATCTCCGGCATGTTCTTGATAATTTGGTCTGGCTGTCCAGAAGCATCTCTCTGGTAGAGGGAAACAAAAAAGATCAGAAAGAGAAAGAATATTTTGAATCCAGGCTGTGATGTGAAAGGAATGGTAATGAAAACGTATATCTGTCTTGTTAGCAGGCTCCACATGGTAAATTATTTATCTGATGCAAATGTGCAAGGAAATTACAATCCACCTGCCCGTTATCTGCTAACAATTTGAAAGCAAATCTCTCACTTGCTGCTTCAAGCGATTGCTGCTCACGCACCATCAAAAGGAGTTGAGGATGCAGAGTTGTAATTTGACAATATTAGTATGCAGAAAGAGTTTTACATCCTAAACTGAGGAGTGAGGCGAGCAGAATATGCAATCTGCTGGGCTGTTACCTCCTAAATACAGGGGTGATGCTCCCAGCACTAACTATCAGTAAAAACATCAAGGCGTTATTGTGTTTCCACGTGATTAAGTGTGATTAGACACTAACCTTTAGACACTAACTTTTACAGTCTGCCTAATACTATCCAACAGTGCTGTAAATATGGACAGTATATATCCATATGGAGCATTAAACAACCGTCTATCCTGTATCTATATAACTGCATTCTTAAATCAGCAATATTGAGGAGCCTGTTTTTGTTCTGGTTGTGTTTCCAGACCAAAATCTGACTTCTAATCTGCATCTGCGCGTAAGCAGCAGGGGTTTACTGACTCCAGAGAGACGAGCTAAGCAGGGGCCCCATGTGTGTGCCCAAAAGAACTGTCCCCCATGGGGATGAACACTCTAGAGTCAGAGGAAGTGTCAGAGGCTATGGGGTATTTTAGACACCCCTGTTGCCACACACGCCAGTCAGCGAGACACAGTGACCAGACAACAGTCGTCTCATGCGGGCCTGGCGGGATTTAGGAGAGTGGTTTTGCTTTCTGACCTC
This sequence comes from Ophiodon elongatus, assembly GCA_016806645.1. NCBI lineage: Eukaryota > Metazoa > Chordata > Actinopteri > Perciformes > Hexagrammidae > Ophiodon > Ophiodon elongatus. The sequence continues at coordinate 922,629 of JACSYO010002166.1, forward strand.
TGGGGGTTAATTATAGCCAGGCTGTGTTTCCCATGCTTGCACATGGCCCCTGCAGAATGCTGTTAACAGGCCGGGGCCAGTGGGCAAAGCTGCAGTAAGACTTGGGAGCAATGAGGACCAAAGGGAAAGCATATGCCATTCAGAATGTGGGGGCAGGATTGGACAGAGTCAGGGGGCCGTTGCAGCATTGACGTGGGAAGATGCTGGAGAGTGCAACAGTTTTGTGGGAATGGACTGATGTGGAATATGTGGAAAAGCAAGTTCAGTTGTTATTGGCAAATATGGATATTGAGTGAAAATAATTGAACGTTAAGATACTGGTGTGTGCATGCGTGTGCGTTGACGTACGGGCTGCTCCTGGCTGTAGTACTCGTGTGGCCTGATGTGCAGCTTCATGATTCTGGCAGTGAGCTGGCTGAAGACGGGAGTCAGCTCAAAGCAGTTTTGGAACAACGACACCCGTGCAAAGATGTAGAGACCTAGTCTCGCTCTCGACATGGCTACCACCAGACGCCTCACATCCCTGTGGAGAGAAAAAAAATAAAAAGTTGAACATTGGTTTGACAGAAGGGGAGGGGAAAAAAGAAATCTATGAGAAGTGGGAGGAAAGTGTGAAGAAATCATGTGTAGGGGGCAAAAACAAAAAAATGAAGTAAAAGGATCAAAGTGGAAGGATCAAATAAAGACTGTAAAGGGAGGGGAAAAAATCAGTGCCGAGTAGGAGGAGAGAGGTTTAGTGAAGGATAAGCAGCAATAGGTGAGGGGAGACAGGGAAGCGAAGAGAAAAATAAATGAGTGAAAGGCAAAAGGCAGGGATGAACAAGACACACAAAGAGAAGGAGAGGTGGAAGAGTATAAGAGAGGGCGGACAGGTTATTTTTTCTTGTCATCCAGTAGAATTAAGAGATTAGAGACAGGGGAGTAATTTTACAGAGAATGGCAGAATCCTGCTCGACTTGCTCTAGTGGCAAAAGAGGTAGCTTCCCTGTCCTATTTTAGAGAATTACCGCTGAATGGCTATATACGCGAGTTAAACAACTAAAAACATGTCGAACACTGCATTTGACAGCCCAAGCTTAAGACACAATGTCTTAAGTATGTGTTCTCATGATATACATCCATCTAGTATTATTTAAGTTGTATACATTACACATGGAAGAACAATTCTAGGACAACTTCTAAAATCCACAAAAATGTACTATGTAAAAAGAATTATGAAAAAGGGGCGGGGGGCTACCCTTCTAATTCTATGTATGAAATAAATCTGCGTAATGGTACCCTTTGTAACCATTGTGTTTTAGGTGTTTCAATAGGCAACATAATGGAGCTTAGCAAAATATGACCAGCTGGCCTATAAATCTGAGACAAAAGCATCCTGGTTTATAGAAATCTATAGAGCACGGGAGAAGGCAGAGCATATGAGGGGGAAGCATTTCGCTTGTTTAAGCAGCTGTGGTGATGCTGGAAACAGTATTTCGTTTGATGTACAAGAATTTGGCAGATACCCATGTTTGTATGCACGCACTTACAAACACACATCAACACATACATACATTGAAATGTAGCCAAAAAATTGGGAATTTGTCCACCTGAGCACTTCCTGAGATTAAGAGGATTATTTTTTACAATATGCATGATGAGTTCCATGAATATGGAGAAAAAAAGGAAAAAAAAGGCTTATGGAAACCATTCTGCAGGGTTTATGATTGAGTTAACGTATGCAGCCGGTAGGTTTATGTAATGGTTATTGCAAATTTCAACCATGGTACAAAATGAAGCTTGAAAGCAAAACATTTCCACAGAGACAAACTACAACAACCTAAAAGCCAATGAGCAGAGAGCTCTAGAACAGATGAGCCAATCATGAAGCATGATGGCCTGTGGACATGCCACTACTGAGAAACGCCCACCTGTGCTGTGACATGGCAGGGCAAAGTGGACAAATACCATTTGCGTGGGTGTTCTCACGTGTGTGTGTGTGTGTGTGTGTGTACATGTCAGAACGTGTCTCGATCTGTGCTCCCCTGTCAAAGAGTGTGCTCCTGCATGTGAGCGTGCCTGTGTGTATTAGCAGGAATGCTTCTCCCATCAAAGCAAGGGTCAGCTTGTCATATGGTCAGCTGCGTCCCCTGTGGTCGTCACGGCAGCAGATTGCCATGAGGACAGATGCAGTGAGAGAGGAACGTACAGGAGGAGGATTGTAAGGTAGGACTAAGTTGTACATCACAGTGATCCCAGGATGGGGAAAACACAATGGACAGCACAAGAACTTCTTATGAACCACTGTTTTCTTTTTTGTGGAAACAAAAGTTGTAAAAAAAACCAAAAAAAACTTTTGTGGCTCCAGAGGAGGGAGCTGCGCAGTGACCGATAAACTGCTTTAAATGACATCACTTGAGTCAACGCCAATTTTGGCTGAAGACCGAGGTGTGGAGTTACAAAGCCGTGAGCTTACCAGACCTCGGTAGCCCGCTGCTCATCTCTGCTTGAGGCTAGCAGCCCGTAGCTACAATAGCTGCTACTAGCAAAACACACACAAACGCCACAACTGTGAGTGGCCTTGTTACATTGTGGGCAATGCAGGCTCCAGGTTTTGACACGCAATATTCATATGAAATAAACTGCTTCAACTCATACAGAAAATTGCTAGTTCATGTAACTCAGCCGTAGAAATAGAACGGACATTCTCATTCAAATCAACGTAGCAGGATGGTCAGAGCGGCTGCCATTTTTATGTGTACGGTTGCAATTGCAACCGTATAAACCGACATTCGACAGGACGCTGACTCACTGTGGTGAGGTTTTGCAGTAAAAACCAAATGAGCAGTGTAGTATTACGAAGCATGGAGAGGGTATTTTGTGGACTCCATTGCATTGCTGCTAGAAAGGAATTTCTACATGATGACCATAAACAAGGAAAACGGCGACTTAATGTGGATGGGAGGCTTGAACAGAGTTTTCAAAACTAGTGAGTGTAACACACTTTACAGCAATCGCCATTTTCTTTTGACACTAGTTAAATGACCACAGCAAACAGTTGGATGTCTGTTCTACTCTTATTCTATTTATATGACATCGTGACTCGTGGTAAGAAGAAAACTAGCTTTTCAGGCCCTTAAAGTTCAACGTCTTTCCTGGATACAAGTACTTATCCAGGGAAATAGAATCTCTAGTACTATTGTATGCCCTTTCACGGACTGATAACTATAGTTGTAGCACATTGTTAAAGGGAAAACCTTTGACAACCTCCCCACTTTGTGTGGGCTGAGAATGTGTATAAGGCAGGGTGCAATATCCAGTGTAAGAGAAGATCAAATGAATGATACCGAGAGGAGAGCAGTCGCTGCCAGCAAGATAAACTACCACTCTCTGTGGCCCGCTGCTCTTCTCATTCGCCAACTACATCAGTTCATTGCTTTATCTGTGAGATGAGGAAAGAACAAAATAGAGCTTTTAAGCGTTTGCTCTGCCGGGTAAAGGGTGTGGTGTAAGAGAGAGAGTGTGTGTGTGTGTGTGTGTGTGTGTGTGTATGCATTTAGCTACAAAAGGAATGGCTTATTATTCACACTGCGGCTCCAATTTGCAGACTGTCCAATGTGAGTGTGGGTGAATGCACTGGCAGTACAGCTGTGATAAAGCTTGCGAGTGGTGCAATTCCAACAACTAGCTACTGTACATCACAGCCAGAGGCCGGCATGGCAAGCAGAAGTACCGTGGAAGAGTTTAGCCTAAATCGTCTGGTATTAAAACATGGAGCGTATTAGGTGTAAAGAGCTCATCAGGATGTCATGGCAGCCGAGGACTGAAAGGCCTTTTCACCACAAATCAATTCAGTGAAATGACGAAGGAGGTGGGAGTGAAGAGAAGAGGGAGCACTGAGATAAGGAGACTGAGCTGAAGACTAAGAGGAGAAGCCAGCATGGGAGTATAGTTGAGGGGATAGCAATGGGACATGGAACAAAAAAAACATAAAACCTACCACTGCAGTTTGGTGAGCCATCATGCCTCTTAATGACTGTTATATGGCATGCCTTTGATCAGAGCAAAGCTCTTTGTTTGATAGTCTCACCCCAATCATCAGAGCACAATGGCTTCTCTTAACCAGAACAAAAAGTACAGTCAGCTCCACAGACACGCTCCTGTCCTGAAGAGACACTTTATCCTCCCTGCCTCAAATTAAGCTCATGCATACTTCAAGACAGCCACAGTGTTAGTCTTTTTTTTGTCCTTTAGCAAACTTCATTTAGTAGTTACACATGACAAAAGGTGAAAACCTCCTGAGAGAGTTGGTGTTTCAGTTACAGTTAAGTGCCAACATTTTTGCTGTGTTGTTTCCCTGGATGATGTGTATCTAAGGAGTAGATCCTATTATTTTTTGTGGAATAGCCGCTTCGGTGTCTATTTTTAGTCAGGCAAGTTTTTCTGCTTGGCACGTATTATAAGTAATTACCTCAGGTGTCCGACGGCTTTAGTGCGGACCAGTGAGAGGATGATGTAGTCATTCTGCTGACCCTGGAACCTATCCACTGTTGTCACCTGCAAAGAAACACACACATATTCATTATAGATGCCTGTGTTTTCTTGTTATTGCTGTAATCCCTGCGGGCCACATGGGCTAATTCGGCTTAGAGGGCATTTGACGCCACCAGTCTCTCACCTAGGCCCCCGAGACTCCGGGCCCAGGTACTGGGGGCCACGCTTACTTGACTGGATCAGAGATTATTTCAGAGAGACAGAATGGAGAAGTGTCTCTGTGTTTCTTTTGTTGGTTTTTTTTCAAAGCAAAAAGGAAGCATGTGTCAGCCAATCTGCTTTTATACCCTGGTAATCTTGTCTTGCTGAGAAGCATATTCATTCCCATACATGAAGAACGGAGCTGTGCTTTCACTTTGCCAGTGTTGTTACACCTTTCATAATAAAGAAAACCACACTTGCAACTTGATACAAAGCAAAGAAATATAAATGCAACCCTGTAAAACAGAACCCATTACACATATAGTACTAGCTGTATTGTACGTATAACTGCTCCTACAGCCTATCGATAGTCAATTTTAATAAGCCAACGTATTAGCGATAGTTTGGCGAGGGAAAAGGCAGATAGACAATCAATTAGCCGTTAACCTCCGCCTCAAAAAGAAAAATTCTAAAAATCTGTGTGAACAATCTCAGACTGTACAACTGGATAACTGTTGAACTAAACATCCAAGTTAAAGTATTAAAAACGTTATAAATAAATCTGGAACATCCCCAAACCCCCCTCTCTCGAAGTACGTGTGTTCACAGTTGTTTAGATTATTATCAGCAGTTACATGCATGCACACACATATTTACAGCAAAAGTGGACCTCATTATGTGTATGGAGCCTCTAAGTAAAACGGTGATGTATGTTTTGTACTGGTTCTTTGATAAAAAGTAAAAGGTGCAAGTATGTACTTATTCAGGGGAGACGTTAACTAAAACTCCCAAGCACGGGTATTGCATTATGTTGAGAGGTTCGTCATGCCACCAAAACTAATGGTCATAACAAACCTATAGGATCTCATCTTCAGGGAGAGATGCGTTTGTATGTTGCAATAACGTTAACCTAAACCTACATAAAGTAAGACTGCGTGTAAATAATGGTTATATAAACAAAACAGGTCATAAGTCCTCCTTAAACAAATACTACTATGCAATTATATAGGCCACATGCAGCAAAATTCAAATCCCAGCAAAAAAAGGTTGACCTTTCCTCTATAGAGCCATCCTGTAGAGTGGATCAATAGGACATCTACCATCGAGAGGCCACATAGGTCCAGGACTACAGCAACCAACCAACCTATAAACCAGCCAGTGTAAATAAATAATCCTGTGGTCGCGGTTACTTCCCATTAGCTAATGCAACTTTCAATGATCCTTTACCTCTCCAAAACCACTTTTAAGTAACAGGAAGTGAGTGTGTGGACAGTGCGCGTGAATGTGTAAACGAGGGAGAGATGGGGCTAATGATGTAGGAGACCAATATTTATTCACGTCTTCCTGTTGCTCTGTAGAACAGGTGCAGCACCAGAGGCAACAGTATGTCGGTTTTACAATAGCATGAGGCGTCGTGGGCTGTATGTTCAAGTCAAATGTTTAATGTTCAAGTCAAACAGCTGCTTTAAGACGGCATGCACACCATTTGTAGGAGTAGACTATAACTGCATGGTTTCAACCAAAACAGTGCAACTTGTTTAGCAGAGAAAGGGCACTTAAGAGAGGGAGTTATTCTTAGTCCACAGACAGTGACAACGAAGCCCAGATAGAAAATCTCCCCACGGCATAGCATTTTGCATGGTGTTTAGTTATTTATGAGAAATCTTCCAGGGAGTGAATTACAGAGGTCATGTCATTGTGGCACATGCATGTCTGTGGATAAAGGAAGCACAAAAACGCACACAGAATATGCCATGAGACACACATTTGTGCACACAGACGCAGTTTGTTGCAAAGAGAAACTATTTGACAGAGTCATTGTCTTTCATCTTGGCCTCCTTCTCCTCATTGTCATGAAGACAATGACGTACCGTCTCTAAGCTAATGGTCCAGCGTGGATCTCTACTTTTTTACGAACTCTATCATTGCTGTGTCTTATTCATGGCAATTATGCCTGGAATGTGCAGAAGTCAGACTGTCGGATTATTACATTTTTCACAAGAGACTCTCAGGGATGACAGAGTTAACAATGTTGTGACTCATTCCTTGTGCTTTCATATCCACATGTGGCTCAGGATTTCATATCGGTCTTGAAAAGGCATGCTGGGAGATGTTAGGGGAGACGTTTCCCTGTCTATATGTCAACACATCTGGTTATAATCTGGTTCTGGTCACAGCAAGATTTGCTTTCCTGTCCTGAAAGAGGCTCCTGCTCTCAGAAAATGAAGGAATCCCACATGTGAAGCCACATATATAAATGGTGGGAGGGATGCAGAAGGTAAACTTCGAAGATTAAATATGCACACTCGTCACTTCTAATTTATTTCTCCTCGACTCTGTTGATGTGCTTAACTAACTAAACACAGATTAACTTAATCACAATTGCTTAAAATGTCAACATTGTTTTGTTTGATTGCTTGGCCGCCTGTAAGAACTGGGCTGAGATTTGGATGGGAGGAACAGACCCAATGACTTTGAATCTAGTTTACATTTATGTAATCAAGTTTTAATAAGCAAACTGAATGAATAAACACTATTCTGGTGTTTAAAATATACAGCACAAACTGAAAGCGAGCTCAAATGGACCTTGTCTGTAAAATTCATAGAGTTCATTAAAGATGCATATGCATACAAATGAACGCCAACTGTTGTTTTTGAGATTCAGTAGACAGCTTAGGCAAGTATGTTTATTTAATTTTGGGACTGTGGCTGGTGCCAACTGTCCCTCCTCTGCTCTCATCTTACTAATGAAAGTCATTGCTGTAAAGAAGGATGGCTGTTGACATTTGCTTAGTTTTAGATATTGTGACATATCCTCAGACACACTGTGGACCCAATGCTCTACGCCATGACCTTTCAGCAGCTCAGCATTTTCCCATAAGAGCCCCTCTTTCATCTCACTCCCTCTCTTCTCAGCAAAACTAACAGCCTGTCACCACTGTCACTTTATTACTAGGCATGCATACGGACTTAGGCCATGAGCACAATGAATGACACTTTATGTCTTAACATTGTAGGACATTTAACATGACCAAGCACAATTTCTTGCTAGCTGTCAGAACAGGGGATATGACAAAGCAACAAGGTAGTGTTGCACAGCACAAAATACAAACCACAGAATAAAGACTCAAAGCCTGCAGATGGTAGAATGCACCATGCACACAAGGCCATGAAATGGATTTACTTCCTGCCTGCTTGCTTGCTTGTTAGACAATTAATAAACCGTAACAATCTGCAATTTGTGTTTGTACCGTTATCCGTTAAAAGGTACAAACACAAATTTGATATTCTGTATTGGTTATTGTCATCAAATCTCATGAAAAGAAAGGTTGGGCTGACAGAAACTGAAAGTTCATTAGCCAGTGGGAATAACCACCTTGCTTACCACTTACACTACACAAACAGAAAGATATATAACATATTTGACTAACATAACATAATTGGAGGCATGCTGACCCTGTGCCAATGACTGGTCATGGTGCAACTTGCAACTTTCTCCGGCGTGCCTAAATAGTCGGTGGCATTGTAAAGTGAGTAAAAAGCTTGAAGAACAGAGACCAAAGAAAGGTGAGAGAATACGGGTTGGGGAAAAGGAAGGAAGAGAGAGGAAAGCATAACCTGAGGCTAGCGGGTAAAAGCATTTAGCAGTACAAACAGAAAACGGATGAAGAACTGTGTGCCAACGGGCTGCTGACTTAACACAGTGTAAAGGAAGGAAAGAGAGGAGAGAGACAAGAGGAGTAGGGGGGAATACCGTGGGCTGAAGACAATCCAACAGTATTCTTCAGGGATAAACACAGCATGAAGTCTACACCCACTCTCAAAGTATGCACATTTAAATCCTTTACACACACACACACACACACACACACACACACACACACACACACACACACACACACACACACACACACACACACACACACACACACACACACACACACACACACACCTCAGTGAGTTTGATGTACAGAGGTATTCCATCAGCTGGTGTGTAAACTGTTTGGGACAGAGGGCACAAAGTCTCTTGCTCTTCTTAGGTCTTATGACCTGCAGCAGTTGATAGTCTTATGATTTGATGGAGGAGGACAATGTCAGAGTGCCAGGGTAAAAAAAAGAGACTATTTTGCTTTGCCTGCAACAGCGAAAAGTGAATTAAGAACTTCCATGAACTGCTCAGTAATTTTCCACCCTTCAAGAATCACGCAGATCCACTTAATTCAGGGAATACTGTATGTCACACTGCAAAAATGAGGAGTTGATAAAATGTGCATTTAAAATGAACAAATCTTAAATGTTGCAGGAGGAAAGAGAAGACTGTGTATGTTTGTGGTAATGGGAGGGAGACACAGCAAAAAGCCTTGTGAAAATCGAGAACTGTGAATTTCTTTCTCAGTGCAACAGAGGATAGAAGGTTGGTGCATTGAATGCAGTCGACAACTGAAGGTGTGAAAACACTGTCCATGTGTATATTATGTATGTCATGCATGTTCCTACTAAAGTAGTGAGTGCTACACACGTATATGAGGTGAAAATATGTCTGTTGAGACTGTGGATTCATTCCTGACAGGAGAGAATAAATGTGTCAACCTCAAGTGATATTAGTATTAGTATTATTATTATTATTATTATTATCACAGTACGCATGTGGACTCGGGTGTGTTTCAGTAATGGAACGCTTCATGATCACATCCATGCTTCCTTTGTATAAGAAAAAAGTTTTCTCAGACTTAATTTACATTTCATTTCAAGGACATACTTCTCCCGTCACATGCTTTTATAATAATTTAAACAATACAATCATTGGATGCAGCTGTGTGCACTGTTCGCTGTGGTCAGTGTCAGCTGGTGCACGAGGTCCTTACCTTGTTAGGCTGACTGAAGAAGGGATTGCCAGCACAACGCTGGTTGATGACGTCTCTGATCAGGTGTTTTTGTCCATTGTATGTGGTGAGGATACTAATGCGGTCAGCAGGGTAGCCCAACAGACGCATGTACATGAACAAAGCCACCGAATACTCTGCCTCCGCCAGGTTCTTCACAGGAAGGAGAAAAGGAGGGGTAAGATTAATATTATCATATTTTAACTATACAGTATTGTACACAAGTAATGAGAGATGAAAAAAAAAAATTGTTCTGGAAAATTAACTCAAAAAGGCAGTACAGCAATTTTGTAGTGAATCAAAGCACTAAACTGGATTACCCAAACACATGGGTCTCTCTTCCGATGAGCCAACCCAGGGGTGTCGGCTGTGTTTGACACCTTGCTGTTCTCGTTCTCTTTTACTTTAACATCACGCTCTAGCCCTTTCTCGCCTGTCAAGTGTTTAACTTTTCAGCCAGATAAAAGCCTACTCATTCATGCATGAGTAACCATCTGATTTGGGTTGGAATTAATTGCCTCAGACAAAGCTCAATACCAACACTGGCCAGGCTGGAACAAAATGTCCAAATCTAGGAACCCCTGCATAAAAGTAAGGAGGGTGAATGACTTCTCTCCAATTTGGCATTGATATTTATTAAGCAGGGAATAGCGGATTGTGTTTTTAAAAATGTGACAAAAGGCTCCATCATTAACAGTGTCATGACTCACAAAATGTTATTATAATATAATGACAATATATCACATTATTTACATTTTAACGAGGAAAGGCCAGAATTTCACAAATAGCTACTGGTAGTTGTTTACAGATTCTATATAAAGATGATTCTTACAGGCGTACTAGGTACTTGAAAAAAATATATACATTCAAAGAACCACATACAAATAAAACAACAACAACGTGGTCTTTAACATCAACACAAGAGCTTGTTCTCTAAATGTGACTAAATTTAAAGGCCGACATTGCATGCATCATTCACACACTATGCAACCAACAGATTCCTCAGCGTGTGCATGCCGGCTCCAAAGCTAAATTCTGTCTTTCAAATGTGACCAAAAAAAGAAAAGAAAAAAAGCCAACAATATGCATTATTCATCCAGTTTCAATTAAGCCTGGACTGCAGCCTCACATCTTTGATAATAATGTATGCAGCTTCATCAACAGTTCCTGATCCAGCTGCACTGGAGTCAACACATCAAAACAGTGATAGCCTTTGTTCTTATTCCCCTAATAACTGTCTCCAAATGGCACAAATTCATAACTTTAATGGCCAAACCATGTTTTTACTGATAGAAATTATATATTTAAGTCTGGCAGTTAATGTTAGGTATGAGCCGTTTTCTTTTCTTTTTTTTTTTTTAAAAAAAAAAAAAAAAAAAGGAAAAATATTTAACATTCATCTACAAAATGTCATAAATCACGATGACATCTCCATGTCAGATTATTAATTTGCCCACGAGACACGTGATATTGAAATACTAATGAGGCATGGTTACATTTGGACTGCAGAGCAAAAACAGAGACGAATAAGAAGAGGAGAAAGGATCGGAAATTGTGGTGTAGATACTGACACATACGAGGTAATACGAGTAATAAATCTCGTCAACCTGTGAGTAAAGCCCACAATGCTTTCTGCTCTTACAAAATTTTAAATGTAGCTTGTGAAGCAGAAAAGCCTTGGCTAACAAGCATAGTGGCTGAGAAAAGCCATTTTCTAACAACAGAAGATGTGGATTTAGATAAGCATCTTACCCTTTATGAGCCATTTGACAACTTGGGGACTACTATTAACGGGCTGAGACTGTATAGAAAGTGCTTTAACAAATGAGGCGAAGAAGCAGGAGCACATCTTTTGACTATGGAGTGTGTGGGTACACGCACTTGATCGTGAATGTGATGGGTGTGCATGGTTGTGGCAGTGTTTGTTCAGCTGTGACAGACATTCAGCAGGCACTGGATACAATAGCTTCTCTAGTGTCCAATTTATTCTTTCTGCTTCCTAGGAAAGTGCATGAATGTGCGTGTGCGCGCGTGCGTGCGTGCATGTGTGCGTGCGTGCGTGCGTGTGTATAAGGCATAGTGAGTGATACTGGAAATTCCCTTGAGGGGCCTGGAAATGGCAACAGGCAAATAGAGTTGAGGTTCATGTGACCTGGTGCCTCGAGAAGTGCACATGGTCTGGATTTAAGAACAATAAGAAGCTTCAGGGACATGAGCATGCACAGTGTTGAATGCCGCAGTAACATTCATGAAGCTCAGAGTATGTTCATTGGCCATGAGCTTATAAACAAATCAGTGTCTCAACTGATATAATTAGTGTGTATTGTAATTATCAGACAATTGACTTTTGCTTGTCAAGTGCTGCTGGCTTTTTGACGACTGCAAGCTTTGTTGTGTCCTCGAAATTGTAGTTTTAGCTTCCATCCTTTATTAAAAAGGAACACAGTTTTTCAGAACCACTAATAGCATAACAAAGTAGCATAACAAAGTAGCATAACAAAGTAGCATAACACAGTAGCATTTGGGCTTCTGTGCAGGTGCGATGCCAAAGGGGACCTTTCTTTTTGTTTACATATCCCTATCAACCCTGCTCTATGCCCATACACATTGCTGAGTGTCTCAGCAATGTCATGTTGAAACACAATCTGGCTCTCGGTGTGAAGGACAGCCAGTGGTAGCTTCAGACTAAACAGGGTTATGAATATATCATATGGACTGCTAGCTAAACCATTAAAATTTTAAAGTGAATGAACTGCTGTAAAACAACCGATTCAGAGGAAATGGAGGTTTGGGAGGAATATGGTCCTCTGCTCTGGTGGAACTAAGTGTGCATGAGTGTGTATCCGTGTTAAGGAGTGTATAAATTGCACTTGGAAACTGCCACACAACTATTTCTGCTGTTCCAAGATTGTGTATGTCCCTGTGCTACAGACATACTGAATACTGGTGTAGGAGTGTTAACAGTTGTCACACTTCTAAATTGAAGTAATGCATATGGGTCTGTGTGGATTTGAGCAGCAAGCAGCAGGGTTTTTACAGTTGAAAACATGTCTACCTTACTATTCAAATCCAGTTTTGTTTTAGTTAATTTCCACAATGCATGAACAGTTTTAATTTTCTGGAAATTACCCATTTGACTTTCATATTATTTCAGTTTTAGTCATAAACCCCCTTAACACAGAGATTCCTCAAAACTGCCATAAAGAAGATCCGCCAATACGTCGGCCAAACAAGGGCGGCATAATTCTGCCGTAGTGTGTGATTTCACGAAGATGTCGGCTCAGCTCTGTGAATACATTCTGTTCCGGCTCAGCGTCGGAACAAGTTGGTCCCCCATTCCACCTCCGTACCTTTCATACAGAACAGCGAGGCAGGATAACAGGGCAACAGTTTGTGTACTGTGGTGTGCACTACTACTGACCTGGTAGAAGTAAGGGTTGGGCTCGGATTCTCCCACCCCATTGAAGTCCTCCACGTTAATTAGCTGGAAGTCAAAGGTCAGGCCAGGGTTGGGCACCTGGAACTCAGGCAGTTGCTGCACATGAGGCAGGTTCCCCAGGTGTTTGTAGCGCCAGTTGTACAGGTTACATAAGCTGTGGGACAAGAGGACAGACGCACAGTAAGTGACACTGTAATGTCCTGCCTGTGAGAAGACAGTACCGATCACTATGATAGGGCATCCTTTGTGAAATTAAGTTGGTCAAAACAGACAGCTTTATGTTCCGCCAGGGTGACCCACCTTGCACGAGCACGGCCCTGTGCATCCAGATCTATAGTGGGCACTCCCAGGCGCACAAATCGGGTAAAGAGAGACTGCTCCATGTTGGAGTACTTCTGGAAGGCCATGTTCTTGATAACAGGGGGCAACTGGTGGTGGTCTCCAATCATGATCCAACGTTTCAGCCGGCTGTAGCCATCCTCTGGGTTCTGTAAAGAGGGGAAGATGGAGAAAAAACAAGTGGTAACAACACCGGGTACAGAACGCCAAAATGAAATACAGGGGTCTGTACTACCCACAGTAAAAAAAAAATCTTTTCCATTTTACACAGTATAGGTACAAAAATGTTTCCCTTTTGAATTGAAATCCAACCTATAAAGTCTAACCGATGTCCATGTGTGTAATCCCGGTGTACTACAACTAATCCATGTAGTCCAACTTCATTAAATTTGGTTCTGTCTAATGACTTGACAATATTACAGAATCTATGTGAAATCAGATCTTTAGCAGAGAAAAACAGTACCGGAGGGCACTGAAGCATGAAGGGCCTGTACAGTTTTTTTTCACGTGTCTACAACATGCTGCCAGGTTTTGCTAATTAGATGTGGTTTATTTGGAGCTTGACCTCAGACAAATCTGATATACCAACCATTGCAGGTCAAGAGTTTATTTAATCACTGAAATCACTGATAAGAGTTGAATGATTGGATAATGAATGGGAAGGAAAGGGGGGGGGGGGATAAACAGTTTCTCTGTGACGTAGACCTGGCAGAAGGCTTGCACTGTGACTCACTATAGAAAGGCGATAAAGAGAAGAGATTTGGCAAGGTTGCTGGATGGCCTGATGTGCTTAATGGTCTCATCTGTAAACAGACATTAGCACTATCTCGGACAATTAGGCACAACTACCAAAGACAAGCACCATTACTGTGTTTGGAGCCCATCACTTAACAGAAAAAGTCAGGTGGTAGAAAGCAGGATCCCGGGCCAGACAGTGAGTTTTCTGGAGAGGCATGGCTGTAGTTTCTTTTAAGTCTTCGTTAAAAGCTTGCACATCATAAGTTTAATATGTAAGACTTAGTCTGGACAGGGTTACCTGTAACAGGAGGGGGATGAAGGTCTCGATCTCCAGAATCTGAGCAGCTTCTTCCATCAGGATGTTGTCATACTAATAAAGAGAATCAGCAATTTAAACCAAGCACTTAAAGTAACTGCAGTACATATAAGCTTAACCAGTTTGCGGTCCTTATGTCAACCAAGAAGAGCGTACCTTAAATCCCAGCTCCACCAGGTCATGACGTTTGAGTGCAGCATGTGTACAGGTCATGGCAATGATTTTGGCTTCCTTCACGAGCAGATACTTAGAGCGGTCCAGTCCACTTCTGAGCAGCTCAAAGGCCCTAAACTCCTACAAGATAGACAAGAGAGAAGACGAGGATCAGGAGTCAATCACTGCGCACAAAAATGTTTGGGAACGCAAACAGCAAAAAACTGCAACCTCCTATGGGTAATTAAAAACTACTTGTATAATGACCTCTGGGAGGAACTTGGTAACATTGAACTTAAATAGATGTGTAGTCATCTATTTGGGAATGAAGTTCAGATTTGTTTCATGCATTATCGGGTTGTGAGGGGAAACTTAAATGGCATTCTGACAAAATGATGGATGACTACCGTCAATGATGATGGATAAGGTGATTATCTAGGGTGAAATAATCACACCTCTAAAAGAAAAAAGGCACAGTTCAATATTCAGATACAACACCAATACATCTTTGTGTCTACCGACATATAGAAATTGTAGGCGTTTAGAAAAGCTCAGAGACTTCACCCCAGCACTCTAATAGCTCCAATTGCCTCTACTTGTGATTCATACTCATATTAACAGTCACAATTGATGATAAAGTGATTGGCAACCTGCTTCAACACATTTTCATTAAACATATTGTTAACATAATTCCTCTGCTTTCTATTGTCATTAGAAAACACTGTCTCCTCTTTTCCCATAATGCAGTGTAACAAAGATCAGATAGGGCTGGGTGTTGCTTGCTGTTCAATAATTGCAGATTTTCTGATACAACTGGGAAATGGGAGGTACAGTTTTTACACAGAATCTGAATCAGTTCATTACAGAGTGCCACTATAATGGCACTATGAAAACCACGCTGTGTGCGGGGGCATGGGGGGTGGGTGTAGCACAGACGGGGAATATGGGTAAACAGACGCGCTATTTTCAGGTTGACCCACTAGCTATGTAAGGGTAGAGAAGGGAGAGGGGAAGGGAGGACGGAAGAAGTAGACTCGGACAGCACTGGGGTATAAATATTTGATGCGTTACTATTTTAGCATTAATATTAAACCAATCAAAACATGTAATATTGATGAGATCTATTTTTAACCCCCATGGCTCCAGGGCGGTTGAAGGGTGAAATCGAGACGGTAAAAATTCACAGATACTGAGAAGAGAGGGAAAAAAAGTAAACAGCGGTAAAGATGTGGTGGGACTGCAGAGGAGGAAACAGGAGATGTCTATTCAGGAGGAACCCAGGAGGCAGATTATGTTGCTCTCTATCTGTCTGTCTAGCAATACATCCTTTGGATATTCCTATGACAGCTTATTCTAAACTGCTTTAACATTTGAAGAGTCAGACAGAGAAGCAAATTCAGCAGAATGTTGCTCTGTCTAACCTGCACCACAGACAGTAATACCTCTTAATGGGTGTACAGATTTCACTGCAGCATGGGTGAGGCTGAGGGAGGAGGGAGAGGTGCTGTGATGCAGTGATACAGAGGCCAGCCAGATATATCAAGGTCACCACACGTATTGGGATATTACCTCCAGCCAATAACTTCTTTATTGCTTTTCGGAGACCTTCTTGGTGTTCCCATAAATCTGAAATGTTATTGTTATCCCTATAGAAAAACCTGATGGGCTGAGAAGGAATGATCATCCAGCTGTGTGTTCGCAAGTGTGAAAAAGACTGACAGGGAGAGTAAAAAAGATAAGCAGTAATAGCCTTCATCACTTTGTTGAGCCGCTTATCTTTTCAAAAGGTTCAGCAATTATATCTACAAATAAACAGTACAAGTACTGTTAAGTCTCTTATATAATCATTCACTGTATCAACTAACGCAAAGGGACAGGTGATGATTGAATCTCAAGGGAGACGGCAGAAGTGACAAATAGGCTGCTCATAAGCAGACACATCCACAAAAACACAGCGTCTTACCACCAATGTTAATCTTCAACAACATGTAACTGTGGTGGCCAGGAAGACAAAGTTACTTGAGGATGGGTGACGGTGCAACACCTGGACACAACTGGCATATAGTCTGAGTACTGTCAAAGAAAGCCTCTGTGTGTGTTTGCTTAAAATAAGGAAAGGGCTATACAAGTTGGAGATGTGTGCTTCTGCGCATGTTATTTGTTGCTGTATGCATTTTAATATAACGTACATTGAATTAAACAGTAATGACATGTGTACAATGAATACAATCGCCTTCTTGCACTGAAGTTACATCCTTACGTCCCACTGGGTGTTGCTCAGCAGTGAGGGAACTACTAGTAGGTGGGTGTGTGTGTGTGTGTGTGTGTGTGTGTGTGTGTGTGTGTGTGTGTGTGTGTGTCTTACCTCCAGCTGGGTAAAAATCTTCTTGATGTGGCGATAGCAGCCCTCTGCGATTTCCATGTCCTCTTCATATGACCGGCCCTTGAACACAGGCTGGGGAGCGTTGGAGAAGTACTTGTGGAAGGGAAAGTGAGCAGCCACAGCTTCTGCCTCCACTTCCTTGCCCTGTTTAGGCCTGACTTTGCTCATGTACTCTTCCCAGCGAGAGATCACCTGTAGAGGAGATAGCTTCTTAACATTCAGAGGGTACTGTGTGTCTGCTCTGAGACCCATTTATGAAAGTCTGTGTTTATTGTATGCTAGAGGTTCCTGCACATCTTTGTGGCTTGTATGAATTTGGGTTCTGTGTGTTTTTGTGTGATCACATAAATACAAAAAGGCCTTCTGAAGTGACCGAACGGTGGAGTGGATTGGTATGCATGACTGGGATAATTTAAATTATACTGGCAGAAAAACCACACCTGTTCAACCAAAGGACTGTGGCAGCACAGTGGTAGTGTTTTAATTTGGACAATAACTAAACATCTGTTCTAATTAAGGAATTGATATAGCCTCTACATAAAGAAACTCACTAAGGTACTTTCTGGCATGCATGAGCCTTAACTTAGTTGATGCCTGTCTGGGGTCTACCAAAATGTTGTATGAGCACACAATGGGTGTTCCCTGCCCAGCCTTGTATTTTCTCTATAATTATTTGACCATAGCAGAAAACACATCAAACAGAAATGAACAAATGAGAACAGATCGCCTCACTTGTATACAGGTACCCCTGCTGAGCACGTAATAAACCAGCTTCAACCAAACAGCGGGGTAACCTAGTTCTATAAATACCCCTTATGAAAAACAACATTATGGATATTGCTAGAGGACTCAGCTTAATTGCATGTTAAGTATTTGCCTGTATGGACTATTAAGACCACCATCAAAACATTAAGTAAGTCTACAGCTTTGGTATCAGAGTAGTCTACTTATGGTCACAGATTAACTACTCTTAAAACTTCTTGACATTTATATCTTCAAATGTCACTGAGCTACACAGTTGGCCAGTTTTCAGAGCTAAAATACACACAAGAACTCAGCTAGGATGAAGTGTGTGTTGAGAATCCGGTTTCCATGCAACATCACATTACTAAGGAACCACAGTGGTGTTGTGTGGGGGGGGAGTCAACTGACAGATTTCTGGCATGGTGCAAAAATGGCAGCATGAACCTCATCAGATGTGAACTCTGACACTAGAGCTTGAGTAACAACCAGGGTAGCCAAGTATTTGCTATGGTTTGGATTCACCAAACAACTATCTGCAATAGGATCAAGTTTGAGCTATGACTACCACTAAAAACTATGTTACTGGCATCTTTATACTGCTTTAGCAGTATGGGTCTCACATTACTGGTGTGATGCGATACTTAAATAAACTACTTTTTTTTTTGGAAAACGAAAAGGTTGGATATTAAGTTGAGCTCCCCATAACACTTTAGATGACAGCTACATGCTGCCATGCTTTATGTAACGACTGTCTATTTTAGAACCCTTCTAAAAAATCATGGGAATGCAAGTAAGTAATTGTCTGCAGTGGCATTTCCCCTGCAGTCTGAGAGGACAATGATAATTAGGTGACAGGAATAAACAGCAAGGGTTGAGACTGTTTCTGGGTATTTGCAGTCTAGGCAAAGTCTGAAGAATGGAAACGTTAATAATGCCTGGGTTTGACTGGCATGGATATGTCTGAGGAAAAGGACAGACAATGCAGAAATCCATTCTAATTAATTCAGCAAAATATCTACTGTATCCCCTTAAACCTCTCTCTCTCTCTGTCTCTCAATATTAATATCCAAACACAAAATTCAAGAATGTTAAGAGGCTTAATACTAGAACAGATTTATTGACTGCAAAAAACATCTTGAATCTTGTATTGTTTTGCTAAACCTGTATGCAATTATGATTGTTAAAAAGGTCAATTCACACACGTTTAGCTTAATCAAATATTATGCACAATAATAAGTGCAAAATCCAAAGCATAGCCTATGCAACACTAGTTGAAAATTACATTATTCTAATTCCCTGCATGTTGCAGAAACATTTACACACACGCACCTCGTTATAGGCTTACCTGATAGAGGTAGAAGTGTCCAGCAGTCTCACAGGTGTAAGAAACATCACCCGGGACATCCAAGCTCTCCTGTAACCTCCCCACTTCTCTGAGGAGCTCAAGTCTTCTGGCGAGGACATAGTTTACTCTGCCATACCTGGAGACAAAAAGCACAGCATAGTTCGTCAACAATCTAAACATTAAACCTTTTTTCTTTTTTATAGGGACAGAGACAGAAAATTCATGATTGAGGTTTGAGAATTAAATGTATAATCAGATCTTTTAAAAAGACAGACTCTGTTACACTACTAACTCTAAGCCACAGTTGCCCTATTGATCCATCTATTAACCCATGAATGGATTAATAGAACAGAGTTAATATTGATTATGTGATAGTTGAGTTGCAATTGCAAGCAGGTGACTGGTCATCTGAGAACATACTTTAAAAGGGTAAAAATATATCGTAAATATGACCCATTGGAGTATAGAAGTACAAAGAAAGCAATGGCTATCCTTGAATGTTAACACGGTTTGTTTAGGTTCAATCGTGCATCCTTTTGTGCATCTAAACAAGACTGCTTAAAAGCAACTATCAGGTGGCAACTAGACAAGCAGAATGCACAGGAAGAGAGGAACTGGGAGGGGTCACAGGGTAACACTAGAGGTGAACTCTATTTTTAGACCCTCTGCAAAGATCCTCAGTCAGCAGATGACTCAAAGAAAGTCACAGTGGTCTCCCTGTTTGGCTGGAATAAAATTAAATAAAAATGGGGAGTGACCTTGCTTCCCAGAAGGACAGACCTGTAATTAATTCAGCTACTGAAAACCCAGTAAAGATACACAGGTGTGAATAACAGCATTTGTCTCCCAGATTGTGTGTTTTTATTATTTCTTTGCTAAATCCCATAACTATGAAACATGCATACAACAGAAGCAACAGTACATTTCTACCAAGAGCAAAAGTGGAATCATGACAAATACAAATATAGATTGTCCACAGCTGAACATACAACTTGGATTTACCTATACAAAAACCAACATGCACTCTCTACAATATCATTAAAACAACACGAAATTCATCATTCATGAAATGCAGGGAGGCATTGTTAATTGATGATGCTGTAGCTTTTCCTTTGTTAGGCATTCGGGGGAGCACTGGCTTCCATTTTGTCATCTCATATACAGTGTTAATTAAAACTCTCTGGCTCTCTCCTCTCGCTGGTGTCAGTGGGGTGGAAGGAGTGTGGAGTCTGCATGTTGTTATGAGGCAGCAAGGCAGGCGGAAACATATTAAATGCTGCAAGCTAAAGCTCTTTTATGTCCGTGTTGCTGCATAATTTAAGAATGTAACAGACTGCTTCCATGTGCAGACACCAGTTCCCATACACTGTTATTCACACACTTCTAGTGAGCAGCAGTCATACATAGAGTATAAATGATCGACATTCATCTCCCCTCCCTTCCGAGCTATAGGGCGCAATTTGCTCAGTGCCACAGATGGATACGGTAGTAATTAATAATGTACGCTATAAGGAAACTTTAAATAGTAACAGCATAATAACTTAATTAGTAATCTTTAACACTGAGCTATTTATATCCAGGAGCTGACTAAAAATCTTTGCTAGCAAAAAAAAAAAGCAGAAGGGCTCGGTCTGATTCATTTAATATTGGTGTTGAATAGAGCAGCAGTCATGTAGAACTGTAAATGTTTTGGGTATCTGGAGATAATTTTGTTTTCACAAGTCTGTCATGAGTGCACTGCCCCCAAACTTTTCCCATATCACTATGTCTCAGTAGTAAGGACTGAGTCACTATCCTTCAAGGCATTAAACACACACGCACATACACACACACGCGCGCACACAGTGGAGTTTACACAAAGATGTGGATAAGCTGGGAATTACTGGGGCTTCCTTAACAGGACTCTAGTGTTTTTTGACTGAGGCCATTTGTTCTGGGCTCTGCCACCTGTACTGTATGACAAATAGCAGCATAGCATAAAAGTGTGTTTATGTATCCATTAGGGTGTAGACAAAGAACACTCTTAAACAACTAGTGTTAAAACCCCGAGCGACTGGAATGAGTTGCAAAAGAAGCTAAAACTCCACACCCTCATTCCGTTACTCTCCTTCAATAACTCTTTACAAACGATAGTCTCTGATCAATGCAACTTCTTCTGAATCTGCTTCTCCAGGAACACTTTGTGTTTTAATATATAGTGTACATTTTATGATGTTGTAATTTTTGTATGAGATTGTTTGAGATGTATCTATGTTTTATTTGTTTGTAACAACTTGCCTCCTGTTGCTGCCTTTTTGGCCAGGTCGTCATAGTAAATGAGAACTGGTTCTCAATTGACTTATCTGTTTAAATACAGGTAAAATAAAAGATAAAAACTATATGTTGATTTTATTAAATCCCAGTCAGGTGGTGTCACCCAACACAGATTTAAGAGGGGTCCTTCCTGGGCCTGAGCTAAATAAACATTCTAAAAAGGTCTTAAAACCTGAAATGAAATGTATTTATACATGCAATTAAGTTTTTATTTGTGTATTTATTCATTTGATTTTTCATTATTGTTGTTGTTGACCACCAAATTCCAATCAGTTCATCCTCGTTTGTGTTTTGAAAACATAGTTATTTATGACTTTTAGCCAGACCTGGGAAAAAAAATTCTAAAATCATGATCATGGTAAATACTACCTACGTATAAATCTACCTATTTTTGCGGGCAGCTGGGCTGCTTTTGTGTACGTATGCTTGTGGTCTGCTTTGGTAAAACTTTCAGGGTCGCCTCTGTGTGGCATATATGCGATATAAGTCTGTCACCATTTGTTGAATGCACTTCCACACATGTGTGACACGTGTGAATTCTCAATTTTCACATGTGCATTTCTGTTTGTTTAGGTGCATCTATCCATGTGTGTTCTCTCGCCACCTGTCCTCTGCTGTCCTCACCTGCTGAAGTCCTTCTCAGTCTCCAGCTCCTCTTCTCCGTGGCCCAGACGCAGGAGGTGGCGCTCGTCGATGTCTAGAGCCATGATCTTTTCAAACAGCTGGTTCAAAGCCTGGTGTGGAATGAATCATTGGATTGAGTAAACATGATCAGACATGGAAAATCCTTTCTTTGACATGTGTGTGTGTGTGTGTGTATTTTCTCATCTATCAACAGTATTTTCACATATAAACCTGTTTTGACCTTCTGTCTCTTCTCTATAGATTTGTTCCAATTCAAGGGTCATTTATTGTCACTATGCAACACAAGGATGCACAACAAAATGCCCTTGTAGCCCATTTGCAACACAAGAAAAACATGACAAACAAAACAAAAGCCGTAGTGCATTCCTGTAGTGCATTTTTTGAATTTGCATCATAAGGAATGTATAGAGCAGCAACATAAATCTTCATGCAGTGCTGCAGTGAAGTATTTATCATGCTATGAGGCAAGTGCTTATTCTTGTATAATGAGTATAAATGAAAGGGGGAACTATTGCATGAGTAAGGTTTTCATCGTTTCATATCCAGCAATGCTTCTTGTGACCAAAATTCCTCTTGGCAAGCATCCACTGGTGGAAAACAGCAGAAGATTACTTAATGATTAAATACTAAGGGGAAAAGACCTGGTCACAGGGGAGCTTAAAATTTAATTTTTTTGCTCTATAGTTTGCATAGAACTATCGCCTGATTAATGGGCAGTTCTGAGTACAAGCTCTAAATTCTCCAGACAGCTTAACAGTTTTTTGAGTAGGGTGTTGGGAAACTTTTTAGACATCGGGGATGTGCTGAATCAGTTTGGGTGTGTGCTGTGTGTTTGGTGGGTTCACCTGGTTTGAGTGTGTGACTATGAGGGTCCTCTGCTCAGGAAAGTTGTGATAGAGATTTGAGATGATCTGAACAGCAACATCCGTCTTTCCGGTACCTGGTGGTCCAACAACCTGGTGACACAGCGGGAGGTTAAGAAGGGGACGAGAAGAAAGAAATTAAAAACATTTAACGGAAAGAAGCAGAAGAGAAAATAAGCACAATCAGACGTTCGGTCACTGTGCCAAGGCGCTTGCCAAGGAGACACCGTAGTGGTTGTGATAGCCAGGCCATGGGCATGTCAGAATGGGCGAGGCTGGCGCCCCATCGATAGCCATGCTCAGATGTACAATGTAACAAGACTGTGGTGTTGCCTGGTATGCCAAATCCCAGTGACTGCACAGATGAGCAAGTCTGCCTTTCGTACTTGTCATCTGAATGGTAGTAGCACCTCATCTCTGTATATAGGTTACCATAATAATGAGCTTCACATTTACTTATAGCATGTAATTTACAAAATAAATATTCATGAAACTGGCTGGTTTTAGTACGGGTTTCTCAGGTGAGTAATTTCTCCAAACGTAGTAAGCACAATTAGATATTCCTGCATAAATCAGAAGATAATCAGCTCCTTGGTTCCCCTACATGAAAGCTAAGCCAGGCATCCCGATTGGTAGTGTGTGTGTGTTTGTTATGGCTTTTAACGAACAACATATGCCAAGAAGGAAAGTTATTAAGGGTGAGGAGAGGAGCAGAGAAAGGCATGCATGTACAGTTGTTTTACGACTCTGCCGATAGCCTACTTGCCATATTTACCTCGGCTGGCTATACAATAAATAACTCAGACCCTGCTGCCAGCTTCCAATCACCACATCAGAATAGCACTTTTGTCAACAGTGTATATTACACTTCTCTTCAGATAACAGCAGCAGGCTGGAATGATAGAGCTGTGATTGTGCGTATGAACTGGGTGTATCCATTGCTGTAAAATGTGTCCTTTTATGTGTGGTGGACTATTTCATTGGCAGTGCTGAAATTACAGAGGGGTATTCAGGGAAATTTGTCATCACTCTACATGAGTGATGGACATAGCGACACCATACAACAGAATATTTACTGGTGAGGGAATTCCCTTGGTGTGCATCACTAAGATTAATAGATGCAAATCTTTTGCTTTATACCAGCGAGCGGGAACAGTATGTATCTGCAGTATCAGCACTCACTGGACTGGCTAGAGGATTTGCCCAAACAGCATCAAATTACTGGATATGCATGATAATTGTATGGGGATGGGTTTATCATACAGCTCGCTCTCCCAATTACGTCCACTACTATGAAACATTCCATATTTTTTCCTGTTACTTATAGGAATACATTTCTGCCAAATTTGAGGGAAATTCCCTCCAGGGAGATATCACGTTCACGAGAATGGACCTGACAACCCGAAAACATAATGCCTCTGGCAACGGCTGATTTCAATACTGCGATCAATCTACAAAGGAAAAATAGATAGGGTCACTGAACAAGTATTCCATTAAAGCCAGATATCCATGATAACTACTTACTTATAATTACTCATGATCTGTTGGAGTTTGCTTTGGGTGGCTTACATTCAGTCTTAAAACTTATGTAAGAAACGTATACAATAAACACAAAAAACAAGTCCTTACCATCGTGAGTCCTGGCTGCATCCCGGCTCGAATGGCTTCAATCTGAGTTGGAGTGAACTGAATTGTATTCCTGTAAGACATGTACATTTCTGATATTAATAAATAAAGCAATTAGTCTGAAATAGTGAACAGCTTTGACAGCATAAACACATTTATGTTCAAATGCTTCTACTAGATTTCTTCTTTTCTTTTTTTAAAGAGATACTTAATGCTGCAAGTTTTTTTGTTATGTTTTTGAGACCATCTTTAAAAGATTGTTAAATCAGGGCTTCCCCATGGACATGTTACTGCTATCCAGATTTAAATATCAAAGTGCAAACTGGAAAGGCTGAAACACCACCAGATGAATCGTTAATATTTCATGAAGGGTAATTATTTTGTGGTGTTATAATTAGTAAAGGAATATTAAAGCCTTTTCTGTTAACCTTTAATTGCATAAAAAATTCCATCCATCTATTGTAGGCACAACAATAACCAAAATAGCACCACATCATTACATGGCGAACAAGACAGAGCAGATACCGTGGAGAAAAGCACGGTCAAACAATAGTCAGGGCCAGAGTAGGTTACATATTATACGCCTCCGTGTTGTTTCATATCGAAAATATGTTTTGGAGAGAGGATAAGAATTTAAAGTATGCTCAGTACACAGACCTAAGAGAGAAGTCACGGTTTAACCAAACACTGAACAACCTTTTGACCCCTAATCTTCTTAAATTGTGAACGGGAAGGCCTGAGTATTGGCTGTGACCTCTCACCGTTTGGGCTGGTTGTAGGGATATGGCCCTCGGTTGAGGGTGACATAGGGCTCAACGATCAAGGATGTGTCTTCCTCTTTGGGTTCCACTTCTCCATCCGACTTTCTCTTCTTCCCTTTGTCTGCTTTGTTTGAGATGGGAAACTTGATTCTGGTAAAGCAAACGGAAGAAGATGGATTAATACAATATGTATATTTTAACAATTGTACCTAGTAAACAAATCATACAACAGCAAGTAAATAAAATATTAATGTCTGTTTGTTTACTTTGA
Source organism: Ophiodon elongatus (assembly GCA_016806645.1). Taxonomy (NCBI): domain Eukaryota; kingdom Metazoa; phylum Chordata; class Actinopteri; order Perciformes; family Hexagrammidae; genus Ophiodon; species Ophiodon elongatus. The sequence continues at coordinate 948,122 of JACSYO010002166.1, forward strand.
TCATGGTGAAGAAAACCGTATTATCATTTGATTAGTGGATCTTTGACTTTCACCTGAAAGGGAAGACTTGCAGTTCAGGGTCCTCCTCTGTGACCTGTATGGTGTAACCGGGGAAACACGAACGTAAATGGTCCAGGGACAGAAAGGTGTCATTGAAGTCCAATGTGGAAATCTGATTAGGCATTTTGGAGTAGTGGGCACTGCCTGGGTCCCCATAGCCTAGGATGATGTCGTGAAGCCAGTCTGGGACAACACACTCTGTGTTCATCAAGTTTCTGATGGTCTCCAAGACGGCCTAAAACAGAGAGACAGAGAAATGTGGGCAATGAGGAACGTCAGACAACAGACAACCTTCCCTCAAGAGGAGGTTTAGCTGGATAAGAATAGCTTTGCGGTGGGCTGATGGGACAGCAGGTAATTTGTATGCCTGTCAATTATATTTTAATGAACTGCAAACTGTCTAATACCCCAAGCATCAAACATTGGGGAAGGGAACGTGTTTGCTTTTATCTATGTCACACATCACAGATGGAGAAGAATGTTTCTTGAATACCCATTAGTTCCTGCTCTTTTCAAATTCATAAAAAAGGAAACACTTCAAAATCATCTGTCATTGCTCTGGCTGTGAAAGACAGAAATGGGTGTGCGGAATTAGAAATAGCAGATTTGACAAAGCCGTAATGAGAAGCCTCTCAACTAAAAAAAAATGATAGAGAGCAAAAGGTTTTTTGTACATGATTAACATTCGGAATAAAAACAAAAGTTTACCAAAATGGAGCAAAACAACAAATTAAACAAAAGTTTCAAACAATTGCACGGATAACTTTATTATGACCTAATGAAAACTTTGAGAAAATATCATCACAGATTTATCTCTCTTAACCTTCTTTAACAGAAGGGTTCTGTTGCGGACACCTCCATGTTACACTGACAACAAAACATGCAGTAGCGGGCCGTGCATTTCACTCCTAGGCCTTCAGTGATGTCCTACACAGTCCTCCCTGAATGAATCCACCTCTTAATACCATCATTATGACGCCATGGCTCTAGAAACTATACATTTAGACAGAAACGCATTATAACTAGGCGTTGCATCACCTTAACATAGCATAACGAGTACAACAGAGTTGTACACAATGTCTATCTTCTGTTGAAAAGTCCATCTTGAAAATGGCGTTGTTTGTATTTCTGCGACCAAATCTATCTCGTCGCCTCCATCAGCCATTGTGGGTTAAGAAAATAACACAAAAACAACGCTTCTATATCTATCTACACGAATTAACGCTAGCTCGTTCAGGTCGCCACAGGGTCATCAGGATCAGGTTCAGGTTGCTAGCTCCGCCTCTCACTAGTGCGCATCCAATCAAAAGACGTGCCCGTGCTGACGTCATTGTACGCCTGCATGCTGGCCCCGGTGTCGCCAACTCGAAACCTGATTGGTTAACACCACAGTTTAGATTCCGTTAACTTTAAGCTACAGACGCCAGCACTGTTGATTCTGAAGGCCTAAGGGCAGATTTCTTGGACCCTAGCAACACATGACGGCTGAAATCTGATTGGATAAAAGCTCTAACGTAAAAGGCCAGCCCTCCTCTCTCAACCTGAGGCTGGAAGCAGCGCAACCAAGAGAAAAGCTATGAAATGAAGAGAATAGACTATGGGGAATAATTTAATACATATTTGTGGAAAAAATATATAAAATGTTTTAATTTATATTCTGATGATGTTTAGGCCAGCAGAGAAGGCCTTGCTGGCCCTGATGGCTTGCTTTCCTACATTACATCACACAAATAAAAACTATTTTTTTTTCAATTCATTCAGACTTTGCATTTAACCTACAGAAAGCAAGCCTAGTATACTGTACAATGATGGCTCGCTGCCACAGGGGGCTTCTTAAAGGTGAGAAAGAAGTGGAGGTACATCTCAAATGAATATCCAGTGAGATGTGTCTCTCATTGGAATCACTGGGAGGGCCTTGAGTGGGTGGTAATCTTAGAGTTGCCCTGGCCACAACCTTTCAGCTGCAATACCCAAGGGAGTATTATATGTGCAATACATCACTCTGGGGTGGTGTTGCTAAGACCAGAGCTCAAGGTCTGAAGATAAAGAACTCAAATGCAATGAACAATGAGGGCTGATCTCTGTGCTTCAGCATATGCTCCAAACCTTGAAATTGTTCTCCTTGGGTTTGCGTCTCATGATGATGTTGAAAGTCTCATATGGGTCTTCAGTACCACTCTGAATGCTGCCGGTCATGTCCTGTTGGTACTGATTCGGGTCCAGCCATACACGAAATGTTCTGGCATCTCCTCTCAGCTTAGGCTTTGGGTCAGGTCCTAGAACAGAGTGGTTGGGGAGAATACTTGTTACAGCAACAGAGTAATAATAACCTTTAGAGATAAATAATAAATCTAAATTTGTATGGAAATCACTCTCACAAAGTGTTATTCAATCTAAAGAAATTAATGTATGCCAGTACTTCAAAACCCAAAGCGAACAGAAAATGGCAGGGCAAAGCCTCTGAAGGACAAATTAAATATTAAAACTGAATCTAAATCAGCTATTCCTAAAACCATGATTTCAATAACAATTTCCATCCTATCCTTCCACCAAAAAATAAAAAAAAAAACTCTATAAAAGAGCTCAACCCAGCCTGCCTTGCTGCATCTATGTAGTACTCTGACTCCTCAGGAACAGGAATTACATAGATGCTTGACTGACAGGTCACCGGCTTTAGGCTTACTCCCATAGGGAGCCAGTGTGCTGCAGCATGTGCAGCTTTCACAGATGTCTAAATAGATTATTGTATGGAGCTGCTGGGCACAGGGCAGGAGAGTGAAACGGAATCCTGTTGGCCTCTGATGTGCGTGTGCCCATTCATGTGTACGCCTGTCAGTGTGCACATGTGCAGAGCTATGTGGGGATCATCAAATCCCCTTTACTAAAATGAGTCTGGTGATGGCTTAAGAGCGGAAGCTACACCCTTAACACCATGGGATCACAATGCTGGGCCAAGGTGTGTGAGGATTGTATTAAACTGTCAGTTATGAAAAGGTGGGATTAAATCAATACACAATTGGATTTAAAACAAAGACGCATTGCATTTCTTTATTTAACTTGCCCAGAATTTGTATGTTTGTATCGTCATATTATACACAAATATTCTGTATTTGAGCTGCAATCCCGTTTTTGTAACACACTGTGTGAGTTAATTATCAGTGTCCCACAATGCACCTCTCTGATTACGTCTTACCTTCACCAAGAGCCCAATGATTTATGTCTCACCTCCACCCAGTTACCTAGAGTACTACTTAGCCCTGTTGGGGATCTGAAAGTTTAACCAAGCCGACACTGGCAGGGCATGTTCCCTGGCAGCATGTCTATTTAGAAAGCCCTGCCCTCTGCATATTTAAACCAAACAGATGAGAAAGGATAGGGTAAAGGGTGCTTCAGTGCATGGACACATGTTCCCACAGGAGAAAAGGCATACACTTAGAATAGCAGGACTACAGGCTAGCTTAGGTAAGCCAACCACTCAAGAGGGACTGCTTTGGGCTATGGGGAAGAACACAACACAATAAAAAGAAGAGATCATGTTACTGTATAAACATAAGACCAGGGATTTGAATTTGATCTGCGGGGATTCCTCCCGTGTGGACACACACACCAGACTCTCTGAGTCTTATATTTGATGACAGCTAATTTTTAAGCTTTTATTAGCAAAATATGGTAGCTTACAGATATAATTTCTTGCTGTGCTCAAATAAAGCTAGAACGCATTGTTGCCGGCTATACCTTGTTTCAAGATAGAGGCGAGTGTTTCCTATATGATACATTACTGAATTCTGCAGGACAAGCACACTCAGTGTTATCTTACAGAAGCACATCTATCCAGATATAGCCAATGCAGCTCTTCAGTTAAATCTAATAAATAAAGCAGGGGGCAGGGCCCAAAGCGCTCAGGTGTTGTCATCGACCTCAGGTTAATGGAATGTTAATGTGAACAGGTCAGGTCTCACTGTGACGGTCACCATGACGACACCTGTCTGACCCTCTACCGAGGTACTGTCGATAGGGATATAGAAGGTCTGATGGATGGATGTCATGTGTCACTGGTGTGCGTGCGTGCGTGTGCGTGCAGGCAGGGGCAGATATGAGCATACCTTCTTCAATGACACGCCCCTTGTCATCCAGCATACCCTGCACCTCGCAGCCTCTCACGTACACCAAGCCAGTCTGTTCTACAAAGGGCTGGCGCCGGTCGAAGCGTGTGCCATAGGGCAGGTTTGGCCGTACCGTGACCAGGAAGCAAACGTCATGCTTCCGCAGCCCTATAGGGAAAGAAGATGGAGAGGAGTTAGAGAGAGAAGAGTTAGAGAGAGAGGCGAGAGAGAGAGAGAGAGGCGAGAGAGAGAGAGAGAGGCAAGAGAGAGAGAGAGAGGCAAGAGAGAGAGAGAGAGAGAGAGAGAGAGATGGGGAAAAGGGGGTTTTAGAGAGAAGTAAGGAAAGAGAGGACGAGGACACAGGGAGAAAGAAGCAATGAGGGAGTGAGACAGAGTAGTAGTGTGGGGGAGTTTGGAGATACGAGAGAAACCACCCTGTCAGCAATCGCCTGATCTTTAAAACATGAAGCTCTAATTATACGATGGGGGAAGAGGTAGCGGATAGAAGGAAGGAATACTTCACTCCTCCACTGATTAATATAAATAACGTAAAAGCATAAAGAAGTGTATAAAGAAAGTGAAGACATCAATTTGGGATATTAGGTATATAACTTTTTTTTTTTTTTTTTTTTTAAATCCAGTGATCACTCCCATTACATCTACAGCATTGGCCCACTGAAAAAGCACATTTATTTCCTACATTAATTAGTGCAATACACCATTTTTGTGTTTACATATCCTATAACATTCTCTGTAAAGCTATAGTAGGCGGCTTGCCGAAAGCTTTATTGTACTTTCTATGTTCCCAGTGAATCAATGTCTTTCAAGGCTGACAAGCTCCTGTTAACATTATCTACAGTGCCCTTATCGGCGACACAGAGAGATGAAGAGAAAAACGATCAGAAAATAAAACAAAGAGGCTCAGTGGTAGAGGCTACGCAGATATAACATGATATAACATGCCTTTAGAGGCATGATGTAGGTAAGGGTCAAGAGTCAAGGCCCAGTGGGATGGAATAGAGTGAGAGGTGAGGGATGAGTTTATGGAGGTTATAAACTGCTTTCTAGAACTGCTAAAAGACACAATAAAGAGAAAAAAGAGGAAAGGAAAAGGTGTAGCCAGGGGAAATGAAAGAGGAGAGTGATCTGTAATAGTCATAGGGTGTATGAGGATGAATCATTTTTTGTTAATTTTCCCTTTCCAATAAAAATGGTGGGATAGCTAGATTGGCATAAGCAATATGAATGGTGGAAAGACAAATATTAAAAAGTGATTAAAACAAAGATTTGGCCAAAATGATTTACCAATGATGGCGAGCCAAAACACAAACAAACAGACTAATACCTTCCCACTCGTGCTTGATATGATCTTGTACATTGAGGTTAACCGTGACATCAGCTCGCACACGGGCAGGCCAGCTCTCTCCAATATTGGGCTTGGCAACCTCCACTATAGAAAAAGAGGTGATCGTCTGAGCCATCCTGGCCCAGCCCCCAAACACCACTCCACCGTACTCTGACTGCCTGCATAGAGGGACAGACACAACAAGAAGTCAGACAACGGCTGTGGGCTGTTGTCAAGATTGAAATCAGTTGGATTTAGGGCAGCGCATGGCACCACTGCTTACTTATTTACTTTTGTAGGAACAACAAACAAGTATCTACATCAGTTGACATAATGGGATCATGTAGTATGTAAAGCAATGGGGATCCAGATATGGTGTACCAAATGTCACAGTCTTTTAATAAAATATTATCAATGTTCTATGCCACCTTGTGAGAGGTAGACAGAGGATAAGAATCTTCATTCATTGATGTAAAAAGACAAAGTGTGCTGTAGCGGATTTAATGGTAGAGATTTGTTCTACTTAGGCAAAAAAAAAAAAAAACTGAGATGCTAATCAGTGTGTGAGAATGCTATTCAAAATCAGAACTGAAAATGTGAGTATGAGATAAAGACATCGTTGAATCTTTGATTTTATAAAATGTGAGGGATTAAAAAAATGGGTACCAAAATGACAATAACAGAATAAAATGTCCCTCTAGTCTACAGCATTGAGGACATCTCACCATGGTTTCATACGCCACACCACATCCTCGATGTCCTGTCTGATCTCATAGGTGGACTCAAGACGGAAGAGGTTAAAGTTCCTCAACAGGTAGTCATGAAGGGTCAGGAACTGGAGATTCAGTTTAGGTAGCGCTAGACAACCTGAAAAGACAAACAAATGAACAGACCGAGACAAGCAGCGTGAACAATAATCCAAATAGTATGTAATTACACACAGAGACTTAGTCAAAGGTCATCATAATTTGTATACAATTACAAAATGTTATATGTAGATACCTCTGTAATATGTAAATTGTTGCTTCTACACAAACTAGTGAATGTCTTCTTGTTACAGCCAAAGTAATATGCTTATGGGATTTTGCTTGAATGGTCAGTGGTATGGGTGTTGTTGAAGGTGTCCTGGCCAACTAAAGAGGATTCCCTGAGAGAGGTGCCAGTTCAGTGCCAGACGAGTGCCCTCAGGATAAGAGATACCACAAGTTGTGGGTGTATAAGGCACTGACTGGTCACTGAAATTAGGTGTGCCGCTAGCGCATATCAACTCACAGACACAAAAAACGACAATTCACACATGCAACACACACCTTCGCCTGAGTAGTACTCCGTTGGGACAATGTTCTCATCCCAGATTATCTTCTCTGTTGGATAAAGAGGCATCTGGTTAAGTTGCTCAATCTGAGAGATTCTGCGCTCATGACGGGACACCTGTGTGTGCGTGTGCCAAATAGAGAGAGAGAGAGAGAAAAATGGAGAGAAATTAGGTTAATAAAGAAATGGTCCTCTGCCCCTTTGGCTCAATGTCTAGGGTATTTATCGTCTCGCTTAGTAGAAGACAGACCAGAAAATAAAGAAAAAACATTTCCCCCAAATCAGGTCACTCACAAATCTGTTACATCATACCCACGGTAAACGTCTGACTTAAATGAAGCTCATGCATACACTAGGGCTCCAACTAACGGTTGCTTTCATTATCAATGATCAGTTGATTTGTCCAACCAACAGTCCAAAACCCGAAAGATGTTTAGTTTACTAATGTATAAAACAAAAAAAGGCAGCAAATTCTCTAATTTGGGAAGCTGAAAAGAGATCGTGTTTGCTTTAAAAAGGTAATTTAATCAATACTCAAAATAGTTTCCGCTTAATTTTCTGTTGATCAACTAATAGTTAATCGACAGATCGTTTAACCTCCAGCACCAGCCCTACTAAAGTTTTGTGTTTGCAATTTGCTATTGTGTTCCTACTCTTCTGCAAAAAAAAACCATTACATTATTTATTTACTATGTCAAAGGTAGTGATATTTCTTTGAGAATACCAACCAGCTCATCTGTTCCACCAGAAGAAGCAAACAGCCTAAAGTAGCCTAAAGATTGGCTCTGGTGTAACAGCAGTGCTGCCTCTCAAAGAGAATGGTTTCTTGTCCCTAAGCATATTCATGAATATGCTCTCTGCAGAAAGTATGATTATTTTGCTCCTGTGTTGCAGATTTCTAGGGGCCCTTTCCTCTTAAATCCACTCGGTCAGAGATTTTGGTTGTTGGGGGCAACCTTAGGCGCAAACAAATGAGTCCCCTGACATTGTCTCCTGCATCAATCTAATCAGATAATTATGAAACAGCTCTTCTCCATCACTTCTCGGAGAGGACCTGGGGAGGGTCTGAGTGGGTAATTAGGAATAACCGCAGGACAGCCTTGAAACACCCATTTTGATGAAATGGTCTACAGCATGGGAGACTAGCGGGACAAGGGACCAGTAGTTTCCCCGGAGGGGTTTTTAAAAATGAAAATTGGGAGAGCAAGGGACGAGGAACCAGAAAGTACAATCAAACTAGCTCCAGCCTTTCAAGAGATAATTAAAGAAAAAAGAAAAAAATGGCTCTCAATCTCATCAGCACTGTCTTTAATTTACCCTACGTCAAACAAATGCCCACATAAAGCAGTAATTGGATTAGAAGGCAAATTCAAGAGGGACGGGATGTGAGTAGGGGATTCTATATGTATTCCAAGGTCAAGGGGCTTAAATTAATGACTTTAAAATGAGAAACACAAAACCTATTATGCCATAGCGCTGACTGGCCAGTTATTGTTCTGGAAAATAACTGTTCACTAACATTGTTTGTGGAGGTGCACCAATACCAACCATGCATCTTTTATATTGCCAGTTGACAAATACATAGTGCCTGAAGTATTGCTTCATTCGCTCATACAACTACACCATTTTAATCTCATCAATTCAAATGTCTGAAGCAATACAAATTATCTAGGATAAATATTTTAATATTAAATGTACTGAAAAGCAATATTATAAAGACCATATCACATGCAAAACATTGTCCTAGTTTGTATATTTGATAAGCTCTCTCAAGTTCACGAGCCCCGCCCCCAAAAGAAAAGCTGCCACAGAGACTTTAAAAACACAAATACCCGCACGGGCCATTTAATGAAAACCAAGACTTCACTTACCAGCAGCTCAAGGAGAACTTCCTTGTCTTTGGTGGTGTCTTGTCCTTCAGGCAGCTCTGGCAGCAGACACAGATACGAGGCCACCTGGTGGAGCGTATTGGGACTAAGGAGAAAAAGGAGATAGACAAGTGGTTAGTCAGCTTGAAAAGTTGCATTTGGAAATTACACATTTAGCTAACACTCTTGTCCAAACGATAGAGATTGAGACGGGGACATTCTGATGTCTGCTGATCTTACAATAATAAAAAACATTCAGACGATGTTTCATTGCTTCAGTGCATCATATTTACAAAAAGAAAAAAAATGTGTAGGTTCAGCCTCTCTTTTAAGGCGCTACCTCGCCCTCCGACAAAAGATATTTCAAAGAACGATGGCAACAACCACTATATGTGTGAAGATACACTGCCGTATCAAATTCGTTGTGCTTGTTAGCACTGCTGCACAAAGCAATTCTTCGTTTGCTTTGACTCATTTCTGCTCTGTCAGCATGTGTGTGTTAAGGGGTCGGGGCGCACTGATGCGATGGGATTATGAAAATCAAAGCCCATCTCCGTCTCGGAAAGCTGAGGCATGGCTCTCTGCATACAGACCTGTTTTAATCAGGCTGACACACTGTGACACAGGCGGGGTCCGGTACACAACGAAGGACAGGGCCTGGACACATTGTGACAGCTCTGGACAGCCACACGTGGCACTGACCGATTGTATCCGTGTATGTGCATGCATTCGGCTACTTGTGATGTCGCGCTTGGGCAGTGGGGTGGCAATTCTGCCAATGTTGCAGTTTGGTGGCCCAGTAGCTGACCCGGCATAGGTCATGTGGACACTACTTGCCTTGGCAAAAAAAAAAAAACAGCAGCAGCACAACAACTTACTCTGAGTAATGGAGATGACTGGTGCAGGTCGTGACGGACAGCTGAGCTAATGGCAGGGTAAGGTAAGGATGGGGCCATAATAGAAAGTAGTCTACAGTTAGTTTACTCTTTAGCCTGAACGCTGTCTTGACCCGTGCTCAGATTTTTGATAAACCACACAGAAACTTTATGAAGATTATGTGTCAGCACCGTAGCAATGAGAAAGACATAACCTGGTCAGATATGGGCACTTTCATTCAGATAGCTTGATACTTTTGTGTACACACAACCAGAACATAAGACAACACCACAAGCCCGAGAAACAGTTGTTTTTTTAAATTAGACAGATAGAAGAAAACAAAATATGACAAATATCTTTCATGGCTGCCTGAATCTGTTGAAACCAAATATTCTATTTTTTGTTTCTTAGTCACATAATATCCTCAGAATAAGAAGAAATAAATGAGTGGGATTGATGAAATCTAAACTCCCTTTCCAACGACAGGCCCTGACTGAAGAACTAATCCACAGAACTAATTACACCCATTATTTTGGCACTTTCACATGTGATGACTCTTCAATTTTGCTATCGTTTCACAAAGTGATGCATACTCTTTGATCATGCAGTCAATTATTTGGCCTGAAATGACACAGACACACAGACACAGACACACACACACACACACACACACACACACACACGCACTTATATGTTTTATGTAACTGAAAGAAAGTGTGTGTATGTGTGTGAAAAAAAACGTGTGTATGTGTGGGCAGAATAAGCAATAATGCTGCGTTTGTGTGTTTGGGGGACTTAGCGGATAAATTCAGAGCGGCGGGTGACTGGGAGCTTAGCCTGTGGGTAGCGCAGCTGGAATAAACTGGCATTAGCGCGAGTTGTTTGGATGAAAAGTGCCTCGTTAAATCTGATCGGCATATTTGGAGTTACCCAGGAGCTGCTTTGGTGACAGTTGTGGAGCAGCGAACAATGCAGTTACTGCTACATTCAAAACCCTAATTCTGAGAAAAGGAGCAGAGCTTCTGCAAATACATGAAATGGTTCAGCTCAAGTCTTTACCTGATTCAGCTCAGCTCGGCTCATAACCCTCTGCCTGACTCAAAGAAACTTAGTTTGAGATTTAAGAATGTATAATCCACTACAGAAGTTAAAAAGAGGTGATGGATATACAAACATCAACTGCAAAGAGGAAATCTGCGTTGTTCCAACAGGGCACCTCAATGACGTCACATATCAGACAAACACAAGTAATCAGCCAGTCACTTGAGCTAAAACAGCACAGCGGTGGTTTAAAGACACTCTCAAAGCCTGGGACAATTATTTAGCATTTTCATTATGATATCAAAATACCAAGAAAGTTAGAAAGCCAAAGTAATTACAAATTACCAATGAATCAATGGCTTTTGACTCCCCTTCACGCAATGTTAAAAAACCCACACAGGTCAGTTCAAAGTGAGGGTGCTTTTTAGCTTTTTGGCAAGCTAATATGATCTGACAAACACAGCTGTTCAGAGAGTTCATTCTCAAGCCACTGCAAATCAATTTAATTAATGAGGCGTGCCTCTCTCTCTCTGGCTGGTACCAGCTGCCTGTTCAAGGGCTCACTAGCTGCCATTTAGCAGGGCAGTCGGGCAGCAACGGTGCTGATGATGCTATTCTGCAACACAGGACCAAAAATAGGAAGTCTGCATGTGTGCTTAACTAGGGCTTGTATGTTTCGGTGATCAGAAGAACCTCAAATAAAAAAGGTCAGATCTGTGGATAATCTGCTGATGAATTGCTGGAGGGTTTGTTTGTGTGCAACTCTTTGCCACAGACGGCGCTTAGAGAAATTATGATGTACTCTCTTCAGGACATTAAGTACATACAGTAAGTACTTATAGATGAGGCAGAATTGTAAAAAGCAAAAATACGGAGCCACCCCAGGGTTGATATGCAGAACATTTACACATCAGGACGTAGTCCCATTAGCTAAAACAACGCTCCAGTGCAACTGATTTTTTGCATTAGCAGTTCACCGTAATTGTACTCAGTCCAATCATGCATACACTTCCGCCCCGTCCCTCCATCTGTGCACAAGCTGCAAGTGCACTTGTTCGTTTCATGATTCATTCCCGATGTTTTGATTTACCTGAGATGCCCAAAGTGTTTGGTCAAGGATTCCCGGGTGTCTACTGCTGCTACGTTGGACAGAGCAAAGTCCTGCAACTCTGGAAAATGAGCAAAAGCTGCCCTCTGAAAGACAGAAAACACAGAGCAAAACACTCAGACTGATGTCCAAAGACAAACCAGTCCACTACTATAAAAAAATACATTACTCATTATTACATACACTACATTGCTTTGACCAAGACAAACAACTCAAAAACGATTATGGAAAAAATAAGAAAAATAGTCCAGAATGTGGCATTACATACATATTCAACACCCAGGATCCTTACATTTATTATCACGACTAAGGAAATCAGATTTGGTAGCTGGCAGTATCATTTATATTCATGTTGCTCTCTCCCACAACAAGAAACCACGTACTCCCGATGCAGAATAAAACCCAAAGATATCAATGAAGAATATTCTGAACACTTTCAGTGAAAAAAAACCCAGCAGAGCCAGAAGAGGCAGGACAAAGCAGGCAGCTGAGAATGTTAGAATATGCACCCGCATGTCCGTCTGTCCCTCTCTATGTAGGTTTACCTGTAAGGACAGGATTCTGTCATAGTGCAGAGTGGTCATCTCTTTCCCCGTCAGGGCGTTTCCTGTCTGGTCATTGATCTCAAAACCGGTGTAGAACTTCAGCATGTCCAGCAACTAAAAATATGAGACAATACAAGTTACTTCTACGTATGAAAAGCGAGAGCAAAGACGGATTTGGATCGCAGAGTGCGCGCATACAATCAGTTGAAGTGTTTGCTCGTGTGTTGTACCTGGCAGAAGAGGTGTCCCTCCTTCTCTCTATGGGTGAGGCTGGACAGGTGGCAGCTGACCACCAGGTGAGAGTCATCCAACACTGTATTGAACCAACGCCTGGTGGGCAGCAGGGCCTGAACACACAGGATAACATGTTTGCAACATGCTTACAGTTGTGGCTAAAATACCTGACCTTTAAGCTCACAACAACTGTATGTAACTGGAATGCATTTGGTAACATAAATATGTAGGGGGAAATTCTACTTTAGTGGACAGGACCAAAATAACTAGGAAAGAGACGCCAAAGGTGGAGGGAAATGGTCTGGTGCCCCCCCCCACCAACACAGGAAAAAAAGAAGTAGGTATTGTATGAACGGGCATCTCTCAGGGGTCAAAATAATCAATTGGCTCAACAAGGACCACATTTCCCAGCATATGGACCATAATTATCCAAACATTTTATTGATCCATGGTCTTTTCTTGTCTTGAGGTTGTTTTGAAACATAAGATAGAGGCAAACTGGCAGTGAGATGTGATGAAGCCCTTTATCACCATGATCATTTGCTTGCTGTTGCAAACATACGTGACATGAATGCAAGTACAGAGAACCTGTCAAAATGAGATAACAGAGCTGCTTTGGTAGGAATATAATAAAAAAAAAAATGTGACGAACTGACAGCACACAGAACAAAAAGGGGTTCAATCTATCACATTATAAAGGCTGAAAGAGAAGAACTGCCCAGAAAAATCTGCATTGTGAAATAGAAAATGAAATGATATACCGAAATGCAAAACAGCAACAAAACGAAATATCTATTATTTTATTCATTAAAAACAGCTCTTCAAAAAGGCAGCAGGGGCTGCAAGCGATACCTAAACACAGAGAGACCGGATACGTTTATATCCAACAGAACATCTTTGATCTCGACACGGCCATGACAGCCGGCATACAAAAAGGCATGAAAACAGGGATCTTTATCCTTGCATTCATTTTCAGGTCCTCATCAGAGAGGGGAAGTATGGATTTCAGACCACTGAGGCTTTGTAAAAGGATAGCGCTGAAGGACAGGAGATGTCTCCAGAGACAGTTAGCTGGCCGGCCACTAGCCGCTGCCAGGAACAGCAAGGCCGGCCTGTCAGCAGGACAGCCAGATGAAATCTATTGCGCTCGCTCGCTCGAAACAGGAGATCTGCACAGGCAGCAGCAGCAACAATCTTATGTGACATTGTGTCTTCGCCCCAGATAGCCAACCTCGTTGGCAAGGCTGCCTCCCTTTAACACTGTGCCAAATTCTATTTTTTAAGAATAATTTCTTTTAAATTAACAAATGATGATAATTCATAGGGGTTCCTGATCTCTACAAGCTATTTCATCACCCTACAAATGACAACTCTTATTCTAGAACTGAGGTGACTGAAAATGCAGAATATATATACTCCACTGCATGTCAACTATAACAACTAAAGCGATTGCTCTCTGTGGTATAGGAGCAGATGTTCTATAACTAAAACCCTTTTAAGTCCACTGCAGTTACATAGGTTATATTAACATTGCCAATCTAATTTGGCAAGAGGACACTGCTCCTACATTAGAGTATAGCCACATATTAGCAATCTCAACAAGTAAAAAGTAATAAATACATATATCTGCAAATAAACAAATATGGCTTATAGCAGAAAGAACCAAGGGTTTTAAAACAATCACTACAATATGCCCTTTGCTAGTGTGTATTTAGACATTCATCTCAATTTGAAGGCAACAGCACAAAGCAAATTTAAGGTGAGATATTTCAAAACATGCTGTTGTTGTTGTTAATACAATAATACAATCAAACGTGTGTTTATCAACTCCTTTGGACACTGGCATAATTCCAGAAGGGAATTGGGTCTCAGGTCACAATCCCTTTCACTAGCAGACACTGCTACACCTTATACCAGATGTCAAAAGTCATCAGGCTGAAAATAACCTCTCATACTCCAATCAAAGACTCCCGTTTCAAATACTGCAGAGCTTTGCAGAAAGCAATGACAGAGACGCACAGGGTGGAGCTGAGACTGGACATTTAGCCACTGTCTGTGGACCTGAGTTAGCTAGAAGTTTGAAGGACAGAAGGCAAATGAGCTCTGCAGAGACGGATGTCTACACCGCTTCTTTCAACAGGATACCATGATTAAGCAAATACGGAGCACATACACAGTGGAAAAGATTGTCTGCTTAGTCAGTGTGAAGATTGAGTGCATCATCTTGCAGTGTACATTTTAAATAGAGCAATCAATTTTAAAGGAGAGAGGAAGTACAAAAGGCAAAAGATTGAAAAAAAAAAAAATAACAGAAAAAAAGCTTTGGAATGGGAGGATATGTCTTACCTCCAAATCAATCATGAGTTCAATGAATCTCTCGCAGTAATGCACTTTGTCCATGGATACGGGCCCTATGGAAAAGGAAGGAGGAAATTACGGAGGTTAGCGCTTTACTTCTTTTCAGAGAATGCATGTTGTCAATGACTAATGCAATCTGAAAGATGAGCAACATGGCTATGTGAACATACAAGGCCAAAAAAGATGATGAGATGTGGTAGTGGAAAGGAGGCTGTGTACTTTTTACTGAGATTATGAGGACAGCAAACGCATGTAGACAACACCAAGGTGCCATGCTGAGTGTGTGAGCCTCACTGAGATACTGCATTGCCAGCACAGCAGCATGCTAGGATCTCAGCCCTCATTAAGTATGTTGGTGTGTACGTGTGTGTGCTTAAAGTTGAGGCATGCAGCACGCAATAGAGTGATGTGGATCCTGCTGGGCTTCAGATTGTAATCTACTCTGTCAGGCTTGAATTCTACCTAAACACACAAATACACATGTTCTGTTTTTAGCATTCAGGTGGGGGGCCTCTGTGTCGGCCTGCATTACAACATAGTAGTCAGAGCCGGTGGCTGTATGGCAGCTGCACAACTCAGAAAGAAAGGAGGGAGGAGTGCAACTGGACCAGTGAAACAAAGGGTAACATTGAGTTTCCTACTGGCAATACGGCCCTGGACTGAAGAGATGTGCTCTCTGACACTGTGCAAGCTCAAGAAGCACTTAAGTACATTAATCATGCTGGGAAAGATAAAGAGAGCACACGCAAAGACCTGCTTTGGGACCAAAGCCTCAGGGAGAGTCCCCCAGGATTATTCATTTTACTCAATATTTGGAGGTAGTAATCCACAACAAGGATGCATTATTTTCTTTTAGTAAAATAAGACCCTGTTCTAATGGTCATTCTTCTTTCGGAAGGAATTCCATGTTTGCATTTGGACACAACAACAACGACTATCCCAAGGAAAATAAATGTATTTTTCACTGTTTACCTGACGGCGGAATTGACATGAGAACTCCAAGAAACTTTTTAATGAGAGCTGAGAGGAAGGCCCTCTCTTTTTTTGCCCTGAGGAAGACACAAATAAAGCAAATCAGAGAAAAAGCTTAGAAACTCATGGGATACAAAACCCAATTTTGAAGTCTGCCTAGAACTGAACATCCAAGCAAAGAAAACAATATTACTGCTCAGCTGCGTCAGTATCCATCTTTTCAAATTTCTTCTTGATTAGATTCCAGAACTTCTGCAGCTTTGGAACTTTCTTAAGCTCGTGTTGGAGTCTGGACTGCAAATATGACAGGGAGGGGAAAAGTAAATCTATCTATGAAAATATCAAACAACTTCATTAATGTGCCAATAACAACCAGAAAAAAGTAATTAGGGGAACAGGTTGACATCTTACTGGAAGGAGGCACATCCACATAGGCAGAGAGATGAGCTGCTGCACCTGCTCTCTGATCAAATCTACTTCCTGGGATGGAGGGAGGAAGGCGCGCGCGCACACACACACACACACACACACACACACACACACACACACACACACACACACACACACACACACACACACACACACACACACACACACACACACACAGAGAGAGAGAGAGAAAAAGAGAGAGTTGTCAAAATGCACTGCATGTGTATGACAGATTTTTATTACACTTCAGCCCCTAATAAAAGTCTGCAACTGAAATATTTAGAGGGCTTTATAGGATACAATCAAAGTGCAGGAGGCTATCACTGCAGATTTTAAAGTGAGACATCTGCAGTGCTTCCCTGTGGTTTAATGCGGCTGCAGAGGCTACAGAGGAGTGGGAGCTGGCCAAAGTGGTACTGCCTGGTCTGCTACTGCCCCCCAGTGGAGATTACCAATGATTGTCTCAAATCCAACATTTAACTTGGACAAGAAGGCTTTTTGGCATTGCTTACATTAATGAGTAAGACGCCTAAATCTGTTTAAAACAAAACCCTGGTTAGTCAAATTCTCAAACAATGGAGAACAGTTCTCTTCCATATTTTAGTGTATTTGACAAAGTGCCATGTTATCTGTCCCTGGAGTCTGGACCCAGATGTTGTACACAGCAAAATAATATACCACAGTGAAATAAATAAGTAATCAGTTTTCAGTAAGTTTTCTCATATTCAACTGTATTTATTCTGAAGTTTAGCATTTAAATGATCTTATCCAGACATAAACTAATTATTAGCTCTGATTCATGATATAATAAATGTAAAATTCAAATAAAAAGTAAAAAATGCTCTATAGGGTGGTTCATATTACCAAGGTTGCTCTTCACTTTTATTGTGATATGATAAAATAGATTTTTTTTAAATAAATCTGTGTAACCCATGTTAATTTGACAAACCATCTTACTTTAACACCATGTACATGTTGTAATCAAAATATTACTCCCAGTAATCTTAGTGTTGACATGAAAACAAACATCCTTGTTGTTATTCTGCTGTTTGTTAAAAGCAGCAGAATAACATTCAAAAGTTAGATACTCCTCCACTGAGTCAAAACATTGAATATGAGTGTAGTGGCACACACCAGACTGTTGAAACAGTGGTCCAAGAAGACCAGCAGAACGGTTTGTTCCTTCAGAGTGAGGGCAGCCTCCTCCCCTGCCAATACAGCTTCCATCATACATTCAAAGAAGAATGGGAAATGGCTGGGCTCCCTCTTGAACACCTGAAACACAAAATTAAAAAGAAAAAATATATAGGCATCAATTTGAATGGTTAGTGTAAAGATGGTTTAAGTACAGTTTTATGGTTACTGGTATAAACATGGTTTCTTCAAGTGCTGGGGTCGCCGTGCAATGAGTTAGTCTTAGATGAGGCACTGCATTTCTTACCTCCCAAGCTGGGACATTCTCTCGGAATTTCTCGTTGACGATGCAACAAATGGACATGAGGTAGGCATTGCTCGACACCTTGGGAGTGTAGTTCACCCACAGATAGTTCTCAAGATACTGACTGAAAGTTGAGAAAATAATTTATGAATATATATCCATCAAGTGTTTCTACTCAATGACTGCTTCGTAAAAAGAGGAAGTATCCCACCTGAACTCAAGCAGCATGATTTTTCTGATGGCAAATCTGAAAATTGAAGAGAAAGAAGACAAAAGACAAAAGATAAATAAGTGCAACATGTGTTCACAGCAGCTTATGGCAAATATAATATATATTTACTTACTTGGACATGAGAATCTCTTTTTCATAAACATCTTCCAACACCTAAACAAATAGCAGAGAATGTTAAAATTATTAGGGGTTACGGCCAAAACAGTGAACCCATCTATCAAAATGACTGGTAACAGCAGCCCTTTACTCATTATTTTATCGTATCAAACTAAAACACACAAGTAATTAACCCTATGATACATACAGTAAATAGAACATGTGTTTGCAACCTACTTTGTAAAATCAGTTAAACTGCAAAAATGATTATTGACACCTCTAAGATGCAGCAATGCATACAACTCACCTTCGGGTCAAAGGGTAGTTTGTTCTTTGCATGTGGAGCCCAATATTTATTAGCCAACTGAAACAAGAAATAACAAAAAAATTGCAGCTTAAACATTCAAGGTTCATCAGGTACAAATTATGTCTTACAGGGTGGTGTACAGTTGGAATAATCAGAAGTTCAACTAACACACACACACACTTTTCTGGTTAAATAGCGAACTATCAAGAAGGGAAGATTTTCCAACTTAAATTGACTTCTAGATTGAACCGGATGTGATCCACAACACAAATAAGTCCTGTCACAGGCCCACATCTCCCATTTACCTGTTACCCCACCTCACATATTAGTACACTGTCTACGTAGTAAGATCTTCAATGTAAGCATCATTCTGGTTCACTTCAAAGAGACATTCTAGATTAATTACAAGTAAATGCATAAAACTGACATGTGAGGAGGTAATCTTTCTTTAGCATAAAAACACAATGGGATAACGTATTGCAACACAGTTCTGGATCACAACTGTAGTGTAACGTTTCATGGACAATGAATGATTACCTGTGTGACATATTCTGCATTGATCTGAGACACAGAAGGCGCTGCAGCCTTTTTAGCGGGGGTTTCCTTCTCCATGGTGGCCCTCTCAAGCTGCTACAATGAAGTCTGTGGGGAATAAGATATTGTATGAAGGTAACCATAGCTAAGTTACTGACGGACAACAACAGGCTTTGAACATAGCTTTTTTGTATTGAAATAATGCCTTAAAATATGAGGCCACTATACACATTAATAGTGCTGAGAAGTGTAGCTAACGTTAGCTAGTTACAAAACTTCAGTAGGTCAAGTTAATAGCTCAAATGGGTGAGCAATTCTTAACATTATAACAATAAGTCTTCCCGAAACTTTAATAAACACCATACCAATGCTAAACGTTTCCATTAGGTATTATTAACAAAGCAGGTGTCGTAAAATACTTACACTGGAAAACGTTAACCTGAGCTGTTTCACAATATTAGGCGACGAGCTAAGCTAAGCTAATTAGAACATGGAGGCTCACTCGGGGATAACAGTTATGATAACATTAATGATAGCCCCGTAGCGTACGCAAATATATGATAATAACAAAAACAGCTCACAAACCGTTGTTTATTTCAGCATGAACGTAACTGCCGTTGGACGACTTGTACACAACACATGTACACAACCAAAACGCGCTGAATGCGACCGACTTCCTGAATAGGTACGTCCCCAGAAATCGTCCCCAAGTACGAAAGCAAGTATTTCGTTCCTACTCTGTACCTCTAAAAAATAAACTAATTTAGGTACCAGGAGGCTATCATAAAATATTATAACAATACATTTAACAAAGCCGAAACAAATTCAACAAGAGGCACAATAAAATATGATATAAAACACATTTAATTAATGAAATACAAAAATATATAAGTCCGTATTTTTAGACGTCTATTACATATTATACACACACACAGTAAACTCAAACATCATGTTACTGACAAAGCATGATCATCATAAATACAAGTTTACACAAAAAAACAAATATTACACAGTAAAGTTAATTAACATCAATGAGTCAGTCGGTGTGTTCTGACGTGTGCCGACTGTGTGAATGTTTTGCCACAAATGTCACACCGAAACGGCCTCAGACCTGTGTGGATAAGATAATGCCTTTTAAGTTTAGAGGGAGAAACAAAATGTTTGAAGCAAATGTCACAACGATTCTTCCCAGCTGACTCTGTCATTTTCGGTTGAACATCAGTTAAACAAATGTGTTGCTCAAGATCGTTTTCGCTCTTCAGACTTGCAGAGCACATGTCACATTCAAACACATTCAGTGGTTCACACCAGTAATTATCTGGCTGCATTTGACTGTCAACCAAAGAAGTGGCAGGTTCATCACTGAGCAGCTTGTTGCTATCTGAAACATCCGTGACGCCTTGAGGCTGACATGCTTCTTCCACATCATGTGCATTGCCCTCATACTGTGAGAAAAGTGGCACTGCCATATTTCGATTTTGGACAAGCTTATCTATTTCAAAGGAAAGTTCAGAGGGAAATGAATAACTACAATGCTCTGTAGCCTGATCATACTTGCATGTAGCCTGATAACAATCATCTCCGAGCTTTGTCTCCAATTCATTATTCTCCTCTTGTAAGCCTACTTCTGAAATTGCCAACCATTCAGTGTGTCTGGCCTCAGAGAAATAAGATGAACCTCCATCAGTAAATGATTGACCAACACTTGTACAATGTGACTCCACCTGCTCTCTTGTTGCATCCACATTAATATCTGTACAATCACTAAGGTCATCAAGGCATTTCTCCTGGAGATGGTTGGTATTTATCATTTCTCCTTGAACATAATGTGAGACCCTGTTACCCTGTCTGCATCTGTGCTCGTGAACTTTTAGATGTCCAAGCTGTGTGAAGGTTTTGCTGCACACGGTGCATTTGTATGGCCTCATCCCAGAGTGAGTGACCAAGTGCCTCGAGAGCTTGTATGGAAACGCGAAGTTCTTAAAACAGATTCGGCACGTGTGAAGTTTCTTTTTTTTACAAGTTACGTTACTTTTAAACTTTGCCTTAAGGAGATGGTTCACTTTTGTGATGGGTATTGCATGCCCGGTGCACAGCAATGCACTCACTTCATTACCTTCTGCACCATCAGAATTTGAAAGTGTACCGTCTTTGTTCACAGATATATTCTGTTGAGGGATCCGAACACTGATCGTTGGCTGCTGTCGACTATTTGCCTTCAGTTTTCTAATGTTCTCCTGTTGATTGACTGGCTTGGATGGTTTCCTCTCACAGTGAGTTCTTTCGTGGGTCTTCAGATGTGGAGCTTGCCTAAACGCTTTCCCACATAAAACGCACTGAAATGGTTTCAAACCTGAGTGTACCATCTCATGCCTTTGTAATTTAGAGGCGCTTGGAAAACACTTTAAACACCAGAAGCACTCGTGTTGCATGTTGCCTGGATTTTGCATTGAATTAGCAATCGGTGTCCTTTTCACAGTCACTGTGGAGACCTTTCGCACAACCTCCTTTTTCTTTGAGATATGTGGCGACAACTTATCCGATTCCCCGTTGTGATTCTGAATAATTACCACGCGGGGGGTCTGATCCAGGTGTTTCAAAGAGACTACATCGCTGCCAGCGCGCGTCTCAAAATCCTTGTGTAGTACCATTTCCTGGACTGGGACGTCTGCCGCAGTCCTTCTGTTAATCCCGCCTCTGCAAGAAGGCGGCCGATTGATATACAACGATCGTTGTCTGTGATATCTAGACCACAGGTGTGTGCGACAATGGACCCTCAGGTGCGTTTTCTGACGAAATCTCTTCGCACACATCTCACAGCCAAAGGGCCTTTGTCCAGTGTGAGTCATCATGTGCCTTTGGAGTTTTGAAACAGATGGAAAACATTTTAAACATGCACGGCACCGATGCATTTTCTGCTGCTCACTGGTGGCTTTGCAGGTTTCCCTCTGCGGTTCTGCTGATGTGATTACCTCACTGTCCTGAGGAAGAGAGTCATTGTAATCACTGCAGTTTACGCTCCATGTTTCTGGTTTGACAAGGATGTTCAAGTCAATGGGATCTGGAAGGTTGGGTTCAGGTAAATGTCTTATTTCTTCAGAATCAGAAATGTTCAAGTTATCGCTGTTTTGCACAGTGATAGGAGTTCCCAATTCTTTTAGGTTCCTATAAATGTTATGATGACGTACTAGATTACCATCCAACGTCATGGAGCTGTTGCTAATCATGCACTGGAATGGTTTCAAGGATTTCTGTGTCAAGAATTGCTGCTCTTGTTCATCTGACTTGTGACAAATACTCTGACACTGACTGCTTGTATTGAATGATTGTTCTGGTTTTACGTTCGCTTCCGACTTGATTTCAGTCTCGACCAGGTCCTGCACAGCATTTACACTTATTTTACACTGTAGCTCCAGTTCCACGGAGGAATTCACACAAGTGCGATGGCTGGCGGGACGTTGCTGAAATGACGACTGAAGCTGCGGACCTGAGGTTCGTCTGCTGTTATAAAACCGTTGCTTTTTCCTTTCAGCACCGACAAAAAGTGAACATTCATTTCCTGAACTTAAATGGGATTTCAAGTGTACCTTCTGTCTGAAGGCTTTCCGGCAGATCACACATGAGTAGGGCTTCTGCCCCGTGTGAATAAGGGAATGCCGTTGTAATTTGGATGGTGAGCAGAAGGTTTTGAGACATATAGGACACTGGTGTCTAAAAGTCAGTTTGCCTCCGCTGGAGCTCAATTCTTGTGACTGCAGGTGCCCGTTCGAATAGGAAAAAGTCTGGCCTGACTCTCTGCTCCTCTCAAATTGTTTTGGTTTGTTATGAGTCGGTGATTGAATCCAAAGGTGAGGAGATGGCGTAAATGACTTCAAGCAGACTTTGTATCCATTGTGGGCATTGCACACGGATGCGTCTTCTTTTGCAGAATCAACTTGCTCCTGAGTTATTGGATCCATTACATTTGAGACGCTGCTCCGAGTCACCAGGGCATCACTTTCATGTGGCATATTTGTTGGTGGCTTTACAGTTTTGTGAGCCACATTTTCCCTTTTCCACTCCAGCTGGTAGGCCACAGAAGACGACACAATCGGAGGAATTGAATTGTAACTGCCACGTGCGTTAATCCCTGCCGCTGGTCTATTATTGTTTGCTTGTTGGTTATGAGTTACAATGCCATCCCGTAGACAGTCTGTTGGAAGCCTTGGATGGTGGACTTTCTGCAAGTGTGTTTTTAAATGATCAGACTGGCTGAAAGATGTTCCACAGATTGTGCAGCTGAAGGGCTTCTGGCCAGTATGGATGACATAATGTCTCTGAAGTTTATATGGTGACGGGAACGATTTTGGACAAACAGGGCACGGATGCATTTTCAAATCACCACATTGATTGCTTTTCTTTTCCCAAGTGGTTATCCTCTCATTAGACCTAGAGAAAGAAATAAGGCATTAAAACCTGAAGCAAACATGCATTCATTCCAATCAACGCAATGACAATAGGATACATGTGATTCCAATAATAAAATGCAACTAACCTCGCTGTAATTAACAGTGAAATTATGCATCATGTTTTAAGAATTTGACAAAGGCGTTAACAATATGGCCTGCGGAATTTAAAATGTGCAGCAGGCGGTAACAGCCCTCGCGTCGCCGACGCTCGAGTGATATATAATCCGGTGACACGTACTTACTAAACACGTTTGAAGCTGTCTGAAGTCCTAGTAAACCTCATGCATTCATTAGAAGTTGTCAGTGTCTGTAGCTTGTTAGCGTTCTTGCTAACTATACATCAGTGACGTTACCGGATGTTACTCTGGCAACAAACATGTACGTCCCTCAAAATGTACCGCAGGAAACAAAGGTTTTCGGTTCCTAGCAGAGCGGGATACCACACGTCTAGCATGTCGATGGATGTTATTTTCGTGGTATTGATTTTTTTTTTAGATTGACATAGACGCTATGAGAAATCATACTGTTATGCCATTGTAATGCTAAACCTACCCATATGACGACAAAACCCTTTCCATAGCTGTGCTTTGAGCAGAAAACAGCTAGGCCTATTTTCATTTGTAAGTCAAAACAAAGTCAACTAAAAAAACGGCCTCATGCTTTGTTGTTTAATCCAAAATCTTTTGCGACAGAGTTTATTTTTTATTTTTATAACATGTCCTCAAGTGCCACGATAGATAGGCCAAGGCTGCTGTATATCAAACCTTGCTCCACAACTTGGCACAGACACTGACGACTATATTGTAATCATATAGCACCTCTGTGAAAAGGTGCCCCTACTTTAAACTTTTTTTTTATTAATGAGGAAAAAATGCAAAGAGTCCCTTATCATAATCATCTCTCATTTTTTTAATACTGTAAATAATCACATTACTGTACGTAGCCTACTACATCAAATATCCAGCATACAGAGTATAGGCCATGGTGTGAAAAGTACACTCATTATAAATGTATCTTATACATTTCCCCTAGTCATGCCTTCTGACTGTAATACCTATCCTGAGAGCAGGGTTGTGGGGTTCGTTGGACAGACATGTAGGTTAGCATTTCTTTCACATGCGATGGCCTTTTCCACTTCTTATTTAAACCAGCTGTTCCCTCTGATATGTTCATTTTGGTTCACACACGTATTTATTATTCTGTAAATGGATATACAATTTTGAGTTCTGAGCCGAGGGATTTCCTCGTCTGTGCTGCGCCAAGTGTTTTGGTTTGAAAAATATAATAATGTTACTTTTCAGAGGAAGCCTTACCAAGAGATGGCATTTTTTGTTGTGTCTAGATTAAGGGTTTTGGTCTCGTGGTTGGCCTGCAAACCTAGTTTTTTTTCTAGCAAGACCCAGGCGGAGAAACCACAGGCTTTCAAACCCTGTTGGATTACATCTTTCTATGGTTTTCGCCTCAGTTTTTCTGGACATTTGATATTCCTATATCTAGTAGAAGTAAACTCGATTAGTTAATCGACAAAATTGAATCATGGTCATTATTCATTATCGATTAAGTTGTTATTCAAGAACATTTTGGAAAGATGAAATGTGTTAATTAAAGATACTTATAATCCTATAATATAAAGCTGAATTGTTGACCATCAGGAAAACAAAAAAAAACAAAGACACAAATACCTCCATTAATTCAAAAATACCAACAAAATATAGTTAGTAGTTCTTAACACAAAACATTGAGCACTAAGCAAAACATATCAGTGATCTATTATATTAGAGATAAATATCAAATATTTATTATTTTAATGCTTCATGGCTTAATTTATAAATTTGTGTCACTCAGTATAGTGGATATACTGCACAAATGGAATTGATAACAATTTAGCATTAAAAGTGGACTGTTTATGTCGACCACAAGAGGGCAGCAGACACCACTCAATAGCATGTGATGGCTTGCCAGTTCAGCAGTTAGAACAAGTTTCATTAAGTCAGTGCTGTGACCATGAAGACATGCTTTCACAATATGTCAGGGGAAGAAAACAAGACATTTTGTAACAAAAAGGATTCAAATATGCAAACAAACAAAACCACAGTCACTGAGGCAAACAGACCACAATTTCAAGAGGCGTCTCGTGCAATGTGGCCGCTTCTGAGCTGGGCTCCCCTACTGTGGCCCACTGCTATGGGGAAAGACAGTCACACACATCAGCCTGGTTAGCCCGGAGGAAGAAACACACAGTTAAAGTCCATGTGCAAGGCCACAATGACAAGAGCCGCAGGCTGGTACACTGTGCACAAAGGACAACGTTAGCCACAACAACCAGTTTGTTTGCAGAGCGGTTGCAGGTCAGCTTGGCAGAAAATGTACATTTGACAAAACACATGAGAAAACTAAATGTCACCCTGTCTTTATTCATTTTGTGAGGAAACACAGCGGTACAAACACAAAGAAATGTGTCTGCTATCGGCCATCACATGGGCTATGATGAGGGTGTGATGATATTTGTGGCTTTGCCTGTGTCTGCGTGAAAACAGGCCCGCTGAAAGACAGAATGTAATGTTTATATAGTGATCGACAAGTGGTTGTCGTGCACAGAATTTTAGCAGCAGAGCTCCTCCGTGTTTACAGAAATGTTGAGTCTTGTATTGCTGTGTTATAAAGCCCTCGTAATTTAACCATTGCTCCACTAAAGGGAATGAAAGCACATGCACTCAAACCTCAATACAGAACTGTCTTGCAAATGTGGAATTTTAATAATAAATAACTGGGCTGGTGTGTGCTGTTTCTTTATTTTTCATTGATCAATTTGAACAAAAAAAACATTTCTCAATCTTTTCTGTATGTTTACCAAGACTGCTGAACATGCATGTTTGCTCAGCACAGTCTTGTTTGTCAATACCCTGCTTGGCATTAAAAATGTTACAAACATAAAAAAAAAAATGTAAGAAGAAAAATTTAAAATGAAAACCTTTTTAGTAAGGTGTCTTTTTCAGAAATGTTTTGTCATTGCCAAATATGTGGCTGTTAAACAGCTACATTTATTGAAAACACTGAAATATAATAATAAATGTATCTGTGTTTACATGACTGGGGTGTACACGTATATAATGAAAGTACTTTATTAAAATATACCTACATCTTAGTGTGCTTTGGACAGCTGCATCATTCAACAATTTTGAATGTCCCCCTGGTGAGGCCCTTTAAAACCAGACCGGTGAACATTAACACACACACTGTATATTTATGGGGCATCGGCTTGCTCTTTCTCATAAATAATTGCTTGTTTGTGTTTCTCAACTCTCAATAAAAATCTTCAGGCCCTATTGGCTGCCTCTATTGTTCAATTTTTGATAACAACAATCAAAACAACATTGCGGTGGGTGAAGATCAATAGCTCACTCCACTCTCCCGCCATCGCAAGCACAATGAAGAGAATAGCCGGAGTGAAGAAGCATTCCAACTCGATCATCAATACGGTTCATGATCTTTGAGAAAAGAAATGTTCCAGGAGCAATGGTTAATAGTGTTATTTTCTTCCCACATCGTCACAATGTCCATCGACAGCCCCAGCGTGCACACGCACACAACACACACCTGCCCTGCAGCTGTGTGTTGTAGTGTCCCTCTCCTATTAACCAGGTTGCCTTAGAATCAATAGAAAACATAAAGAGGCTTAATCTTTTCAGGTGCTTGGTGCTGATTGCCTATTACACAATAATAACACACCTTGAATCCCGTAGAGCATGAGAGCGAGGAACACAGTCACCTCATCCGCACACATTACACACTGCCACAAACAGTCACACAGTAAATCTATAGGTTTACAACTGAACAGATGGTGTTAGCGGTGGCCTTTATGAGGGGTGTTAGCTGACGTGGTGAGAGAAATTCCAGCAGAAACAGTGGGATATCAGGGGATACAGTTTATCGCCTCGTGGAATGAGACACTGCTGGTGTCTCCTTTTGTAGACTATGGTCTCCAGTCCTCTGGTATGCAGCTTTAGGTTATAGAAGTTCCATAAGACTCTTCTCCGAGGCAGAATAACAGCTGCTGCAGTATTCAACTCCAGTGGCGGACAAAGTAAATTATAAGCCTAAATTCTGGGATGTGAAGTGGAATAAACACATCCTCAGAACCGCACATCACCAAAACCACTTGCAGACAGACAACGCTTTGCATTTCAACAATCAGCAGTGATAAACAGTCAACATTAATGAGCAGTTATGCAGTTTTTATTTTCCACATTCACTGATGTCCTGTTGTAAGTCATTAGGTGTTGGGCTGTCAGATGCACTCCTTCAGAAAAGCCCAAATGAATTCCAGTGATGTGGATGACTGGAGTCTGGTTGTTGACTCTGGCTGTGTTTCTATAAACTGAGCCAGCAGGACAGGTGGAGGATCTGGGAGTCAGGCAAGTCCAGGACTGGAACCAGGGCCACAGACGGACTGGACTCTCCAAGAGAGCTTCTTAAACTTTCTCCAAGTCCTGGCAGGTAAAGAAGGGGAGGAAGATAAGGGGGTGAGGGTAAAAAAAAGAGGGAGGCGTTAGTTTCATGAGAAGTTGGGTTGGAGTTGGACATTAGGTTCTCATATAGCTGCACAACTGGGGCTTTCCCAGGACAAAGGCTGCACTTAACCCTTCGACCAGAGATCACAGGCCTATTTACAAATTATTGGCATTCTTAAATCCTTGGCAGATTGTTGCCCCCCCCCCCCCCACCACCCCCTGCAATGCAGACATATGGTCAGCAAGGACTGAACTCTAAGCTACCCCTCCCAAACTCACACACTGGTATACAACCAAACACATATACACAGAAGAACGAGGGGGGTGGGGGTGGGGGCAACCTCGATAAGCCCTTTTGGACAATGGAGCAATGCATCCTCTGCTCCTGTTGTGTTGGGATGTTAGGAAGCTGTGTTGGGACTACCTCTCCGTTTTACTGGAGCCAAGAGATGTTGTTAGAGTGTGTGTGTGTGTGTGTGTGTGTGTGTGTGTGTGTGTGTGTGTGTGGCCGGACTACAGACGGGCAGTGGACATGTGAGAATTCATTGAGGGTCTCAGAGCCTGGTCTGATGACAGCCTGTCTATTTAGCAGCAGCCCGCTGGGATGTTGCCCGTTCCCTCCTCTGCTCCATGCACTAATTGGTCACAAGTGTTCCTGTCTCATGGTTGACTGTCCTGGCTTATTCCTCACCGTGCGGGATGGACCTTAGGTGTGGTCACTGATCTGGCATGGTCATAATAGGGAAAGTATGCTACACTTTAGTACCGTCACTACTGCAAATAAATCTTTTTTTCCCCCCCACATCTGTCTAATATGATGTATGTCGAAATGTATCGCTGACCACTAAACCTGGGCCTCAGTGGACAAACATGTACTACTGACATTTATGTGAACTTGCAGAGCGAGAAATCAGGACAGAGAGGTTACGTGAGCAGTTCAGCACTATTTAATAAGCCTCATTCGCTTTCATTTGAAGCACACGCAGCGTGCCAAACATCCTTAAAAAGAGCCCACACACCCTAATTAGCTAATATGCACTACAGCTTAAAATACCCCCACTGAACACAGGTCTTTTTTGGAGGGCATTAAAAGCCTAAATATGTGTTATCAGAGCATTTGGTGCTCCCTGGGAAGCAGGATCCTCTGGAGATGGCGAGCTGACAACTGAGTGAGCCAGAGAGATCACAGACAGGATGGTTTTATTAAGAGAAGAAACACACCCTTCATCACACATTGCGCACTGAGCCTGTTTTATGTCAGGATGTTTTAATCTTTGTACTAACAGATAGGAAATAATTGTGCTCTCTCTTTGAGAGTGTCTTTCAGTGTCTGTGTACACAGACATGCCTGCCTGTGCATGAATGAGAGACATGAGGGGGGTGAAGGTGACTTGAGTGACCAGGCAATTTTGTGTTCTTTTGTCTTTTCGAGTGAAAAGCGAGTAAAGACACAGACCACTTTTCTACAGTCCCTATTAATGCTTCTGTAAAATCACACAAAATTCTATGAACACTTCCCATCATACAACCAATCTCCCCCACAAACCCCCCACCCCCTCCTTTGGGCTACACGGGGCGCCTCATTGAGAGGCCCAGTGGACAGAGGCTGTAAGATTCAAAAAGCCATCACATTAGCAATGGGATGGAACTAAACCATCTCCCCAAGAGGACCAGCCATTATTCTGCTTCACGGCGAACACACAGGGAGTTGAAAAGGTTGCTGTTAAATCTCTGTGTTTTCAAAACCAAACCATTACTAAAACCAACAACACCCCTTTCATGCTAAACATCAAAAGCCATTTTTGTTCAAACTGATTAATATATAAATATTGGAAGGCTAAGTGAATAGAAGGAGGGGTGTACGTGAATGCAGTGGTAAAAAAGGAGAGAAAAGGGAGGTTTCTGAGTGGAATGGTTGATGCCTGCTGGGCTTATGGGGCTTTTAAGCAGTGGCCAAGGCCCAGAGCCAGTGGTTTTTAGTTGTGCTACACTGACTTCCAAACTGGTCAAATTAACCGGTAAACGAGGAGGTAATTAGCAAGTGTTGGCTCATGAAAATTGTTCATTTAGTCCAAGGAGAATGAACAAAGAGGATGAGGGGCTGGGTGTGTGCAGTGGAGCCATTGAGAAACGGAAAACGTCCTCCCCAAAGCAGCTACAACCAATACAATGAGCTAAGAGATACTATAAACCTCTGTTGAGCTGAGAGGAACTACAGAGTTGAGTCATATATATATATAGATATATATCTATATATATATATATATGACTCAACTCTGTAGTTCCTCTCAGCTCAACAGAGTTTATACAGTTTATAGTATCTCTTAGCTCATTGTATTGGTTTTCCCGGCCCACAACTGCTTTGGTTCACTCTCACCGCTCTCAGCTGTTGAAGAAGTGAACATTGTGGAGCATTTAGCCAATAACTAGCCAGATATTTTCCACAGGAGTTGGTGGAAACCGAAACAGAGCTAAAAGGAGAGTATTGAACTGACATCCATCTGGTGGACACAAACTTCCAATAAATGCTGATGTTGCTCTGTATCTGCTGGATGTGTGAAAGTTCACCATTTTAAAAAGGTGAAAACATTAATGTTGTCTTCTCAGTTTGTTTCAGCTAAACCCCAAGTAGGCAAAATTAGTTCTGGAGCTTTAACAATGAAGGGTTATTATTTAGAAGCAATGGCATCAAAACATATTTGATTTTGATACCTAGAGTCTAAAATAATGGATTTCTTTAATCACAAGAGCTTATTTAGGCTCCTGTGATAAGTTTTTGTTGAGTTGTGGGCATCTATCTTCCAGAGAACCTTTCGATCGTAAGTAACAAGTTGAGACAAGATGTTTAAAGGTTTCATTTGGAGCATATGTCATGTCTATCAGCTGTGAATCCTAACGCAAGTAACCCAAGGGTGGGGTGGGGGGTGGGCGTGAGGGGGGGTGCAGTCACATTTTGCTCCAGTGTTGTCTGTCTGCTCGCTGACAGCAGCAGTTCTGAGGCTGTGACTGCTAGCGCCAGAGGTGTTACTTTTCCTCCTTTGACTTTTTGGATTCATCACCCGATGAGCATAGGCTGTGACCCATAAAAACGCCCATGGGTGAGCTTCCAGGGCTCGGCTGTGCGTGCAGGGTAAGGTAACAGATTCCAGCTCAATGATGAGTCAGTAAATGGTTTTAGGGGAGCAGTCTGGGCAGTCAATAATCATGAAACACACATTTCAAGGGTGAAGATTGAGGTTAATTTTGCTCCAGTAAACCAATGACCCAGTCACACAGTTAATGTTTTTGTTTTAAGATAAACTAACATACTTTCTAAAGAGAAGCTTCAACAGTTATTTTGATTTCAACTGTGCAAAACATTGAGCATGTATTTGCAAAATCTACATCTATTTTTCTTTTATCAATTTTGCATATCAAATTATTTGAAACATTTGCTCATTGCTCTTCTTCTATTGTGGATAATGAGAAAAAAAAAAAGAAAGGATACGCATCATAAATCGTGAAACAATGTTAATAACAATTATGTAATTGGGTAACAAAACAAATAGCACTGTTCGTCTGTCATGCATATCAACACGTACTCGAAACGGATCAACCTTTTTCTCATTCATCACTGGGTACCACAATTCACATCCTCAAGAAGATGAGTTATGTCAAAGCTAAAAATGACAGAAAGATGGCTGGTTTGGCACAGATTCAAAAATGTTAATTGACTGCTTCAGCGATGACTTGACAACTGAGCCCGTGTGATCGATGTGCTCCTCGCCCTTCTCCCTCCGAGAGATATCTCTTAGGATAAAACAAATACCGTTCCACATTTGCCTTGACGAGGAACCTAGAATCCTGGGAGCAGGAGATGGTGCCGTATAAAAGTGTAATGATGACAAAAGACTGTGCCAGCTGCTCGGGTTACTGTACACAGTGCAGACACAACAAATGGATTACAATAATTAAACAGGAAGGAGTGGAGATCCTCTGGAGAGACTGCTTCCTAGAATATCTTATGGAGTTTACTTAACCGATGTCAGCTCAAACTTTCTTTGAAAGAGAGTGCAGAGAGAGATGGGCTGTCAGTTTGTTTTCATTAATAGAGTGATGTGGAGCAGGAACAGCGTTGCCTTCGACAGAACAGCTTATTTAGGATAAATCCTCTTAATGAGTGTAAATATTAGATCAATTCAAAGCGTATGTGTAGTGTCTTGAGTGGGAAATAAAGTGAAATACCTTGAACAATCTGCTGTGCCACCGAGTGGCGGCACTTGTAGAACACCCTGGCACACAATGACACCAGCTCAGCATCCATCTTTTCCGTGGCTTGCTTGAATGTAGCGGCAACTGCGTCTGTTACTTCCTGCACACCGGTGACCTCCAGGTCGTTGCCGGGCACAGCCAGGGAAAGTGAGAGTGACGCACTACACATGTCGGCAGACATTACAGTGTGGCACTCTATGGACACGCACGCCACCTTCGTAGTCATGTGACAGGAAGTCCTTTTGGTGGGATCATCCTGAATCGCAGTGACATGAAGCTCAACAGCTGCGCCCTTGGGTAAGGCCGGTACCACGATGACCGATAGTGGCGCAGGTTTGATCTCAGGCTCCCGCAGAAAGTCCTGCAATGCAGACAGATGGAATTTAAATGAACTGGCGGGCAAATTATATCCTGTGTTGTGCTACACACTACAATCAAATGTATGGCCCTCCTGCTGGGATACATGCTGCGCCTTCTGACCACAAACACTCCTCCATCAACATTACACATTATTGAAAGGCACATCATTCAAATTCAACCACACCGCACCAAGACAGGATTTTTATGTGACAGACTGACAGGCTATCAATTAACAGGAGATTGTGAGGTAATGATAGTGTGTACAAACTATTCAGAAAGAAGGCACACTGCTTGCAGCCACCCTAAACAAAACACACAAACGCATTCACTTTGAGCTGCATTTGCTAACATGACAGGTCCTATCCAGGATGACTTCTCACCTTTCTAAGAAGATCACTCACAACATGTTATGGCAGTTTCACCACACACATTTAGTGGAAAATGGCCTCAATTTTATCTATAGAGCCAAAATCTCTTTATTTTTTTCTCCTCAGGACTGAGAGCCATTAGCAGTAACAAAATGTCTTGGAGCAGTGCTACAATGTGGCCCTCTAATAATACTTGGCTGTGGCTTCATCTGCTAATGGGAGAGAAATGAGTGTTTTATATAACCGCCATTTCAGTCGGAGTCGATAGGGCAAAAACACTTAACCCGCTTTTCAATTTGCTGGATCAATTTTCATCCACTTACACCCCACTTCGTAAGTGCAGAATAATAACAGGTTACTTACATTTTATTTTGATATTCACTCACAAAAAAAAGAGAAATCATTGACAAGAGCAGACGACGGCCTCTTTGTCCCTTCAACAGACGAACCCGTCATGACCCAATCAGCCATATTCACTGAGGCAGCACTTACCTTCAGATTAAACTTTAGCAAACGCTTAATTGTGTATCAACAGCTAACCTCTTGCCTTGGAGAGTGAAAAAACATGTGAAAAAAAAGCAAGTGTCCTGAATGAGTATGTGGGGGGTGCAGGGGTTAAGATTTCTTCACTCTGCTGATTTTGAACCCGGCCTAGCTTGCAGTGATCAACAATAACAATCATAAGAGAAGAGAACAATAGCCGTGTCAGCGCGGACCTCTTAGCATGTCAGACAAAGTGACAGCACATATACGTGTCCTATGCTTTGATAAATGTTATATTAGCACTTCTGGCACCGGCTAGGTATTCTCCTAGAGGGAACTGCTCCTGCACTTGTCAATAGTGATTGAACATGGACTAGAAAGTGGGAACTGGGGAGAGAAGTGACAGGACAGGGGGTCCTGCTCAGCCAGGCTTAAAGGCCACCCTGCAGGCCTTGGGTGCAGAGGTACTATACCCAACCGACCGTCCACAAGGAGATCGGGGGACTTCAGCAGTGCAGCTCCAGCCTCTGGCAGGCCTTAACTGTCACGGCACAGTTGCTGACTTTTTGTCAGAGCTGTCGGGCGAGGTTACATCAGTCCCTTTTTGTTTCTTTATTAATGTAGCCACCAAAATGTTACATTAGGTGGCAAGTTTGTTCAGCAGTTCTGTGGAACTACATGTGCTAAAGATGCATTATTAAGTGTGTGTTTCGGTATGTGCACGTTATGTGTGTGTGTGTGTGTGTGTGTGTGTGTGTGTGTGTGTGTGTGTGTGTGTGTGTGTGTGTGTGTGTGTGTATGTATGAATCAGACTTGACTGTGGTCAGACCTCTATTACCCTGCCAGAGGATTGATAAGGGGAACACTGGCTGACATCCCCACCTGACCAGAGATCATTTGTTAAATGAATCCAATAAAACGCAAACTTTGATATATGGTGGAGCTGAGTGCTGGAGTGGCAAGTTGGGAGGGCAGGCCGGTGGCAGAATGTGTGTGTGTGTAGAGGGCTCTGTTCTGCTCTGCACCAGCCACTTAACACAATCCATCTCATTACTTCATCCCACTTCAGTTCCAGGGCATGCAGCCATTCCCCCAGTGCTCTCTCACTCCGTAGGCAGCAGGTAAACGCATAAAGTCTGGATCTGCTGCGCTCAGCTCTCTCCACTGATGGGGTGTGACCTGCTCTCCTTATGTTTGTTTTCTTTCTCCCCACTTTCCTCCCTCTAACTCATGTCCGTGCGCCTGAAGCGTGCGGTGGGTTGGAGGGCCGAGAGGCGTGAAAGCCGAACGGTAAACACGGTAATAAGGAAGTGGTGTAAAGGCGGTGAACAGCGGGGAGCTGATGGGACTGCGCTGCTTAGCCAGTTCCCCTACATTTCCTGCCCAGCGGGACGCCTTCAGCATGTGGCTCATGTCTCAGCACTTACTGTAGTGCTGTCAGACTGCTATAATATCCCTTCCCATTCACTCCCTCATTCACTCTCTTTTCTTAAGATTCCGCTCTGAAGCTCGTCAGACTGTTTGTGTAAATGAAACACACAGGGCCATGTCAGTGGGGTGAGGAAAAGTTTAAGGGTTTGAGGCCATTATAAAACCACAGCAGGGGCCACATTTACCTCCAAAGTCCCAAGTAAGCTGGAGCGAAATACTTTTAAAAATGGTTTTACTTCGGTATGCAGGAAGGAAACTCCCAACACTGCAAATTCAGTACTATTTAATTAAATTCATTCCCAATCAACATTTCAGCAAACCCAATCATTTCTTTGAAAATCTTTTCCACATTTCCAAAATAACATAGTGTTTATCAATAGTGTGTGTGCAAATACATAATAATAATTGGACCTAATAATAACATTTTAATTTTATTCTGCTTCATGATAATTGTTTTACTTTTGGACATGTTTTCAGACCTGTTTTTGCTGTACAAACAAAGGGACGTCTGTTAAACATGTATTGACTTATCACATCAACATCTCCCTGTTCATCAAACGCATTGCACACATACAGACAAGCAGGCTCTTGGTGGTTTAATGCACCGTAAATACAATTTCACACTTGTAGCGACTTCAGTATGCTCCCAATTAACCCTGCAAGCTTCCTTATCCACCTGATTAGAGAAATTATCAACGCACAACAACAATATGGCCCTGTGGCTTCACAGACACACTAAACACTGGTGTTTCTATCATTTCACTTCAAAGTTCTGGTGTCATATATTTTTTTAAATGAAAGTGTACATAATCCAACATTTAACAACTGGTTTTCAATCAGCATCCATAACGTAACCACATAGTACATGTTTTGCTTTTGGTTTCAACCCAAGTGACTCTCCACAAAATGCAATATGATTTATTTAAGTACTTAATTTCTTTGTCAATGACAGTTTAGGATCAAATATTAATTATTTACCATTTTATATATATATATATATATATATATATATATATATATATATATATATATACATATATATATACATATATATATATATATATATATATATATATATATATATATATATATATATATATTTTAATTTACAATATTTTTAGAATGCCAAAATTAAACACTCAAGCACATTGAATTATATATATATATATTTGATTGTTTTTGGTCAGTATGTTTCCTTGTATTAACATATTGTCTGTATTGTTTCTCGTTTTCTTGCCTCTCTCTCTGTCTTATTTTCTCTTTTTCTTTTTTTCTCTTTATTGATTCTGTTTTGAAAAGGAGGAAATTACCGTAGTTTCTAATTTATAGTTACTAAAAAAGCTGCCTGTAAGTAAAGCAAGACTCTTTTTGCTCATGCCAGCCAGTGGAGTTATCTCCGTTGTCTGTGGGAGTCGTGTTATCAGGGTTTGACCTGAGTTAAACATTCTAATTACAGTCAGTTCAAATGAGAACCAGTGCTTTGTATAATCCCCACCCCAGGGAGAGAGCATTTCACCTAGTTTAGGATGAAACAGTAGCCCCCCCCCACCACAGCTGCTTTCCTTGAAGTGGAAGAGAGAAGAAAATGTGAGGGCCAAGTTGGGAAGTCACACCAAGAGGATCTGCCTCACAGGCAAATAAAGAATGTGTGCTCAGGTTAGTAACCTACCACCTCAGCTGGCTCTATCCTTAAGGGGAGAACTCACCTGCTCACAGATGGAGCTGTCAATTAGAGCTGCTTAATCTGGGAATCAGTTGAAAATAAAACATGGCCTTCTGCTGGCATTCCTGGGTCAGCTAACTGAGATGGAAGCACAACAGATGGACAATGTTGTCCATCTTCAATGATCTCTGACATGAGTCTAGTCTTGTGACCTCCCAGAGCTTTGCCCTTGGTTAGCCTTGTTATCGGAACGAGCCATTCTGCATAATAAATTGACGGCATACTGACGACGCTTTCAGGATTTATATTCCACTGTGAGTTACAATAAGGCGCAATAAGTCAAACAAATTCACAAACAGACACTAGCTTTTCACTGAGATAAAAGGAACTGTAGTATATGTATTTGAAGAAATTGTAATTTAAAGGCTTTGAGAATATGACTGCTGGCCTTCAATAACACATTTAGAAAACCATATACTGCTAGAATTTTGTGGAATTGACACAAAGTTGACATCCTCTCTCTAATCTTGAACACTGCTCACCACTGAACAGAGCCACATGTTGGAGGTGGGCTCCTGGCTCTCTCCCTGAGGCCCTATTCCCATGGCTAGACAGATTACTGTGGGAGGAGAAGGGCTGCCAGGGGAGACTGGTTCCCCTATTAGACGTATGGAGCAAGGGTTGTAAGCTGGGGCGGTGGAATGGAGGGAAGGATGGAGGGAGGTGGCAGGGAAGAGGGGTGTAGAGGGGGATAAGCTGCTCTGAGAGTTGAACGGAGCTCCAAAATGGTGTGTGGGGGCAAAGGATTAGGAAAGCTCTGAGGAAGACATCTGCTTCTGTGCCAAGCTCCACATTATCAAAGACACCAGCGTTTCCCACATCATCAACTTTTCATGAGCACACTCACTGGTAAATATCAGTCGCAACGGCTTGCGTCTCAAGGGGGCAGTGCAGGGTGAGGAACTTTTCCTTATTTCCCAATCAGAAAACACAATTCTGAAAGGGCTCTCTGAAAAACTTGGCTAGCATATCAAGTTTCTCTTCTTTTACTTATTCATCGACACATCCCACTGTCTTTTAATCCATTAAACATGTGTTTATTCTATGTGGGAGTAGTATCGTATTATAAGTATGATCAATAGTTCCTCTGTATCTATTATACAAATGCCAGTCGTTGCTCTTCTTCTTAACCACTGGTATGTATTTCATAAACAAAAAAATCTCATTCCACAGAGACTGACCTTCTCTTCCTCTGCAGCCCTCAGCATGCTCTCCCAGACGGACCTGACGATGGGGATGTCTTGGTGTCTTGTGATGTAGCAGTGGGCCTGGACAACATGAGCTAGAGTCAGGCTGCTGATCACAGCCTCCAGAACCTTCTTCACATAGCTGAAGGACAAATGGGCCTGCGTCCTGGTGCCAGCCTTTACCAGCTGCATGATACACGGGACCAATGCAATTTGGCCCGCGCAGAACACCGACTCATCAACCTGGAGAAAAGAGCATACAAGAAAAACACAGCAATGTTGGCATTACTAAGGTAAACCCAATATTAACAGTCTAGAGCCAAACTAGCAGCTTGGTGAGGGTGTACTTTGTACTTCACCAAAGTTAGTACAATTCATCCTGAGGGGAAAATGAATGTCTGTACAGCCAAGCCACTCGTGAGCATAAAAATAACTAAGGGCTACAGTTTTCTTAGGTTATTGTCACCCTATACTCCAATACTTGAACATATTTATATCATACATTCACAAAAGCATACAGGCTACAGGCCTAAATCTCTCTACGTATCCATGCTTGACACTAAATTATAGCCTTCAACTGATCTGGTAGGGTAGTGTTTGGAAGTGAGCTGAACAAAAGAAATACAGACTTATTGCTGAGGGAAAAACCTGCCCCCCAGGGGCAAAGAACCTCAATCTGAGTAATTAATGACAATTAAAAAAAACACATGGTGATGTATATGCGCACAAATATAGAAATATATATGTGTATAAAACCCCAGCAGTAATTTTGCAAACGTGTGTCTATGCAGTGAAACTGCGTTAAAAAAAAGTACCAAAAGAAAATAATCTAATTAATTAGACAGTTATGAACTATGAATATAGTTCAACCAAAAAACTAGATGAAAGAATCAAGTCATGTAACTTCAAAATTATTCATTTTTTTTCCCCGAGTACAATATTCATCAATGAGGTGCTATAATCAAATTAACATTAATTATAAGTGTATGTTTGAGTAGCAGTGCATTAATTAACAAGTTTCACCTCTGCCATTTATCAGCATCTTATCACCAACAATTCTCATTTCACAAGCAGGTATTCTGTGAGAAGCCTGCCAATGTGTCTGCGTTGCACATGTGTTATTTATAGTGTGATAATAAGCTCAATTTTCTGTTAAATACCTCTGTTAGAATTAAGCTTCTTGTATAATGAAACCTGAAAATAAATCTATCTGTTTAATGCAGAGAGATGAGTAGGGATGAGGGGT
Source organism: Ophiodon elongatus (assembly GCA_016806645.1). NCBI lineage: Eukaryota > Metazoa > Chordata > Actinopteri > Perciformes > Hexagrammidae > Ophiodon > Ophiodon elongatus. The sequence goes on from JACSYO010002166.1 coordinate 986,990, forward strand.
GGCATTAAGGAGGTCAGGTCTTTAGAGACCCTGTGGCTCACCAGTGTTTGAGGTTAGACGGCATTAGGGCTTAACACTAGCTGCTGGTCAATGCAAATAGCTGTTGGTGACATGTTGATAATTGCTGGCCTATGCAGGGACCTTGGAGCACATGCAGATCTCCAGGGAGGATCAAGAAGGCCTGAATCAATTGATACATGGCCCGAGACAAGGTCCTTCACTGATTAGCAAAGACACAGCCAGGGGTGTCATGTTTCACCAGAGTTAGCATAGACCAGATGTCTTACTCAAGACTTATCACCCTCTCAACCAAACTTCCTCTCCCACTCATTTCCAACAAGCCCTTTGTTTTTCTTTACTTGGTTCAGTTTCAGGCCTACACAGATAGGCCAAGATGCAACTTGTTCAAAGGAGGAAAACTGAAAACTGAATATTTCTTTCTTACCGAATTGTATGTCTTTAATGGGATACTGGCAGAACAAGATGCTACAGCTGCACAACTGTTTAGCTAGAGGGCAAACATGGTCATGGCTATTTCCATAATCAGATGGGTTTGCCATGATCCCCAGCTCCTGGGTTCACTTGTCAACTTTGATGAATCTTCAGTTTCCATCTCTGCTGCTCCAAATTACTGGGACAGTGCGGGAGACAAGAGATGGAGGGAAGACAGGCGCGAGTGAGTGAGGGGGAAGAAAGGAAGGAGATAAGGCCCTCGCTGCTTTCAACCAGTTGGATCAATCCCCGGATCATTTACCTGCGAGCATAATCTGCCCGAGCGCCTGCATTACTATGTCTGCCTCACATAAAAGCCAGATTCCCACACATCAACAATAAATTGTCATTGGCATTCCATTTATGAGCCATCAAATGCCATCATATCCACTCCAACAAAGAAGGGCTCCATCAGGTTGGACGGGTGGCCAGAATCTCTTAACAAGCTCGTCCCCATGAAAAGAGCTCACTCCACTTTGAATTCATAAAGACCGGCTACCATTTGTATATTTGAATATCAAAAGGGGCTAGCATGGGGCCCCTTGACTGTTAAAGGCATACTCCCATAGCTTCTACCAAGCAGGTGTGTGATGATCAATTATTAAGGATCCCGCTCTGGTTACTCTTAGTGGGAGGTGGAATTGGGGATTTGGGGGTTTGTGGTGGTGGGGGCACATCTTTCTCTGGTGAACCTGGATGGGGGAGAGACAGTGGAGAAGGGAGAGCGAATACTATTTACATAAAATTAACAGTTCAAAAGAATGAGTTCACACACCAATCAAACTTGTTAATTGACTGTCAATGGTGTGTCCCTGAATATACAACACAACTACATTATTCATCTTAGGCCTTGACAGGGAAGACAGTCCAATTTGCATGGGCGTTCTAAACGTGATCAACAACCACAATGCCACATGCATTTTTAATAGGCCAGAGATAGGATCCTTTAATATTCATAAGGGTCAAACAATTGCATATGACATTAAACTTTCTATAACAAGGTAAGTATTTTTCAAATGCTAGTCTTAGCAGTCTAAATGGCCACCAGAGAAAAGGGTGAATCAATACTACATTTTATGTTCTACTGCTTCTGAAAAGATTTTCAGAAATTTCGGGGTTTAGACTTTTGTTTGTTTGTTTGATATGTTTTATTATACCTCAACCATACAATTACTATGGCAGTTTGGACAACATTCATATCACAATAAATATCAAAGCAGTGTCAAAATTTCAATATTTGATGAATTCAAGATGATTAAAAGTTCAACTTTGTTCCATTTGGTCAAATGCTTTTTTCTTCTTCTTTTTTTAATGTTTGATACAATAAAAATATATAATTAATCGAAATATAAGAAAAGCAAACAATATCACATGATCTACAGTATTTCTAATGCTTTGCATTGTACAGTGAATTGAGGAATAATATGGAGTAATCAACCAGCCCTTATAGTAAAAGTGGACCACAACACACTCTTTCCTTCTCAGTATTAACAAGGCCCTTTTTTTTGTTCATGCTTTATCAACCTTTATTTCATGGCTAAAACGGCATCACTTCTCTAATAAACCCAATGACGAGTCAAAAGGTCACCATCCCCAAAGACGTCCTCTCTCTCCATCCCTGTGAGCTGCAGACAGAAACATATATGTAAATGTATCAGGGAGCGCCTGGCTGTGTCCGCGTCCAACCCTTAACGGTGTCTCGTTTCAGGCTGGTGTGTCTGAGGTGTTTCTAATTGCAGTTTTTGTCAAAGAGCTTCCAGAGATGACCAGACAGTGCTAGACTATATTCACATTGGTGTTGGAGCCCTCTGGGCCCCCATCGTGTTGAGGACGTCTCCGAGTGTCATTAGCAGAGCTTTGGGATGGTATGGATGAACTAGGGTGGCCTGGATAAAATGACCTGGTATTGACGAACAGTCAGGTTTTTCTGCCTGGTTCCAAGGACAGAGAGAGGTGGAAAACTGCTCCACCGCTACTATCAGATATGCTAATGGTCACATTTCTCCCCATTGAGACCTCATGCATAATTTAACCAGGAAAATGATAATACAAAATGTGTAAAATAGGTTAGATTAATATGGTGTAACTTTTCCTTTATGCAAGGACACATGTAACCAAGCTAAAATGGTAATGGCAGCAAAGCTACAGGGTGGGTAATTAAATGCAAAATGTAATTAATATTTGTAATATGTCCTTTCACGGAGTTGGTACTACATCTTTTGAGTGTTGTTTACAGCCTCATCAAGGAGTAAGGGTAAAAGAGTTCATCTTTAGAGCACCAGGCTTTCCAACTCTGAGCTAAAACTTTTTAAAGATTATTTTTGAAAGTTGTATACCTTTATTAACAGTCAATAGCGCATATAGACAAAATGTTAAAGGAGTTTGACATGGTTAAGTAGAAATAGGACAGAAGCAAACCAAGGATGCTGCATTTACATTTTATGTTCCATTCAAAACTTGATTTGATGTATAAACTATAATGTATTTGAAATGGGACACTCTTTGGTTCACTTTTAATCCCTTATGAAACATTCTTAATATATGTGACAAATTTCCAAATTTCTATCTTGACTCTTTAGTAATTTTCTTCTTTTCTTGAATATTTTAGGGTTGGCAAATAGCTCAAAATAGTTCAAAATGTGGGGATCAAAAAACAGAGGTTGAAGTTCTGTTGAATGTATTTAAGTGCATATATTATTTCTGCTTTTTGGCGGGGATTTGATTTGCAACGACTGTTTAATCCTTGTGTGGTGGATGGCAGTTTGTCAGGGATGTGTGCTGTGATTTCATCTTGAACTGGCTTCAAGTCTGTGGGGCTCTTTCAGCATTAGTGCATTCAAAGCAGATCACGTCTGGGAGTGGGAAATGATAAGAGATGGGCTCATGTTGTGCTGCGCCCTGAGGAAATCCTGCCTCTTCTGACACCTCATTTCTACAAATACAAACCTTTCAGGAGACCCACAACCGTTCTTCCCTCTACAGAATCTCTCCCCATGTTCGGCTTCTCATTTAAGGCTTCATGGGAAGGGGGAGGGAGATATTTGCCTTTTTTATTCCCTCCTGTTTTTTCTCTCCACTATCTTTATTTTTTTCTTCCTGTTTGTGCTCCAGTTTGAGCCTAACCCCTGTATGCTCAACTGTCACACAAAATCAGCGTTACTTAACGGCGACATAAATAGCCGTATGAAGTGCACAAAGGGAAAGAGTGCAAGTATAGGGCATTTCTCAATGCATTCTCTTAGTTCTAAAACTGCACATTTATTTCAGGAAACAAACCATATGTTCAAAACACAAGGTTATGTTTGATGACAAATTTAGAAGTACACTAAAAATTACACAACTATAATAAGCCATTGTTGAGGCAACGTGTGGTCAGACGAAGCCAGTGACACTGGCCTTTCCCCAACCCCCACCTTCTCCAAGCTTATGTTTATTTTTCTGTTGTGCCTGTATGTCTGCCCTCAACATGCCCACTCCATAGACACTGAGCCGTGTGGAAGAGTAACACTGTCATGTCAGCTCTGGTCAACTTTGTGGTAGTCAGGAGCTGCCGCTCAGTACTATAACCAAGGTCAGAGAAGCCTGACTGTTGGATGCTCAGGGAGACACATCAGAACGCCAACAGGCATGAATAAACAAATAAATCAAAAATATATATAAAAAAAATAAAAAATTATATATATATCTCTACCACAAAATAAAACTAATTTTGATACAATTTGGCATGGCTTCTGTGTTTCCTTCTAAATTGACGGTTGCTGTAATTATGTTAAAATTAAGAAATAAGATCAAATAAAACATAACAAATCCTCAAAGCTGATGTAATAAAATGGTCTGTAGTTGTTGAGTACTGTGCAACACCAGAACTGGGCCGTGGATGAAGAGTGATGGAGGGGCATGGTTTTTCATTGCGTTAGGCAAAATGCCCTGCTGCCTTCAACTGTCCCGACCTCATATTTTTTGACAAATTGGTTTTGAGGCTTTTACGACTGATGCACATATCGCAAAAATCATTTCTGCCAAGCTTCCTCTATGACCTGCCCGTGGGATATGACAAGCCCCTCCATGCATCGCTCTATCAAACCGAATCTTTCCAGGACAATGCAAATTATGACAAATTCCATCATCCTGCATTATGCGCTTTCTCGCTAATCTCCCTAATTCGAGAGAATCGGGGAGGGTCTCGCTGTTTCAGCTGAGGGGCATGTTGTCTGATTGAATGATGCTGAAACTGCAACCCTCAACCCCCGTTCTTTCTCCCTTCCCAGCTGTGACCACCTCGTCTCTTCTGTCTTTTCATATTTTTCCTCTTTTTGAAGCCCCATCTCTCAAGGCCTGGCTGGTAATGGAAGCACTAAACTAACCTGGGCACAACAGAATTATGTCAACACAAAATGGCACAACCATTAAAGCGTAACTATGAGAAGTGGGGAAGTCTGTGTGTGTGACAACAATATGAAGGATAGGACACACAGTGTGATATGTCTATTCTGCATAAGACATTTTGAATGTCAAAAACAAATCAGCCTACAACCCAACAACATGAAGCTGCTGGTTCCGGAGAGAAAAGTCCTCTGCATCCACATTCAAAACATCCAGTTAAACACACACACACACACACATACACACACACACACACACAAACCTCTTCTTCTCTGCCCTGTTGCTACTCTGTAGCTCGTAATGGACACAACATGTAGTTCAGTATTCACAAGTAAAAGATGGACAACAGACAGACGAAAAAAAAGAAAGACAGACAGACCGAACAAGACGGTGAAATGCAGTGCAGAGCAACGAGATGTAGTCCCTTCTGGTCTCAACAGATGGCAGTATGGCTGCATTAAAAAGGCAGCTGGAGTATCAACAATGCTGTTCATACAAAGTCCACTCAATCCTTGGACAGGCTGGCTAGACAACATCGAAGTCTTCTCGGATTTTCTTACTTTCCTTTTTGTTTTTGGCAAAGTCAAGATGTTTGCACAAATAATCCACAAATTCCACCACTTGCGATCCATAAATATGGATGGAGGAAAATTCTGGGGAAAATTATAAAAAATAGTCTCCAAATTGTATGTGGTTTTCTTTGCAATTTCATTGCAAGTGTTTTTCTATATTATTTTATCACCAAATACTGAAAATCAAACGTAGCTAAAACGTGTCTATAAAAATAATTTAAAAAAAATCAAAATCAAAGAAGAAATATTTTCCATCTAAGAAATACTTGCTTGTATGTTATTTTACTGTAAATGTGCACCAGAGATAATAACATTCTCACTATATCAAACTGATAAAATACAATGTACTGATAATTAACTGAATCCCTTCTGAAAAATAGAGCAAATATTAACATTTGTGTCGGAGCATCAAATTCAACTCGATAAAGTTTGACATGTGGAAAATATTGTGTACTCTATATTATATTGAATGAACTCTTACCCTGAGCATCTCAACTACGTTACATTACCCAGACTTACGGGGCCTGACATCTCCTTACATAATAAATCCATAATATCAATAATAAATATATATTAAAAGTGAACATGCTGATATGTCCGCAGAAAAAAAAGGAGGCTGTACATTATTCATCTGCAGCAGTTTTTACCTCAATATAATGCGTGTTTTGATGACAATGGCATTTGAAAAATGAATGACCCAGGTTAGAAGTTACTACTCAGAAGAATTGCTCCGTGTGAAATTTTTGATGAAGCGTGTGGCCAAAAGTAAATGGAGTGCAAGCACTAACTCTTGTCTGACTCATCTGTAGTACTGAAATTTGTTTTACTAATACATGAAGACAAAATGGCAATGCTCGCACACTACTGCATGCGGATGTAATAATCATTTCTAACTAGAGGCCATGACTGCCAATTTTAATGTGTGCGACTTATGGAATCGCAGAAACATAGGAGGGCATAACAATTATAGAAACCATCTATAATAGCAGTTTCCTAAAATACACAAGCGGCAGTGCAGGGCTGTACAGCAGTCAGTAGGGGAATCTGCTGCAGTAACAAGTCGTCTCTAAAAGCCACCGAGTCTGGGTTGGTGACAATCAGTGTTACAAACACTGTCTTTGTTGGTAACACATCAATCATGGTTTATTGTTATTCATCATTTATTATGTGCTAACAAAACACTATTAATACAATTCTAGACAATTTCATTCAATTCTGTTTGGCTGATAACTATATGTCAAAAAATATGAAGCAATTCAGTTTTTCATCGTGCCTATTTGCCTATGTATAATCAAATTTTCTTCCAGCTAGATTCCTCGAAAGTTTCATTGTTATTTGTTTTGGATAAAAGATTTTGTCTATGAGTGAAATGTTGAAAAGTTAGAGGGTTATATTTCTCCTAACGCTGTTCGCTCTTAGTTTCTGTTTGTCACCACACTAGTATGTGTGTGGCAAATGCCTCCTGTATTGTTCTGTCTGTATTTGCCACACGTGTATATTTCACAAGGAGCATCTTCCAGTCCCTCCCTATCTGTGTGTTTTTGTGTTTGTGTGTGAGTGTGTGTGTGTGTGATCACATGTGTGTATGTGGAATTGCACATGAGGCTTCTCTGTCACTGTAGGAAGAAACACACCCGGGCAGCTCTGAATATAGTGGCTAGTTACCATAGTAATGGGATGGTCATACGTCTCTCCTTTCTCAGACAGTGATGGGAGTGGACAGGACATGGCGCTATGCTTTTTATCTATGCATTTGGTATTCAGTTATTTCATTCCACAAATAAAAAGCCAAGCCACTGCACCTCTCCTTTTTCTGTATTTAAATTGAGGGGTAAAATGGGAAGTAAAAAGTTGGATATGGGGGTAATAATTCACACAAGGGACTACAAATAATGATGTGTTTTGACTGAGTGTTTGTGATTGCAATTGTAACAGCACAAATGTCTTGGCATATATCTGCTGTGCTGGGATTTTTATATGACGCTTTTCAGATGCCTTCTTGATATCTCTGAACCGTTTGCCCCTCCACTGCTCATCGGCAGTGACAAAGTGAGAAGAAAACAAGCGCGCACACACACACACGCATAGACACTCGTGTAGCGTGTGGTCGTCTCAAATTAAAAAAAGAAAAGAGTGATCCATTTATCAAATGAAATCATATTCATAGGTCATTACTGATTACATTCATCTACATTCCATTGAATGGTCTCGTATATTCTATTCCTATACTGTAGCCACAAAAATATTTACATTAATACTTTGCAAATCTGCAAAGGTGACGGGGGGCGCTGTCCATTCATTAGGGACACCAGAGACCTGTTCTCTTAAGGCTTCCCAGGTGATTAAGGATGGTTATGTGGCCCACGTACACACATTACTTATACAGCATATATTGACATGCATATCTAGTATAGGTGTATCCGCATCATTCAGTATGTAAAAGAGGAAGAGGGACGATGGCTGTGGCTATCCTGTCCTTGCTTCCCGTGGCTTGTTGACATGAACCAAGGCAGTCAGGCACCAATAATACATGAAGAGCTGTTCAAAGGCAATTAGGATCAGTTGTCAGGGCCGGGCCCATTAATGAGTGGGAGTGTGGCAGGGGCCGGGGTGGAAGCACAGCTCTGGCGTACGCGTCCACGTGAGAGTCGATGCACTCTGACAGATCCAGTCCTTCCCCTGTCCTCGCCTGGTACAAGCTGATACCAGTCTGTCCCCACGTGGTGCTGCAGCAGCAGCAGCAGCAGCAGCGGCGCAGGATAATGTATTAAAGAACGCACTGACTCCTGAAAATGACCACCGCGATGGCAGGTCAGCCTCTACGCGGTCACAGGAGGAGAGAAAGGGGGGGGGGACGTGGGGCAGGTGGGATAGGATTGGGAGGAACATAATTACCTCCTCTGTCGTGTACCACTTCCCATAAAACTGCCCCCTCATCAGATTAAAAACGTAGTCTGATATGACCTCTCACATGTATGTGTACGTACACATTTACAGGCACAAGTGCCCAACCCCCGTCCAATAGCTCTAACAATGTCCCAGGACAGCACTATGACCATGTGTCAACGCAGATATACATCTTGCGATGGGAAGCTAGATTAGTGGAGGGGGAAAGAAGTCCCTGTTTTGCATACAAGAGTATGCAAACCTGCATACGAGCAAACATTTGCCAACAAATGTTTAGGTGCTGATGGATTAAGATAACGTGTTTGCTCAATCGCCCATTTTGTTTGTCTTTGCTTACATCCTTTTCTATTTGCATGTCAATCAAAGCAGCTTGAATGCTGTATATACCTGTCCTGTCAGTCATGAGAGTGTTACAGTGAGTCACCTGTGACTCACTCAGGACCAAACCAGTTTACCTTGTGTGATACAGCTAGGGCCTTTCACAAAGAGCTCACAAGTGTGCGAGTGTGTGTGTGTGTGTGTGTGTGTCTATGTGTGTGTAAGACCTGGCCTCGGGGCATACAGCCGACAAGCCACTGCAGTAAGGACTTACTGGGTTTGATCAGTGTGTTTTGTGTGTGTCCAGTTCAAATGGAGACAGTTGACCCCAGTGTTTGGGTAGGATGAGTAAAGCCTACAGAGACAGACTCAGGTGATGTACAGAGACAGGAACTGAATCGATGCTCGCTGGGGAAAGGCTGTGAGGTGAAACCCGACTGTCTGTCAAAAACCTTTCTGACTCTCCCCAGACAAAAGGTTCAACTCATTGCACACAATTCAGGCATTCAGGAAAGGAAACAACGAGCCTATTCTACTTGTGCCTTCAGTGAAATGAAAAGAAAAAAACAAATCTGTGTTAACATCCACCACTGCAACTAGGAGCAAGTAACTACAAGTGCTGAAGACCGTAGTTTTTGAGAAGCTTTCAATCTCAAGACAGCTCAAACCGCTGAGCCTTCAAGACCTCATTTTTCATCGACTCAATTACTCGACAACTGTTCCCCTTCTGGTCCCACCCCTTCCTCCCTGCCTCATCTCCCCTCCTCCCTGGTTGGAAGTGATCATTTGTTCTTTATTAAAGTTGATAACATCCCTTGCATTGTCTGAGTGTGCACGCTAGCGAGCCGCCCCTACTGTTCTAGCCTCCAGCGCTTCGTATTATTGGTGCATTATTTCACGCATGCCCTCCTCTTTTATCAAGTGCTTTTGAAGTAATGTTAATAGACTAGAAAATTGAGACATTTATGAAGTATGGGCCGTGTTTATGAAAAAATCCATAAAGTATGACAGGGGAGAGGTGAGATAAAAGCAAGGTTTTAATAGATTATGGCAAACAGGGGAGAGGCGTCAGATGCTGACAGGCACCTCCTCCGAGATCTCTCATATTTTATGGGATTAATTTTGTTGTATTAGAAATGAAGTTAAATGTCCTAATTAATCTGTTCGTGCTGCATGAATACCTCCCCGAACGCAGATGCACGCACACACACTGTTTCTTTGGCTAATTACTCTTCTGTGGTAATTGAGGAAGATGCAGTCTCTAGATGTAAAGGAAGTTTGGGGAGTTGGGGAGGGGGGTGGGGGGGTGTTTGATGTGATGGAGGAGGGTGATGCTGAATTGTGCATGTTGACTCTTTTACAGTAGTGAAACATTGACTGAGAACAACAAACCATAAAACTAAAGCACTTAGCTTAATTTCTGCTATTCATCACTAAAATATTTGCTTTCTCACTCACCACACTAGCTCATATTTATCTGTCAGCCCTTTGATTGTTCACCATAAACCAGTGCTGCTATCTTCACAAACTCTTTGTGGACCATGTGCTATCCTACTACATTTTTATAGAAATCACTGTAACATACCTGTATGTTTCTTTTAAAACACAGCTGTTGATTAATAGGTTAAATATCCATGTGAGGCAGCAGTCTCAGATGCATACCACGTAACCACAAAGTATGTTCAGTTTAGATTGCGGATCTTGCGTCCATTTCAATCCCATCTTCTATCTCATACTCTCTACTGTCAATTATCTTAATAAGTCCTTAAAGTAATTTATAATACTCTACATATGCTATGTTGTTGATGGAATTAAACAAAATCAAAATGAGGCTTCCAAAAAAAGCAGAAGAAACTTCTACCTACGCTCTTCTTTTGGTCTAGTTCCACATAGGTGGCCTGACCTCAATATGACTCAGCCTGACCTCTGAACTTATCATCAAGAGAGTCAAACAAAGTTCAGCTCATTGTTTTTAGACATTAAGTCTACTTAAAGGAGATTATTAAAATTCTACCACCACCCACAGTACACGCCTCCGTTTGACGCTAATTGGCAGCGTCAGATCCACTTCCCTCCTGATGCCTCACAGTCCACTTTGACAATTTTCAAAATCCAATGCAAATCCTATCGCAGGCTTGTGCAAGACGGTCTTCCACATTATTGACTGTCACTCACAATTATGGGAATGAGGCAAGGGGTTAGTGTTCACCAGCAACCTGAGGCTAGAGCAGTCAGCTCCCAAAGCACACCCCGCAGAATCTGATCAGTGAGTATAATTTCCTAGCAAATATCCCAGGGGTGAGCCACTTACCTTAACAGGAAAGAGGAGATGTTTAACAGCCATTCAACCGATAGTCCTCCTATTCAGACCTGGTTTGGCCATTGTGTTTGCCTGTGTGAATGTGGCTCCAAAGGGACTGTGATGGAACGGGAAGAAATAATCTAAAATAGATGTGGAAAAACGTCCTGCAGTTTGAGACTCCTGTTGTTACCTCTGACTTTAGTAAATGATAGGTCAATTTTTTTTTCCATCTGGCAACTCATATGTGTAATTGTCTGCCCAAATGGATTTCTGTGTAGAAATGTGGAACATTACTGGCGAAAGAAACCCATTCTTTTTTTCCTGCTATTATCTTAATGCAATGGAATTGTTTAAAAGCTCCTTTTAAGAAACAACTGACAGAAAATGCAGTAATAACTTTTATTTCTTTTAAAAGCATGCCATTACTTGGCTTTTTGTTGTAATGAGAGAATTTGTTTTGATATTTTGCAACAAAAATACTGGATGTCTAAGAGCATCTTTTGTTTTCAATAAATTGATTGATGTATTAAAACAGTGAACTGTCTGATATCTTAATTAGATTATGCAAATTGTGTCTAAACAAATGACAGCAAAATTTGCATTAGGTCGCTGATAAATAAGACAGCAAAAACAAAAAACAGTGGCAAAAGCCTTGATACTGCTGCACTCACAAATGATATACTACAAGAATACATGTTATGGTGAATACAACCTCTAAACACGTGTCAATCAGGAACGGAACAATATGGAACAGTGTAAAAACAAAGCATACATTAAATCACTGTTCTTGTCTTTATAGCTTGCGGCTTTTACCTAAACTACCGGTATATCATACATTAACATACAATACACCAAGAGGCTCGCAGCTTTGACATCATAAAGGTTAACTAATTCTTTAAATCAAGTCAGATCTGAATCTGTCAGCTTGCCAGGCCAAGTCGACAGTCAGTCAGCTTTCCATTCCCGAGCTGAAGCTGAGAGATTTGACAAGCAAGGCAGATAGATGAATAGATGGATGGCGTCTGAAGGTCCAGCATCCATCACATGCCAATCCCTAATGCCGTTCCACTCTACCTCCACCAGACCCACCCTTTCAATGTGGAAACCTACTGTAATCACATCCTGCACGACCAGAGTGCATGGTCTGTCAGTAGCCATGTGCTGTCTCTCAAACCACTGGACACTTGTCAAAAGAATAAACTGGTCCCAATAGAGCTGCACATTTATCAGTTTATAGCCCTATTTGAAGCACATTCATATGGTTAGCATAACTACACGTTGTCAATATAAGTAACAAGAAAGTTAACACTTAATCACAATTATTCATCAAAGGCGATTCCTAATTATTTATTTTATCCTCTATTAAGTCATTGCCCCTTCAAAAGAGCTCATCACAAAAACACCTCTGCTGCACAAAACTGATTACATTCTCTGGACATAATTAAGATCACAAATTCATCCTTTAATCATTTCAAGTTCAACCCCCCCTTCCAACCCCCGTGTAGAGCCAGATCCTTCTTTTAATTACTAATTCTTTTCCACAGACAGTGAATGTGGAGGGCTCCAGGTTATTTGGTCTCAGACAGCAGCTTTTCTGTCTCTGTTGTTGCCAGAGCCCTGTCACCATGGTGTCACACGGCAACAGTCACCAAGGAAAATTGTCATTAAGATGGAGTCAGCGTACTGGTGAGAGGAGGGGTGGCACAGCGTGCTTGCTCACAGCAAGGGGGTAATTGTATCAATATGTAAAAATCTCGAGCTGTACTGAAGAGTTGTTAATACATTTTTGATCAAATTAAGTCATTGTAGCGTGGAAGAGGAGCAGACACACTGAGAGGCGACGCAGGGGTCGTGTGAGGCTTTGTGCACAGCTCTGAGCAAGCAAACTCCTCTCATTGTTTTCTCAAATTGCTTTGGATATGAATGATCATTAGAGGTATGAGAGATCAGGCTGCTTTCCAGAGGCAATAGCACATGCCTACAGCTGACTTCAATTTCATGTCTCAATGAGACTCCATTGAGGAAATCAAGTTAAAAGCAAACCTGATTCTGTAGGTTACATCTCAGGAATCCAAAGCTCTGAGCTTCAGTGACACACTGGTGAGATATGCCGTCAAGCTCTCAATGAATGGCTAATCCACACATGTTCTCACTCATAGACGGATATGGCTGCAGGATCAAGGACAGTGTGGAGGAGATGGACACTATCCTTGTTGACAGTACCTTGACAAGTATAATCCCATATAATACACACTGGGTAAACAAAACACCAAGCCAACCGTGCAACCACGGCCCACACTTCCTCTGCTCTGCCTTTGAATTCAACATTCTTCCTGGGTTTGAAACAATATGAAAGAAGTTGTATTCGTAGCTTTACAAACAAGTGCAAAAATTGATACACACTGCCCACTATAATAGGCATACATATTTACGAGTATACATAAAAGTAGTAATGAGAACAAACTATCACACATAACAACAATCACATGCGTCTGCACGCATGCAGCAATATATAAACAGAGACAACAGAGACAAACACAGTCCATGTAATCGGAGACACTTCAATTGCTTTGTAAGAGTCGAGCACAAAAAAACATCATAAGAATCACCAGCGAGATTCATCATTCATCCAAGTAATCCTTGGTAGGCCGCTACTAATCTATTACTCACCTAAAGTATGAAGTGATACTTTAAATTCCTCTGCCAACAATGAAGCAAAAGAAAACAACATTTCTGGTTTCTGGCTCGCCCAAAGGGATGAAATTAACTAAATATTTACAGAAATTAATAAATGTGTGTAGATAACTGGGTGGCCTGCAAAGCACTGCATTTGACAAGACCGTTAATGCTCAAATCATTAGCTGAATAATTGATTATCTATTAAAAGTGTAGTTTATAATTAGTCTCATAAACTGTCAGCACTCTTTCCCAGCACCCCCCTGTAGTGGACCCTGGAGCCTTACCCTGAAGGCCTGACTGTAGGGCCCGATGTTGGCTGGGGCCCAGTGGGACAGGCTCTGGACATGCAGGGCTTCCCTCTGGTGGAAGCAGCCTTCCTCCAGGGGCTCGGTCCAGTCATGGAGCAGGCAGTCCATCTGCAGCAGCTGACTGGCAGCTAGAGGAGCCTGAACACACACCCTACAAGGAAAAGAGAGGAAACATCGAATGAATGCGACAGCAATAACTTGAATGGAGAATAAAGCTGCTGAAGAGAAGCGCATGTATTTGGAGTGAATGTAAATGTTCTTTAACAGGGGGAAGGAGAACGGTGGGAAAGGTCTTTGTGTGTGTTTGCCCCTTTACCTTGCTGGAGGGTTTACACCAAAGTGTTTCTTATAGACGGTGTTGAGAGGAGCAAAGTCTTCCATGGACCTCACATACAGATGAACAAGGATGATGTCCTTCATCTTCCAGCCTCTGCTGTCCAACTCACCTGGACACAGACAACACGTTGTACTGTAAATAACTGTAGTGTAGCATATCATAAATTGTAGTAACATAACCTGACAGCAAACTTACTCCCATCTTGGCTAAGCTAACTAGTGTATGTTTTGTAAATGTGGTTGTGTACCACATATAAGTGGCATATAGCAGTATACTATAAATGACCATGTAAACACAATAAGCTTGTGACCAAAGAAAAGTGCTGCATTTGGCCCAAGTCTAGCCATGTTTATAACAGGTCACCAAGTCCATGCAATTTGTTCTTTGAGAGACTCATGTTTTTGGTTTACCTCTGTAAACCTATTCTAGTTCTAGTATTTCTTTTGACATTTGGTTTTGAGGAAGTTACGAGTTGTATCTATTCCCACTGAAACAGGCAACCTTGCAAGTGACAAACAAATACTCATGGAGTCTAAGTCAGTGTACAGGCATTTGCTTGTGTCCAAATCTCAGGCTTACAACCTTCCGTGAAGTTAGTCTGTTCAAAAAGTAAGTTTTTTTTCTCCTGACATAAATCCATTGAAACTACATTTAAGTAGTAATGGTATTTGTCCCCTTGTATAAAGAGCAGTCTAACGCAGTATGTGTGCAGATCGTAGGCTTTGGATGCAAACACAGGCACAAGGGCTCAAAGCAAAGCCTTTCACCCTACAATCATTTGAAAGAGCTTCAAGTTTGTTTTTCCTTTGCCAACACCAGCGTCTCAGACTACTTCGCCCTCATACAAAGAGGTTGTTCATTAAATATTAACTTGTTTAATATTGTCTCTGCACTGTGAAGGCTGTTCAGCCGAGCACCACCATAAACATTAAATATGCTTTTCATCTTTCGCTCCTCTTTCTCCATCACAAAAAGAGCAAGAGAGAAAAAAAAGAATCATACAGTGTAAAAGCGTGCATTTTTAAACTTCTGCAGGGCAAAAACGATAACCCACCCAACACACCAAACTGTTTAAAGAGGCTGTGTTTTGGGTTAATTTGAAGTGCTTGTCCTTGTTTGGTGGCCAACTCGTGATCCCAATCTTGTGACGGACGGAGTCTCTGACAGACAGTGTTTTGCCTGCTGGGTTGACAAGCACTTTTGAATAAGTAACGACTTCTCAAGCTCCTCCTCTTCCTCGTAGGTCTTTCGCTAACGCAGCAAGGAGAAAGAAAGACACCCAAGGGACAAAAAAGTATTCCCCATATGAGTCTCTCCAAAGGATTTTTGGGGCTCAAGTAGTACAGTAAGCCTTGTAGAATATGTTTTACTTAGCTGCTTAAATCACCCCTGGACAAAGGGATTCTGTATCATCTCCCCTTGGTCATATCAAAGATTTGATTGAAGAAAACATTACTTATTAAAGGTTAGTTTACTTGCAAATGACGTTCTGTGTGCGTTTTTTTCCTGCGATTTAAGGGAGGCAAAAAGGAATTTTCTAGTAGACCCTCATATTTTTCCCAAGTGTAGAGATATTTAAAAGCATGTCGACAGCAGTGGTACGCCATGTTCTTCAAAACTGTTCACTTTGTTGCTCAATACGTTCTCTCCCTCACACTTTCCCTTACTTTGCAGCTGTTTGAAAGCAGCCGATGTCTGGCCCTGGATCCCGAGATCTTTGCACTGAAGGCCGTTGATGCCAGAGATCCACTGATAGCCCTTGGAGCTTCTTGGTGAGCAGGATGGAGGGAGATCTGTATGAAAAGGAAGAGGGTTAGCTGGTTTGGATTTTCACATATATGTTGTGCAGTACAGATGGTTGATCCAGGCCTATAATGCTCGTTCCAGACTTTGAGAACATACAAAATAGGTATGCAATTTCATTTTTTTTTTTTCTTCATTTACAAGTAAGGCATATGCTGTATGAGAGGTAGTAATTCATGCATAGGTGGTTCATGTCAAAGGAGAAACTAATTCAGAGATTGTCACAAATGCATAGAGAAAATGACAGTTCTTGTCAAAGACTCACACAGAAATACTAGCATCATGATGCTGGCCGCATGACACAGATTCAGGGAGCAAACACAAACACACAAATATCATTTGACACACACACACACACACACACACACACACACACACACACACACACACACACACACACACACACACACACACACACACACACACACACACACACACACACACACACACACACACACACACACACACACACACACACACACTCAAGCATGCATGTCAGCACGTGCATGTCTCACCAAAAATGAATCTCACCGTGGCCCTGCTGACAACTAAGGTCACAATTTGATGTAAATTCTTGCTGGTTGTCTTGAGCTTGATCAGCATATTCCACCTCCTCAGTCATCTTGTCAATGGCGTTCTGGCAAGGACAACTACCATGGGGCAAAGCTCTCGCCACCACATCCTGCAATAAAGCACCACGGGGAATACATCAGGCCAAACGCCCACCAAAGTGCGCTAAGCCTTTTGCAAAGACAGACAAAACGCTGTATAATTAGCCAACCTTTTCAAATTCCCCACCAAGCGGGCTCTGTGTGTGTCAGTCTTTCATGACAAGGGCCCAGACACATATAACTTCAAGGTGAATGAATATGAAACAACATGCTAACATATTCGTGGTTCAGGCGAATAGGGAGTGGTGTTTTCTGATACTGTAGATTCAATCATGCTGGCTGTCAGTCAAAACTCATGACTGGATGGGTGAGACATGTTTTGGATTTCACCAGTCTCTTCCTTCTGTTTACTTATACTTTCCCTGCTACTTCTTTAAATAACAAATCATTACCATTCTTCTCTAAGGCATACATATTACCTGCCAAATCATGCTGGGGCGTTACACATTTGAATACATATTTCATATTTCCTCAACGTCCCCCCCCCCCCCCACCCTTCACCCTGCCGAACACTCATTCACCCCCCCCTCATCTGCTGTCAACTGCATTAGGCCATATGATAATCAAATTAATTATACTTCAGCCCCTCTCTCCTGGCCAGCATGAAAAATAGCTTGACTAGCATTAACGCAGGGCAAATGATGGTGGTCCATCCCCACCCCCTGAGCCCGGTGCAGTTTCCTCTAGTGCTAGTGTCACCGCAGATCTGTCACCCTGACGAGAAGAGCTTCAGAAGGCTGAACCAGGGCAGGTTCTCCCCTGGTTGCCACCCCCCTTCCTTTTCCCTTTCCCTCCCCTTGCAGGGCCCTGGATCTCCCTGCTCTTCCCCCAGCAACCTAGGGGGGCTACAGGGGCTGGGGGAGCGTGTGAGCACGTGTGTGTTTGTGTGGTGGGGGTGGGAGCAGCGGCGTGGGGAGTGAAAAAATATATAGCTGTAGGGAGTGAGGCTGCAGGGTCACAGCGGTTGTGGGATGGGGGTATGTTTTCTGTCCATAACAGTCACAGCCCCCACCCAACATGCAGATAGACACACGCGCGCGCGCGCAAGGCTACAAACACGAACGCACGCTCTCTTGCACACAAACAAACACAATATAAAATGTAAATATTACTGTGTGATGTGCAAAGAAACTCACGAGCAAACCGCATGCCTTAGCCTGGAGACATGTTGAGCCACGGGCGACTAGCACCCCTCAGTGTAACCTCGCAGCAACAAATACAATGGCATGCATGCAGCACTTCCTGTCGCCAGGAAAACGCATCAACTAGTAGGTGTCTTATTAAACCAGACAGTTCCAAGCAGAGTAATTAACTGAGATCAATGTCTCCATCACAGAATTTTTGACAATAATTTAAGGATTATTATGAAGTTGTCTGTTCTCGCAGGGAAAGTAAAATGTTACGAAGTGTCACCCGTCTTGTCTGTGCAGCCCCATTCAGCTCCTTCTCATATACCAAAAGCCAATTCCTACTGCCCCCCGCAACCCCCGCCTGTGTCCGCTTAGCCAGCTACCTGAATGCAAAGCGCCTTAATGTGAGCAGACATGTTTATTAAGCTGGGCCTAGTTTCAGGCTGCAGTGAATATTGCAGACGTCAAAGTAGGCCATGTGGGGCTAGAGGAGAGAGAGAGAGCGAGGGATGAAGGGAGATACCGAGAGCAAGAGTGTGCGAAAGAGAGAGGCCCTCTGGAGGGTGATCTGAACCCTGCCCTACAGTGCTGTGTTTCTCTTCTGCTCGACAAAGTTATCAGACACCAAAAGGTTTTGTTCTTGTATTTGTTTTGCCCTCATAGTGGTTTTGAAGTAATTAACCCCAAGGTGACTCAAACTTTTGTTGTGAAATCATTGATACAGCATTGAACAAGTTATACTCATGGATTCCTTTAGAAATTTGTCTCACGGCAACCTTGTTCTCGATGTGTATCTCGGTGAAGTTTAAGTAGCCAACAGGAGCAAAGGCATCTGCTGAGTGGATCACCATCTCCGTTGCATCACTGAACACACACACACACACACACACACACACACACACACACACACACATACGAAAAAACTTTCATGTACAATAGTGTTGGGAAAAACAAAACATAAATTTCCAAACACAAGACAGTCACATGCTGAAAATAGTGTCACTGTAATACAGACAAATTATTGTAAATGTATATTGCCGTACTCACATTACCATCTTCTTTTTGAAGAGGGGGCAATCAAGGGTGAAGGTTTCATATTCGCCTCCTTCTCCACAAATATGAACTCCATACTTCTGGGAGAGCTGATCAGTGAAAGCAAACACTGTATTAAAATATTTTGTATTGTTGTTCTGTATTTCTTTGAACAAAGTGTTTTCTGTCACAAAATGTTCATAATGTAACTTTAAATTTCAATGTATAGTCTAGAAATCCCATACAAGTTATTTGAAATAATATGTCTTACATTAACAGAAGTATCTTCATGTTCAAATTAGAAGTGTAGTACTTTTGACACTAGTTCAAAAGAAAAAATAAATATTTAAAACATTGTGGTAAAAACCAGCAATTGTACTAGAATATGATTGATGTGACTGGGATATTCAGGGATATTTTCTCACAATAAGCACAGAAAGCAGACCACTAAGAACACAATCATCCTAAAACAAAAAATGTAAGTAAAATATATTTCCCTGTGGTATTAAGCACTTCAAGATGTTTTAAGACATGCACGTCAGCTGACCCGACTGTGAGCAAATGGCGTACATATAGAAATACATGGAAGTACTGCAGTCAAGAGTGTAACGTGTGTGGAAGAGTTTCTACCAGTCTGTGTGACCTTTTTCAGATGGGGCTCCATGTCAGCCAGAGGTTTTCCTAAGTGCTTCTCTGGATCCAGGCCTGGCACCCACGTGAGGAAAGCACACAGGAGACATACAAACAGACACACAGTGATGCACAAAGACAGAAATACATACACAAACACAATTTCACACAGACACACGTATGGAGAGAGAGAGAGAGAGAGAGAGAGAGGTCTGATCGGTGAACAGTGATTGAAGATGACAGGCAGGGAGGTTTACGGGCAGA
This sequence comes from Ophiodon elongatus, assembly GCA_016806645.1. Classification (NCBI taxonomy): domain Eukaryota; kingdom Metazoa; phylum Chordata; class Actinopteri; order Perciformes; family Hexagrammidae; genus Ophiodon; species Ophiodon elongatus. The sequence goes on from JACSYO010002166.1 coordinate 1,006,818, forward strand.
CGCACAAACACACACACGTAAACCTGCACCCTGGATCTATTTGTTTGACTTTGCAAGTAGTGTACACAGATCTCTCCGGGTAAGGGCAACAGTTTTCAATTGCTGGCCACAGACCCCCCACGCCCCCTCGCCCGCCGCCCTCTCATCTAGTTCCCTTTGAGAATGTAAACTCTGGAAAGAGATCTTGTTTATTTGCCTTTTTCACTCCCCTTCCCCTGAAATGGTGCATGGAAGTGACTCACAGGCATGGGAGAGAAAAGAAGGAGGGGAAGGAAGGTTGGAGTGCTTTGTCTGAATACCCTGCAAATACAAGTAACCAACCAACGAACCAACCAAGTAAAAAAGAAAAACATCCATTGCCATACCCAGCTGCCCTTTTAACAAGATATCCAAATCTAGGCCGTAGCTTCACCTAAAGATTAGCCTTCGATCAGACCTTTTTAGGGCTCATGTACATATTAGCAAGAATAAAAAGGTGGACTTAAACAGTAAACACTTTACTCAGTTTGTTGAGCATTGTAGGGTTTTACTCCTTCGGGACATTAAATCCTGATTTTGTCTTTCAGACGCCACCACGCTGAACTCAAGCTCACCTTGTAAACAACTCCTTTCACAAGGAAAGTGAAGCCTTCGTTTTCCTACTGTACATTCTTCACTGTTCCGACAAAAAAAAAAAAAAAAAGCCCAGAGTACCAGGTGCTTTCTACAAAGAATAGAAAACATAACAGGACATGACTGTAAAATGCTAAATCTTAGGAAATTCCAAACCATGTCGCTCCTGCCACTATAAAAAAAAGGGCAAAGCTACTGGAACCCAACAATTGCATCTTAACGGTCACCGACAGGGGCTTTCCTTATTCTCCAACATTTTCCTTTTTACGTGGCTGTCTCTTAATTGATTGACATAATCATTATCAAGTCAATGATGACCTACATGGAGTGACGTGCAGTTGTGACAGTAATGCCATCGCAATAAAATAAATTTGCTGAATTGTTCCTAATCATTTCTCAGAAAATCCATAGCTCCTCTACTCCGAGGCATCATATGGTCCCACTCATCGGCACGTTCATGTGTTTAATTAAAGGAACAAAGTTAATCGTAATGTGAGAATCTCTCCTCTCTCATGGCCTGACAACCTCAAAGGTTAATGTGTCATCCGTGGGCCCCATGTGGAGCAATGGATAGGAGACAAGAGGAAAGGGTGAGAGGACGTGAAGGAAGGACGTGGCATCCCATGCCTGGGTTCATCTTAATCCCAGCTGTGTCTCTCCTCCGGGCCGCGATAGTCCAGCACGACGGGGGAGAGACACAGGGCCACAGCGGAGGGAGGGTAGAAAGAGTGTGGAGGGAGAGAATGAGCAGGCCCTTATTCTCTTCCCAGGGGATCTGTGGACTTAATTAGTGTGAGAATATCTAATCTCGACATCCTCTCATCTTAACCCTGCCACAAAGGTAATAAGGCAGGAGGAAGAAAAAAAAAAAAAAAAAGCATTAAAATTCAATCCCATTTAAATATCCACTTTAATTAGTCATGCCTTTTAACAAATTTTAATAATTGGCTCCAAATTGCTGAGGGGATGCCACATTTTTTAATACGTTCATTAACTTCCCTGCTTTTAAATAATATATGATACTTGATATGATATTTACGAGGAGGGGACGATGGAAATCTAAGAAGACAGGAGTGAGTGATAAAATGATACAAAGATGGCATTACCGTGGAGGCATTTCTCCCAAGACCACTTAGCACCTGTACGAGTGTTTTCTTAATTGATGTTCCTGACTGACTTAAGGTTACTGAAACCATTTGGAAATGAGGATTGGTGGAATAAACTTGCACTTGTACAATACATGCTTCGAGAAGTCTTTGAGTAGCCACTGGTGTGAGCCTTTAGCGATCCAACACCACTCATTTACATGATCTTCACATCTTTGTCTCCACTGAACCTGTTTTACAACTTGACCTAAACCCAATTACCTAACCTCATTATGCCACATTAAACCCAAATAAGCCCACTAGAAGCTGCCATTAGTCTGCCACCAGAGACAGCAAGACTGCACTTTGGAGAGAGAGGAGCTTCCCTAAGAGAGACTGAGAGAAATGGCTCTCCTTTAAAAAGGCTTTTTACCTCATATTATCCTATAAAACTCCAATTAAATTCAGTGAACTTTAAAACCAGGGAGCCCAGTAATGAGGGAGAGCATTTTTCAAAAACCTTGTTGGCATTTAGGGCCTTAAAATTAGCCAGGAATAAAAGGTTTACAAGTAAACCGAGAGCCAATTCGGCATTCAAGTTAGTTTTTATATATTGCCAATATGAAAAACCGATGTTAAAAACTTAATGCAGAACATTATAAGGCACAATACTAGTTAATCCTACAACAGATGCATTCAAGAACAAGTAGAAATCGGGAAAATTCTTTGATTCTGCTTTGAAATTCCCTTTTTGAAGTCAATTCTTGGACCAAAAGTCAAAGCTTTCAGATAAATAATAAAAAAAAACATTCTCCTTCTGAACTCAATATATAAAATGCTGCTCTCACTACTCTTAAAGAAGTCAATGGCAATTATTTCCAGAGCACACTTTTGCACTAATTCTTTTTAATGATCATGATTGGCCTTTACCCACCTTGAGGAGGTTGATTCATGTAAACCCACAGCAGTGAGTTGCCTATTTAATTGAAACCGCTTGTGATTTTGCTTACTGACCCTAATGCTAAATTAAAAGCCGGGAGATTCTAGATACTGTTTGAGCTGAGCTGAGCGCTAGGTTGTCTTCAGATCGTGCGAGCTGACAGCTCGGCTTTAATCCCTGCCTTCAGAGAGAAAAGGCAGAGAAAATTGGATTCATGATGTGTAACATTTTAGCCTTTAAATGGATGAAATAAGCATCTCCTCCCTAGCAGGTGAGCTGCATCAGCCTTTAAACAACGCTCTCAAAGACCCCCGCCAAAACAATAGCTGTTCACTATCACCTAATCTTCGCAAGAGAGAGAAATGAAGAACAGAGAGGAAGAAAGAAGGAGAGGGAGGCGGCACCACCGTACAAAGGATGATAAGATTAAGGTTATATGTGAAATTTGTCAGGCTCTTATCTGAAATTCAGCTCCTGTGAGCAGAATAATAGGCAGCATGAATTGTGTAGCAATCGCATCAAGATGAAATCCTTTCAGTTTAACAAATCAAAAAGGAGAAACTGGGAGTACTTACAGCCATACAGAACTTAACCCGCACATAATTAATCTGTGCAAATGAATAAATCCTTTTTTTTCAGTTTAAGGAATTTTTTACAGAACAGGTGGTTTAAAAATAAAAAAGAAGAAACAATTGCTTCCCATCATATTCAAACTAATTGGTCTAACTGGTCAAGAACATCAATTTGCTTGAACTGGAAAGTAAAAATCACAGTCACAGTGGCTAACAGGACACGCAGGTAAAATGGTTGTACAGGTACTTAAAGCTGGGGTAGGCATCTTTGGAGAAACCAGTAAGAGTAAGCTGAAAGTATCCAACCAAAAATATTCCACCCCCTCCCTTCAGGTCACCCTCCAGTCACTCCCTCAAAACACATGAACCTGACTACGGCTGGAGGACGTCTCCACTAGAGAGTGTTGGGGGAGAGGAGAGGAGTGCAGCGCATTGTTGTCGTCGCATACCGCATCGAACTAGCTCAATGAATACACAGGCAGAGTGCGAGCAGGTAGGTAGGTAGGTAGGAAGGAAGGAAGGAAGGTAGGTAGGTAGGTAGTTAGGTAGGTAGGAAGGTAGGTAGGCCATCCAATCATTTCATGAAGGCCGAATGAAATAATTGGACTGGCTTGTTACAGGCCTACAACAGCCACTCTTTTTTCGTCAGAGCATTATGATTTATTGATTGCTTTATTCTAAAATAAAAAAAAATAGCGTTCCCTAGCTTTAACCTCATGAGTAATCCTTTCATGTATTTTTTTCTTTTTGTGAGCTAGCAAATTTTAAGTCATCTATGATGTTATTAATTTTCATTAAAAGCAGCCTCGTTGCATGCCATCCTTTTCCCATGATTCTATTCCTTTCTTTCTTTCTACTTTATGCTATGTAATAAATGCAGAAATAAATCCCCCAAAATATGTAAAATTAGAGAAATGATAAAAGCAAAATGAGACAAAGAGAAAGTTTTGAAGTTCAAATGATTGGTCACTATTTTGATTAATGATCAAGTTAAGTAATCTTTCAAGAAAAAAATGCAAAACATTGCCTACTATAATATTTCTCAATAGCCAATCCTCAAAATCTGGTGTATAATAAATATTAAAGCTAATATATTTAGTTTTTAGACTGTTTGAAAAATGAGGACGTCACCTTGACCTTGTGAGAGTAAAACATTGGGTTTTGCACATTTTATAAAACAAACATTAGTTGCAACTGGAATTTACTTTTTGAATCTTTTTTTTTTTTTTTTTTATGATCTGAAATCTAAATTGCCAATCCACTGCTTTCAATGTCTTTGAACATGAATTGTCTATTAAGTAAATATTAAATTATATTCAATGTCTTTAAGGGGGTGAGGTGATCAGTGAAAGCAAATTTCTGTCATAAATTACCTTTTTCTTAGCACAAAGGCTCTGTTCGTGTCAAGGGTAAAAGATCATGCAGTGATAAAAGGTTTTCCGGCTGATAGACCTTGATTTCACGCAAAGCAATTATCTCTGGAGCTGAGGACCAATTAACTACTGAACCTGTGCCCTCATATACACCTGCACTAATCAATCAATTAACTAATTACATGAATATTTAATACTAGCTTTTGGAATGGCCAATTACCACAGTTAGCTCAAGAGATATTGCATTATAAAGAGACAGTTTCCAAACAAAAATATGCATTCCCCTTTGAGAGAAATGCTTTTTTTTTGCTAATTAGAAGCCGTTTCTGACATTCATAGGCTTAGACTTAGAGAGTTGAACTTACTTCACTACATGCAATTTGGCATCTTCAAAAGACTAAAATCCTCTTTTTCTCTTTTATGATTTTAGGCTGCCATCAGCACGCAAATGAACACTTCTAGAGAATTCACTTAGAGGATCATCCTGCATTTGGACAGCTGTCTTTTCACTGCAGGGATTTGTCATCAAGGAATATATCCTTCCTTAAGAAAGAAAGGAATTTTATCCATTCACTGCTAATTTCTACCTGTCTTTCTGAGTGCCTAATGAAGGAATATTAATCTTGATTGACTTTTCACTATTCAGGGCCCACCAAAACCCATTTCATACTACTAAAGAATATCATAAGCCGTTTTGGATGTTCAGACGCAGACTTAACCTATGCCCTGTGAGAGTTGTTTTTTTTCCTCCTCATGAGGTCTGCACCAGTAAATCCTTCTAAATCTCTTTCTCTCGCTCACATACACACACACGCAAACACCAAAGGCCACCAGGTACGCCCTTTGTCACCCAATCTCCCCTACACAGCACACCTCACTGCTCAGACCTGCTCCCACCAAAGCTGCAATTATGTGAGTGCAGCCTAAAATGCCTTGGGCGCTTGCACCCCTATTCAATTCTCTCCTTTCTAATTACCACTGCCTCGGGACAGGTGAGGAGTCAGGGGTGATAAGATCTTTCCTTTTTACCTGTAGCCAAAACACACATGCACACATACTCACACAAACATCTACAGTGGGAGGCCAAGATACACACTCAAAGGCACCCGAGGTGATTTTCCTTTCTAATTATAATCTTCCAAAAAATGTTGAGAATTTGCTTTTAGACAAAGTTGTGTTTAGAGTAGAAGGCTTGGCGGAGGTAGCTGGGTTACAAGGTGACTGAGGTCTTAAGGGTGTGGTTTTTTTCGCTATATGTGTGTTATGGTAGAAGGGTAATTTGGGATTTTGATTGATCAATTAATATAAAATGCAGACTTAGATCTTATCCGGTTGCATTGTGTCTGGTAAACAGTAATTATCCAGCAGAATCACACAGAAAACATGGGTTCTGACATCATCTCTCCTCTGACGGGCATCTGACAAATCCTATTATTCATTACCAAAAAGTCCATTATCATGAGACCATTAAAAATGAGAAGTAAAATAAAGTACCAAAGATAAATGGCTTGACAAGTGCATTCCATGAGAGGTTATCCGAGCAGCGTTGAAAGACATGCAGAATATCTTAAACGCTCTGCTCAGCTTTCCGGGTCATCAGTCAGCCGTGGACCCCTTTTCGACTGATTGCTACCAAAGGTGACAACAAGCACTTAACAGCACGTAAACAGTGTCTACATGATGATCTATCGCCATGAGTATTTTGAGAGTAAAAAGAACCATTTGTAGGCATAATCATCATTTATCACTGGCACCGTCAAAAGGGATCCGGCTGCACTGTCAAGTAGATACAGGTAGGATTCGTAACGTCATGTACCAGAGAGAAGAAAAAGAAAACTTTTCTTCAACTCCCGTTATTCAGTAATCTGATATTCCTGTCCTCCGGCTCCAAAACAGGCAGGTAGAGAGCAGGTGATACCACATTAACCTCTTCCCCCAGTGCTGAAGCAGTTGAAAAACGTAAATGAGAGATTTTAATCTTCGCTTCACGGACCATGTATTCTGAGCTATGCATAAGCAGAGACTGCAGTGTTTCTCTCACACAATGGGGCCATGCGTCGCTTATTGACAGCTTGCATTAATGTGAGGGGCAATCACCTGTGATTATTTCTCAACTGCCAACCCTTCCCCTCTCTTCCCCCTCCCACCTCCCACCCAACACCACTGCACACTTCCCTCACGCCTCCTCCCTCTGTGCTTCTTATCTTTTCATATTGTTCTCTGCTTCAATGCCTCCGCCGCTGGCACAAGTCTCAACACAGCTGCTAAGCCACAGATTAATGATTAGGGCATTACTCTGCTTGTCTCTCTCTCTGGTTACACCTCCCTTTCTCCTCCTCCTATCACTCACTTATCCAAATTCTGTCCCTTCTATCTCTGAGCCAAACACCACTTAACCAGCATGGCACTTTCAGAGAAAGAAAAAAGAGAGTTAAAAAAAAAAAAAAAAAAAAAACCTGTCTGAGACACAAACTCACCGAAGGCGGCAACTTTGATGAGGACAGCATGGAGGTCAGATGATATCATCTCAGAGAGCAGGGACTCTTGATCTCGGCGCCACAGGTAAGCCAGAGGCTGCAAACCTAGACGCAAACATCTGGGGAACAGGTGAAAGGGAAGAGAGAGAGAGCAGTAGGTTGTGGACAGAGAAAGAAATGCAAAGCAGTTAATATTGAATATTTGCCAGCTCAGAAGAACTTCAAAGCCAACTGGGCTGGGCACCTTCTCCATTTGCGGGAAGGCTGCCACCCTGATAGGCCCACACGACATGCTCCCACCTGCCACCACTGCCAGTGGCTTTATTCAAAGACAAAACAAAAAGCTGTGGCTTGTCTGTTGCATAAACTGTAAGTACCCACAGCAAGTAACTGGACTGAAAAAGTCTGCACACACATTTCTACTGCTCAAGAAATGCGTGAGATGTTTATGCGTATGCATCTTGCATGTAAAAGGGGAAACAATAGTTGACTGACAGCAGGATTTGTTTATAAGAAGATACTGCAGCTTTTGTGCTGCAACATGTCCAGTCTGTGTAAGTTTAGATCAAGAGAGAACAAAGAGAGACGACAGAGGGCAAAGAAAAACCAAGAGAGAAAGAAGAGCAAGAATAAGAAAGGGGATCTGTGTCACAAGGACAAGGACACCATCTCATCTTTCTGTGAATAAGTCTGTTGTGTTTCACCCATAATAGGAAAATGCTTCTTTTTTTTTTTTTTTTATGAACAAAAATCACATGACAGTTATGAAACTATCCGTTGCATTCCTTCTCTTGAAATCATTGCTCCATAAAAACAGAGCCGCACCATAAAAACCAAAGCTGTCTAAATAAAATGGCATAAACAAAACTCAGCGTGTATGTGTTTAAACAAAGTTTGGAAAACACGGTGACTACAGAGGATGTGATCTTTTCCTCCTTGTGCGTCATACCAGTTCAGAGGGCTGAACGCAGCGTGTGTGCGTGTGCACTTAAGTTAGCAAATGTGTTCTGCGTCGTGAATGTGCGTTGGTGTTTGACTTACACATTTTCCACACGGACCCTCTGGTAATCGGAGAGAATGGCCCCTACAGACACCGCCTCGACACCCTCCTTTTCCTGTATGCGGGGGGGAGGGGGGGAGGGGGGGTTAGATGGAGGAAACTTAATCGTAAAGATTTCTCGCCTCTTCCATTATACGTGCATTGTAACGGCCATATGATGTCACCGTCCCATGGGGCCAAAAACTCCTTGCTCAACCTACAGCGGTTTCCAAAAGCGTTATCTGAACAAAACCACGCAAACACATGTAAACACACACACACACACACACACAAACACACACAAACAGACAAAGAAAGCAGATTCCTGGCGGCTCTTTCCTTTCATCGGACCGCAATCCTGTGGGGATGTTTACACTCTGGTCGTATCAAGGCCTTTATGGTCCAGCCCATATCCCCCGGAGGGTTGCGTACATGGCCGTGTGAGCGAACGTGTGTGTTTATGCGTACATGTGGGTGTGTGACTCGAGGCAGCGGCAACAACTAAAGGCAGTTCCTGGACCTTATCAGCAGTCTAGTGTGAGCGGGAGAGGAGTGTGTCTGGCCGCAGCTCCCATCCTCTACACACAGCCCAGCTGGAAGACACAACCGCAGTGACAACTTGAAGTATCAGCGAAGCATTGTGTCTGTGAGTGGCATGTATCTTTAATATTGCTGAGGGCTAATCTAATTGCTTTTCATATCATATTCATATTTCAGAAACAGTGAGACAACTATGCACTCGAGAGATACTGACACAGCCCTGAGAAGAGTTCAATCTTCCCTCACGAACACAGGCCTGATCCGCGGTGACACACGCAAATAAAAACACACATAAGTGCAAGCAGGCGGTGCATGCGTGTACATATACATTCACAGACATACTTTCACAACCCCCTTCCCTACCTCCGTGCCCCTCCCCTACAGCAACACACCTGAAGATTCATTAGAACATTACATGGGCTGTAATTAGAATGAGAGGCAAGGGTAGAAGCAGTGGAGGGATGCACAAGTCTCCAGTAAATTACCTTGTAGCCATTATCAATTTCCCTGGCTACTGGTCCTTAAGATAACCCCCCCCCACCCCTCCTTCTCCCTGTGGTCCCTTCCTGCAATTTTTCTCTGCCTGATAAACATGCTGATTAAAGCGAACAGCGTGTAAACCTTTGATACTTTCCTAAATGAAATCCATGCCCTGCCTGGGGCCCGACGCTGCGCTGCAACGCACTGTGCCTCACCCACCCACACACACACACGCACGCACGCACGCACACGCACACACATGCACACACACACACACACACACACACACACACACACACACACACACACACACACAGCTGTAGGCGTGCCAGCTAATCAGATAAAGGATGTGCTCTGTGTGTGTGTGGCTACTTGCATGTGTGTTATGTGGTGTTTACGGTGCAGCAGAGGATGTGAGGTATAAAGCTGAAGTTAAACACGTACAGACAAATACACAACCAGAATTTAACTCTTTGACCTAAAGTTAAACACCAAGAGATCTTAAGATCTCGGGATTCAGAACTCAAGTTTTAATATCTCTCTGTGTCCAACACCGGAATATACATTACAGTCAATTCCACTGGCCAGTGACAGTAATTAAGTCAGACTGATAACATTTCAGCCCAGCACAGAGCAAAGCGGGCTGCAGGCAGTGTCGTGTAATTCTAGGTAAGCCTCAGGGCCAGCACTCTATTCTAATACAATGATAACCTTTTCCCTAAATACAACTGTCACTTCCTAAAGAGGCATATTAGGAGGTAAAGAGTTGGATAAGGAGAGACAGAGAGAAAGAGGAAAAGAGAAGTGTTGAAGGAGTGTGCTACATCAACACTAATTTGGTGCCTCGGCTTTAAAGTTGGCAGTACCAGACTTGGCCTGACAGAATAATAGAGCATCAGAGCAACAGCAAACAACATCCTCGTCTTGTGTTTCTGTCTTTCCTTCTCCCTCTGCCCCTCCGCTTCTCTCTGGAGGCAGACTGTTGTTGGTACTCAGGCCTCTGAAGTTTGACTTGACCAATTAAATAGCTTCTCCTTTCACTGGCTCTCATTACATTACACCATGCAGTCTTATAATACCCAAGCATACTCACCACTAATGATAGCACAGGACGAATGTCTCACACATCCCCTTGTTTTCAATGGAGACTCGAGCTAGTAGAACTTTTGGCAAACAGTTTGGGAAAATGATTCTTTTTGGATGTGGTTATGTTTTCGGCGCTATTATAGCTATCACCAGGAGACAGGCAGAGATGAAGGGGCAGCTAATGCTGGTCTGGATGATATTTTAGAAATCCTAGACATACTTTCTCATCCTCCGTGGGAAAGGTGGGATAAATTATTGCGAAGAAGTGGTATATGTAAGTATAAATCTGAATTGATGGATATTATGGGAATTGTTTCATGTGTATTCATGATGCCATAAAAAATACAAACTTTGATTTTATGGTAACTGAAAAATTTATCAAAATGGTTTATAGTGGGAATACATGACAAAGAGACAAGGTAGCTCATGAAGCACAGTATAATAATAAATAATAATAAAATCTTTATGAGAGCTATCTGGCTAAACGATGTTTTGACTACATTAGAGGTAGGATCCGGGTAAGAAGCTAACATAACGATAAATCAAGGCAGAGGTCATCAGGACTCCTGTGACCCGCAAGCCACTTTTCTTTCTTCATGACTGTTGGCACAAGATCCAGAGAAAAAGCTCCCTGCATGCCCCTATTCCATGTCACTTTTCTTTTTTCAACATTTAATGACCCCCGCTCATTAAAGGAAGCTTCACCTGATCCAGGACCTGAGGCCCTGCATTAACTCACGCCCAGAGCGGGACTAATTCTGGCGTGGCGTTGTGCAACAGTGCAACCCCGTAGCAGCCCCGTCAGAGGCAGACTAAACAAAGGCCTGGCCTGGCTTCCCCTGTCCTCTCCAGCAGGCAGAAAAGCTATTAATGAGGATCTATGGCCCAGAGCAATGGAAGCCCTCAGTCCCCCCAGCCATGTCCATCAGGGTACTTAGCCCCATGCAGTCATTAACTTCTGTTACTAATTGTCAAATTCATTAAACTAATCCTTCCCCCACATCCGGATGTCTCCCGTGGAAATGGATGGAGAGGACTGAGTTATTAAGATGTCAGCTGTGGGGAAGATTAAGGCCAGCAGACATGCTCCACAAAGAAACGATACAGCCATTAAACTCTATATCAAGGTAGTGTGTGTGATATACTTTGTAATTATATATACATTCATCTTAGTAAGGGAGTAAAAGAGTGGTTCAAATGTATTCACAGTCACAGACATGCCTTCAGTCAAGATATGCATCTGCCCCAAAGATACATACACGATGATCATAAAGCACAGAATTCGGCTTGAGAATGTGGCTATTTCATCAGCTCTGAGCTTAAAGGTACTTATGCATTCCAAATATTCAGTCTGGGTAGTATTCAACGTTCAAAACCATTAACAGCCAACCAAGGCAATTAGAAAGCCATAAATTATTAAAAATCCAATATTCATATTCATATAGAACACATCAGAACCCTCATTAGCTCTCTCTCAATGGCTGTCACAATGAGGTCTTAATTATACACCCTAACAATACAAAGCTCCATTTTGCAAAATGGTGGGTTTCCAAAATGCCTGCTTCAGCCTGTTCTGACAACTAGGAAGCCAGCTTTGGCAGATCTTGGTATTTACAGACACGAGGCCACATATTTCCAATGCAAAATACTCTTTTTATCGAGTCCAAAGTTGTTGACACGTACTTTCTATTATATCACTGCCTCATGTATGTATTGTTCTGTGTGATGGTTTGGAGTGGGGAAGAAGCAAAGTGGAGAGTTAGTTAAATTGGTTTGATTGGTTTGTCAAGGGCACAGGGGCACTATTGCTTTACAATGTGGGTGTTGCACTGTCATGTCAACACCCACAGCCTCCTATCCCGCCCCCCTTCGCTGCAATACTCCTTTTCCTCTCCATCCCTCTCTTTCAGGATCCATCAAGTAAGTGACTGGACGCAACATGGTTTTAATGTTCTCTCCATTAGACCAGCTCTGGGCCTGTTGTAATGTAATGGGATTGTTCTCCCCTGTTCCCCTACACGGTGGGAACATGGAGAGGGGGTTAGACCTTGTTGTAGTAGCTCAAGTAGATGTGGTACAGGGGATAGGGCCAGCTAGGGTCAAGCGATTGTGTTTAATGTAATGCGGACATAGTCCCGGGGCGTGTTGGGCTGTCCTGACAACTCAGACATGCCAAACTGACAGGAAGCTTAGTGTGAGCTTAGTAGGAGGAGACACTGGTTATTTGTTTTAAATCAGCTTCCTCATTAACATTCTGCACGGTTACACTCCAAGGTGACTCCCGGAGTTGGTGAAGGAGTGATAGGAAGTGGCAGAGGTGAACACAAGGTGCAGGATACAATTTGGACCAATTATAATGTTATAAGTTACACCCAATGCTTTCAAGATTATATGCTGCTTATATATACTGAGGCTCAAACACGATGTACCATGTCTGATCCATCACAATAAAGCAACAAATGGACATGCAAGCTTAGCAAATGTCTTTGTAAAACAAACATCGGCCAAAACATTGTTCTAAAAGGCTTTCAGAGACATTCCCTTTGGTAAATTGGTGGGGCTGTCTGTTTGAAGCAGCTGTTGAAAGACGGGCTCTTTCTTTGTGCTTGTGGATGGGCTAAGATGACTCACCACGTGTCAGTCCTCAACCATACAGAGTGGTGGAATAAGAAAAACAAACTGCACACAAAGCCAGCTGCTCACAAACCTAAATACCCCGACTGGTTCCTGAGATTATGCAGGTCAGAGTTACAAGACGGGGACAGAGGAAGCAGAATAGGGGAAAGTATTATCCTTCGTTGAGGCCACGATGCAGGTGTGACCGGCCAACAGAGGATATGACATGAGACATTGTCTCATCAACGCGATGACTGAGGGACCCTTATCAGCCCACAGAAATGTGACGAATAAAAAAAGAAAAAAGGAGAAAAATTGAATTCACGGAGCTACCAGAGCAGCTCTTCATGGCCGAGTTTGTATTTGTACAATTCCCAGCCTGAAGTTTATATACACACACACACACACACACACACACACTTTAGTCTTGGGTAGTGATTCATTTACAATGACAGAGCTGTTTTCAGCGATACAGCCTGAGCATAAATATGCCATGCCGCACAGCTGGAAAATGTAGAAATTCATCAGGGTTAAAAAGTAGAGAGATTAACGTTTCACGAGTTTCCTCTCAGATATATATGGTTACGTAAACACAGGCCCAGCCAGTCGTCAGGCAGGGAGGTAGAGGGCCTTGGCCAAAGCAAGCACAAAGGCCTAGTTTCAGCAGGCCAAGGACAAGGAGGCTTTCCATATCTACACGAATGGAAAACTAAATGTTGGGAAGCAGGGGGGAGACATAAGGTTGTTTATCGATGTACTGTATGTCCATGAATACTTGCAATTCAAGCAAACACATTTAGTAATTACTGGCTCGTATTAAATGCAATATTCTATTGGTTGTTTCTACATTTAACACTTTGTGCCTCTATGGGATTTTTTAAGAAGACAAGAAATCATGTAACTTCCTCCAAACATTCAAGGTCTCACCAATAAAAGGATAAGTTGTTCCAATTAATACGGTTCTGCAACAGTTTACTACAGGGCATACATACAAAGTCATAATCCCAGCTCTGTCATAGCAACATTCCCCACTTGGCTGAGGTAAGAGTGTTTGAGCTTCTGAGACAGGAAGCCGCTTCCAAAAAGCAAGTAGGACAGAATCAAAGAAGGAGTCTCATGCCACAGAGAGGTAAACTATGTCAGTTGCTTTTCATGGTCCATAACAACCACCTAGTCCACAGGGTGTATGCACGCACATGTATTGACGTCCACGTATATACACACAGTAAGAACGGGCCTACAAACACACACACACACACACACACTCCAAATGTAAATGTTTTTCTGGTGGGGTCAGGTTCCAGGCTCTTGGCATCTTGGCTCTCCTGTCCTCTATCCTCCATAGCTCCAACAGACATCCCCCCCTTCTCTCCCCAGAGAGAGACTGGAGGAAAATATAGCAGTGATGCTGGTTTAACCCACTCTCCAGACTCCAGACAGTGTTTTTATATGGCTGGTTATGACTGCGGGAGGTGATGGGGCCTGCCACAAATATTTCTTGAGGGGAATGGTTCACAAAACAATACATAAAAGCCCTCTTAATTTTGGAGTAGATGAATGGCAGGGAGTTGAAAGACTTAGCACTATTCTTCAGCTGTCTGTTCTGGCCCGACTAGCTGTTAGTACTGATGACGAGTTTAAAAGGATTTATTACAAGTCCAACCTCCACAGTGACTAGCCGGATTATCCTTTACACTCTTTCATGGGGCTGCAAAGTAAAAACAACTAGAATCCAAATGGAGTAATAAGTTAGCCTGTATACACCATGTAAATATATCTTCATACTTTCAGATTCTCTTGGGAAGAAAGCAGATAGTGAATAAATAATATTTTTTCATCAAGGGTGCAAGTGAAGATGTAACAACAGATCTCTCATGATCAAAAGTAGTGGTTGTTTTGAAAGGAAAAAGAAAAGAAATCAAATTTGGTCAGCCAGGCTTAGAGAATGATCAAATTATTTCCCCTAACTTTTAATATGAACAATCAAACAAAAGATACGTTCTAGTAATATACTTTCCATAATGGTGTATTTACATTAGTGCATAACAAAACATATTAGCCAATATTTGAAAATGCAAATAACTGCTAGATACATCTACAATTCATCCAGCATCAAAATACAATCACAAAAAAAAAGACCATAAACACACACACATTCTTCATTGGAACAATGTTCAACCAAGCAGTGGTAGTGGTTCATGCCCTTGGCAAGGCGAGATAAGGCTATCAGCTTCCATCATCGCTAAACAAGATTGAGCAAAGTACATTAAGCAGAAAAATACAAACAAATTACAAAGGCTTGAGGCTAGGCTCTTTATCTAATGTTTGTGGGGACTGTTAGCGTCAGTTGGAGGGAAATGGGCCTGCGTCTAATAGATCCTGTCCCACCACTTCCACACGGCCAGCGAACAATACACAGCGCCATTATCTCAGCGCTAATGCTATCCTTCCTCATGTGCAAAACAAGCCTGCAATCTCAACCCCACTGCCACTGTGTCGACCAACATAAATACAAGCAGTCCCAGACCGAAGGAAGAGATAACAATGGCTATCACATAGCGAGGCGACACAGAGAGACAGCTGGTTGAAGGAATCTATACTAGCTCATGCTGAAATATATCCTCAAGTACGATGCTCTAAACTTGCACTGGAAATGTAATAAAAGAAAACTTTCTACAAAGTGATTATCCATCGGTTTGAGACCGCTTTTGGGCTACTTTCCAATAACACCATTTAGAGGTCCCTTTGCACCACAAACCAGCTACAACAAGCCTGCATTAGCTTTGTTATTGATCTGATCTCCTAAACCCTCGCTGTGACCCCAAAGGTCATGATTTATGTATTAAGCAGCTTTTTAAAGTAATCCATTTTCCTGTTGAACCCCCAATGTACATCTAATGCTGCACCATGCTGGTAATCAGAGGAGGGCTGCGTGTTTGATTTTGACCCCCCCCCCACCCTCCTCCATAGTTCACACCCCTCCACAACGACTAGTCTCAAAACACCTCAGCTCCCTAATCAATAACACAGAGCTCCTGGTTCAACTGAAGATTCCTCCGCCTGCCTGCCAGCCAGCCTACCCTCCTCCTCGTCTCTACTCCTTTCTTTCTCCTCTCCCTCAATCCCTCTCCTTCCTTTCCTCGCAGCAGGATACACCTCCATCAGGGCACACGCGAAAGCGCAGTGCCAGGCTTCTGAAGGGTCTGGATGAAAGTGCGACGACAACACAATGGAGACAAAGATGCCAGTAGATGGAAGAGAGAAGGAGCAAGGGAGAACGAGGAATGAAAAAGAATGTCTGGACTTGTGGACAGACTGCCTCTGCGATCTCAGAGGGCCCCACTCTTGTCTGCTGATGTCGATAATGGAGCGGCGGTAGAGACAGATGAGGGGAGGTGTGTGTGTGTGTGTGTGTGTAATAAAAAGTCAGGAGAATCAGGGAATGGGGTGGGGGGAGAGAGTATGTGCGAGTTTAAGAAAAGGATTATCTCACTAAAAACAAGGTGTTTTAACACACACCAATGAAAGGGAATGTTTCATCTACAAAAGGCCAAAGGTCTCACTGCACCTCTCCAAGACTTTTCCCAGACATCTCCAGGAAAGAAAAACACTGGTTTGATAAAAAAAATAGAATAAAAGATCGGAGGTAGGAAGTTGGCCGTTAGTTATCCCAAAAAAAAATTAAGAAGCAGTGTTTCTGAAAAGTCGAACGAATTACAGGATAAGAAATTAGATTTGAAAGTAAAATTTCATTCTCAAAGCTGAGTCTCAGCACGACAGAGATGTCACAGTGCAGCTAATTAGAGCTGGCAGAAAGGACCGTGTGCGTAGATATCATCTATTGTTCCTCATCACTCTAATGAGCTTAAATGTCTTTGTCTTCATTCATCAGCTCAAAGGTTGCAGAGTTGCTGCATGGAGTCACTCTCTTTTTATATATTATCTATTAGTACATCAAATGAATGAAACTCTCTTTGCATCTTCCCAAAACTCAATGCCATCCGTGCCCTTTAGCTTGTGCTACTTTCAGGTCACAACATTTCTGTTTTGCAGTTTATATGCTGTAAACTATCCTAAAAATAAAAAATATATTTTTTTTTAAATACTACAAATACACACTAACATCTACTTGTGTGCAACATCAAGTCGTTTGCACTTGGCAGAGAGAAAAAGAGTGCATGTGGATGAGAACAGTGGGAGTACTTCTTTCTACTGGAAAGTGTTGAAAGAAGGCAAACTGGGGCAAAAAGAGAGGCAGAGGTGTGTAAGGAGAACAGAGATAGTCCTGTTATCATGTAACAGAGGCCCGATTTGACCTGACCTTGAACACGCGAGTGTGCACATGTGTGCGCGCACACACACACACACACACACAAGCAGGGTCACGGGGCATAAAGAGCCACTGTGTCAGGTCACAGAGCACAGAGAGAAGGATAAAGGACTTGAGGGATGTGATATGACTAATATGAGGGGTTTTGCAGGCCTTCGGGGGGACTGGCGTTACAGCCAGGGGTGAATGACACTGCTGATCTGTATCACACATCAGAGCAGATCACAGCAGAGGAGAGCAGCACAACCACACACATGAAGTATGGACACACAGCCCATGAAATCCAATTTATAAATTCACAAAAACAAGGATACTTCAAAATGAAAAAAGGAGAGTAATTAAATGACAAACTCCGCATCAAAATGTTATACGTACACATACTGTTCATATTCTAGCTTGCCTTTGTGGCCTGGCAGAGGACCCAAGGACTTCACCTATTCTATCAAAAAAATATACCCGTACAGCCATAGATGTGTAAACAATCCCCCCCGCCGCTGACAAAACTGTTATTTCTCTCCCTCAAAGAGCAGGTTTAAAGATCAGCACCTAGCAGGACGGGATGGGGTATGCTGTGGCTTGCATGTCTATCAGGTTACACACTTCAAAGACACACTGCCATACACAGCCAGCGATGAGAGCAAAGGGGCCAAGGATAGGGCCACATTGTCATTCTGCCATTATAACTACTGCCAGGGGATGGACGACTCATTTTTTTCTATGATAATTGGACTTTTTTCCCTCCATCAACAATGGTTCTGAAGAATATGATCTCTTCCTTTGATTCTTTTGAAAGGCTCCAAACATTCTCCGAGAGGCCAAAGTGTAGAGTGTCTTTGGTTTGTCAGCTTCTGGGAACGATCCATAGATGGCACTGTTGGCTCATGCTACGCCTCTGTTGCCAGCAGTGCAAAAGAGGAGGTGGGAAAAATCTCCACTTAAAACTCATCAACTCTGGATCTGAGAAAAAAAAATTCTTTCATCTATGCTCAAGTGTCATTTGCCAAATATAATCTTGTAACTTCTAATTAATTCAAACTGCTAGAAAGAATCTTTCAAAATATAACACTTTCTAAACAGATCACTTTTTTTTTTTCATGCTAAAACTGTTCTTTCCAGTAAGGGTGATTTAACAGCTCATTATCAAAAGAAGTGTTTCTTCTTTCTTTCTCCCCCCTCTATCATTTTCTTCACTAATCAACAACACCACAAACTTTATGGAAAAAAAAAAACTACCTGGATAACCAGGTATGTGTGAGCACAACTGAATGAAACCACGATCCATGACTTTTTAAAGAGGGTATTTGAGATGCTGTGACAGAACTGTGCAAGTTTCTAATCATCTGGGATGCAATGACTTGCATGAGTTTACAACCCTTCACAATGTGGTACAAATGGTACGAGTTAGTAAACCTACCGATTAGTCAGAATGCTAAAAAAGCAACTTCAGTGAGCAGTGACTTGAAATTTGAGATAAGAAATTTGTATTCTTATGGTTGACATCACTCAGTGAGAGAGAGAGAGAGAGAGAGAGAGAGAGAGAGAGAGAGAGAGAGAGAAAGAGGAAGCCTGTTGTTTATGGTGCAGGTCTGTTGATGATGGTGAGAGGGGTAAACGGGGAGACGACTGGAGGTCTGCTAGCCCGCGAGGCCCCCATGGGAGTCCAACTGCCCTGATCTATGGCCCGTCTGACTGGTGAGGTCAGACCAGAGAAGCCCTGGAAATGGGAAATTAGCAGCCCTTTGCAATTAGAAACCTGGCCACAGGCAGAGATGGAATATTGCATCACGTACCAGATAGATGTCCACTATTTTACTGTGAATACTCAGGAGAGCCCAAAAAACTGAAATTGGACTGGATGTATGTGTGCGTATACTCACAAGAAAAACAAACAAACAAGAGCTTTCTCATGTCGCTGCATGTGTAAAGCCTGCGATTTATACAGAAGATGACAAAGAAAGTCAGGCAGAGGGCGCAAAATGCCCCGAGGCAGGCTGACTGGCCCTTGCCACCCAGGTGGTGTGCGGACTTGCAAGGGGCCCTGGAGCAGCTCTAAGCTCTGGATGAACATGTCTCCACACAGACCTAACCAAGCACCACCCCACCCCACCCCCCCCCCCTCTCTCATTTACACCATGTCAAGCCAACTCCAAACTCAACAACAAACCCATATCCACCATCCCATAAGAAGCTCTTAAATTTTGATGCTGCAAGCTAAAACGAGAGGTTGTGTGGGGGTATAGAGGGGAAAAGGTGTTACACAGGATCAATCCCACACCCTGTTTGCGCTGACAGCAGCGGGAGCTGTTGAAGTGTGCGTCCAGGTAGCTTCCTTATGGCTGCAGGCGGTCAGGTAGGCAGGCAGTGCCAGCGGTGTGTTAAACACACACGCAGTTGTCTCAAAGCTGTCAGTCAGCCACACCGCACCACATCAGACCACCGAGGTCTCATACATAATTTGGCATCAAATGAATATTTTTTCAACGTCCTGGCAAAAGTGGTATTTGATGAAATATTAATTTGGTGATTAATTTTTGCATCTGATCTTCTGTCAAGTGAGATAAAAAAAAGAATGGATTTTTTTTCCTGTGAAGCCAGTTGTTGAAGGGCACCTCTCTCTAACTTCACACATAAAACTTTCATCAACTGATACAACAGGCACACTATTTTCCCAGAGTAAGATTAAAAGAAAAACTTACTCCACTTTGAAAGGGAAATCGAGACATACCAAATAAGACAGACGGAAAGCACTAACATAGCTTTTTAATCTGCTGAGCAGCATGGCTGCACTTTACAATAGGTGCTAAGGACTGTTTGTGTGCAGCAGGCCAGATGAAACTAGACAAGCAGGGTCTCTTTGAGACACTGCTGATGGGCTACAAAGTGACTCTGAATCCACAGAGAATGACTTGTAAAACATCTCAACAGTGTGACATATGTCACGAACCTTAGCAGAGATGAGAAGTTTAGTAGTGCTCTGAGAGCTTGTTCACTAAAAAGCAGTCAAGCATATGTCAGTGGTGGCAAGGAGTCAAAACGATGACTATAGTATATGCACGAGGCAGCATTGTGATTATGATGTATTATAAAACTATTCTGAATAAGACTACTTTATATTTCATTACTACGTGAAGACTCTTATATCACATTATATCACGATGTATTATCAGTTGCTTAATTAACTGATGTAGTTTGTTCATTTTTACTTGAGTCTTTCAAAAACAGTATTGTGCAACCACTCGGCTTCCACAATCCCTGTACAATCCCTGTTTTTTTTAATGATATATACATTTGTAGATATGTAGATGTGTGCATATATTATACCTTTTAAATTTAAATTATAGATACTGGATAAACAAAATGATTGTACTGTATCTGCCCAATACACAAAAAAATAAAAAGCCGAGCAAATAAAAGGCTGCTGAAGAAACTGGAATATGCTTCCCCGACCGAGGCCATCGGTCGGGACGGCATTATCAGCTGCATCAGTGCAGTGCAGTGCAGAGCAGTGACTATTAGCTTGCTGGTGGGGCATAAAAGAGACTCACATGCAATAACATGCACGTACGGCTGGCCCAGCTATGTAAACAAAGAACAAAAAAGCTTGTATTACAACATACAAATATGGATAACTACTTTATCTTTTGCTTTGGTAGATATTACAAAGTCTGCTTTGGCCCTGTGTGTCTGTGTGTTCAAAACATAGCAGTTTGTACTTGTTCATGATAAGTGATGAAAGTATCACTTATCATTCACTTATCATTTGGCCAGATGACCTGTTTTGAACCTGAATGTTAGGCAGCATCCACTGTGCAGCAGTGGTTAGATGATAAAATCCTATATTTCTCACGAATGGTGGGAAAAAAGAGGCCTACCTTGACGAGGTGCAGCAGCTCATACAGGTCCTCCACCTCATCCCCCTCTGTCACACTGTAGTTTCTGCTGGTGTCCAGGCTCGAGCCCTGGATGGTGCGTCTATACAGGGGCAGATCCATGGCTTCAGAATACAGCTCTATGGCCTGGTGGCCCACTGTCTGGTACATGTAGCTGTCCAACTCGTCTGTGGAGGAAAAGATATTTAGCCCACTGTCTTGTGTTAAGCCACTGATAATGTATCTGACAGTAATAAACAGTATGTGATGTTGTAATTTTTTGGAAATAGATGTTAGATAGTAGCTAGATAAAATCAGACTACATAAATGAATGGGAGGACTGTGACATTCACAATTTAAACCATTCATTACCCAACAATATGCGAACAGCAAGGCTAAAACTAGCTGTTTTAAAGGGACTGTTGAGCTGTTAAAAAACTAAATACTGAATAGTTACATTAAGATCCAAGTGGGCTGAAATAAAATAAAGAAATAGAATCATATAAATGAATCAAATAAATACATTTAATTAAAATTATTATGAAGACTGTCATTCACTTTACTCTTACACAAGTAAATAAAACTCACTGTAAAAAAATATAGACTTGGAATAAAAATGATGCATTTGAAATAATAACTTCTGTAATAAAATAAAAAATAATTTAATATGTTTTTTGTTTAAAAGTGATGAAGGTATTGTTAATGTATTCAAATGTTTCACAATTTAGTATCTCGTTTATCTTATGCTGTTTGTTCATATGCATATTTATTTCATTACGTTTTTATTATTAATTTACCTTTGGACAATACTAAATTCTAAATGACAGGAACCAAGAACAGTATGCCCTGGAAGATAATATAACTCTTAACATACTCAGAACATAGTCTTTAGTATGCCACAAACCCTTCTGTAGGATATACAGCATAGAGTTCTGCAGTACTTTGATTGTGTACAGTTCTTAGTGTCTTGGTCTGCAGAAATGCAGCTGGCTGGCCCATATAGCCCAGCTAGCCCTTGTAGATCATAAACCCCTGCAGGGCATCTCCCTAACCTGTGTTGGCAGGACGGAGGTTGGCCAGAGCTACGATCCGGTGCCCAGCAGCAACACACTGCATCATGTTGTAGCAGCTGTCTTTGCCTCCACTGGAACACAGCATGAGAAATAGGCACAGAGGTAAAGCTGTGTAAGAGTCATTAAGATGCCGACCTATACATTATCAGGGGTGTGCGGTTAGCGATCTGGGAATGTGATTCAGCAGCATTAATATTCAGTGATGAAGAGCCTGTTTGTGGCTGTGCTTGCTATACTGAGGATGCTCTATTCTTTACCAAACTGAGGTACGTTGTGCTACTCTTGTAACGTTAGTGGTTGTCAACATCCCTAAAGTCAATAACTTTGGATTTCTAAAAGTGATATGTTATATAATGGCCTTGAACAACTTTAAAGAGGAAATAAAACACCTTAGACCTCATAGGGAACAAGTTATCTTCAGTCTGCTGACAGTAATCCAGCTGAGATTTAGCTTTTGCCATGCTAGCAAATGAAATCAGTGATATAATGGTGAGACAGTTACAGCAAAGAAAGGCGATTACCTTATTAACGCAACCACTTTCATCTCCTTATTTTTTGCTCAACAGACTAATGACATCAAAAGTATTGGCTGTAATGGTACTCAACGTGATAACCGCGCTTAGCAACCGGTGCATGTACACGTGTGAGAGCTTGACTTCCGGGTTATTGAAGGACCCTTCTGTATACCAAGCTGCCCTCGTATATGCCTGATAGAAAATCGGTCCTCGTCATTTTCTCTCTTTCTATCGAATTAAATTTATATATCTATATCTATATCTTTATATATAAATATAAATATATGTAAAAAAAATGTTAATTGTTTTCACATTACTATAGCTATACACCTACTGTAGTGAAAAGTAATATAGATCATCATAGATATAGTAAAATAAACCTGTGACAGCAATTCATTTAAAAACATACAAAAACTAAAATATGTAAAAATAAATACAAGTTATAATAACCAACAGCACACACAAACTATGCAGGCACACCCAGTGGGCATGTGTGCATATGTACTTTATTTTTATGTTCATTTTAATTTCTCATGTTAAATTTAAGTAAGATGTAAGAAGACTTAAAATGTGAAAGCAGCAATTTCACCTGTAATATTACATAAACACATTTTATATGATGTTTATCTTTTAAATGTGGATTTTGGACATTTCATATGTGAAACGTTATATCTTATTTTTTTTCAGCTCTCATAAACTTACCAAATAATAAAAAATGCAGATATTACTTTACCATAATATAATCAAAGTGGATATGCACTATAACTCTAATACTGACACTGACACACATCCTTTGCTTCTTGTGTCTCAAGAGAGGACCAAACGTCCATGAGATGGTATTCACACACAGGTTGCGCTTTTCCTCTGAGGGAGCCCTATTTTGCTCAGAGGAAAGCCTTTGATGCTCTTTTTGCTCTCTGTTGTTGTGCCAGAGCAGAATAATTGCACTGCTTTTGTGTGCTTCCCTCACCTTCTACCCCTAAGCAGGCTAAAGGCAACTGATTTTGTTTGAGTGTACAAAATTGAGAGAGATGTCTCTTCATCCCATTGCTTTTAACTAGGTTCCCTTTTTTGTTTTTGTTTGTTTTATTCATCCTGAATATATGGCAACATCTAACCTGCAGATGCAAATCATTTGTTTTGGGGTACAAGCAGTACAGACTGAGAATAGGCATCACTTTTTCTAATCGAGGGATTTTCTTGATAAAGTGCACATCTTTGAGAGGATTCTTTTTTTATTCCTAATTTTAACAAAAAGGTGAGTAAATAAAAGATGTAATGTTTTCAATTAAGTATATTTTCTTTTCTTTTTATATGTTCTTTTAACATTATTTGTATTATTTAATCTATTTAGTCTAAAATAAATATATACTTCCATGAAGTCTGATGTATTTTATTAAGACACCTTACTGGACAGGTCATATTCATCTTCAGTCCCTGGGCAGGTGAACAAAAATACAATAAATGCACTATGACAACAAACAACTACAAATAAATTTGTTTCAGTGTGGGACATTTCATTTGACAGGATGAGTGATATAGTTTTCAAAATGTTTCTTTGACATGTTGGTTTGAAAAATGACCTTGACTTGGGGAAAGTAGGACACCTGGTTGTCCCTCAGTTTGCTAAAATCATTAATATAGCACCTATGTTCTCCAATTTTGTGAGTTATACTTTATAAAACATTTTTACTGCCCCTGGTCATTTCCATTAAAACCCAGGCCCATAGGATATAACTCATGCAAATGTTGTCACTTATCAGTTTTAATTTATGTACTTTATTACCTAGACAAATAAAGAGGTGTGTTGTTCCGGTTTTATTTGTGGCAGCTTTTTGCTGACGTAAAAAAGCGTTTTATGTCCGTATTGTTGGTGCATGGGGATAAAAAGTGTTGATGGATAGCCCAACTGAGACACAGCCAATGGACATGAATATGAGACGCATAAATATGAAAGCAAGGCAGCAGGAATCAAATGACACCCTTGGCCTTTCCTTAAAGGAGCATGTGCATATGACAGGTGATTTACACAGACAAGCAAACTAATTTTTGTCGCACAAGGACACAAAAACTTTGGGTGTAATGAGAAACAAAGGCCTCAAATCACAAGACAATAAATTGAGTGTCAGAACAGGCCAGCCAAGGTTGCACGCTGAGTGGCCAGAATACAAACGCACATGCACAATTCTAGTCTCTTCAGCAACATGACCAAGCAAGTACATGTGTTGCACAGTAACAGTTTTTGACATGTATTAAAGACATTTACAATTACATGCATTTTCATGGTAACATTAAAACATTGGTGGTATAAATTCCATTGTCTACCCTCTATATTGATACATCCTTTTTTTTTTACCAGTTTTTAAATTGTCTAAAATTGTACTTACACTTGCACCCTCACCCTCACTCAAACTAAATCTTGTATGAATATACTTAGGGTAGATTTTCTGTTAAAGAGATACTGACTATTAATGATTTGGGTAGACGTGAGACCAACATTGAATAGATTTCCTTCTTTTAGAGACCTTTTTTCAATGACAAAGTAATGTGAGCAGCAAACTTTAATTCCAATTGTCTCTTATTTAGGTAAACATTAGTAATACCTGATGTCAAACAGAACTTTCTGCTAAAACTCAAGCCAATGTACAATTTTTATTCTGACTTTATGCAGAACACAAATTGGATTTGAATTTTATTATAATTCAATTTAAGTTTTAACTATGCAACATAAACAGCGGACACAGGGGAAACCAAGTTAAGACGTTTCCCTGGAACATCTGGCTGTCCAGTTCCTGGATTTTTTTCCTGGACTTTACATTGTGAATCACCATCTATGTGGTTTATGCAAGAAATGTTAACTTCCTTCGCCATAGTGCGCTGAGCAAAACAGAAAAGTCAGCATGCTAATTATAGATGAGGGCTGATGACAGCCAAATGTTATCTTAAGATAGTGATAAATTTGCACTCAAGTGAGCAATGGTTGAAAGCAGTCCTGTGTATTCTTAACTCTACTCCACTCTGGTGTTGCCTCCATCAGGGGCTCATTTTCCAAAGAACTATCAACATAATGATACCTCTTTAGGGCCTAACCACATCCAAATCAGTTAGTAAACAACCCAAACGGGGATCTGTACACATTTTTACAGACAATTAACTGTTATCACGAGGGGCCCAAATGGATTAGTAGGCTCATTAATGTCTGAGGCTAATCGGTCCTTGATTGGAAATGTGAGAGAATGTAAAATAAAGTCCTGATTTGATCCAAATTGTGTTTGATCATGGCATCGTCCTTAACAGCCCCAGTCTGCAAACAGTAATTGAGTTTTTTTTGCCTCTCTAAATCCCCCAATGAAAATCTGGCTTTTGGCCCCCTTCCGTTTAGCTTCTAAAGCTACATAGAGCATTCGAATGGATAAAAATGTTTTTTTTGCCTCATCAGCTGCTGCACTTTTGTGAAAGCCAAGAGATAATATTGCAGAGAACTATTTTGGATTCGAAATACATTTCTTTGCTTAGAAAAGTGCCCTTTAGAGCCATTTGAAAGTGGTACTGATTACTTTTATCCATGTCTCATATTTTGATCCAACCGGACTTGATCTGGCATCCATTTAAATAAGACTTTTGCAATATTTCACATCTCCATAGAATGATAATATGTATATGTGGCAGGGCTTTATGGGGGGAAATGAGAGGGAACCAACAATGCCACCTGGGGAATTACACCCAAGGACATTTGGACTTAAGAACCTTAGCTATTGTTTTGAGAATTGATAAGGCACACAGATTCTTTACTGATAGGAGACAGACGTGTTTTGTAAAATGAACCAAAGAATAAAAAATAATCAAATTTGCAGGGACGAGAGCTGCTGGAAAGGAAAGAATGTTAATCGACAAATTAAAATGACTGAAACCAATAAGGGATTAAGAATAATTCTTTATTACAAGCTGAGCTAAAAAGGCCTTAGTAAAAACTCTTAAACTACATCACAATCTTTAATATTCTAAAATGTAAAAATTTAATCTAAAGAAAAAGGGGAGAAGTACCAAAAATAATAAAATATCTTTTTAAAAACAGTTAGTTTAACAATGTAAAGCAAACAACCTGACAAGGAACGACATAAAATTAAAACAAGGCAAAACAGAGGCAGGGGAACCTACAAAAGGAAAAAAGAAACTACAAAATAATATTTTTTTATGTTGTGACTCTAATCACTAGTTCTTATATGGGATATTACTATATGGAATCACTCAGCTCTAAAAACAATGTTTTCAGCCAACATGCCAAACCAGATTTAAAATAGGCGACTGTCAAAAAAGGTTGGCATGCCAATTGATCATATTAAATACATACCTGTAACACCAAACACTACGAACCGACAGAGGACAGGGGCCAAAAAGAAAGCTATGTCAACAAGTGCCTTTTATAAACCGGTCCTGATTAGGGAATTGGTTGGGGGAAGACACTACACCCTATGCTGCATGATATTCCCCACTGCATATATATATATATATATATATATATATATATATATATATATATGTATATGTATGCATTATTTTTTGTTGAGAATAATTTCATAGAAACATGTTGCATTTTGTGGCTAACTTGGAGAAAGTCCAACCAAGTTCATACATTCTATCTTAATATGTTGACTTATTATTATTATTATTATTATTATTATTATTATTACTATTATTAAACACAACAAAGAGTAAAGCCAAACTAGCGTCTCTTTGAGGCGGTACTAACTGCACAGTGGTATTTTGAGCTAAAGGCTAATGTAAGCCGAACATGCTCACAATTAAAATGCGAACATGCTGACATTCAGCAGGTATAATGTTTGCCATGTTCATATTCTTAGTTAAGCAAATTGCTTATTAGAAGTAAACACGATGTACATCTGAGGATGATGGGATTATAATTAGTTTTACAGGTATTTGGTCTTTTACCAAAATATTGGACAAATTTATTTTTTACTTAATGATATCGTTAGATGAAACATATGGGGATCACCAAAGCTGTTACAATTCATCCTGACAGGGACATGGATGTGTGTAACAAATTGTATGACCATCCATCAAATAGTTGTCAAAACATTTCACTAAAAGCCAGAAATGTCAACCTGCTGGTGGCACTAGAGGAAAGGTCAAAGGATTACCAGAGTCAGTATTCATCCTCTGCAAAAATGATTTTACTAAATGCCATGAAAATGCATTCAATATTTGTTGAGATATTTCATCCTGGACCAAAGTGGTGGACCAACCAACCGACAACCTCATCAGAGAGACCAACAGGCAACCATAGAGCCATTCTGCTAGTATGACAATATGTATGTACAATATACTTAAGTGAGAGTCTCAAAAGGGATTTTTTCATCCATCAGGATTTTCAATATAAATAATAAAAAAGAAAATCTGCCCTAACCAATACTGCAGGAAAAGAAACTTTCCAACGTACAAACGAGCCAACCATCCTTAAGTACAAATGTAATTTCCTGAATATTTCTCCTTGATTTGAAATTGTCTTGCCGTGCTTCTAGCATCCCAGAATCAAATTATGGCTTCAGTGGTTGAGCCCTGTGAAGCTCCATCCAAAAGGATGTGGTCCATTACAGTACACCACCATTCCACTAATTATGAAGCAGCCAAAGCAAACAGCACATACTGCTATCACCTGACCCTGCTGCCAAACTATATACAGGATCTTTAGTCTAATGGTTTACAGAGACACTTTCTCCTTAGTAATCTAAACCACTGGACATTTAGCCAATAACTGCATTAAACGATTGAAAGCCTTAACTCATAGCATATGCAAACACATACCTTAAATAAAATCATCAGATTGATATATCTATCATTATGTATATGGAAAACAAACTAAAGTGATGCTTATTTTTCTATCCTCTTCTTCTCTGTGATATATAATTAAAATGATCAACTCTAGCTTTGCTTATATTGACTGATTAATACATATTGTAACTGATTTGAAGAGGTATTATTATGGCCAACATTGGTGAAAATACTTTTTAATCTGTAAATTGTCTGGTGGGAAGGTATAATTAGCTCGTCTGCTCGCTGATATACAATCCTTGGACAGTTTTCCTCTCAGCCGACAAACACAATCCTAATCCAGGAAATAGCCTGCAATCAGAATATTGGAGTTGACATCAGAGGTAGCCACAGAGGCAATTCCCACACACCCCTCCCATTGCTTCAAAGGTCTTCCTGGGCCTGTTATGGGTTTCCCTCGTGATGAAGTGTGACACTCCACAAACACAAAAGCCCCAGCCCTCTCGTGGGTCCGCTTTGCTTTTCTTGGATCACTCCAGTCCGACCAATGCCAAGTCAACTTGGCGGTTGTCAAAACGGGCCCCATATCTCTGAAGAGTGTGTCTTTGGTGCTTGTGTTGCTCTGTGTATGAATGTGGTAATGTGTTGAGTGAGTGTAGATAGCTTGTCACAGTCACAGGGACCTCTGTCTGCCTGTGAGAGCGGTCTGTGTGTGGGTATGTGTGTTTGTTTCCACCTAGAAATGATGTAATGTGCACCCATAATCAAAGCCACCACCTTGTTGTCTGGGGGAGTTGCTGGTTTTCCAAAACCCTTCACGTATGGTCTCGGGAGACAAATGATTTAGTAATGTTAGTTTTTTTCTTCCCCTTCCATTTGAGCATCAAGCATCATCATCCCCACAATATTTGTGCCACAGACATATTATGTATGTTTAATATATTTTTCCAGTTATTTCTTAATAATGCCTTCCAAAAACATTCTGGTTTTGATTACAGTGCTTTTTCTTTCGTTTTCAGCATTAATCATGTCTCTTCT
Source organism: Ophiodon elongatus (assembly GCA_016806645.1). Taxonomy (NCBI): domain Eukaryota; kingdom Metazoa; phylum Chordata; class Actinopteri; order Perciformes; family Hexagrammidae; genus Ophiodon; species Ophiodon elongatus. Next base: position 1,036,253 of record JACSYO010002166.1, read on the forward strand.
CTCCTTTCATTTTCTATACATCTCTCCCGCTTTTTACTCTGCCCCCACACTCTCTTTCATCTATCCACCTACCCTCATTTGCGGTCAGTTTTCTTTCCTGCAGTAAGACGTCACCTGGGCTGAAAAGCTGGCCAAAGTTGAGCCAGACCAGCAAACTCACTGCCAGAACACAGCAAGCTCGGGTCTGCCATTTGTCTTGTGGTTTTTGAGTTGGGGATATTTGTCTAACATGCTGTCCAATGTCAACACTGGCTCTAAATACCCTTGCTGCTGCACGAAGTGGGCTTCCTTAGGGAGGATAAGGATTAATGCTGGGTTGCGGATGAAACAGAGAAAGAAGAGGACAGGGGAGAGATGAGCCTTGAGAAAAGGGATTGATCAAGGCTGTGTATGTTGATGACAAGCAGAGGAGGATGAGAAGCATTGAGCATTGAATTTGTTTCTTAAAACAAAACTTTTCAACAATACCAGCTTGTTTTTCTTCTGTCTTTCTATACTTCCTGAAGACAGTGTGTACACAGGGGTTAACCATTTTAGAGCTGTGACAATCCCAGTGTGAAAGATAGCCACCGATCATTCAGAACCATTTCTAAACCTGTGACTAACCATAAATAACAAACAAAATCCAAGGCCTCCCTCCAGCATTAACATCGGCATTGCCAGATGAGAAACTGTCGGGTAGATAGGAGATGGCCTCAAGTTTACAGCCTCAAACCTGTTGATCCTGAGCAATTGATTGTCACCCATAAGAAAGAGCCCCTGCCTCTATCAATTCCCAGCAAGAACAAGATGAATTCTAGCCATGAGAAGCACATCAGCGGCCTCTGCCTTTTCTTTTATGAGGAGAATTCCATACACTGAGCCCAATATTCGTGGTTACTGGAGTCTGGTGATTAAAGTGTATAAAAAAGGGGGCAGCACCACTAAAAGGCAGTGATTTAGTGAGCTGTCACCCCAGTTCAGGCGGGGCAACAAGTTCAAGTCCCTGCAGGAGGGTAGTAATGAAAATGAAACATGAAAAAATGAGACGGTGTTTGGGAGGATAGGGTTGGAGGGTCGAAGGGTTGTGAAGGGGCAGGAGGTGTGAGTAGGATGGGGTCATCTAGAGGGTGGTGATGACCATGATAGTATAAATGGATTCAGATTTTCAGCTATACAAGTATGCATGTTTGAGGATGTAAGATATGTAGATATTACACAAGTATCAACCATCATCCGAAGTATTCCAAAAGTTTTAAGATTAACTTCCCACCTTGTGGTGAGCCGTTAAGATCCATATGTTTCACTTTGGAAAGAAAATCAACAATCTCATTGAGCTTCCCAGATGGTGTGACTTTCAACATTGGCTGTCAAACGGCAATTCTTTAAATAAAAAATGACCCAAATCACATGTTTCCTTTCAAAATATCCACATTTGCTTATAGTTTGTTCTGTTTTTGATTTTCTGGCAACACTGCTTATGAACAATCCAGAACATTTTGACTGTGAACTGTCATACAGTACATCAAACGCACTTTAGCAGCTTTCCAAATATTCCCTTATTGACACTGTTTGAATATAACACTGGTAAAAAATGAAGATGACAAAAGCATCACTTTGATATATAGAAATCTCAAATCTATACAATGATTGCCAAAAAAGAAATCCTTATAAAACCGTATATTGTGCTTTGGAATGCTGCCCTTAATGAAATAAATAATGTGAGATTTGTAGTTGTATCTTGCTCTTTTAATATGTAATATGTAAGTTACTGAAAGCCAGACCATAACCATCCATAAACCACAAAATTGTTGTTTTTACATTTTGTTTTTTCGAAAAACTTAACAAACAAAATAAAGTACGTTAATGTGATCTTTAGAGTGCTGTAAGGCAGATTTCTTTGGAAGGATTAAGGCTAGCCTTTTCCCCATTTCAAGTCTTTATGCTAAGCCAAGCAGCTAATGGCTTTAGCTGGCTTCAGCTACATATTTACTGTATAGGTGTGAGAGTGGTATTGATCTTCACATCTAACTCTCACCAAGAAAACTAATATGAGTATTTCCCAAAATGTTGAACTTTTTGTCGAAGTCATCTTAGTTCAAACATGTGTTCCGAACTAGTGTGTGTGGGTATTGGTGTGAAGGAGTTACCAGACATCCAATGTCCTGGACTGAAAAGGAGGGATTACTAGGTGCCTGCCCCTCCACTAACCTTGTGCTGACCTTGTAAAAACCCTGACCCCATCATTTCCACCCTTACAGGATTCATCTGCTGGCTGGACTGCCTGCCTCTCATCTGTGGGAGTGGGGTTTTGATGCCTTCAAGTACCAGCCAGCTATAAAAGATACATCCTGATGGGCCTTCCTCTGTTGTGTTTAATAGCTGTCTCCTCCTCCCCTCCTCCCCCAACCTGACCTCCACCACCACACCCACCCTCAGCCTCTGCACTGGCCCTTGGCTAACCCCTCATATTCAGGGTTCAGGGTCAGGGCAGCAGACTCCCAGCCAATTGGGCGGTTGCCCAGAGGAGCTGATGCAGCCATGAGCAGCAAGAGAGACGTAAAAGACCCAGGGACCTTTCTGATGTTCCCAAGAGTTTCCAAAGAAGGAGAGGCCGTGGTGTGTTTACAACGTCATTAATTTAGGGAAGGAAGGAGCAACGTACAGGCTTAGACAGAGCATGACGAAAAAAGCGGTGCAGTTTAAGTTTTACGTAAAAGAAAAGTATGTGATTTTTTTCATTGCAATCAAACAGCTAAATTAAGGCAGATAAAAAAAACAACATGCGCATTCATACTTTCTTGTAGATCGGGGACTCAATCCCTGATTTTATTTTATTTTAAAGTTTACATTTCATTTCATTGCAATATAAGATCCTTTTAAAGTTCTCAACACCCGAAGATGAACACACAATGAAAGACACAGAAGTGACCCTTCTTTAAGATACTGGCTAGTTCGAGAGAGTGATTAAAAGAGAGAGAAAAAAAAGACAAAAAGTAAGATGGGAGAAAGAAGAGACAGCATAAATAATAATTAGAGCAGGTTGTGACATTATGGAGAGTTTTACAGAAAGAATCTAAATTATGGCTTCTATGAATTTAAGCTAATTCCATGGAGGACTGAATGCTCTGTTGCTGGTCATTTCTACTGAAGGAAGTCTCTTCCGGCCTCGAGAACGCTGATTCTGGAGCATGGTATCTGTGGCTTCCTGCTGCGGGACAAAGAGAACACCAACGTCTATGCACACAGACTCCTCTAGCATTTTTAGATTTCATGCGTGTGAATCTTTGACATTATCAATTCATGCCTGTACTTCTTTTGTTTCCTGCGGATATGAAATACCATTCAGCTGTTGTTCCGTCTTCTGGGCCACTTATTTCCTAAGCAACTATGATCACACACAATGGAAGTAACTCTGTTACGGTATTTCACAGTAAAGACAATGACGATACAAACAATAACACCCACAAAGTGCTACTTCCTGAATTGGGTTATTTAGAATAACAAATGTTGGCTGCTTATGGCTCTCTGATGGCTTCATTTTTCACTTGGCATAACTTGCTAATTTTTACTGCTCAATGTCCTCCACTCAGCCTTCGTCACTAAGTCATAAGCATGCTGCTCCTGCTGATATATGGGTCTGCAAGATGATGTCAGCGAAAAACACTTTCAATAATTGCTATGATTAATATTCTCAACCTTCCAACACCTTCACTTCTCCATCCAGCCACATATCTCCAGCGAGGTTCATCTATCAGTCTGCTCTCAAACTGTTTAAGTCCTCCGAGTGATGCATGGCACACTGCCAACCCTGTGTTGCAATGCAAACTATTTACATCCATTCAGATTATGAGTCGATGAGCCTCCAGAGCATAAAATTACCATGAGTTAAAGAGGTAGAAAGAGGGAGAGGGCCAGAGTATTTACTATTTAATTGTTTCAACTTCATTGAGCAACAAAGGGAATTTTTCCCTGTGTCAGCTGAAATGATGACATTAAAACTTATAGTGTTTGTCTTCTTTTCCAAACAGTTTTACTATTATTTGTTCAGTGAATGTGAATTGTACAGATAGAAAAGCCTCCCTCCACATTTACCCTTCCCATGTAGATGTCTGTGATGTCCTGCAACTGGCTGGAATGTGCTTGGGGCTCTCACAGGACGGGTTTCCTCTTGGCCTGCACACTAATTGTTTAGGAGGAAAAAGGTGAAACAGATATGTATAAACAGCGGAGGTCTTCCAGAAAGTAGAGAGAGGCCTAAAGGGCCTGGGACAGTAGCTGACCTGTCATATTCCCCATTCACACTGAGGATACAGGTCTGCCATATTCTGTCTAGTGGCGTCAGAAAAAATAAACTCTCACTTCCTTGATGTTGATGGACAAATTCAAACTCCAGTGGGAAATATGTTTCATACACATATCAGGCTGTGTAGAGTACATATACAGTAATATAACAGATAACACAGGAGAGTATACAGATTCAATTATTGGGATTTGTGCTTCACTAAATAATTTCATTAAATTAAATAATTATAGTCCGAATTAATGCTTCAAGTAACATAAATGAAACCCTCTGTTCTCTCTAGGTCCAAACAACAGTTAAGAGGACTAGGAAGAAGTACTAAAAAAATCCAACCATTTCGCAGATACTGCTACGACTTGCTGATATTGTCTTTGCAGCCATATATAAAGCATTTTGCTATTGTCTATACAATGTTTAAGCATTTTGTCTTGCATGATTAAAGCCAGTACAGATTTCCAACTATCTTTTATTTGTGCTTTGTGTATGCAGGTTAAGGAAAACACACTATGGTGAATGTTGTTCATAATATGTACATATTATAAAATATAATGTTGTACGAAAGTGGCAGCATCATGTAGGACCAGCTAAAATAATTTAAAATCTTACATGTGACATGGCTACATGTATAATTTTTTAACATTCCAAGGGACTTTATACTTTATATATTTAGGCTATGCATATGTATTTTGGATATGTGTAAGTATTTGCTGCTTCACTTTTACCTGTTTTGTCTTTCACATTTGTATGTCTTTCTTGCACTGCACTGGTTCATACAGCACTCCATTTTCTTTGTGTATCCCAAAAGTGCTGATCATAAAAAAGAAATATGGTCATTGCTGGGAATATGCCAGCTCCTTGTATGAATGAGATCTTTAGACAGTGATGTTCAGTGTAACAAATTGATAGGAGTCAATTAAGCATCTATTATTAACCTCCTATGGTTCACTGTCAATTATCTGTCCCATTAACTCTGTAATACTGTACGCAGTATGTGTTTAACACTGAGGAGATCCAGCGTGGCTCATATCTAATCTGCACTTATGAAAAAAGAGTCAGAAATTATGACTTTTAATGTCAATTCAATTTAATTAGATTTAATGAAATGGTTAAGGTCATTTATACCTCTGTTTCTCCGCTCTTAGATGATTTATAGTAATAATAAGGTACGCTTATATAGATTAGTCATAAATTCCCCACACTTGTCCTACAGTCTTAAAGTCAAGGCACAACGGTGTTTTTTCTCCAATAATTAACATATTAAAGATAATATTACTGTCCACTTCAGGTATGGAAGGGAATTACTTATATCTAATTAAAGGCAAGGGAACATTTGGAGAAAAGCATTTCTTAAAAATAGATAATCTTTTCCTCTTTAGAAAATGACACATGCTGAAAATCACCTGAGAAAAACTAATCTCCACAAAATGGAAATAATGCCTATTTATCACATGTTGTGGATGCAAAAATACCCTTCCATTTCTTTCATGTTAATACCATGCCTGTGTTACATGATGCCAATCCCTGCTGTGTCCCTCTTGATGTTCATCAGCAAACCACTGTGCTTGTAACAGGAAATCATTGTACTGCTGCACAGACTGGGTCCTATTTACACAAACTCCCCCAAAACACTTAAGACAGGATATTTGATTTTGAGAAGACTTTTCAATGTTGTTTTCCCAGAGCTGGCCGTCACCCTGGGTTAAGGCCTAATCACATGAAACACACAACTCACAGCACTGCATAGATGCTAAAAAAAAAGAAGAAAAATAAATAAATATATACTGTATATATATGTATATATATATATACAGTATATATATATATATTAAAGACCTGCTAGTCATTAGAGACTTGGGTTGCTGTGTTCCACAGCACTGATTTAGTCAGACATTGTTTGATGCCATTGTTTTGTCTACAATGTACTGAGTCAGCCATGTGTAATACCTACTGTGTTGAGACACATTGCATCAAGCAAACGATCTCAGGAAACAGATCACATTGTAAACTATTTGCAGCAGTTAAAATACAACACCAAACACAATGACATTCAGGGAGCATATTATGCGAAAATTTAATTCTTCTGAGAGTTGAGAAGGAAACCATTCTAACCACAGAAATCCCAAATACCAGCTGGCTGGTTGCTGACATGAAAAGTAGGGCTGCCAAGCCAGACATGCTGTCATCTGACCCCAGCGAATTGACTGCAACTGCATACACTTATGTCTTGAGTCTGTATCTGGACATCCTCTCGATGTGAAGGGACCAGTGATGTCCCTGTGGCAGCCATTTTTGCTAATCGCGCTTCCCTGGGACATTTACAATCCAAAGACATTGGACAATTAGAGAAAGGAAACACAAAAGCCTGGAGCTCTTTGGAGAAAGATTTATGGTTTACAGAGGTGCTATTTTTAAAATTGAAAGTCTGATTAGAAAGTGCTGATGGTCTGATCCAGTAGAGGACTCTGTTCAGGTGTCACTTAACTGGTGGCCTCATTACATCCTCTCCGGTTCAATAGTCCTGTGCTGTGACTGGCATTTCCTCTTTGTTTGTTCACTGTCATTCTTCTTCCATTAACATAGGCAGATGCAATAAATGAGTCACAATGAGATATGTGGCATGATGGCAGAGTTTGCTCAGTACAGAGTGTCTTAGTTTATTATCTCTTCCTCCAGTGCCACCAACACCTCTCCTCTCAGGAAGTGAAACAAGAAACATTTGTAGTAATTTTCCAAGACTCAAGGAACCTGGAGGACACACTGAAAGGATATAAGACTGCATAATGGAGACAGAGAGTCACTGATGTGAAGGGGGAAAAAAGAAAGAAGGAGCTGTTCTATCAAACAAATCTCTTTGATTATTATATACTAATTGTCACTATAACTGCAATCAAGTGGTAATCACATCTGAGCCTTCCATTGCTATACAGATGACACCCAGCTATAAAATATGAAATGTTTGTATGAAATACAAACAGTATTATAATGTTACAATGTTTTCTTTAACTAGAGTATAGTGTAAAATGTAGGTCACCCCCCAGTGTCATAACTCACATGTCAAAGTTTATCTTTTGATCTTTTTTACGGTAATGAGTTGCATTGCATTGCTCGGCAATTAGACGTAGAAAAAGGGACGCATTCATTATATCATTCTGCGACATTATTTTACTGAAACACCACTGACATTTAGGGCCTTTGATCTTCAGCTAGTTTTTAAATCTGAATTCAGGATTTTTCTGCCAAAATCCCAACACTTGAATCTGATTCGCTGCATGAGGAGTTGAGACTGTCAGGATCACTTTCATTCTTTAAAATAACTTCCTAAAACGTATTTGTATAAATAGGTCTTTTCATTATCAACCTGCCATCAACCACAATCAAGGATCATACAGCTTTTTGTAATGACTCTAAATCTACAATAAGCGTGTACATCTACTACTGTCTTCCTCTCTGTGAACAACATATTGCTCAGTGATAGTGTTCTCTGTTTGTCCGTGTTTAATGGCAGCCTCCATCTGCCAGCCCTATGTGTCTGTAGGCTAGCGGCCCGCGGCGCCCCACATTAGGGCCTGTTGGCGCGGGCCCCAGGCACATTCCGCTTCTGGAAGTGTGATTATTGAGGCCTGATTACAATGTCTGCGACCACGATAACAAACCAACCCTCACTGAGTGCTTGGCAATCTCATCGCAAAACAAAACGGCTGGAGAATTAATGACGCTTCAAACTCGGACAGGTTTTTTACTGCTGATAATCCGGATCCAGGCTAATTTACAGCAATTGGTGGCATATGGTTTGGTTTTACACTCAGTGTCCAGCAACAGATATGAAATCCATTAGACTGGAAGTGATATGGCATCACATAAACAGATCCATTCATGTTTATTAGGAGTAAGTTGGTAAACAAAAAAAAAGATCAATAAGAAAAGTAATCGGGAAAAGAAAACAAATGAAAGGCATATGAAAACCAAATTTAAAAAAGGAGTTTACAAAATCAAAACAGCAGTTCAGCTGTCTGGTTTGACTTTTTCATATTGTCCATGGGGTGGCTAAAGCATGTCGCTGTGGAGAGGAACCAGAGAACAAAGAGCATGCTGCTTAGTGTTTGACAAACACCTGAAAGCCTCCATGTTCTCTCTCTGTAGAAGTGCCTGTGGTGGTCTCCAACTGCTGCTTGTTTTTGAGGGGAACTCATTGCCTCATCCCTGCCTCCAGGCAAAAGTCCATCCCAATCCCTACCTCCTCTCTTTTTCTATTCTCCTTCTCCCCTCGCTCATCAACTCCCTCTTTTGCTCAATGTACACTCACTCTCTCTCTCTTCTTCTCTCAGTTTCTCCATCCCTCCGTCCCCTCAGGGCAGCAGGTTCGGGTAGAAGTCTATTGCGGCGATCAGAGCTGATAACCTGTATTCTGGACAGGCGTGCCACATGGGGCCACACCTTGCCCGAGGATAGGTCCATCCATGCTGGGGGCAACAGAGACACAGGGGCCAGGGGGCTAAAGCCGGGGGCTAGGTCTAGAGTTGGGGCCGGGAGCTTGGGTTGCAGCAGCGGCAAGGGGGAAACGAGCTGTATGTTGGGACAGCAGCTGCATGAGCCTGAAGGTCAGGGCAGGCGGAAGGGGGCATAAAGAGGGGTGAGAGGCAGAGATATTGAGCCAGGAGGACAGAGAAGGGTCAGGGTTTGTGACAGGGGTCTGCACGGTCCAGCTGAGGCTCTACTGATCCATGGTCGAGTGGAGCTGACAGGTGAGAGAACAGCACCACCCCTAATGATGGCAGTTTGGGGAGATGCTGGTGCAGGTTGGCGTGCAGACTTTCACTGTGAGGTGAGTTTGATAGTGTGGTAGAGGGGTGAGGCGAAAGGAGGGAAAGAAGCGAGCGGTGGACACATAGCTGGGAAAAGTGATGGACTCAACTGTTATAGCCTACTGTGTGTAAAACTTTTGTTTAAACTGATGTTTCAAATCAAAGATCAATTGGAGGCCTCAGCCAAGCTGTGTCTGCAGTGCAACTATTATGCTGTAGCAGAAAAGAAAATGCATTTAATCTGCAAAAACTGGATTCGAAGTACAATTGTTAGAAGTCAAGTAGTTCACATTCTCCCACTTTTCCCCATTTGCGCAGTATTAATGCTGCTTTTATTCACATAGCTGGCTCCACCGTGTGTGACAACAGACCGTGTTTTCTGCCTCCACTGCAGTGTTGAAAACAGGACTTTCTGTCACTTTTGGAAGAGACCACAAGCTAGAGTAGTTGGTCCGAGAAACGATGGCAAGGTGCATTCTGTAATCGTATTTGTGCATTTGCGTGTATGTTTGTTGCAGAGGCAGGACTGTGTGGCAATGCTCCATCTGCCCGGCTGCCTGGATTACCCTGTCTGTGCCGCCCCGATTCCATCACCTTCCATTGGTTTGGAGAGGGGTGGGAGTGGGGGTTGATTGGGGGAAGGAGCGGTGGCGGTGGGGAGTGTACACAAAAAGTCACCCTGAATCTGCCAGCTGATTAATCAAGGGTGATTCGGCGGCAAGCGCAGCCTACCCGCTCCTTCCTGGCTAGTCCGTGTGTATTTATTTAGAGTAACCCGTGGCTAGTCACGCCTGACCTCAAACCATCAGGAGCAGCCACAGTTGCGCCCAAGCATAAACAAAAAATGCGTAATGAAGGTAAGAGGACAGAGGACGGGGTGGTGTGGGGCGGGGAGGGCGGGGAGGGGAGGAGAGGGGAGGGGAGAGAAGGAGAGTGGGAGGAGGGCACGCACTCTTTCTTTTCTCAGAGATAGGGATCTTGAGCTTCACAGCAGAGCTCATGGGTCCAGACATTGAGCTAAAATAGCCGCCTGTGTCCTGGTGTTTACTTCTCAGCTGACATGGGAAGGGAAATCATTGACCTCTGTCGGAGCAGCCAGGGTCCATCCATCTTCCAGGCTGAAGGTATTTTTTGTCGGGTATCAAATAGCTGGCGTTGAGGGGGAAACCTCCCTACTTGCATAAAAGAGTTAATTGGAACCCCAGGCTACACAACTAAAGAGAGATTAGTTATGATTTTATGAAAGGGAAATTATGGCGTGACTGCAGTGTTGAGTATATGTTGAGAGACTACAGTTAGCAGCCAAGTTCAGTTGAAGAAAAGCTATAAGATTTTATTCTGTTTTGAAACCAACAGTCTCTTCTGCTCCCTTTTCTAAAATGGTCTAGTTCATTTTGGGGTTAAAAGCATCAAGGTTGATCAATTTCATCATCTTGGTGTGTGTGTGGGGGGGGTGTGGGTTTGGTTTTGTTGTGGGTTGGGTTGGGGTTGGTTGGGTGTGGGTGGGGTTTTGTTTGGGGGGGGCAGTGGGAGAGAGGAAGGGAGAAACAAGTATAACACACTCTCAGTAAGGCTGAGGATGTGTGTTTTGATGAATAACGTGGTCAAGAGTCCTTGTTATGAAAGGCAGTTCAGTTGAACTGTTTTAGAGCTATTACAATATTTAAATATTTAAATCAAGAAATAGATAAAAGCTGCACAGAAACAGCACAATATTCTACAAATCCAAGGTAGTGTATTATGAACCAAGTCTGTATTTGTATTCTAAGCCCTCAAAGTTATTTTAAAGGCACAGAGGGAGCAGAAGTCAGCTGAGACAAGAGCGGGTGGCAGTTAGGATGCCTGTTTACCAACCTCTGTGTCCTACACACATGTCTGCCTCTTTACCTTGTGTTGGTAAGTAATCTGCATGACACGTGGTGATTGTCCAGGAGAGGCACAGTGGCATTTCAGGTGAGCAGGTGGAAACAGGCAACACACCACCTGGTGCTGGGAGAAAAAGGAGAAGAGAGAAAGAGCAAAGCCTCCCAGCACAGCTTGTTGGGTTCTGACCCACAACAGCCCTCGATCTCTTCACACCCCTCTTTCTCCCCCCACTCTCCTTTTTTTTCCTCTGCCATCACATTCAGATCAGCCACACAGCACCTGCTTGACTGAAGCAGGAAGGGTCCTGTCTCCCGCAGAGGCAAATAGAGGATAGGAGGATGAAGGGAGGGCAGAAGAGAGGGAACGTAAGAGTAAACAACAGCACCTTTTGTCCTGCATCTGTCTGAGCCTGGCATCCTACGGCGTGTGACAGTTAGAGATGCGCGTGGTACATTCAGCAATCTCCGACATAGATGTTGAGTCATCCCAGATGGCCATCACTTTTCTCTTTTCTCTCTGTATCTCTCCATTGCTTTCTCCACCTCCTGTCAACGAAGGACAGCCACTCTGGTGTGACTTTGAGGAATGGGAACGAACAATTAGGACACAGTATCCAGCCTACATACGCAGTCAGCTAATTAGATACCTTGCCTCTTAAATTTATTCAGTGTAGAGATGATGAGTACAGCAGTGTAATGCTGAAGATTTTTATAAAGACTTCAGATTAAAGTCTGAATCAGTTTAGGAACAATGATATAGAGTATACAAGCTGAATTTACAAATGACCTCATGAAGATAATTAAATTATCCTCTGATGTAACGTAAACTGCAAGATAATTGTTTTTACTTTTTTTTTTTAAGGAATTCCGTTTTTAATTGTATTAATATTTTGTCCGTCCTTTTATTACTGATGTATTAATTAATGCATTGAAATTAATTTTGTGTTATTGCAGAAACTTAACATACTACAAGTGAACTGTTTATATTGCATTATTTCTGACTGAGAGAAATGCTTTTTAACGAGCTGCACATTTCATATCAGAGGTGACAAAGAATGATGATTAACCTTCTCTAATAAAAATTTGAATAAAACATAATTATGCACATGCCAATGGTAAAGAAGTGCTCCCTGACTAAGTTAATACCCTGACAGCTTCTCACTTCACGTTGACAAAACAGAAAAGAAAAAGATGCATAACCCTTTGACTTTCAACAGTTTGGGTGTCGAAGCCGCCTTGACAGATGCTATGCTATTCCCCACATCTAGAGATGGGGAAAAAATATGAAAATGCATTATTAATTTCACAATGTGAATAGCCAATATTCATAGAGTGGAAGAACAGGCAGGCGAGCAGGCTGGCGGATGTGCCAGCCAACGAGTGAACGAGCAACTCTAACCTTGAGCTTTCACCATCGCTGGTTGACATCTCCGAAAACATGTTCTTTTTTTTCCAAGTGTGAGTTGTCAGCGGTACTGTCACTGGCAGGGAGAGGCGACGTTAAGTATAGAAGGACACATGTGGCTCGATGAGAAGGGGGGGTCTCTGTAAAGTCACTCACAGAGTTCCTGTCACGGTTAAGTAGACAGGTGCTTACTGTTAACACCCCACTAATATCTTTATGCATATTTATGAATCCCCCTCCCCTATAATGCGTAGCTCGTTAATGTCACAGCTGCCAAATATTGACTATGACTTTCTTTTAAAAAGCGCATAAATAAAACTGCTTTTAAAGATTCTGACCTGCTTAAATACATCGCTTTTCCTGTCCCTTTGATCAGGAAGCTTTTCATTATTTAAGCCTCCACGCTTCTTTATATTCTGCCACCTCATCTGCTGCAAATATGCAATATATCTTTATTTAGAGTAGCTACCTATCCCTTCATCTACTGTACCCGTACTTAATCCTCCGACTTTGTCTTGTGTCTAAGTGTGGTCAAAGACATCTAAGTGCTCTCATTATGGGAAAAGTTTGCGAGCGGGGCAAAACTTGCTGCTGGGTCTCATCAGTGAGAAAGAGGGAAATAGCTTTATGGTCTCTGAGGATTTGTATGCTGATTGCTGCCTAATTCTGACTCGCACTCTGTAACTGCGTCTTTCTTTTCCCATGAAAAGTTGGCAAAGAACTGCAGAGTGCTGCACATGAGAGGAAGAGTTTTGAAGAGATGTATATAAAACTGGACAAGTCTTTACTCTGCTGTAAAATCTCAGTTCTGGTTCGAACAAATAGTCCCATCAGACAAATTTGCAATAAGTCGGGCCTCTATATAGAATCTGTGGGGCTCAAACAAAGGCCTCAATGAGACAATCAACAGAATGTATGTTAAATTTCAGATTTAATTTAGTAATTAATGTAGTTCAACACTATGTTTTTACTGACTGAGAATACAGCAGAATATTCGATAGTTTGTATTTATCTGAATAACAGTACTGATGCAGCCTGCCTCAAATCGGAGAAAAGGCCATAAGAGCTCAGGATGGAGATTGAACGACTACTTTAAGATTGACAACGCTGAACTTTTTGAAAATTCACAACAGTTAATGGCTATGACATTATAAAATGCATGACATAATTTAATCTGAGGATCATAATCTGCACTAAACGTCTTTGTTTTGTTAGTAGTGCCTGATTTTATTAGTTTGGAATGGTCTCATGCTGTAAAAGAAATCTAAAAAATCTGATATAAAACAAGTAATCACTAAAGCAATGATTTGATCTACATGCATTTATATTTAAATATATATGTTTTTTGAATGCATATGAACCAAACCTCTGTAACTGAAATATTTACAAATTACATAAGGTGTGGGTGTTTGGAAGCTGACAATTGAAAAAATCTGAAGTTGAGTCATAATTAAAGACTAGAAATATTGAGCAAAACTGCATTATTCTGACAATTACCTCCAAACAAAGAGCCTGCATGTAGGTGTAGGAACAATGATCAGACATACAGTATTTTAACATGTATGTCCATATTCAAACCACAAAGCTTTTGCATGCTGGTGGGATTTTGGTTTGTCCCTTCCTGTCTTTGAGAGTAAACAAATTAGCCCTGGGAAGCCATGGGTGGGGTGAGAGGTCAAGCCTGACACAGGGAGGCATGGTGTGACAGGCTTAGGCCACTTGGACTTCTCGCCCAAAGAACAGATGTTAGCCGCGGCAGTGTGATTATCGCCACGGCGACCGAGGAACAGGAGCAACGGCCCTTGGATGGATGCTGGTAATTACCCAGGGTCCCCTGGGAAGTTGATGACACGTGCCCGCCACTCTTGGAGATCACAGGGGCGTAATTAAAGCTGCAGTAACAGTTGTTAATAGGGCAGAAAATAAAGGTAGCAGGGGATGAAGAGAAAGAGAAAGCAAGGGAGGGAGGGAAGGAAGGAAGTAAGGGGGGCATAATGGAGGATTGTCTTTCCTTTGTCCTCTCTGTTGTTTGTTTTGCACACTGTGACCTTCCTGTAAGGCAAAAGATTTAAATGAAGTACAGTTAATGTGACCAAAAAGTGAACTTCACTAAAAATGTGATATTGTGCCAACTCAAAGAAAGTATAGCACTTATTTTTCAGGGGCATTAATGCAATAAGAGGTCAGCATTACTTTTGTTTTTGTTGACCAATCAGTATTCACACTAGAGCAGCAATAATGTTGATGGAAAAATGTATAATATCTAATTAGATGATTGTATATGTATGCTGGTCACTGTGTAGTTAACCCAATTGTTCATTCTCATTCCTTAAAGTCACACCAGAGGGGCTGTCATTTGTTGATGGGAGATGGCGAAAGCAATGGAGAGATAGAGGGAGAGCAAGAAAAACCAATAAGTATGTTTTTGTTTTTATTACAATTGAGTAATCCAAAGCTTTATATAGACTTCTCAACTCTTCGACAACTTCAACTCTTTGTCCAGCAGAACTATAAAATCAAACTTCTCAGCACGTGAAGAACTATAGGGTGGCTTCAACGTCCAGCAGCAACAACAGAAACAAAAGCTTTGCTGTACAACAGAAATATAACAAAGTCACCTCAAGACCTCTGCTGGCATGAAATCAGCTTGGAATCTCTTTAAGTGCAGCAGTAGTGTTTGCCAGTGACAGGTATGTTTTTGTCTTGCTTGGCAGTGTGTGATGCAGAGAGTGCCCACGCACAGCTCTTAAAAGCACCATACAAGACCCCACGTGTCAGAGCACATCACCACAGCCTTTTAGAGCCACAAAACCCTCTGACAGCACCAAAATGGCTTCTCTTGCTTTTTTTGTGCTCCAGTCGGCTTCATATAAATGACCACACTCAACCCCTGCACGGCACTTGACAGGCCTATGAATTCGGCTTCCTGAAAGGCCTGATGGGAAAAAATACACATTGCGTCGGGGGGGGTGTGGGAGTGTATTCTGTAAGTGCGTTTAGACTTTGTATGAACAACTTCAATGATTTTCAGCTTGACGGTAAGTTCTCCTTTTGATGTCAAAGAGACTTGAAAAAAGGTTAAATTGGAAGTGGTGGTGGGCAAGTGAGAGGTTGCCAAAACATTATGGCATTCTGTACGATTAATCCAACTGACTGGAACGTTTTCAGTGCTGATGCCATGTAAAGGACCTTGAAGATCAAATGTCTGACCTAACGCACCAATAAGGTTAGTGTAATGGTTTTCCCTAATTGCGTTACAGCTATATTTTTAGAGTTATATTTGTAATCCTACAACACATGAAGTCTTCATTGTTATTTATCCCTAACCGGCTGTTTTTTGGCACATTACAGATCTCTCCAGTAGAAGAATGAGGGGAGTAGAAGAGAAGAGGCGTATCAGATGACTGTGGCGATAATGTGTGAGTTTTCCAGTCAGGTCTGTCTTCCATAGCAGAGGGGAGTCCCAGAGAGAATTAGCCATGCTGAGCTTGACACAGAATACCCACCCAGATAAATGGCAAGGTTCTGGCAGGACATATTTAAGGGATTAACTCACTGACCCAAAAAAGTGATGTCCGCAAAATGAGACCACCAGGGACAACGAAAGAGAAGCAGCTATTTCTTCAGATGTTATAAGGCCACTGTCAGCCACTGGAACTTGATCTTTAAAATAATCATTTAGCTCTCAAAGAGAAAAGGTCCGCTGGAGATTATTTGTCCAACGGGAAGCTGCCAATTCATACATAAGGTTAGCCGAGGCAAAAGTGTGGAGAAACCATGCCTATTCTAGCAAAACTAGCTGTACTATTAGCATATAGCACACTTTCAAGGAACAAAGTGTCAACAAACCTCAAAGTGGGATGGCCACATCTTCTGGTGTACCGCTTTCTTAATCCATTTTTCATATGGAAGGACCACCACTTATATTACCATGCAATGCTTCTCTCTTTTTCATTGTATCTCTCTCACACTCTCTGTGGTAACATCCCACACACATCACACATTGCAAATGTCCACATGCTCTCTATTTCTTTGAGTGTTGTGTTGTCAGTGTTTCATGACTTATTCACTCATTTTATCCAACTAAGCACATACATATTTAATAGTTATGGAAGCAAGCTTTCCCATGGCTTGATAAAGAATATGGTGTGCATGCAACACACACACACACGCACAGAATGTGAATGCATATTTGAGTGTGTTGTCTGCAACGGTATAAGAGCTTGTATTCTCTGCCGTCTCCTGTGGTAAAGAATAAATAGTATCAGTGGAGTCTTAAAGATCCAACCAGCGGCCAGTAGAAAAAAACAACAGGCAACATCATTATAAAATTCGTAATTTTAATTCCTATTAGATGTAACTTTTTACACATTATCAAAGAAATTGTGAAATTAAAAAAAAACATCGCAGTCAGGGCAATTTTCAGCTAGTCATGTCTTTGTTATTGTTGGCTGCCAATGCCAGATTTATCTATAAACCCAGTTCATTTCTGTCACATGAAATTTAGGTTTAGGTTTTCTTGAGAAGAAAAAACATGAAAGGGATATTTATGTTCACAAAAGACGTTAAACGCTAGCTATTGAAACTAACTCACTAATACTATGAAACATTATTTCATAATATGATAGCCATGTATGAAAAGCTACCCATGAATTGTGTATGGATGGTCAATACACTGGTTACCTCCTTTTTCACGATCATCAAAACCCAGCTATAACTTATGAATGACTCCATCTGCATTTGATCTAACGCCGGGTTTAGTCAGGTAAATCAATTGTTATAACCTTATGCATTTAAAGGGCAAGCATGACCGCATTAACATACTGTGTTACCTGAATAGCTACCGATCGGTACAGTCCTACAGCAATATCAATTTCACAGTTAACACTCATCAAATCTAATCCTGGCTGGAAATCCCCATGCACCCCGCTGTCATATCCCATTGGCAGGTTGCATCTAAACTGATTTGGCAACCTTTTGTCTTCTCTAATCTGGTCAAATCAATATAAATATTCGCCCTTGATCCGGCAAGGGGGGGGCCGGATCAATATGAATATTGATCAATAAGTGGTATTGGATGCATTGAGAGGTCAGCCAGTCCTAGTTGGGTGGAGGCTAATCAGTTTAAGCTGCCCACAGGCAGTAAAGTGGGGGTTAAGCGAAGTTTAAGAAGTGACCTGGCCTGGAGAGTCCTTGGCCCCTTCTGTGTCATGAAAGCTCCCACAGAGAAAGAGGGAGGCGATGAGGATAGAAGAAAATTACTTTTATTTTATATGTCAGATAATTTAATTGATTTATGCAACAGTCACGGAAACTGTCAGGCAACTGTTTCATTTTCAGTCTCACCTATACTAAAATAGAATATTACTTATTGTCATCCATTTTTTGTGAGAAGAAAAACACTTAATTTTCTGGGAATGCATTTGTCAGGTAGTTCAATGGACCCTTAAATGATTTATTGATCTTAAGAAGTAGGCAAATATTTTCAACCAGTAAAGGAATCCTTCAATCACAAACACACGTAATGTTGTTGAAACTTGATTAGTTATTTTTCTTGGTCAGATGGTCTCAGATTATATGCTCAACTCTTCTGTATATGGAAGGTGACACAGTTAAATCTGACTGATTACTTAACCCCATACCCTGGTCTTCCTCCAACATGTTTTAGCAGAGTCTATTTCTTATTTTTCTATTTAACTTTTACATGCCGAATCTGTCTATCTCCTTTTCTCCCACACCAGGATGTATGTCCTAACATCTGACCAAGGTCAAGGATACACAGTATCCTTAGAAGACAGGATACACATGAGAAGGATGAATGAGCCCTACAAGGGTCACATGACATGAATGATAACGTACCATATTCTCTGCAGTTAAAACACAGAGCTTATAAAATAAGAAGAAAGAAAAAAAGCACAGGACACAGACAGAGAGTTATGGGGGGGAGGAAAACCAGAACATGGTGAATCGTGGCTGAGTCGGGGCAATAGATGACCTTTTCAGTGAAAGCCCCTTACGCAGTCTTGGGCCAAGGTATACTTTTATTTATAGAAGGTATTTATAGAAGCGATTTTCCCGAGGTTATCCTGAGCAAAATGCCAGTTCTCATTACCAGCCGGGTCCTGCCTGTGCCTCATTTTACGGCTGGATGAGCCCAGGCAGCGGGGGACCCAGCATGCAGCCCAGGGTCACCTATTAAATCCTCATGTCCAAGAGAGCACCGTCATGCACTTCTTGTTCTACACTGGGTGGGGCTATGGAGCAGCAAGAATAGAGTGAGTAGAGGGGTGGCCAGGTGTGTCTACGCATGTGTATGCTTGTGTGGAGAGGGATTTATTAAGAGAGTGTGCCATTAGTACCTTGCCATTTTACGTACCTCCTGATGTTTCAAATTCTGATGATTACATTTTGAAATCTAAGTATGTTTCCATAACTAAACAAAAAGGTGCAAACAGTGGACAACATTCATCCAGTCTGTTAAAAAACAAAACAAATACTGTGTGAATTAGTGTTTCTGTGTGTCTGCATAAGAGTGCATGAGTGTGTCTTTGTGTATGAACGTGTCTCTCATCAGAGCAGCTATAAGTCACCCTGGTGGAGCACCTCAGGCCCTTCTGGCGGGGCATTGGAGCCCCAGCATGGGGTCATCACAGCCCAGGGACATATACAGACAACGTGGAATGTCAACTCAAAGACATAACCAGACATGTACAGGCTCCAGGGATAAGGCTAAATAAGATATATCCGTGCGGCTAACATAGACAGCATACCTTGCTTAAATAAAAAAGTTGTTATGTCATGAATAGGAGCTGTTCACCGATATGTATGGTTCTGCTAACAAAACAAATTTCATACTTTTCAACAGCTCCTTTTTCTAGACTGAAACCAGAAAACTGGATGGCGAGGCAAAAAAATTCAACACACATGCACATACTCCTCATCTGTCTCTGAAAAGTAGCAGAGGAGTGGGGAAGACTGGACAGATACACTTTGGTACAGGGACAGAAACACCTAGGGAATTGCACCCTATTCACACAGCGCAGCAATATTCCTATTTGTCTCTCATCAAAAGAACCTTCTGCTACTACTTTTTAGACTTGAGAAAGTCCAAGGGTTTAATGCTAACTGCAGAACTTTCGGAATAATGTAAATTGCTCCAAAATGCAGAGCGCAAAATGACCTGCTTACTATAATGGCTATTCCTTAAGATATACTTGCTGTTTGTGCAACAACGGCCTTCCCAGTATAACACGGCAATTGCACTAACCTAAGACATTTCTCTCTTTAAGTAGCATCTTGACAATAAATTTTATACTTTGTCACTTCATTGGAAAACACTATACGTTTTTTTATTGATTGAAATTTCATCTAGTTTGTTATTTTCCAGAAGGATCCTGGTATTTTCCCCTACTCTCTCCCTCCTCCGCCTCCGTTCCTACAGTATGCTGCTTGTTTGGTGCAAGGTTGTGAGGCTGTCAGGTGAGACACCATTAGACTGGGTCCTGACAGGCTGCAGTAATGACCGCCAATGTAGAGGAGAGGGCGAACATTTTTGCACAGGAGCCACACACACAAGCACACAACTGCTACAGATGCTTGACGGACAAGAGTCCAGTTATATCTAGGCCTCTCTCTATCTGTAGCTATTCTAAGTCCTCTGGTCATTTTTACTTATGTGTGTGTGTGTGTGTGTGTGGTTGTGATGAGATGGCAGAGAGAGAGAGAGAGAGAGAGAGAGAAAGAAAAAAAATCAGGCTTGCAGCCGACATATATTTCAGAGCTTTATACAGATTACAGTAGAAGATGTATAATCTGTCAGTTGCCATTTCCTCTCACTGAGGAAGAAATTTGCCGGGATCAAATTCTTGATGTGTTTGTGTGGGTGTGTATGTGTGTGTGTGTGCCTGTACCACAGGTTTGACATAATCTTTATCATACTTCTTGGCCTCATCATCTAACCAGCAGTACTAGATTGGTGATTGTCAGAGCTTGGCTGTTTCCCCGTACCCTTTTAACAACCCCCCAATGTCTGATTGGCTTATAGGCTCTACTATAGGGCTGTAATTCTTTCCATCCCACAAGGCTCTTTAATACTTAGCATGAATGGAGCAATCCCAGAGGAAAGATAGTTGATGTGAACTTGGCATTGCTGAGTTTTTTTTCCATACAGTCCAAATTAGCAATCCAACATTTATGTGGCTCGAGAAGAAAAACTCATCAGGGTTCTGGTTGCCCCAGTTCTTTGTAAGTTCAAAGGTAGCTAAGTAATAACTCAAGCGTTTACAAAAATGTAGATTTGTACATCACTAGATTTGAATGAGGTGCACACAGTTTTTATAACATTTTCAAACCCTACTAGCTGCCAGGTGGATGCGATGCATAGCAACGAGAGCTAACTGAGAGAGCTAGCGTTAGGTTGTTAATATATGAATTGTTTAGATTTAAAGTTTTTTTTTATCAAAGTAAAGTAAAAAAACATAACTGTTTGTTTCATAATAAAACACCTCATATTATGAAACGTTATGCTAATTGCGTCAGTGGAAATTAATAAATCGCTTTTTTCCCATTCACTCTGAACTGCATAGAAATAATACCAGAAACTACATTTACAAAACACGTTTAGCGAGAATGCTGTGGCGATCGCTCGGCTTCTTCACTCTTAACCCAAGCCAATGCAAGCGCAGAGCCACTTCTACAGACTAAACTGTGTAATAGCATAGAGATCGAGCACAATTAAGTCCCACCCACACCAGAGGGTGGGACAATATAAAGTCCATTGACGTTATATTGTGTGAAGGTGCCTTCTTGTCACTTTTGTCTGCTAGCAAACAACAGTAAAATGCTTACAAGCTGCTGTTGCATTGGATTTACTACCAACAGAGTAAAGAACCCAGTACTTAGTTTTTATAGGCTGCCAAACCAAAAAACTAAGACTTCATGAAGACATCAGTGGGAGGAATGTGAAACATGTGGGATCTCTACTCTCAGTGGGCCTATCTGTGCAGCAAGCATTTTGTCTAAAGCTAAAGCATTTTGACAGTATGCAAATTGTGTACATTATCCAGTATTACATTTGGAAGGGCCTCAGCTAACTACAACAGTTAAGCTTAACATTAACTTGCTTACAGCTAACTTTTCCTATAATTATTTTTGTTATTAACTGCAACCCTGGTAGACATAGGGAGCTAAAACAATCCTTTGACATGCTGAAAAAGTGTTTCAGCTACATTTTGACAGCCTTGGGTCCATATTGTGGCGGCAATCACTCTTCCCTCAGGTGGGCGTGGTTTTTAGAACTAGTTTGAGCTAGTAGTTGATTATTACCATAAACCTGTGCACGGCATTACACACATACTTTAAACTGATTTACAATTAGCTGATGCAACCCTAATCCTGAATTACTGACCATGTCTGATTGACACAAAAATAGTCTTTCTTAAACCCATATTCCCCCACACATGCCATTCATTACCAACTTTAACTATCCAGTTAATCTATCCATCAAGAATGTCAATAGATGGAGATTATTTTCTTTCTTTCTTGGAATGGTAAAAAGGACAAGAGGAAAAAAAGCTTTACAGTACAAATTTAATCACAGACACATGGTCTTACAATCTGGCTGCCATGCTCCCACAATGCAACGCAACGGTAAAGCATGACATCTTCATTCCAGTGAACCTCCCCGTGAGTCTCTGTAAATTAGTTAAAATCTCATCAGCCATCAACATCACACAAAATTTGGACCATCAAGTGCAGGCCCTAAAGGTGAGACCGCCCGCCTTCCTGCCTGTGCGCCCAGCTACCTTTCCAAAGCCACATAATTCCCGACGTTCCGGTGTTTGGAAGTAAGGGAGCAGGGTCTGTCCCCCAGGGCTGTTTGCCTGCCTGTCTGACATCATAGACTGCGGCATCTTCTGATCCGCCGGTACAGAGAGACGATCTGACAGGCTTAATTTACAATGTCAGGCCTTTCAAAACCATTTCCCCCTCATGCTGACAGCAATCCTGCATTTATAAATTAGCAGAAACATTAACCTTTAGACTGATTATAACGTGTTCTGAGGGAGGCAAATTAACTTCCATTTGTTAATGTCAGATTTTGGGTTCAAATGGTACCAAAGAAAATGAAGTAAGTAGATTGAGAAGATAATGTGATGTATTGTGTGTCCTAAAATGAAATGTTTTGTCAGGCTGTGATGATGAATGTGATATTGTTTTTGAGGTAATGTGAAACGCGTTGCACAGCAGGTGAAGCTCGGTAATTGCAGTCGTGCTCTCATCACATGCAGCACAAAGGTCTTATTGTCTGAAAACATGATAATATGTACTGTCTTCTCCCATTTCACAATATGTGACCTTAAAAAACAGCATACAAAAAATATAGAAAATAACAAATACACAGATAATGTTTAAAATATGCAATTAAAATAAATACAATATTTCTGATGTTATTTATCACATGGGAACAATGCCAAATGAGATAAATGGGGGTCTCCTGATTGTTATTAAAATGCAGCCTTGCTGTTCAGTAACATCAGTGTGATTGCTAACTTGTGCCTATCAAACCCAGAAAAGTCTTCACACATTGGCATGTAACAGCTTGTCATGAGGAACTGTTGCAGCAATATTTGTGGCTATTACCCTAATTAGAGGAAAGCACACAGATGGTGTTGTTTCACAAACTCACAGGCTGAGAATCAAAATGTCATCACTGCCAAAATTAGTGATGGTCTGAGAAAATAACCTAAGAAAAAAACGCATCACTCTTTCTGCAGCTTAGTTTTCATTTTCAAAACTTCTTTTTTCTCTCCAAGTGAAACTGACATTAAATGGCTTTTCTTCCTTGATGAAAAAACTGGGTATTTAGTGGTGAAACAATGGTACTTGGGTACCATATGCTGCATTTAAATGCTGTAAGACAGCTGTGAAGCCTGAGTGTTCCTGGATGCGGGCCAGCTCCCAGAAGAAGCCTTCCACTGGTTGGAAAATGTTTCCAGCGAGAGCAGGAAGAAGCCACTTTTCATGGAGCAACTTCCAGATGCAGGACACAGAGGAAGAGATGAGTGCATCTGTGTGTTTGAGCGTGTGGTGTGTGTGTGTGTGTGTGTGTGTGTGTTTGTATTTTTCCATGTGTATGTCATTACTGTACCACGTAGTCAAGCACAATGTATGTCAATATCTCTAATGAAGGAAGTAAAAAGACGAGGTTTTCTACAGGTGGACATTATGATTGGTCTACATTTATTTGCCGTCCTTGACCCCTTCAACTATCTTGTTTCTTTTGCCTGCAAAAGAGTTTTAAAGAGTCATGTTCATTCATTTTAATGCTGCTCTACTTTGCCTGTGCTTATTTATCAATGCTTACTTTTTTCAAAACTTTTTTTCAAGAAAGGTGCAGTTACTAACAAAAGGAAAAGAATATCTTGTTTTTCTGTTCAGCCACACAGCAGGTGAAAGGTGGATATGCAGCTGCACTGTTTCTGAATCTGACTTTATTACTTACCCCCAAAGAAACTGTCTGTCAATCACATCATGCTCCTTCACAGAGTAGCCCAAGGGTAGAGTGCTAGTGCACCTTCTCAACAATGTTACATTGTTCGCTACATATAGCATATCTACCACAGAGAGGCAGAGGATTCAATAAGGGGACCATGAGGTAAGACGATCCCCTTTGTTGAAAAGAATGCTGAGGATTTTATATTGCTGAGGTGAGCTTTTATGTGATGCTTGAACATGGTTATGACGAGGTGAGAAGTTTCCAATAACTGTGTTTTGCCTACAGCGGGGATTAAACTGAATCTATGCCCAATGCTGGAATCTTGGATTACAAATCTGGATCCTGCCAAAGGGGGATTTAACTCATCTTTGTCATTCCAGAGTAATCTCCTCACATAAGACCTGTTTTGCAGTGATTTTATGTCTTAATCCTAAATATGAGATTTTTAGCGAACATGTTGCAGAGACTTGCTCGATGTTGCAAAAAAAACAACTCGGTTTGTACGAGATCCAACCAAGTGCCGATAATTCCCCTTATCCTGTTTGAAAGGGATTTATTTACGTTTGTTAGACAACAAAAGGGAGCGATGAGGCGCTGCTACCACCTATGAACAGAAGGCCTAAGGTCTGATAGCTGCTGCAGGTAGACAGAGACTGAGAGACAGACGGAGAAGAAAATGTGTGAAAGAAAGAGAATGAGATATTTTCAAGGGGAAGCAGGTTGGCATCAGATTCACTCCTCAGAGCTTTAATAAAACGTGCTCAGTTAGCCCCAACTCATTACTATACTATGAGTATTGACTTTGGCCTAGAGTCATGACCAGATAAAATGGTGTAAGGGCTTGTCCTAAGTGATTACTCCGAATTACAAATCTGTCTGCATGTAACCCAATACAGCCTGTCTGCTGAGCACTTCACAAAGAACACTTCCACACACACAAGAACACAATTTGAACACACTAACCATGGACGTACATATTAAAGCAACACGTACGTCCTATGAAACCGGAACGAATACATACTGTACACAAACAAACGCACAGGAGGCCAAGAGGAGAGGGGGGTCTATTCATCAGCTAATGATTGCAAAAACACATGAACCCCACCAACACACACATACATACACGCACACACTTTCTCTCTCTGCTATCTCACAGTCACACTCAGTCACCCAGTGTTGGTACAGTGTCTCGTCCTGACAGCTGAGTTTTAATTGGCCAGGGTGGTGCAGCATGGGCCGCTGTCATGCGGCTGGCAGTTTGAGGGGTTGTGGGACAGGCCCCTCCGTGGGGGCTGTCAAACGGCCCACGGTCTCCACAGGAACCCCCACCGTGGGTGTCCCGCCTCATTTAGGAGTGCACAGACAAAGCGCCAATTAAGAAGGGCTTTAAACAATCAAACAGAGTTCCTCAGGGCCCACAGACACTCCACAGGGCACTAAGAAAGACAGACAGACAGAGAGACACACACACACACTCACAGACAAAGATAGAAGGGTAAAAATAGACTGATCAGGACTTGATCTGAAGACATAATTAATGCTTGTTAACAGGACTGCATGGGTGAACTTGTGTGCAGGCATCCCTCTGAATTAAAGTGGAAATGAAATGTGACTGACAACAGCACAGCACTGAATCAATACAAAAATGCAGAGAATATAAAACAGAACTTCCATTTTACAGTAGTTACTTTCTGCTGAAGCTCTTTGGGATTCTTTCTCTCTTTATATAAATTCTTACTTTTTTTCCAGTTCTGGTAATAAGAACTGCAAACTATTAATGCAGCCCTAACTGAAGAAAAGGCATTAAAAAAGAAACTTGCTGCAATCACAAAAGGACAACCTCCTGCATCTGCCTGTGTTTGTCTGCCTCCAGTCCCACGGAAGGAAGCACCACTGACTGATATTCCCCACTAAACTGATGAACCTTGCATTTTTAAGAGCAAAGCAGAGTCTTTAATGTATATCTCTGTCACTCCCCTCCTTTTGCCCCATCTTCTACTATGAGCTTCCATATGCCACTTCCATATGGCCCTGCACCCTCTCCTGACAAGCCCATGGCTAAAGCCCATCCATCATTCGAGGGAGTGCAGTCACTTGTTATCAGCTCAGGCTGGCGCTGGGGAGTAGAGAACACAGACGAGAACAGGGCTGGGAATAACAGAATTCAGGCAAATTGCCCACGTCCCTCCTAGAACAATTTTGTCTCAGAACAGAGCATCATTTGGCTGTTGGATATTTTATTTGGATATTTTTTCCTTTGGTGATTTGAGTGACAGATTTGAGAATCTGAGAAAGGAGATGGAGATGTGGCTCTCCAACTGCTGCCTTCTCCAGCCTCAATGCTGAGGGAGAATGGGACCATAATGCAAGTTGTCCTGGAGGGGGAGATACAGGCATGCAATCGAGCTGAAGTACTAAGAAACACTACACCATGTTGGAGAAAAGAGCAGAGACATGATCTACACCGCAGTAGAATTAAGACTGTTCTTGTATACTCTTGCAAAAAGGAAATAATAACAATAACAATAACAATAATAATACATTATGAATGCGGCCATTCAAAAACCTGTTAAAGTTAATGTATACTGAATTTTCCAAACAATTCATTAGAAATGGAAATGAACATGAACAAGCAGAAATATTGAAACAGAAACAAAGGAATCTGGATAAAATATATCATCTCTCTTGTACAGTAGAAAAATAAACACTGTCCTTAAGACCAGATGCTGCCTGAATTCATGATGTTTATCAATGCTAATATAAACATGGACCACAGACAGTTTACATTTCTATTAGAGAGCATGTTCTGTGCACTCTCAGTATTAGAAGAAAAATATATTTTCAAGTACAAGTGGGTGGAAAGGGAAGACTGCGCTTATATTATTTTTCAATTATAAAAACATTTCAAAAAAAGTCATAACAGCATCAAGAGTGGGATATTTTTTAAAGGCACACAGCATAATTCTATATATTTTCAGTACATGCCTGAGTAGTAGTTCCTTTGAGTCAAGTAGGGCTATCAGTCTGTGGAATGCATATGCTTGAATGCAGTGAAATCAATTCAGATGATAGAGATGATAAACAAAATACACCTCAAGAACGATAGCCTTGGTGGCCGCAAGTGTAATGACATTCAAACGCTGATAGAAATCAGTAAACACTCAGGTGCATAAAAAATGAAAAGCAGCTTTGGATACAGACACTGGAAGAGAAAAAAATGACTTTATTTGCTATCCACTGGTGTAAAACAGCCACCTTGAAACATGAGAAAAGGTGTGGAAAAAAACATCCACCTTGAAACAAGGGAAAAGGTGAGGAAGGCGATGCGTCTGGAGATAAGAAAGACGACAAGGACGAAGTGGAAGTGGAGGCATTGTGGCCATTTTGTGGTATCATTGGTGCCAGACATTCTATCTGGAGGAACATGTAGCCTCCATGCGCCTGTATGCCACAGTGGTCACACTAGTAGTCGGCTGGGGAGCAGAGGATGAGTAATTTTAAACCCCATTAACAATCACCATATTTATTTATGAGGCCGGGGCTGACTTGGTATGTATTGTTGCCCACACTTCCTTACTTACAATGAGTCCAGAGGACAGATGATCCTTGTCTGAGGCTTTCTGGGAGGAAGAGAAGCCTCACTTCCTTGTAGACACTCTGATAGCATGAATTATTGAGAGGGTGTTAGAAAAAGAAGCAACTTAAATGTAATATGTGGCCTTGTTATTGGCTCCCACCTTTTGTAACCTTTCAGCTTTAATTAACAGTGTGGGATAAAGCGGGGGCTGGGGTGGAGGGTGGAGGGTGGAGGGTGGAGGTTGGCGCCTGTATGCAGATCTGTGGTTGTAGCAACGTTAGTGAAGCAAAACGTGTGGGTGTCGATGTGAGTGTCCATGAGATCTGCGTGTGTTTTATGCACAAACGGGGACATTTTCTCCACATTTCTATGTTCCTGTCACTGCCTATTATCAACATAATTGAGTATCGCGATGTAATGTTTTGTGATACTGTATCGAGTTTCAAAAACACTGTATACAGTTTTAATAAATAGTTTACATGCAAAGAATCATCGTTGATTGCAATTGAAATGCAGATCCCACTGTTCTAATTGCATTGAAAAAATAAACAAAAAAGTGTTCTTTATACTTTGCAATTACATAAAAAAAAATTGCAATATATCGCCTTGCTTGCAGCATCACAATATATTGAATCGTGACACCTGTATCCTGATACCTATCGTATTGCCACATTCTTGCCAATACACAGCCCTAATTATGACTAATACAGTCAACTGCACTGGGGATTAACTCACATCTTTATGACAGGCAAAGGATGTTTCTGATCCGAAACACTTTGAATCCAAATATCTCTGCACCACACTTTGCATCGGACAAATCAAAAAACCACAGCACAGCTGCATGTTCATCCTCCTCCGCCATTAAGGTTGAGTCCTCTCCCTGATCAAACGCTCTGAGTCTCATTCTGCCCATGTGTCTTCAACAAGTGCTGCCAATATGGCCGCCTCTCCTCACGCTCCCCGGGTGGGATGCTGCATCACCGCTGCGCCCCGATGACTTCAAAGATCCTGACGCGCCGCACACAACTGACGGACAGGCGAGGAGGCTGCCCGATGTAAATAAACACTCAAGCGTTTTTTCCCATCAAAGAGGTTGAGCCATTGTTGTGGTCAGTGTTGTCTCACATGTGTCATGTTGGATGATGCGGCGGGGAGTGTGTTGGTTGTTTTGATGTACAGTGGTGCTTTTCATGACCTGTTAAGGGTTGTGGGGAAGAGGGCGTGTGTTCAACCACAATGCTGAACCTCTATCGATCAAAGTCAAGTGTCAAAACAGACAATTGGGTGATATGGTAGCAGAGGAGTTTTCTCTTTAAAGCAATGGAGAAGGGGCTATGTGTCAGAGGGATTTTACATATCTTCTGGCTTTGCTCTTAGACACAAAGATACGTGTTGTGGAGGATTGTCTTCTTATTTACTGAATATGTTCAGCTATGAAACAGAGATTCTTTAACTGGATTATAAAGTATTAAAAATAACAGATAAAAGAAAAAAAAAAAAAAATTTATAGTCACTTGGATCTCGACTCTAACAGAGAAATTATTAGACAAGCACAAAATCCATTCTTCTGCATTCAGGCTCTGAAAACAAGGTTTATGTTTCATGCTTTAGGTCTCCAGGCTGTCATTCAAAGGGTTTGTATTGTAAGCAGTTTTTCTTTTTCCCTCTCCCACTTTTCTTTGTGTGCCACTGGCAACCATCATATTAAACCACCTTTGTTTATGTTTTCTCTCCTGAAACTGCCTCTTCTCCCTTTTGCCCAGTTTCTTCAAAAGATGTGTCATCTTTTTACATGATAGGTCTGGACCTGCAGGAAAGCCCTCCCCTGTCCAGCTGTTTGGTTCTGAGGGTAAAGTCTGGGGAGAGTGATGGGGGGTCAGTATGGGGGAAAGGGGAGGAGGTAAAAAGCGAGTCGATAGAGGCGCTCAAAGGGGAAAAATGAGCTGAAGTCTTCCCTGCTCCAACCATGTTAACCATAAAGATATGTGTGTGTATGCACGGCAGAGAGACACAGCGAGTGAGAAAGTAGAAGCGGGGCCTGAATATTTCCACCCAGTCCTCACAGCAAAGGCATTTCCATAGCAGGTGGTCTGGCTCAGCCGCCATCTGGAGGCCTCGATGGCCAGATAACCTTCGCTATTTACAAATCCCAAACTTTGTTTAGACAAACCCTCTAAAAGCCATGTGATGGCCAAAAAGAACTTCAGGCCCACTTTTGTTTTTAACCATCGAGACCTGGGAAACGGGAAAGTCACGCTGAATTTCCCCGAAACCACAAAGAGAATACTTCTGTTGGGACTACATAAATAAATAGTCAATTAGAATAAGATTGGGCAGTTACGTCTCAGCCGCTTTGCGTACCAGAAATCAAAGTCCATAAAGTGGAAATTCATGGGGCTGCATATGAAGTAGTTTCCTATTATATCCCTCCCAAAAAGTACAAATAATCATTTCATTTATATGCCAGGATGTATAAGTGCTGCAGTTTTGTGGTTTGGGAAATGATTTGACAGAAAAATGTAAATTAATCAATGCAAAAAATAGTCATCATTATGGAATTTATCAGATGTTTTTCTCAATACAGAATTGCCTTCTGTTTTGTTTGCATTGTTTGTTAATCATTCTAAATGAAAGTATTTCTAATTTTAAGTTCATCTCCAGAACTCCCTATGTAACACCCTTTCCCAAAGCTACCGCAGGTGAGAAGCTGATTCAGGAGTTCTGGTGAAAACTAGGTCATTTACATTAGAGATACACCTGAGTTCACCACTCTTTGAATGTTGTTTGAACATCCTTTTCCCCATGCAGCTTCTCAGTTTCTCAGTGATTGGGAGTGTAATACAGGCCGACTGCATTAAAGCCATTTCCGCTAAGTGAAATATGTGTCCCGTCAGTGCGGCTCATTCATTATTTATCCGTTTGCTCACATCTGAAACAAACCTGAAAAAAAAACAAAGCTGTTTATGGCCCTATGGGTTGGAGGAGCACTCGCTGATGTCATCCAGGGGATGTGCTGCTCGTTGATTTATTCTGAATGTTATTAACCTTTCCCTCCCCGGAAGGCTCCACTCACCTCCGAGTGAGAGTAGAAGGTAGGGGGTGAGGGGGCTGGGGGGCTGGGGTGGGGGGGTGGGGGTGTATGATTGAAAAGGGCAAAGTGTATCAAGGATTGGGTTGCCTCACGTTTGTTCGGGTCAATCTGGGCAAACCCTCTTCCCCCAAGTTCAAAGCAGATAGCATGTGGTTTTTCACTGTCCTGTGAGTAATTATGAATGGTAAAATAAAGTCACTATGATATTGCCATAACTGAGCAAGCTCGCTGTGGATGATTTCCAGATGTCCCTTGCTCACTAATGCATTTGCTACAGCAATAAAAATACTTTAGATTATATTTTCATTTCAACAATAGCTGGACCTATCATTGCAACTGGAACAAAAGCACATGAAAAGCAAAGGAAGATCAGAGGGAGATGATGAGAGGGTGGGATTCCAAGAAACTGACATTATTGATAAAATTTTACTATGGGGTGAGAGAAAGCGAAAGATCAAGAGAAGAGATGGACTACAGCTCTCAGTATGCAAGTAGCAGAGAATTTATCGCCTTGTTGCAGGAGCAAGCAAGGAAATTAAGTGATAAGAAAATCAATTGCATACTCCTGGATCCATATAGATGTTGCTAATGTTTAAAATTCCCAGTAAATGTGCAGAGAATGCAGCGTGGGGGAGTGTAGGAGGGTGAAGTGAGAGGTTGCAAGAGAGGACGTGGTTGGAGGAGGGGGGGGGGGGGTCGAGGGCGTGGAAGAGAGGGTCATCAATCACGTCTGGGTGACACACAATGAAATCTGACCGCAGCCCAAGATGTTTTAATACGGCATCCATTAGAGCCCTCAAATAAATTGCAATTTGGAAAACAGAACATAATACCAGCCAAGTTTTCCTCATCCATCTTGCAGTGTGTCATGTAATGTAATTGCGTTGTTAATTTATCCAAGAATTTCCTTGGTACACCATTTCATCCGCATTGGTTAATTTCCCTGTAGAGTATATTTTCTCTCTTTCCCTCAGCGCGCCCTCCCCTCCTCTAGCTGTATAGCTAGCGGGGGCAGAGTAATGTTTCTGCTTAGCATGGCATTAGTCGAAGGGCTAATCAAAGCACTGAAGTCTGTGACACTTTATCAATGCCTGGCTGTGTTGGCTGTGCGCCGGCCGACCTCGCTGTAGTGCAGATCCAATCAGGCCTCCACTGCCTGTCATTATGTCCCCGCGACAGGAGGATCACTCAAAAATGCCTGTGGATTACATCAATATTATTGACAGAGTTTGGGGGCATTTGAAGCTGGGCAGCAGCACCAAATGCAAAGCAGAGGACTGACACTTCCTGTGTTTGGACCGAGGCATTACAGCGAGCCTGGGAGAAGACGAGAATGGAAGAGATGTATGGGCATGACCAGGGTATATACAAAAATCAATACACCGCCTAAAATAAGACTGAAGAATATTACAAGTGGGGCCATGGGGTTTACTTTGATGCGTAATGATGAAACTTTCCAAACTGATTTGTTTAACATTTTAGCCACCTAGTTTAGTGTGAGTGAATAATTCCAACAATAAAAACAAGACAAGAACCTGGGTGGTTTAGCTGTCAGCGATAATGGGCTCAGGCCTTAAGTACAACAAAAACACCAGACATTTTCTTCATTCCTAAAATGGCTAAGTCAAGTTCTGGGATTGGCACGTTTTGACATCCTTCTACAGCCACATGGCATAATATCCACAGGTGTTGAGCTGCAGTCTTGGTCAGTGGAATACCTCTGTTGGAGTGGTATCCTGGTATCCAGTCCAAACCAGAAGTGTTTTTTTACCTCCTGTCACCTGACTGGAGATCCTGAGGGGGTCGGGGGGGATCATCAGACCCATGAGGGTAGACAGAGAGTGAGAAAGAGAGCAGAAGCCTGACATGATCAAAGGATGACAGGGGAGCTAGAGGAGGAGAGTCGACCAAAACAAAGGCTCATTCAAAAGTTCCCTTGTGCAGGGTTCCTTACTGGCTGACAGAGAGGGAGAGACATGGACTCCACCCCTCAGCCAGCACTCATTTCTGCCAGTGGACACATCACAGGAAACGAATGAGCATACAAGGAATATTCAATGATAGAAATGCAGGTTCATTTAGTCTGTTCAGTACATTCTTGCCATCAGAACGGATATGATTTTCTTTACTTGAGTAACAGTAGTAATATTATATCTCGCTGACTGATACATTTTTGCCGAACTCAGATTTGAACACCCAAATCACTGATTGCTTTCAACTATGTCCTGTCATTTAAAAAAAAAAAATGATAATATGTAAGTGTTGTATTTACAGTTTGTTTCTGCTGCCTCCAAGTGGCCAGACAACATTTAGTGTAGGTACTAACAGTACTCAATGCAGAACAGCCATTGGTTTATTATTATATATTTGTTACAAATGATATATAAATGATTCTTATTATTTGCATGAACTCATAAGTATGTTGTACTCAAGGTGGGACTGTTTGGTTGTTTAATTTATAAAATTGCATCACCATCTGTACAGATTGTAAAGCCCCCAGAGGCAAATGTGTGATTTGTTATTTTGGGCTAAATAACTGTTAAATAAATGTTGTGGAGTACAAAAGTACAATATTTGCCACTGAAAAGTTGTGGAGCAGTACTATAAAGTAGCATAAATTGGAAATATTTAAGTAAAGCACAGATACTGCAAACCGTACACTTCAGTAAATTAACTATTTTCCTCTGACTGAATTAATCAAAAGCATTCAATGCATTTTTATTTGAAGTTGATCTGGTCATTGTGCTGATTCTGCTGCCACTATTGCTTAAAATCAGAATTCACTCTCAGAACTCGCCATATGGGACAATAACAGTGTTGCCATGAATCTGAGCTGTCTTCTTCGTGTTCTTCAAATCTATCATTAAAACGTCGGCGGTTTACAGAGAGGAAGTCTCACTACTTCCAGATAAATCAGTGAAATAAAGACAAAACCTTTCATGCATGTCCAAAAAGCAGCGGCCCTCCAACCTCACAAACCTCAAAGCCAAAGCTGCAGAAAGATATATTTATTTACATGGTTTTGAGAGGTATAATCTGATGTCATTATGTGGATTTGGCTGAGCTGAACGCTTACATCTGAGTGGAGTGGACTATAGTTTTGAAATGAGCACCGAAAAAGACACTTTTTTTTTAAAGACCTATATATCTGAGAGCATCTGTAATGCTTAAGTGATAATCATATATTTCAGCTTTTATTTTGCATTGAATTGAATTTGTTACAGGATTAGACTTCACACATTCCACGAGACCACATACTACTTCCTTAAGGATCTGGGTGATCTGGAGGATTGACAAGAAGCACTCAGCATTCTCACCAGAACACTCAGCATTCATAAACTGTTTTAGAGGGTTACATGAAAATGGTTTTGAATGCACAATTTTTTTTTGTTTTTTTGTTGTTGTTTTTTTGCCTGACTAGGATTGAACATCTTCTCTTTTCCTGATCTGACCTTTAAGTCCACATTGCCTACCCCAGACCCTCAAATCCACCTCCACCTCCACCAACCACACCTCTACCCTTCTTCTTTGTAGGAAATTATGTCTCAGGAGGAAGAAGACAAGGAAAAGGCGCTTGCTTGCTCAAATCCCACCACCTCAAATGAAGCAAAGCCATACCATAAAGACGAGGGGGGTCCTTGAAATGTGCACTCCGTCTATTTCCTCCGTGCAGCCTGTCACGGCCAATGCAGCTGAAGACGACAGGAGGAGCAAACAAGCACTTGTACGTCCGTCACCATCCTGACAGGTGAAATAAAAGCTTGACAGGAATGAAATCTAGCTGGGCCCCCCAGACATGGCCTCCTCAGCTCTTAGTCCAGACTAGGGAAAGGTGAGAAATAAATTAGTAATAGTTTACCTGTCAACAACACAGCCAGTCCTGGCTATCGACCCACTGGTGTGTTCGCAGAGTGCAATTCAAACACAGTTACCCACCGTATAAAAGTTGGTAATGCACTCAAGAAAAGGATTGACAATCATGGAAGTTTTATCCCCATATGCACACCATAAAGTTGGATGGGAGGTGAATCAATAGCGTTTGCAATATTCTCTTTAGTCACCGTTGAGGTGCCCTGGAGCAAGGCACCAAGGTCAGTGGTAGCCTTTAAATGTTTATACGCACTTGTATTACTGCTCAATGTTTCTCTGACAAGAATAAAACAACTTACATTGACAGCATTCCTTCCTTTCGAAAGTTTCAGATCTGCAAGTTTTGATATCTACAAAACTTTTCTCTTGGAAATTGTTAAGCAGTAATATAAGTGCATGTGTGTTCTTAAATGAAACACTTCCAAAGATGATATTTTAAACACATATTCAGTCTGTAAACAGGTATTTTAGAAGTAACCAAAAGAGTGGTCTTGGTAACCGAAAGCATTAGTTGGCTGCACAATAGAGCTATTCAAACAACACACTGCCATTTAAACCAAAGGCTTTTCATTTAGTGCCCTTATCCATTGGAAAATCTCCCAGCTTCAGGTGTATCACATATCAACCAGCCTCAGAAATTAGCAAAGGAATTTGCCTAATTGAATTTGCAATCAACTTAGGTTTCAGCTCTGTAAGTCTGCTTCCATTTGTGCTCTTTGTAGCACTATTAAAAGAAATAAATGTATTCCTCTTAAAATAATACTTCATGGCTGGAATCTTAGTTGGTGTAAACTCAAGACCTTTTCTACACAAAAGAAAAATATTTTCTCCCCACATCTGGTTTCAAAGCCGTCAGCCATCAACGCTTTCTCATTTATAGATGGAGCTTTTTGTAATGCTGCATTCTTGTTACATTTTGTTGGCCTTTTGCAGGATGCTCTACAAGCCTCATTTTTAACCATCAGACTTTCATGACCCCTTAAATCTTTCTGTGAGATTCTACAGGCTGGTAAAATGGTTATGACCTATTTATCTGTTTTATGGACTCCCTGACCATTTTAGATGGGTAAAAATCAATGTCATTTTTGACTGAAATCGATCGAATTTACTGGTGGTAATTTGAACATGCAGCGGAATAAGGTTACAAGGGAATCCTGGGCTAGAAAACCACTGACGGGGAGATTTCTACCGAGTCAATAAATACTATAATTGAATTTAAGATTTAATATGTAGAACATGGCAAAATCTTAAAATAACCAAGTCACGCAACCATTATAGAAATATAACATTCTAAATAATTTTTTTTAATTCCACAGCTTTTATATACTTCAATTTCCTGTGGATGAATGGCTTCAAAGAAAAAATGGATACAGCATCTTTTATATGACAAGACAAAGACATCATTGATCATTTTGTTGTGAAAGCCACATCTTGGTAATCCCTCTCTTCCTCTCGCCATCGCTGCACTGTCTAATGATGCACAGATTGACACAGTGGCCCCTCCTCCTCTCCTTTCCTCTTCTCTGCCCATCTGTGTGAAAGATCTTAGCGTACAATACTGCTTCTGCATGTTCCCTTAGATGTGCCTCCCAGCCTGGGAGAATAAGGGATTAATGAGATAGATTTATCTTTTCTGGTAATACACCCGCCATTGTTTTCTCCATGCATGTCCTAAATGCATCCCAGAGTGCCTTGGGAGAGGGCTGCATCATTGAGTCCCATAGATCAGTGGTGCAGCATTCTATTCTACATTCACATTTCCCTTTAAAGGAGAAAGCCAGACGTTTATGCATTCACATATTATTCACTCAACATTTCAGCACTTTAACAAGTATGTTAGACAAGTTGTTTGGAGATGAATATTGCAAGTGCATGCTGGATTTGTTAATGTCTCTGACTTTCATACATAACTCAAAAGCATACAATATTATATGCACAGTGTATTATAAATAATTAAAATATGTTGTTTTATACTCCCTTATTCAATGGAGCTAATAAAAGCATACTTTTACAGTGTACAGACGTATTTAGAATAGTCTCAATATATAACTGTATTAAACAATTATATGTATATTTATCTAATTTTAGACTTATTAATGTAACATATCTTCTCCATCTGATCTTCACTTATTTAAATCACTTAAAACAAAAAAGATAAACAAGGAAATACAAAAAAGGAAATACAAAAAATAAATCTGTTACTAAACGCTTTCCTGATTACCTTACAATCCATGTCAATACAAACCGTGATTGTACAATTTACTGAGACTACATACATGAACTCATCAAAGAGCAATCTGAAACAACCTGGAGCTACTCATATACATGGATAGACAATTATAGCGTCCTTAGGAGAGTAGTTAAAAAAGGCTAAGAGTCAATAATGACTTACATGTTTTTATTTGGTTTTGTCAATGCTTTTGCCCTCACTGGGAAATTGTTTTGCTGCACTGCCTCAAGGATGATGTAAATTAGCCAAGATTTTACATTACTGACATGCAGATGAATATGTGGAAGCTCCATCTTGGAGGACAATTATGCCATTTATGTAGATTGTCAGCACAGTACCCATTTACACTTAAATAAATTGGTTCTAGCAAAATTTTAAATGAATTGTTGATGGAAATAAAGATTATCTTTACAAGTATTGTTTCAGAAAATGCAATTAAAATATCACACTTGTCTTCCAGAAAATGTTAAATTGCATTGTAAAGAAACACATATATCCCTGTCAGGGCATATCTCCATGGCATCTGTTTGAATAGTCAGCTGCTAGAAATGAGAGGACACACACTATAATTATCAGGGCATGAATCACACACACTATCCGCCCCTTACCATGCATTCCTGCCTGGGTGGCAAACCAGAGAAAAATACACAGTGACCCCGGAGACTGGTGGGAGTTCTGCTAACAGGTGAAGAACCAGCTTTCAGCACTCCAGAGATCAAGTTTCTGAAGAAACCTGGTGAGAGTGAAAGAGCATTGATGACTGTTAATGTTGCACGTTCAAAGTGTGAGAGCATGTGTGTTTTTTTTCCAATCGCAGCGGCCTAGAGCAAATCAGGCACACATCTAACCACAAAGTCCCTGACCTCCCAGTGTGAATGGCAAGTGTTTAGGAAATTTACAGCGGGAGTGATTAGCTCATATTTAAATGCAGCTTAACAGCCAACTTCCTGAAAATTTCACAGGGGTGAAGTAGTCGCTGGTATTTAGACATCCCAGTGGTAGCGAGTCTTCCTGAGTGAGAGGGCTTCCTTAATTACCGATTTAGAACTTCGAATTTCTTTCGGGCCTGTTTGAGACTTCAAGGCGAAAAAGAATGAGATCATATCCAAAAATGACTGTGTGTAAGCATGGGATCTAACTTAAAATGTCTTCAAATTCTAGCAAGCTGTCCACCATTCCAGCAGGCCAGATGTGCAGTGGTGTGACAATCATGACCACATATACTTTTGATTCATTTTCCCTCTCTTCAGAGCCACGTTAGTTTTCTTATATTTGAAGGTGAAGAGAGACGACAAGGCTAAACCTGCAGAACTAGCAGCTTCCAGAGAGACACAAATGAGTGATCGCTCTGCTGGAAGACTTTAGCCCTGGTGTCAGACGAACATGCGTGGCTGTCTTAACTTGAAATGGCGCCGCAACCAAAGAGGGTTTCCTCCCCTGGATCCCTCGCTCCTCTCCACACATGCACAGCCATCAGCAGGTTAATTAACTGTGAAAGCTGCTCACTTGAAACCTTAAATCACTCATTCAGCGTTCTGTCACGAGCCGCCAGCTTAACTACGCTGACGAGGGTTCCGCCTTGTTTACCCAACACAGGAGACAGCGGCGTGGAGGTGGGGATTTAGGTGGTGTGGTGAAGTACTGCGCGGGGGGCATCAAATTTGGACTTTGAGAATGGAAGGAAAATGTCAGTGAGTGATCTAAAATCACATGAAGAAACATACCCCTGGGTGTCACTATAAATGAGTAGCTGCTCTCCTTCCTATCTCTGTGATTGCAGACTGCCATTCTTTGTGCTCTGTGAAACGTAATCTTTCGATTCAGACTGTTTGAATAATAACAGGTGGATTGGATATGAGAGTCTTGGGTATTTTGGAGGTGAACCAATTCCACCCACTCCATCGATATCCTCCCTAAGCACGTATACCCAGACATCTCTTTCTTTGTCTCACATAAATTCTATACTGGTACATATGTAAAGGCTGTATTTGTTCCCTCTTATCTTCCAAGCCATCCTCTCTGCTACAGGGCAATATGGCAGGGCATTTCCAGCATTCCACAGTGAAGGTGCCATGCACAGAATTCTTGGGGGACATCTGTCTGCCAGGCAGCCAACCCCAAGCCAAGCTCCTTCACACCCTTCAAAGCTCGTAGTAGTCCTGCCTCCATAGGTCATCCATAATATCCAAATGTGTTTGCTTAGGGAGAACTGTGACGTTTGCCTGTTTTCCCTCATTAGTCAAAAGGCTGCGGCGGGATAGGCCTCCCTTTCAGAGCAAGACCCAAAAGAGAGGTTGTGCTCATGTCTGCTCATTTCTCCTTTTAACAGGTTGGACATCTCAGAGGCGCGGGTTCATTTTGTTCTCACTGCAGGGGTATTGACCAGTAATGGCACCCTAGGGAGGACTGGACTAATATGTGAGAGCTTTCAGCCACAGCAAATATCTGGGACACAGATTTGGATTCACTTATGTTGTGAAATAATCCATTCATTAAAGAGGATGAGATGAAAACCAAGTTACAATTTGAAATGTGGCTTGAAATGGTGTTTTTCCTTTGACTGCTAAAGTGCTCACAGTATTGACCACAATCAAAAATGACCACCCTGTTGTGAGGACGCTTCCCCCACCCCCCTCTCCCTCCCTCTCTCGCTCCCTGCCATCACAATCCTCTGTCCTTCCTTTGAAACATTACCAATGAATATCACATTCATAAATCACCTCCTGTCCAAATAATCTCATAAACTTTTTTTTACAGTGTAATTCATGCTCATCAGCATTCTTTGTTTAACATTTATGTTTATTGATAAATGAAGATAGGTTTAAATAATTCAGACCAAACATTAGCTGTGAGCAAGGAGATTAATAATTGATGGGGTGTGTGAAGGGCTGGGCCACTCTGGGAATAGATAATATTAGCTTAATGCAGGGCTGTGTGAACAGGGGAAGTGTAATGGACCCGCCGCCTTTAACTGATGATGGTTATTGTGGCCTGAAAGTTGTTACAAAAGGGAAAAAAGGGGTCTGAGACGCGCAGAGGGGGGAGGGGTTGGAGTGTGGTCATAGATTTGGTTCATAGGAGCTGACAGTGCAAATTGTGGTTTTAATAGCAGGAGGTTTACACATTCTACAGAGAGGCCCTAATGGCCAGGCCTGTGCTTAGCGTAAAGGGAGAAAAATGGCCCTGTGCTATTAAAATGAAACTTGAGAAGGTCCTTGCTCTTAGTTTGGTGTTTTCCTTTTTCCCCAGTCGAACTCTGTCTCTCCATCACTCATTTTGATCCCCTCCTGTCCATTTCCTGCTCGGGGTCTCACTTAAGTTTGCCCACACACCCTCAATATATAGCGGCTCACAAAGTGATCCAGTGCAATGACCCTGTGTGTGATAGGCAGCCTCATTTTACACAGAAAACTGAGGACATGACCTGGTCACTAAGAAAGTCTGAGCCTGTGCAGCAGACAATATTCTCACAATAGTCTCTGCATTACATTAATTATGGATATATGAAGAGACCGTAACCCGAATTGGAAAAATTAACTGACCATCTAAGACCATATTGTCATCCCCCAGAGAATAATAACAATATTGTACAACACATAGAACAAAGACATATTATTAAGGCATCATTATTTCTTGTACACAATAGCAGAGACCAGCAATGTTAGATATTATCCATATGCTCATGTTAATGGCTGCTCAGTGCCTGCAGGTCAGCCTGCAACAAAAGGGCCTCATTTACTCTCCAAGGGATACTATTCTTGTTGTGCCAGGCTAGTAAAAAAGATGCAGAGGGGTAATGTGTATCAAAGGCAGAGGAGGACCCCTTCATTCCATATTGCTATCACAGCAGCAGATTAGCATCTAAACAAAGGAAGCAGAATCCCCTGCAGCGCAGCAGTGTTTCAAGTGGTCACTCACTGCCTTTATTTATTTCTCAATCCGACACATTTTATGCTGAGTAGCAGAATTTAACACATTGCACCCCACTTCATTGTTGGATAGCGTGTCTTCAGCACAAAAGTGTTGAAGTTGCTGCTTCTTCTCTTTTTATTCTCTCCCTCTTTCACTCCGCTGTCTCTTGTTTGACTTTATCACAGAGCTACTATGACAGCTGTCATCACTCCTCAGCAGGCCTCAGATCTGCATTTCAAGGTTTGCAGGTTCACCGGTTCACAAGGTTCTGCTTGGGCAGACAACACAGGCGATGTGTCTGAACCTCCGTCTTCTGATAAGTCCCTCTCATAAACAATAGGTCACACATACATGCACCGCACTGCCACAACATCTAACACTTGAGGAGCATAGCTGTTCCCTTAGCTGAGGCAAAGTAGTGAGCTAAGTGTGATACTCATTATTAATCGTACACACAGGTGTTAGTCGTGCTGTTGTAGTAATGCTACATAAAGTTCCTTTGTCTTCTATTGTTATCCTTATATCCATTTGGAATATGGATAGCATGCAATATAATTTATTGATGACATATTTATGTCACAATTTAGAAGAAATATATGGTATTGCTACTATGCAGCCTATATGATGTCTTAAAGGCTTTGGGCTTTGCGGAGGAATGCAAAACGGAGCTGTAAGCCAGAAACAAAGAAAAGGAGTGTATTTCACGGAGTGAGGAGTGATGGAGAGGGATAGTTGGTTGGTGTTGCATGCACAGTAAAAAAAAAAAGGTATCCATATTGATGCAGCAGAACTGCATCAATACGGTCTTTTTAATTTAATGCATTCTTCCTCCTTGTCAAAACCTAGTGCCTACATTGCCCATAATGCAACTCCCCCACAGACAGTTCAACAGCAGCTAATGTAGCCTTGAGCCTCTAGCCTCAAGCAGAGATGAGGAGCAGCATGCAGAGGTCTGGTTAGCTCAAACTTGTCGTCTTCAGCCCCAACTCACGCTGACTCAAGTGACATCACTTGAGGCAAGTTTATCAGATTTCCT
This sequence comes from Ophiodon elongatus, assembly GCA_016806645.1. Classification (NCBI taxonomy): domain Eukaryota; kingdom Metazoa; phylum Chordata; class Actinopteri; order Perciformes; family Hexagrammidae; genus Ophiodon; species Ophiodon elongatus. Next base: position 1,077,820 of record JACSYO010002166.1, read on the forward strand.
TCTGGAGCCACAAAAGTTTGTTATTTGTTCACACATGTATGCAGTAGTACTCCCTATGATTTGTACACAGGCTTTAATCTGTAAAAGCGGTGGATTTCCTCTTGCTGGAGCCAGGAGATGGTTAATTCATTTTAGCATAATCCCCCCATAAACCACAATTTATCATTTTATCATTTTTACCCTTTTTGAACGGCTTAAACTAATCAAATTTAATGTGTTAATTAGGTAGCTTTAGAGCTGCTGTTAGGAAGATTTTGTTACATTTGAACAGAGCCAGGCTGACTATTTCTCCCATTTTACCAGTTTTAATGCTAAGCTAAGCATCTCCTGGCTATAGCTTTATATTTACAAACAGTACAAACATGTGACTGGTATGAATCTTCTCATCTATCTCTGGGCAAGAAATCAAAAAGCATATTTCCCAACATATCAAACTATCCCGTAAGGTATGTTTTGCATGTTGTATGTAGCATAATAGGTTGGAATGCTACTGCTCATAGACCACATAAACCATACTTCTATTCAAACTTTTTCACAGAATGTTTTAGATGTATTTTTTTCCGGAGTGAAATGTCTGCGTTGTTGAGGGAGCAATCACAGGCATACAAGATTTCTCACTCTTGTTACAATCCTGACAGACAGACTTGTTTGTTTTTGACCCTGGCAGATCCCTGTCAGAATTGAAATGCCCTTTAAGACGACGGTTTGACTTGTCAGCTGGCGACCTTCCTCACAACTCACAGCTCCTGGATGGATGGACAACATGCTAAGTCCAACCCTGCAATTTGGCAGATCTAACTTTGACAGCACATTGAAACGGATCAATAATAACCTGTCAGGAGGAAGCAGCCATTCGCTCACATTTAGTGATAAAGGTGAGTTTGTGTTGGACGAGTTGCAAGCAGACAGATGGGTAACGAAAAGAACAAAAAACTTGCTGGACAAAGATGTTGTTGGAGAAGTTCCGCTACATTGGTATAAAAATAAAAAAACATGGAATACATGAATAAATAAGAATACGCCTTCTTTGGGTTATGTTTTTGTGTTAATTCTGTTTTCTGCAGAGCGCAGAATGTCTGAGTGATGTCACCATTGTCTTCAGGTTGGTGTATGACCTCTGGGCACGAGGAGGCCTGTGCATATGTAACCAGGCTAATTTACACAGCGCTCTGAGCAAGCTTTACTCCATAATTCACAGGCTTGGTTTGTTTGAACCCTCTATCTCCCCATCAGACGGCACTAGGTCTGCGGCCGCGCACAACTTCAACTCCATGGCTCATCTGGATAGCTGGAGGCCTAGTCGCAGACACAGAATAGACCAAAGGTACAAAGGCACACATATCTCAATACATGCATGAGAGGAAAGTGTGGGGTCGTTATGGTAGTCCGGGATGGCCCCAGTCCCATTACTTTCTCTGATGTGTGTGTACAAGGGTGACATGTCATTGTCCTCATGCTCGGCCTAAAGCGAAGCTCCTTTGTTATCATCTCTGAATGCATAAATCCTTTTTGTCTGGACCTCAAAACAGAGGACAGGGCAATTACAGACAAAACACCATGGTGTCTTGAAGTCAGTTTGAAAGAATTGTCTGTTCATTTTTTTTGAGTTCCTATTTGAAATATGCCAAAATTAAAACTGGGATTTTCAAGTGACTTAAACGAAATATTGGTACAAAACACCCAACAGACATGAAATGTGTTTATTCGCTCCATCAGCTACAAATGGGAGAATAATATTGAGAAGATCTTGACAAGATTCTCCCGAGTAAAAGCAAAACTCAAAATTCAGATCATATGAAGCACTTTGGCGAGCCTTCAAAACAAACTTCACTGCCGCCAAATCTCAGAAATGTTACCATGGTTCCCCCTGTTCCTCTGTGAGAGTGTGATGACGAGCCTTTCACCCAGTTCAGAGCACTAATGGTGTCTGTGGAAGGCATGCAGCACCGAGTTCCAGGCTGGCAGGGACGTGCTTAGAGCGGTACACTTGTCACAGCCCATCATATGAGCGCTCCTCTGAACTATAGCCGTGAATAATTTCTTCAAGATCCAAAAGTCTTTCTTTTTCTTTTTTTTTTTCCCACAGTTTCTTTACAGAACCAACCACCAAGTCCTTGTAACTATTTCAACACTTGCAGTGGAGAAAGCAAAGAGATGGAATACAGTAGTAGTCTCTCTTTGTTTAACTGAAGAAAGTTTGCAAAACTGGGCTCAGAACTTGACATTAAAAGAAGAGCTTATGTGAGCAGTCAGACAGAGAGAAAGTCAGGGTGGCAGGCTCTGTGAGGGATCGTGGTAGGAGTTAGCTTATCTAATTGTAAACCAGCACACAAGTGTGTGGACACTCATCATGCACTTGTCAAAACATGGTTGCCTGTGATTTTGCTCTGCTGTGGTTCTGCTGCTCTGACTGTGTGTGTTAAAGTTTGTTTACATTCAGACAGGCCTTTTACAATTCCAGTTTCAGAATACAATTGGAGCAATTACTCCAAGATAGGTGCAGTACAGCTGGAGAAACAACTGAATGAAAAGATTAAACCCATGCATTCCTTACAATTATTGCTTCATTCTTGGGCTTTATTTTCAGTCTGTACATCATCTTTGAACAAATATATCCAGATATGCACTTATTTACACAGAGATTTCAAATGTAAAAGCCAAAGTGTTCTCCATTTGTTTGCTTTATGTGTTCGTTTAAGATGAAGATGAAGAATGTTGTTAAAAGTTAAGAGTCATTCATGCAAAATGGTGAAGAAATTGTTTCAGTCCTGGGTCTTTTTAACAGATTGTCAAAATAAAGTTCACTTATTGGTGATGTAATCTTTAACACAAACAACAAAACAACAACTTGCAGTGTTGACAGACTACACTAGAGTATATTCTATAATCTACATATCGGAACTGTGTATATGAAATCAGTCTGATTACAAAATATAGCATTTTTCTCTTGAGAACAATTAATTTAGTTTTAGTGAGTTGAGATTCACCTCAAATTGGATTTTATGGAAATTTTTTGAAAATGTGGCACACCGTGTGGCACGTAAAGAAGACCAAGAGTCTAAGGCCATGTTAACAGCTCCGTGAGGCAAAGTGGTGCTTTTATCTGAATGCTAACATCGGTATGCTTACATACACGCAATGACAATACCATGCTGATATTTAAAAGGTATATTATTTACATTGTTCATCATCTTAATTTAGCATTATGGCGTGTTAACTTTTGCAGTAGGCCGATGGAAATGTCCATAGTTTTGGCCTTTGTTAAAAAGCCAAAAATGTCAACCTGCTGGAGGTAAAGTCGGGATCACCAAAGTTAGTAGATTTCATCCTCTGGTGATCGATTGTCTGCACAAAATTTCATGGGATGAATTTCATCCATCCAATGGATGTTGATTTCAGTTTGCAACAAGGGCGGACCGACTGATATTGCCATCCGTATGCCGCTGGCATGGCTAAAATGTGGTGACACATGTATTTTACTGAAAGAAAGTCTTCTGGGACTGTGAAGAGGAAGGAATGTATCCATGAAGTGGAGTGAGAGAGCAGGCAGATGGGCACAAGCAGTGGGTTTGAAGTTGATCTTGATTTCACAGTGGTGGGAGGAGGGGGGCCGTTTGGGGGGTTGAAGGGAGAAAAGCTTCCTCACGCAGATGTTCACAAGCTGCTGTCAAAAGAACATCAACATCTCCTCTTAACGAAGACACTCTGTCCGAGCCTGAGAACACACATCTTGTGGTTTTCCAAATCTACTGTACATTTGAAGGAGACACATCCTTCTGCATCCATTGGAACATCCTCGCTTACCAGGTGTCACTGGTTGCACTGGAGTCAAAGTTGAAGGAAGGAAGAGACAATTTTGTTTTTCAGCACAGGCCTGAAACTGCTGATGGATGCAGTTCCGAAGTCTTCGCATACACACACACAAGCTGGAACAAATGGTGTGATTGTATGCTAATGTTCTTGCTTGTGGCCATGAATTATCTGCTCAACAGAGCAAAAGATTAAAAACAACCTCCGATCACTTGTGTTTTGAAGAAAAAAATATTTGTTCGACAGCATTTTGCACTTCTCTTTTAATGCCACAAGGCATTAATGTCAAGTGATGAGTCAGACTAATCCCTCATTGGTTTCTGTGGCTTTGAGCATTAAAACTTGATGCTTCTCCTCACTACGCTGTAAATGCCTGTGGACCTCTTAATGTGCAAGCCAAATGCCCTGCTGGGTTGAATTGACCATAATGGATTTGGTCCAAAGACAGATATCCAGCACTCATAAATTGATTTGATCTCTGAGGACACAGAATGAGAGATGATTTTTATAATTGAGACATCAATGGAACGTAGACCACAAAAGAGGAGATGGAGAAAGTCAATTCCAGCTAAATTGGCACTGGAAAAATCAAACATGTTCCTCAAATGACCTTTTTTCAGTGAGGTTGCAGATTTGCTTGTAAATTAAATATATCTAAATAAACTAATTCAAATCCCAAAGCACTTTATTGGAGTCGGCAATAAATCTACTGGGTAAAGTTTCTTCTTACTTTTACCCTTTACTTGACAATAAAACTTATAAATCGTCTTATTGTTAATACTACTATCAACATATTCCATGGTTAAAGATCTGTAATCTATCACACGGTCTATTTTTAAAATCACTCAGCCAGACAAGGTCCGATTGCTCATAAATTCAACATCGAATGAAGTGATCAGATTACATTTAATGCATTTTTTTGTATCCGCGGGCTTCTGCCATAAATTAAAACCATCTGAAAATGTCTGGAGTGCATTTCATTTTGCCTTGATTCATGTGCTGTAATATAACCCCTCTCCGATTCCCTGTGTGGCACAGGACAGCGAGGGGAGTGAGCTGAGTGCGTCAGGAGATTAAACCTTAACCACGGGATTGGACTCAGGATGTAGGCATGAGATAATATAGTAGAGGTATAATGAAAGTAAACAAAAACCTGGCACATGAGAGACACGCCTGTTCATAAAATCTCCTCTCTCACCATTGTCTTCTTAACTAGAGATTCCACCGTGAGTTATTAACAGTTGACTGAATAACACACTTTAAAACTTTCTGTCCATATAAGGGCTGAGTAAACAAGAAACACTTTGTAAGTAAGTGATACATTAGATATGCTGTTGGGAGTCCTTCCAAAAATTAAAATGTAAGTGCAAAACTGACCCATACATATAATGAAGACATCAAATTATCAGTTTCCCATCTAGATAGACAAGCCAATTAAATCCCTTTAGCTCATCTAAGTCTATGAGGACAGGTTCTGACGTGTAAAGCTCTGTCAGCACACTGCTGAGCCCTTCTCCTCTGTAGGCTGGGTTTACACCTTTGTGTCCTTGTGTGCCCGGCTGCTGTAGTGATAGATTGGTCGTCGCTTTCACGTTGGGAGCAGCTCTGAATGAGACGCCTGCCGGACAGCTGTGCTGGCAAAGACTACGGCGCTTGCTGCCAAGTCACAGAGCCTTTTTACCCCTGCTGCTCCCTTAGCACTGCTCAGTGCTTACCGTCAGCCTCTTCCCTGTCGTGCTTCAATGACAAAACACACGTCAGGCTTTAACAGCTCACTTTGTACTGGCTTGGCGCGCCCGGTCCGGCTTTTGTGTTATTGGCAGGGTCACTCTGTGTGGTGTGTGTAGGGCCAGTGGAGCATACAGGGTCATATTTGGTCTCTATTGTTAATATATTAAATTAATCAAGAAGCCTGGATCAGTGCAGAAACTCATAGTCTGCATAACATGGCCAACACTAATTTCCCTGGCTGGCTGCTGAGAGCTGAACATTTTTATTTAAAACAACTCACATTAAACACCCAGCTGGGAGACACATCACACTTCTAAAAATACTGCCGACGGGTTTCGAAGACCTTGAATTGAGACATACTCTTAGTTACAGTAATTGAAGAAGTTAAAATGAAAAATGTGAGGCTTAATATATGATTAGCATTTTGCTGTGGCACCAGACTGCATTAATAAGAGATGATGAAAAATCAATATCAGTCATTACACCACTACGCAGGATAAAATATTAACTAGTTTGGAAACTGACCTGAGGAGATTTCTTTTCCTCCAGTGGTGAAGGCTTGATAGGGTTATTGGTAATAAACACCTAAAGTGGTGCAACTACTTGCTTGGGAAATATCATATTTACCAAAGAGAGGTTAGATGTGCAGTTAACCTTCAGTATAATTAGACCAGCCTGCTGTCTTGCATGTCCTGTCAGTCCAGTACAGAAAGATGAAGGTGTTTGAGCAGAGAACATGTTAGATAATACAAACCCTGGGAAATGCAGGTCCTGCATTTGTAAGCTTGTGTTGACCCTGAGCCCCAGACCTCAAAACACATAGCAAAAGTATTACGGCTTTGTGCAAACATCTGTCAGTGTCATATAGCCCAGTGTCACAAGTATGAGGTAACTTTGATCACTCCATGCTACTTCTAGTGTGAATGCAAAAAGTTTCTATGGCATGTTATGATTGTCTGTATGAAAAGCATAAGTTTGAAACAGGAAGCAGATGATGTCATTATCCAGATTCTCCATACATTGTTCCCATTCTCCCTGCACTTATCCATCCCGCCAAGCCCTCCTTCCTCTATCTTTTGTGAATGGATTCCCAGTGGAAGGATCAACAAGGATTTCACAAACAATTTATCCTAAATTGCAGGAAAATTGGCTGCAGATCTTAGAGAGAGAACAGGGGGAAAAAAAGGAGAATGAGGTTAAGATGATCCACAGGGCATTTATTCACTAAGGCTCTCATGGTCGTTCCACAGGGTTCTCCCCTTTCAAAATAACCCACAGCCCCCCTTTCAAAACCCCTGACAGCCCCCCCCCCTTTCATTCTGCGTTTCAAATGTATTAATGGGCCGGAACCTTCCTGGATGATCTTGGCCCTCTCCCTAATGAAAACGCTCTGCGGCTGGATCCCAGCACAGTAATCAGGCTCTGGCCTCCAGATCAGTGGGGCATGCAACATGCAGAGCAGGAAGAGCCCCAGTGTGACCCCACACTGTGTCCTTCAGTCACCCCATGTTGCCCTGTGCCCTCTCTGGCCCGGGCCTCTTCTCCTCTAAGGCCCTCAGTGCCAGAGGCCACAAGCCTGGACGTCTATAGAATGAGCAGGAAAATCCAGCGGTTTGATGGACTAGAAATTTACTGTTTATGTAATCGCAATGTGTAACGCTCCACAGTATAACAGTTATGTGATTTTGTAGGCAATTAGAGCATGAGGAAATTCAAAGGATTCTGAGTATGTTATCATATATTATATACCTGTTGTAGGCTGTTTGTTTCAGTTCCATATTAAGATGATATGCCAAACAATGTTTACTTTGACATGTATTTAAATTAATCTTTTCTCAATGAAGCGAAGTTACCGTTACATATTTCAAAGTATTACATCATCTCTAACTCTGAACGCTGTGTATACTGTGTGCTCCCTTTTGGGTATCTTAAATGCATCATTATATCATCAGTACCCTCAGCTACTGTAAACAGCGAGCCACATATTGTAAACACTGAAATAAAAGCCATCCACTTCCCAGTGAGGTGTCATTTTGAAAGGCTGATGGGGACAAAACAGAAGCAGAAACCATGTCTTGGGTCCTCTCCGCATTTAGCCTGTCGGTAGCCAGCAGGCCTTTGTTTGGTCTGTTCTGACAGGTCTCCTTTAGTCTCCACTGTCTGTCCCCTCAGGCCCCCAGCCTTCAGCCTCGAGGTAAGCCCGGCCAGATGTGGCGACCCAGGGTTCTTTGCAGCTGCATGTGTAGCAGGGCACTAAAATGATGGGGCAGTCACCAGGACGTGCATCATCTGTTTTAACTTGTCTGTCTTCCCTGACAGACCTGCTGAGTGCTGTTTTCATTCCCCTTGGATAATATCTTTTACAGTTACAAAACTGTCAGCGATCCTAAAGCGCTGAGCCCCACCTGCCTGCACTGTTGCCCATCACCGCTAATGACAACCAGACACCCTCAAAGACAGGGCACTAAGGTGCTAACTACCCCACAGAGCTACGTCTCGCACACATTTGCTAGCTCACATTTTCCAATTGGATAGTAATGGGCAGATTTTCTCAGATCATTTTAGGCAGTTCAAGCTCAGTTTTCTGCATGGGAAAAAATCCACTTTCAGATAAGTGTAACACTTTGAATTTTTTCTCCAAGTAAACATGCACCACTTTCTGTGTTGGGCTTTGAAAAAAAAATCTTTAGACCATTTCTAGAAAACACTGCACATCTTGGGTGTGTAATAATCTAATGGAGGGGTGATGTCACTCAAACTCAACGACATAAGATAAACTCTGAGGACCATTTTCGCAAATCATGAAAAATGCCCCTCTTACTTCAGTTTATGCGGGACACATTTATGTGTGAGCACTTCTTCAGGGCAATTTATTTGAGAACAAAAGAGGAGCCAGCCTTCACATGTGTTAGTGGAGCGTGTGACAACTACACTATGGTCTGCATTTGTTTTTCTTGGGCACTTCCATTCTCTCTCTCTGACCTTGGGGGAACAAGGACCGGCGGGCAATTATCTGGTGTCTCGAATAGTTAAGTCAGACATTTCGCTGCTCTACAAAGAACTGCAGCCTCTCTAACTACTGAAGAAATTATGGAGAAAAGATAATGAAAGAAAATCTGTCAGATATGAAGAAGTCTCAGCTTTTTAGTGTCAGTGCTTAGCCAGGCATAAAATGCGCCATTTAGACCCCTTTCCAGAAACAAAGCTTTCTGGCACAGGCTTACAGTGATTGTCTGAGAATGTAGGAAAAGATTTCCATTTCTTCCCAGCCCCCTCCTTCACCCTACACATCCAACCTTTTTTTCCTCCCCAGCTCTCCCTCCCTTTTCATATGAGACTGTAACATTCAGCAGTTCAGCCTGGAGTTGTGAAGAAAACTTGGTGAAAAGCAGCAGGAGATGAATCTCTTAAAGTCCCCTTGAACAACATAAAACAGTCTGGGTTTCCATTATTCAGGGGTCTGTGCTGCTTGTTTACAGTGGAGTGGGCCTGCTGCACCTGCACTCCGGATGGCCTGACAGCTTGATGGGCCCTTTAATGGTGATTCACTGGCCAGATCTATGTGGATAAAAATGGAATTCTGGGAGAGCAATCTAATAAGAAAATAAAGCGCTGAATGGTTGCCATGGCTGTTGGATGGGCTTGTTGGACCTTATTCAGCGGGCCATGCTGGCTTGAAATCAAATTCAAACTTTGATCTTGAGGCTTTATAACATGCTATCACCTCAGCTATGGGTCTCTTTAAATATAGTGTCACAGGGTCAAGTAGATGGTTCTTCAGTTCTGCTTTTTAAAACTTGGGCTTTAACCTTGATGCTCAGTAAACCGTAAAAATTCAATCCCAGCCTTGAATATTATGTCTCTGGCAGTATGCCTCTACGGTGAACTGTATATTGTATACAGAGCTATAGAATAAAATATCTGACTGATATGCATCTATGCCAACAATATTTCTGAATTGCATATAGATACAATGCATTGGACATACAGGACTATCCTGGAAATATTGCAATAAATATCAAGACGAAGCAACATAGAGACCACACTTTACATATTGTTGCTATCCACAGAAAACCATGTATCTCCATTTTGGGAGATTTTGAAATTTCTTCCTTTATGGTTTGAAATGTTTTTTCTAATTCTTGGATTAAATAAACATTTTAAAGACCTGTTGAATAATCTGAGATATGCATTACAAAGCCATTTTGGAGATACATGGTTTTCACTGTACAGCGTGCCCTGCTCTAAATAATAATGTGGTTATAATATGCTTCATATCCATTCTTCATATCAAAAAGATTATCAATACTGAAATAATGTTAATAATCATTACTGTGGAAAATAAAAAAATAATAAATTATCATTTTATATTTTTACAGACATTTTAAAATCTGTATAAATATATAATACTATTATTTATTTATTTATTAAATATTTTCTATTTAGTGACAGCTGATATCTACAGTGTCATTGTAATGATTCTGCCATCCTTTATTCTCACTTGCTGATAGGAGAACATGTCATGACTGCTATCTTCTGAATCCTTTCACTCTCAAATTTTCTATAAATATGATTGAATAAGACAGCAAAAATCAGGCATCATTCACAAGTGGGTCTGGGACAACAGCTACCCAGAACAAAGGGGTTTCAGCCTATATAATAAACCTGTATTCTCTGTGTAACTTATGGAATTAGCTGCTTTGACCTCCAAAGATATCCCAGCATGCTATTCCCAGCCTCTCTTCCATGAGGTGAAAACGTATCCAGAGGCTATCCAGTCTCTATGATGTTTGACAGCATGTACCTATTAAAGGCAGTGCATAGTGCACACACACACGCACACACACACACACACACACACACACACACACACACACACACACACACACACACACACACACACACACACACACACACACACACATAAACACACATGTATATGTACAAATGCTTGCGCGCACACACAAACACACAGATCCAGGGCTCTAACTTGCAGTCTGCATTGATCTCCCCTGTCATATATCATTAATGAGGGTATTAAATCCATGTTTAGGAAGCAGAAGGCTGGCTTTAAGTGGGGTTTGCTGGAGCAGCTCATAACGCAAAAGACCCTCGCTGAAATCTCCCCCAAGGAAGGGCCACTCTCTGGCTCTCTTTGGCTGAAGAGCACATTAATGGAGTGATGTCATGGTGGCTCATATCACTGCTACTGTCCAGGGACAGGGGAGAGGGAAAAAATGCAAGTCTGTGACCCATAGATTGACCCTGAACCAGCTAATGATGATGGACAGAAATCACCAAAAGCATAATTACTGCCAAAAACTTGTGCCACAAAAAACTTCTTTTTTTTCTCAGGTATTAGTTTATGGTATTAAAATGTGACATATAGTGAGTAGCAAATAGCAAAAGGAAGGTGCATCCTTATGCAAACCTTGTCATACTGTACACCAGCTGTATTGATCAGTCTAAAAATCTGCCCTGTGTGCCTCACCCCGGGGTTATCATCGCATCATTATCATCCGGAGTTTGGGGAGACGCTACAGTATGATATGGCAAATGGACTTGCTATTGATTTTGTCAGAGAGAGAGAGAGAATGGCAGATGGAGAGGAAGTCAAAAATGAAAGTCTGAAGGGGACAGGGGAGGAAGGGTGTGTGAAGGGCCTCGGGTGTTGGACGATACAGGAGGATAGTGCAAGGAACACACACTCTCGTGTTGAAATATACAACTGTCAAAAACGTAGACGTAAGAGTTTCTGGAGAACAAATACTTGAAATTTGAACTGCACCAAAAAAAAAAGCAGAATGTGTCTTTTCACATTATTGTTGCTCTCATCACACATGATCAAAAGAGAGAAAATGTCCATTTTATCTTGTCTTAAAGGAAAGCAAAGGCTGCAGCACTAGAAACTTTGCTCTGACTAATTCAATTATGAGAGTGAGTCTTTGCTTTGGAGTGTAGCTGAGGTGTTAATGTGATGAGCAGCGTGAGAGTTGAAAAAATAAAATAAAATGGGGCAATCCTTCCTTTCGGGAAAGGGATATCCTGAGGCACGGCTATATAGACCTTAAGTGCTGACAAAGAAGATATTGTGTTTTTCCAGTAATCCTTTTAAACACCGCAGGGCAGAGGCATACAGTTTATTTCAGAGTAATGCTGTTACATTTCACTGAAGAAAGACTCCCATTATGATCTTATCATTCATTTATTACAAGCCAGGTAGAATAAGGTGAATATTCATATACTTATAGTCAAAGTGTGCTTTTGCAAATGATAAATTCTGAGTCGGTAAAATAATGGCAGCAGCTCCTTTAGAATCAGGTCATCCCCACACAGCAAAAGGCCAATATTTCTTTCTCCTTTCCTCCCACTGGCTTGGTTTGTTTTGTTCTGCTTGATTAACCAAGAATGCTGGAAACTGTATGTATTGTTTCCGCACCATGTGCAGTGTCTAAAATATTTGCTGTGCATTAAATACTTTCGCAGACAATCAAAATCCTTTCAGCACTCCCCATTACTGTGAATAGGCTTAAGGGAAAATAATGTGCTGGGCATGCTGGTTTCAGAAAACATGTCAACAATTCATCGTTGGTGGAGTTTCTCACTGTCAGGTGGAGCTTACTAGGGGCTACGATTAGCGCGGATTTGTGTGATGCACCATAACCTTGACACTGAACTGTGAAACAGCTTCACGCAACATTCCAAAGCACCTGTCAATCAACTCACACCTACAAGGATAAATACCCATCTGCTAAGGCGGTGCTTTGAAAGAAGTGGTACAATGAGCTCTGTGTGGCTGTTTCAGTTACATCAGGATTATGTTTTCAAATATATTATCGGCTGTATTTTTGGTTCTTGCATCACAGTTGACTTTGTGGCGTGCTCAAGTCAACAATATTGACAAACTGACCCAAACAGTTGTCTGCAGGGATTGAGTTTGAGGACTGTGGTTGACTTTAACAGATATCAAGATGGAAACAAGTGTTAAATATCTAATACTATTTGCCCTAAGGGCTTCACTTTCTCAGCATGGACCTTGAGAATCTACAGCCAGCTGCATCGGATGTTGGCAGGGCTGACTCCTCGTCGTGAGACAGTCTGACTCGACCGTCTTTTCATTACCAGCAGCACAGGTGGATCCTCACTGGAGCCTGTTCTGTTGTTCAGGCTTTGTCTGCTGTGAAGAGAATAGCAGAGGTTATGTGAAATAGGAGGAAGGGAGGAAACACATTTCTCAATACATTAATTTTCAGGAAGCATCTTTCACAAATGTCTCCGCTATTAGCTGACCTGTGGGAAGGGGTTGAATGAGTTTCACCCAGCGTTCAAGGTAGGATAGCAGCGTTCAGGAAGGGCGTAGGTCAGAGAGCATTGGTTTTCGTGAAACTAACTTTAATCACTCCTGTGCCACTCGTGCTTTGGGTGTGTGCATGTGTGTGTATGAGTGCTAGAGACCAGGAAAACGTCAACATTTTTTCTACCTCTCATTAAATTTACTTACTTCACAGCACTGCTCTTCTTTAACATTTACAACACATACCTAAAGTCAGACAAACTACAGTAGCCAACAGGAAAACAAAAAGGACATAAACCAATTAACAGTTAGACAGCTGTTTAAATTTATTGTAGTTTTTTAACTGGACCTTTTCCCTGCCAACAACTGTACATACTGTACGCAATATCTCATGGCAGAGAAATACAGGAAGTCTGGCTGCTCTGTCAGGGGAAGCCGGAGGTGTCGTGAGGGCACCCCACTGAGAGGAAAGATGGGCCAAGGTGTGGTGGAGTAGTCAGAGCACCTCACAGGGGACCAAAAAGGATTTCACACCAGTTGTGTCCAATTGTTTAGCTTTATTCGAGAATGTATCCCTGGTAATTAAAAAGTCCACCTCACTGGCAGGAGCATGAAACTATGAGAGCAACAGTCCTACCTTGTGCTCTGTAATGTTAGGCTTATACAGAAGTTAAAATTATAATTGCCCAGAATGCTTTTGTAAAAACACTGAGTGGTGTTTCTGTTGTCATGAAGCTAACGCTCACAGGATTAATACCCTGGCCTCGCCTCCTGCCATTCCTCATGGATTAAGGCTTTGGCAGGCAGTGAAGCTGTCAGTCAGCGACATGTCTGGACTCATCATCCACTAATCATCAGAGTTTATGAAAGTCCCTCACCTCTGACAGGTTAGAATGACTGATACCTCACAGCAGCAGGCCCCACTGCCTCAACACGCACTTTGGATCCCATCAGAAGCCTCCAAATCAAAACAGGATAAAATGGCCACATTATTGCTGAGTGTTTGGGAACAATTCCCCCATGGGCAGATTAATGGGTATTTTTTTATGGTTTATGCCTTGCTGGAATTCACCATGTAGAGTTTGACAAAGGCTGGCACTCTCTTTGACATCTCTTCATTTGGTGATCTGTGCCATCGGGGCTCTAGAGGGTAAGAGATGAGTGGCGTGGTGAGGTACACGTTCGCCTGCTGGTGTGACGTAAGGGCAGTGTTTATGCAGCATCATAAATATGCATGTTGCTTTGTGCTATACCGGGGCATTTATGACAGCGGAGTGACAGTATTTGCACTTTCAGAGGTCATTTACCTGTCATCCACTGTGACAGTAGGGATGAACGAGGCAGAGGACAACTACACATCACATTTACTGGACAGGATGATGTTAAAGGCGTTGAGTGGCTGGAGGATCTGATAAAATTAAGATTAATAACTTTTTTGAAAATACTGCACTATGAATAATTTCACAAGTAACTTTTTAATTTGTTGGAATTCTTAGGATAGGAGTTACGATTGGTAATATGAAAGGAAAGGCTTACACACAAACACACAGGGCTATTAACACTATTATTAAAGCACCAAACTTCCCCCTGAGTGAGTACCCCTGTGTTAGAATAGTTGTTCCAAATACATGTAATGGTTTAGTAATGATTACGATGTGGTGACCAGAGAAACATCCAGAAATTTAAAGGAAACATGCGAGTCTGAGGGAAGTAAAAAGGACAAAAAGTTTGACTCCTTGAAGTATTTATAATACTACCCCAGAAATATTTGATTGGCAACAAAAAAAAGAAGGACGTGTTCTCCAAGCTTTATTTCCTTGTTTCCTTCTTTCTCTCCCCCATACTGTCCATAAACTGATTGGGGTTAATGCCGTGGACAACAGTGCAACACTGCACTTCTGTTCCACGTTATGCTCCATTTCTTGGAGAGTATTGTGCAACTTTGAAGAATACATAAACCCCCCGCTTCAAGATAAAATTCCCCAGAACTACTGTAGCAGGTACACCATGTGGTATCACTCTGATTGAAGAATAGCAAGGTTGTTATCATCAAGCCTTGTGACCTGAGGCTTGTCCTATGGACATATGAAATCATTATAAAGATGTCTGTGCATGTTCTACTTTTATGAACTGTAGCCCTAGCAAAGAAGTAAGCATTATTTATCATTAATAATTTATGATTACATTTAAGAATAAGCAGGTATAATGAGAAACTCCCAGAGAGGTAGTATATTGACATAGATAAGCATTTAAAGTATATTAATTGAGATTCTGTGAGGGCAATTTGTATTTTATGGATTAAATTCATAAAAAAATGAAAACAATGTCACTGACAATTTTAGATATGAAGTAAGACAGAAAACATCAAATACGGTAGATGATGTCATCTTAGAGGTAAGTGCAGGCAGAGATGGATGAGTCTTTTGGCCGACAAGAGGTCAGTTTGATCAGCCAGGATGAGTTCTGGACATCAACGTGCCCCAGCTGCAACCCCATCTACTCCCTGCCTCGCCTCAGACAGATCAGGGAGATGAGGAGAGCTATGTCCAAACGAACACAGGTGCTCTGATTCGTCCTGCATGTTCCAGCACAAATCCAGGCATCCAGGGAGCCGCGCTACCCCTCCCTAAAGACCATCTGCCCCGGGGAGACACTGATCCTGTGGATCTAATGTCAACACTGAGGGGATGTTTGGAGCAATGGTGGAATCTTAAGTATTGAGTCAGAGGTATGGGCGTGTGTGCAAAAGACAGCAGGGTAGGGGGTGGTCTGGCCTGGGATAGGTTTTTATCTTCAATCACTGAAAAGTTATATGTAATAAAAAAGTATTGAGAATATTTTTTTTTTTTTTGCCAGATGCAGCTTTAAAATAAACAATGTATGCTGTGGGGTAATGTAATTTTATATTCCATCACATGTTATCAATGGATAAAAATAGAGTGTATGACATTGTAAAGTATCAATAAACAATGGTCATACAGGAAAACTGCAGAGAGATTTAGAGAGACTACCGATCACACGTGTCAGTAAATTGAGAAAAGGATAAATCCCACCAAAGCCAAACCCCGCTGTGCTGAGACTCACAATAGCTCACTGTTTCCCCTCTTGGATACAAGTCTCAACAATCTCCTCTCACTGGGTCAAAGTGTCACATGGCACAAGCCCAAACACAGGCCTACAGTAAATAGAGAGGGCTTGAGAGTGCTTAGAGCCCTGCTGTGGAGGGACAGTGTTTGGATAGGCCCTCCCTGTCTCGTCCACATGGACTAAAATGTTGAATTAATGAGCTCACGTGCGGCATGTTAGATTTATCTCACAGTGCTGCTCCGTCTCCCGGGCCGGCGCTCTCCATCATGCTGTGGGTCTCTCACCACAACATATAGCCCCTCGCTGATAACTTTGAAGTTTATGTGCAAAAGCAAACAACTGCTGAGGCACTTGAACCTGACTCCAAGACAGGCGGAAACGTTTATATGATGTTGTCATTTTTTGTCAGTTTTTCCCTTGTTTACTGAGCTAGGAGGTAGGACGTTGTGGCCTTGGGCTTTTGCTCGGAGTTAGTCCATTGTCAGTGTGTTATGAACTAACAGGATTAGCTGTTTGAGTGTGTGTGTGTGTGTGTGTGTGTGTGTGTGTGTGTGTGTGTGTGTGTGTGTGTGTAGGTGTGCGTGTATTGAAGTATGCGCACTACTTTATGTTGAGGGTAAATTGTTTTGAAAAATATTAAAATAGTGACAATGCCTGCGGGAGAATGAAGTAATACTTATTTATAGGGTGTATATTTACTGTAAAGAAAAATTGGGCAGGGACGAGGTTGATGTCAAAAAACAATTTCCCCATTCCTCTCACTGCCTGGGGCTGGGGCTGATCTGTCCCTGGCATGGGCCCCAAGCACCAAGAGTGGAGATAGACTCCCTAAAATGATTGGCCTCAAGAATAAATACAAGTCTATCATTGCTCAGCTGAAAGACTCATTAGGGCTAGAGGAGCAGAGGAAACACGGTAGGAGTCGGAGGATGGTGCAAGTTTGTTTGCGGGTGAGTGTGTGTTTGAGTAGAATGGGAGAGAGTGTGATCAAAAGCGAGGGGGAGGCAGGAAATGATGCAAAGCTTTAAAAAGACAAACTGCTGGTGATGCTTATTTTCACTGCACTCACCACTAAAAATGGACTGCGGTCTGAGGCCCCGAAAGGTTGGGGGCTGATGCCTTGGAAGTGACCCGGCACTACAAATAGCCCCCCTGTCCTGTCCAAATGTCATTGTTTGAGTTCCGTCTGGAATACAGATAGTTCCTAGGGGGTCAGGATCCCAGGAGATGGATATTTCCCTCATGTCCATATCTACAGAGGAAAGGAAATATTAAACAACTCCACCACGCATTGATATTTCTGCCCACTGCTGTTTAAAGTGTTTCCTGACTGAAACCCTGCAGACCCAGGAAACACACTATAACCTGAAGGTACATAGCCAGCTCGATCTCTATTTAAACAAAATAACACAGAGACATAGAAAGCACTAAAGAAAGAGAGGGTAAGAGGGAAAGAGAAAGAGTTAAACAAATAAATCCAGAGATAGCAACACTTTCAAACAGGAAGGTACAAGAGGCGGCGAGCAGACATCAAACTGTCAGTGTCAGTCTATATGCAGCGTTTCCATAAACTGCTAGATGCAGACAGGCCCAGCATGAGGCCAGGGCCCCCAGTCTGCAGAGCATTCCGCTATAGCGAGCCCAGGGGAGTGCTGAGCCAGGTAAAGTACTATCCCAGCCACAGCTCTGTCTTCTGCAACTAGAATCACAACCCGTCTAACGGAGGAGACAGTGCACTTCCACCACTGTCTCTCAGAGTCATTAACAATCTTCACTCAAAAAGATTTACAACCTCATGATAAATGCGTGTGTGACTAAGTACAGCAAAGACACTTCCAAGCATAACAGTTTATTTTCCTTCCATGACTGGCTGGACTGTGCCTTTCTCTCTGCAACATTGAACAAAAATCCCACTGTTTTACAAAATGTGAGACAAAGCCAATTCTTGTGCGTCATTTTCCATTTCATACCAATTCCTTATATGGTGTTTATTTAAAGGGTTATTTAAAAAAAAATCACAAAAGAAATTTTTTTTTTTTTCTCTTCCATTTGCAGAGGTTTTACAATATCCGTCTATGAAATTCAGTTTGTCGTTCACATAATTTAAAAATATTCTTTAAATATTCAACAGCAAAGTATCTTTCCATAAACATCTGCATGGCTTGATACCACTAGAGGTAAGTGAGAAAATATGTTTTACTCTAATTCAGGCATACAAGTATATTTGATTTAACATGTGCTTAATGCTAATATATGATCTGCACTGCAAGATACAGATCTACTAAAGGTAATGGAAACCCATAAAGTGCATCATGTGCAGCATTCACGTGCAGTTTTTAGTAATCTGATAATGACATCAATTGTAGCAAACCTGCAGTAAAGATACAGCGTGCACACAAACGCACAATCCCACACAAGCACATCACACAGCGCTATCTGGCAAAGAACAGCAGCAGGTAATGTGCAGCAGTTCCAGGACTTAGTGCTGCTTAGATGGCTCCATGCCTTGAGGGCTCGCTAAACACTGCTCCCTTGGCTAAAGCCCCGGAGAGGAAGAAGGAAGGAGAAATCAGTGGCTGAGCTCATCCAGGCTTGCAGCACAGAGCTAACACTAAAGCTAACCCTCACCTGTCCATGAAGATCCCTTGACCTCTATGCGGGCAGTTTGTGTGTGCGGGTGTAAATGTACATTGTCTATGAGGGGATGAGGAGCATGTGTGCACTCCTGTGTGTGCCAAGAAAGTCAAAAGCCAAAAGCACAGCTGCCTTCATTCTAACGCATGGTTCCATTCCAACTGATCTATCTATCCAGAAAATGAACAAACCACTTTTTTTTCCTCCCTTGGTGTCTTTTTCTAACACCACCCCTCCTTCACCTTTTTCTCTCTCTTTCTCAATTCTCTTTATCTCATAATTTCTTCCAGTCCTGCCATCTGACTCTTCCCCCCCAGTTTCAAACTCTCAAACTGTACCGGGGACACAACCTGGAGCTCCAGCCCTCCTCGTGGAAATGCCATTAATCCCAGCATTCCCATCTCCGTCTAAAGTGAGATCATTAGACCGCTCGCCGCTGTGGAGTTAAGAGACAAATTCTGATGAAAACATCCTGCTGCCTGCTCCTCCTCTCTCCTCCGTCTGTATGTTGCTGGTGTGAGCCAGAGGTTTAGGATGGACGGAGAGGCGGGAGAAAGAGGGGGCAGTCTGTACAACACCATTCTATATATTCCCTGAACATCTGCAGATAAAGCTACTCTTACTGCAGATGGAAAAGGGATGAGTGTGTTTTTGGGCACTATGAACACTTCTAATGATTTTCTCTGCATAGTATGCAACTTGATAACAAGTTGGCTTATGTTGAACCAAAAAAGGATGCTGAAAGTGCAGCACAAGAATGCTGTTTGTAAAAATATGGATGCGTCAGAATCCCTCTGGGCGTATTAATAACAGTGTTTGGTGCTTCACATTTGATTGACCATAAACTCGGTAAGGGCAATACATCAACAAAATTTGCATGGTCTCCAATGATCAAAGAGGGAGGTGGAGGATTGCAGCTTAATAGCTGGAGACCTGTAAGTCCCCCTCTACTGTACAAATGAACTCCCACATTCGCTGGGATGTCGTCACTGGGCACAGATGAGAGTGATTATCTGGGGATGGCTGATTGTGCATGGATTCTGGGTATATGTATTTTGCACTATTGGAGAAGGATAGACCTCGATTATATGTTTGTCTTTGGCGCGGCAACGTGCTTCCATTGAGAATCTTAATATCATCTGCACAATTGTTTCTATTATATTTCTGAAGCCTGCGCTCACTTTGTCTATCCCGACCTCTTTAATCAATAACTAGCCGTAGTCATTTCTACTTCTTTTGTCAACGTACTTAAATTAAATTCCGCTTCTAAAAGTCTTCATTAAATGCATTCATCCAAACTAAACAGTGTTCTGACTTTCTGACTGTTTGCTCCCATGCAATCCGATCCAAACCAAATGAACAAATAAAAGCCTTTTACAGAACACTGCGACTCAATTAGGCCTTTTAACCGAACCACAGCAAATAAATCACTTTGTTGATCAATGTCTTCAATAATTAAATGCTGGGCAATAGCTTTTCTGTTTTGCTGCTGTCAATACTGCTGAAATTTATTTCTCTCTGGCTGTACAGGAAGTCAATTTTTACAACCCTTCGATTTTCGACTGTGAAAGCAAATAATTTGAATGCAGCAGTGAGGGGGGAATTAAACAGTCCGCTGTGTAACTGCAGACGGTGATGTCTTTACAGGGGCTTTCGTTTTAGTTTTTTCTACTGCAAAGTTAATCAATAGCTGAATTTAGATATACCCTGCAGTCCTAAACCCCGTGCACTACGCTCGAGGATTGCTGGTGCACAATGCCCGAGACTCTGCACCAGGATATGAATATGATATAACCATCCAGCAGTGGTGCTATCCACAGTAGTAATCTAACATGATGAAATACATCCTCTGAAAGCATTTCAGAAAGTTTTCTGCAAGGGTCTGATTGTGTCTCGTGCTGTAGTCTCCCTCTGGACAGCACTGTATATCATTATTTTCTCCTAACCTCGGGCTATTTACTGCACTTTACACTGACGAAATAACTTACTTTCAATCGGCAACCCTTGCCCTCTTTGTAAGGTAATTTCCCTTGCTGAGAACGGAGCAACCAGAGGAGGAAGCAAAGGGACAAATTATCCTCAGTGTCTAGACGGGTACACGGGTAACAACAAAGACTAACCTCTACAGAGAACACATCTGAAGAAAAGACACGCACACAGTGAAATCTCTAGGCTGCAACCCAAGGTTTACACAAAGTCTACGCAATATACGGTATTGCTGCACTAAAGCAAATAATCACAACAAACAGATATAAATAATGAAGTTGTCATGCAATGGAAGGAAGAGTAGGCGGGGAACATAAATCACACAAGTATCACAATGCAGCACCTCCTTCGACAAGGCTCCCTGGGGCAGGGTCTGGGCAGACTTAGATCCTGGACTCTCTCACAGCTATGTAAATCATACCTGCCCTGCTAGACCCTACACCAGACCCCAAAAGCCCCCTCCAGACACTACTCACAGCTCCCCTGTTCAACTGTTAATTCAACCCAGAAATCGCTACAGCCGCAGAGCCCGTGGCTCCGACCTAAGTCTCAGAGGAAGCTCTCTAACCCCAGCCACAAAGCTCCAGACCTCTAACCTCAGCCCCTACACTGCAGCCCCGAGCCCTTAGCTCGAGTCACAGTTGTGAGGCTAGAGTGGTGGTGGGAAGTTGGGCGCATCTCACCTCAAACTCCCACATTAATCATGAGATCCCACCCGTCAGTCTCAGTTTCATTCCCTTTTTAAAACTCAAAGCACCATATGATAAAGTGACACTGTCATATCAACTGTGACTCCCAGTGCTTGAAATGCACAAGTATAAATACACATGTCAGATGAAAAAATGCTGGGTAGGTAGGTGGAGAAAGAAGAGTTAAAAGTTTAGCTTCAGAGGCCATATTTGATCCTTCCAGACACTTCATTGGGAGCCCAGCCGGAGGAAAAAAAAGAGCTGTTGATGGAATGCAGCCATTTGGTTGACCCTGTGGCCGTCTCAGGGAGGAAGGCCGGAGACAGGTAGATATATGGCCAGTTTGTTATTGTGAATTCCAGATCCTGTGATTATCTCCCGACTCTCAACCTTCTGGAGTTTTTTAATCTGGGGATTCCTGAGACAGTTCACTCACAGCGGCTGACGTCGCTTCTTGCTCACCTTTCTCTGACCCCCCTCTTGACTGCCCTAACACTGCACACACAAACACACATACAAGCGGCAGGATTCCCTGTTTCAGAAAAAAGGAAAGACGGAGGGAAAAAAACAGCACCTTACAGATTCCAGGGCCAGGGTCAGGTTTCGTTTTAATGTCCGTTTGCATGTGGATGGGGGGCTGTGGGAGCGGGTGGCTGGGGAAGAACTGGGGTTAGTGTGGAAGGGTGTGGGGTTAGCGGGAGTTCCCCATGGCAGCCGTCCATTCTGCACATACAAACCCCCTGATGTCACACACTACTACTTGCAAGCTAGATGACAAGAAGCAGCTTTTTACTGCCACGGAAGTCACTTTCCTCACTGCTGATGGAGAATTTAAAATGCCGTTAGCTGTATAAGATGGTCATAGACAAGACAAACAGGAGACCCATGATAGCAGAGACTTCTAGACAAAGGGAATCAAGTTTCTGCACCTTGCTCCAAACGAGAGGCGGCTGATTGAAACCAGATAAGGTTCAAATGGAACTGTTAGGTCCAGTAATGAGATTCCCCGAGTGTATGTTTGGATTAGGTGATTACAGACCTTGCCTTCCTCCTCACAGTCACTCTCACATGCATACTGACACACATAAAGACTCATACATGCATGAACGCAGGCGCACACACACAATGGTGAAGCGTTGAGTATTAGGCTTTCATAAAGGTAAGAGTTCATCATGAAAATGGTGAAATACAACTCGGTCTTTCTTACTCTGTACTTTTATAGGGAGGTGTAGCAGAACAAAAGGAAAATGGGTTATGAAAATAGACACAGCTGGCAGAGCCTAAACAATGGGCCAGCTGGTTCTTTTTGAAAGTAATGATCCTCGCGGCTTCACGCAGACTTGACAGGGTCTGCAGAGTTACTAATAAAAGTGCAGCGAAGACTAAAAGAGGAGTAAAACACAATAGCCGAACCTGCATGTCAGACACACACCTGCTCTTGTGGAGGTTAATGTCGGCACAAACATTACAGAAAGGGGTTAGATTCATATTTATTTGTTCATCCCTGAAAATATATATTTTTGAACTAACAGTTTCAATATTTTATTTCAATGATTTCTTTTCTGAATTTAATCTGTTATTCCACTGACTCCGCTATAAATCTTTCATTCTACCTATGTGCCTGTGCACCCGGTCGCTCTGCAAAGTATATTGACATACGTTGAAAGTTTGTAGGCTTAGGTATTCAGAGGAAAAATATGGCGTGCATAATTAGGTGATGTTTCCATTTTTTAACTGCTGGGACAACACTGTCAGAGGCTTGCAGCAGCTCACTTCAATAACGGTGTGTGTGTGCATTGTTCTTTTGAAAAGTTTGTCACAGTGACAGCGTCACCGGGGTTTTTGACATCGCCTGTCATGCTGAAGATCTCTGCTGCCTCTGTTGCTGTCACTCCTTATCAGCACTCATTTCTTAAGTTTATGCTTGCAAATATTCAAAAACCATATTACCATACCTACCGCTGCCAGGGGGGCAGAAATGAAAGGAGGCAATAATCTCTCTCTTTCTTTATCTGCGAGCTATCCTTCAGCAAAGTATTCAGGGCTAGGGATTTTCAGCAGGCTTATGAGTGAGAAGGATATTAATGTTATGATTGTCATCTTTTTTTTTCAAAAATGATCCAGCTTGTGTTCTCCATGGCAAACACTGTAAAGTTATTCTTTTAATACTCCTCTAAATTATTCTATTTTACCTCGGGTTAAATGGCAATGTCACAAAAGAGCGTATATAAAATTATTAAATACAGCACACAATAGTTTGGGGAGTGTGGGGGCGGCTTACATGCACATTTAATTGCATTACAAGACAAACACTTAGCACCATAATGCAGAATCACAGCAGTACAATTTCACAGTGCTTCCGCACAAAAACATGCTGCCTGGCATGCATTTTGGCATATCCATCACAATACTGCTATCTGCAAGGTGCAGGGTAACCTGATTTAAGGGCAACTTATTGGATTTGTGGGAGGGACTGAGAGGGGTGGAAGGGAGAAAAGAAAAACAAAAGGGAAGGATTAATCACGATGCAGCGGCATGACAGTACCTACAAAGGCGGCCATGAAACAGTTGCTTGACGAGAGAATGATTGCAGGATCTGCAAGTAACTGGCTGCCACCGGCGATGTTCTTCCTCCAACTCAACTTGTCAGGTGTAATCATTTTGTTAAGCTTAATGTTTTATGCAAATGCACTTGGGGAGAGTTTTGTCAAGGGGTTGGTTGTTGTTTTTTTGTTCCTCTGTTGTGTGATGTATGTGTGGGTATGTATTGTGGCTAAATGTGTGGATGATGTTGCGTGTGCGTGTGTGTGTGTGTGTGTGTGTATGTGTCTGAAGTTGGAAGGAGGAGGGGGTGGGGGGTTAGTATTTGGCGGTGTGTGTGGTATTGTTTTTTAAGCACTCTGAAAATATTTGCATTCCTCTGAACCCTGCCTGTGTTGCCCTGATTATTTCCTGTATGCATCAGGGTTTTCTCTCATGGAGATCACACGGCTCAAGTCACTTCACACGCTGCCTGAAGAGGAGGGAGCCGGTGCTCACTAGAGCCTGCCTTCTCCAGTCTGCACTCTTTCAATAGAGAGGAAAGGATAAAGGAATCAATGAGGAGGAGAGGAGAGGAGAAGAGAGGAGCGGTCCGATATGTTGCTGCAAATAGCAGTTGATTTCAAACAATGTATTGACACAGAACTCAATGTATTGGCATTTTCTCATTATGATATATGACGGTATGTGACCTATTTGTATGTTTTGGACTTTGACTGAATCCAATGTGGACTTTCAAGGTTACCAAGAAAACTCCGACAAACGGCTCATTTGTCCTTTCAATCTGCGTGTCAATATCAGTCGGTTTTCCAATTCTGTCACCACTCATTTATTATAGTTGTTTTTTTCCAGTACTATTTATGATGACAGTGATGACAACAACACTACATTATCCCAGTTTTTAACAGATAACTGGTTATAGATCTTTAGTAATGGCAAGAGAAAAACCCACTGTATTGGATATGTGGAGCCCTAACATCCAGCCACACGAACTCCGTCAAATCAAAAAATGTTTCATCCATAAATATCCAAGGTAATCATCTCTAAAAGCCAGCAGAGGGAGAAGAAATGCATTGGCACGGACCAAACCTAACATGGCCCTCAGGTCCTCTTTATGAACTTGCGCCTTTTGTACTTTTATTGAGCTATATCATTTTTTATGGTTCATCATCATCATCAGAGGATCTCATGTGAGAATCAAAGCCTAATGTCAGTGTTGAGGGAAGAAAGCAGTCAGGCTGAATGCGGTCTTAGCCCCGGGTTTCATTTTCAATCGTCCTTTTTTTCCCCACACGTGCCTTAATTCGCTGCCAGATGCGATAAAACGGATGTAGCCTGTGGAAAGCGGGGTGACTGTCTTATCTACAAGATGATATTCACTGCCTTCCTTTTTTTATCACCTTTAAAACTCCCTCATACTTTCACACAGCCACCTGAATCATACGGTGCATCTCGTCAAAGGCAGAAGAGACAGACTGAAATCCATCCTCACCTCAGTGCTTTTGAATGAAATTTGACAAATTGCTAATTTTAATTCCCCAAAGAGTATATGCCCCAAAGCTTTTACTTTGTGCGTTTAGGTTACATCTTTTTCATCATTGTCTTGAATTGAAACAGTTTTGGAAGGCAAGTCGAATGTTGATGATTCGTGACTTTGAAAATTATTTTTGTGTCCTAAAAGGGAAAAAGCTGTATGATCTTTAACCTCTGGTTCTGTGGTGCATCTCCCATGTGCATACAAGTCATGTTGGAAATATTTGAGGATCCTGTTTAAACTGACATGACCTACAAAGAGGGAATAGTGTAGAGAGGATGAGGGAGGAAGAATTCTCAAAGTCTCTTTTAGTTTATGTTTAACTATTTCCGCCCTTTCCCCCCCAATTTTGCTATCAGAGTAATGTTCTATCAACATGTATAATATTTAGCTGTCCCCCTAAAATGCTTATCAGAAATGTCAAACTATTAAAGATGCTATTTACTGAGCAAATAAGGATGACTCGCTCGGTCTCAAGTCATTAGCCCGTTGCAACACTTCAACTTCACTATTGGACCAAAAGCTCGAGATCTAATGTGAGGCTTGTTATGGAGGAAAGGCCACCTAGCAACCGCAGATGGTCGCCACGTGCCGTCTGTCCGTCCATTTGTCTTGTCAGCGGGACAGTTATTCAGAAAGTGGACTCGAGGAAAACAGTTCAGCAGAGGAAATGACATTCAGGATCAGACAAACTGAATGTGTACGTCTTCTCTGTACTCTTTACAGAACGTGTAACCATATTTGCTTAAAGGGAAACACCCCTGATATGAAAATTAAATAGAGAAGAATGCATGGAATAAAAAAGCTGAGATACATGTTTTTATTTGTTTTTTTAAATAGTCAATTGTAAGTCCAACAACGTTATGGAAGTGCAATGCTAAATCAACGAGGTACTCTTTTGATATCATGCATATGAATATCAATTTACAGTTTTTATAAGGCCACAAACAAGCAATAACAATATTGCGGAAAACCCACATAGAAATACAGGTTGTAACTGCAAAATGCAAAAGTTTATGTTATTCTCAGGAATAGAATGATTCCAAACAGCCTCAGGCATAACGCTTTTTTTTTTGGACACACACTCACTCAGGCAAACTCAAGATCCACACATGCACAGACAAACACAGCCAACACATGCACAATTGCACACAAACATTCCTTCTGTCCTTGCTCTGCCACACTGCTGTGTACTGGGGTTAATATTCATTCTTTTTGCTGGGTGCTTCTGATGTCCCTCCACCCATAAGTAAGCAATGAATAAACTGTAGCTTCCAATAAACCCTGGATGGTGTGTGAAGTGGATTTGAAATATGGTAATGAGAGCATGTGTGCTTTGCAAGTATTGAGCTTCGGCTGGACCACCAAAGCACACCAGAGAGGACAAGCAAAGTTGCAAATGACAACAAAGGACTCCAATACCACTGCACAGGCAACAATAAAATGGCATCCGTGGGTGCAATTACAGAATTACTAGTGGTGTAGTGGCTCTTTCTCATTAGAATATTACCTCTGGCTCCCACCAGCAAGTTGAACCCCATTAAGATGACCTTCACTGGTACAGCACTCATTAAAGAACGCTGAAATGCTCTTTTTCATCTGTGGCCGTAATGAGAGGACTAGTGTACACATTAATATGGAATTTTATCAAGAAAGGCACAGGCTGCAATTATAAGGACCTTTTTGAAAAGTTCACTTCTATTATACCCCTCTACCACTGGTAATGGCATTGCAGCCATACTCGCTCCCCCAGTAAGTTAATATCAAATATGAAACCAGATATCAACGGCCCTAGAGACTGTGTGCATGCTGTGTGTGTGTGTGTGTACATGTGTCTGCATGTAAGCGCTGCCATAGTGTAAGCAGCCGCGTCCTTCATTGCATTGTGTCTTTAATCTTTTGATATTACAAGCCATTCATCATTTCATCTTGACACCTTCATAAAATAAAACATACAGTAATTAATTTTGTTAGACAGAGAGGGAGAGAGATCAGGAAAGAGGAGATGAGGAAAGGACCATCGGAAAAAAAAGGTTAGGGAGTCCTAAATTAACATTTAATGTAATGATATTTTATGTGTCAAATCTCGTACAAATTGACTTTATTTTCAAATTCAACACGTCAACGGAAGAGCAATGAAGCCAATGGAGTTTAACATGAATATAATCCTGATTGCATTCTTGATTCCTAAAATACATCAGATTTCTCATTTGTCAATATGTATACTTAAGATTTTTCTATTGTACAATATCCATATTCAACCACTGATACTGTAAATGCCTTTGCAACAACATCAATCTAAAATAAAGTATTTTACGTCACATCAGGGCATATTATCTGGGTATTACTCTCTATTATCTCTCTGAAGCACAACTTCTGAAATTGACTGGGGCATATTATTCACTATCGAAAATTAGACTTCTGAATTCTGATATAAAAGTGTACAGACAAAATATCATCAACATGTAATAACCACAAATACTAGAAACCACTCGACATAGACTAGAAACTGTGTGTACACTATAATGCTTTTTTTTTTTTTTTTTAAAGAGATCATTACTTCATCACAAACCCACTTCTTCCTGTCAGTTGTGGGCTACACATCAGCCAGTTTCACACCGCTATGCTCTGAACCCTCTAACAGTGCTGCAGACAGCGGAGATGGATGCTTACACTGTGGAAAGTATGAAATTAAAAGAAAGAGTCTGATAAATTGACAGCAGCCACCTCAGGATATAGAAGCAGGAGATGGAATGATCAACCTGACTTGAGGGTGGAGCGCTCTGCCGCTGAGGAGAGGCTGATGGATATACAGCAGGGTAAGATGTTTGGCTGTAAAAATGTGTGTGCGGCGTTGTGTGTTCTTTGTTTCATTTGGGATTTGCATGTTTATACTTTATGCTCATGTTTTCAAATCTGGGTATTATTTAAAAACCAATAAAACTGACGCGCATGCATGAATTGCCTTCATACAGTTTACATCTTTTAAATTACTATATATAAATAATTTAATCATTGAATGAAGGATTTTGTACTGATACGTGTATATCTAAAGAGGCCTTTTCAAGACACAACGAAAGTTGTGAAAGTAAGAAAGAAGTTTTATGAGGTACGAACATGACTAAAGGTTAAATCGTTTCTACTCAACATGCCAACAAAAAGTCAGAATACATCAACCGGAGATTGAAAAACTACCATCTTTCCTTAGTGCAGTGATTGTCTGAAATGCTGCCACAGGCATGTGGTTGCCAGAAGCATTGTAGTTTTTCTATGTGGCTGTAGTTACTCCTGGAACCCACTGCTACATACAGAGCGAGAGACTAAATCCCAAAACAAGTCCTACAAGTCACAGTAGAGACAAATCTTAACTCAAATATTATGCTATGGGAAAGGAATGCCATTGTTTATATATCTGACATCAGAACATTTTGGAGGATGGATAGTATCAGCATAAAAAATACCGTTTGAAGAAGTATTATTGAACTCATATTTCTGAATACAGTTTTCACCAAAATTCTGGCTCAGCAAATGTATATATGCCTGAACACATACAGCCTTTTAGGTACAGCCTGACACTTGGGCTCTATACTGCCAGCATGTGCGTTAATATTTAAGAGGCAACATTCAAGATGTTACTGTAACTCATTTCTTTAGAACTCCGCTTCTCAGCAATAATGGTGAGGATGTAGTGGCCTTTCCAACTGGCTTCATACTTCACCTCTTGCCTTCCCTTCCTCTTCTAACAGTGGTAAGGCCCCCACCCCCACCCCCTCCCAGCATACGGCCTGGCTGCTCACCCCAGCACAGGTGTTTCCCATTGCCAGTCACAGTCCCTCTCGCCCCAACACCAACATTGTTTTAAGGGAGAGGACTCTGGGCTCCTTCCACAGGCTTCTGACAAGCCATTGGACCCATGTTTATCTGTACGCATAAAACTGCATGCATCACAGTGTCCACTCGCTCAGCCTCTTGGGACAACACATGGTTTTAACATTAGCTCATCCCCCTGAATGGAATAAAAGAAAATCTGTGAGGCCTTAAGCCACCACAGGAGAGAGCTGAGAAATAGGGCAGAGGACAAAAACAGACTGTTAGCGAGCATCATCCACTGTGTACAGTAGTTGCTTCACAAATACTATATAAAACAAGTGCAGTGTGATTAGGCTATTACCATACCTGAGTTAATGTGAGTGGCATGCATGCAGTCATCTTGATAATTTAATTTGAGTGTGCCCTGAGGTGGAGCAATCTTTATTTCATCATCTTAAAGCAGTTTATTTCATTAAAACGTCTACTTGTCTATCAGTAAGAACCTGTTCCTTTTGAGATAAGCTGGCGGAGTTCATCATAATTGCAAATGTTTGCCCATAATGTAAAGACCTTGTGGGGCCTAGTATTCTTTGAGATGAAAAAGGTTGTCATGCATACAAATAAGAACAAGTGACAGTAATTCCCGCCAACAGTTTTCGATTAGTGGCAATTCATAAAGAAATGTCAGAGTTGGTCGGACCTGCAGGGCATTATAATTTGGCCCCACAGTTTATTTTAAATCTATTCTTTTACTTACTTCTGGCTTTTTGCCAACAATTTTCCGCCATAACTTTTTATTCTTTCACTCTTTTCATCACCAAGTCTCTGACTTCTACTTCCCCCACACATTTACAGTATGCACATTAATGTACACAGAGGATCACACACGAATGCACAGCCACACACACACACACACACACACACACACACACACACACGCGCGTCTACACACCACTCCCACACACATCTAATGGCGTAGCGGCTGAGAGGGGACTAACTGACAGAGATTGCTGGGTAATTCAAGCCAACATGATTGACTTTATGATCACTTTAAAGCTCCAACTAGTCTTTATGCTTTCAAGAAATGCCAAAAGTTTCCAGCACAAACGTGGCAGGGAATCGTGAAGGGAACAAGAGGTAGAGAAACCCCACAACTGCTTTCACTTCAGAGCCCACCTCCCTCCCTTCCTTCCTCCCGCACTCTTTCACCCTTGGCACTTTTAATGGCATAAAATTATGGGCCTGCAAGAGCGACAACAACTGTCTAGGTTTAAAACATAATACGTTGACAGGAGTGACATGGCCATTTTCTCCTCCTCCATTAGCGTTGAGATGTGGCCACCTCCTTTTGCTCTTAAAGAACCAACCACAGTGGCAGGCCA
The DNA here is from genome assembly GCA_016806645.1 of Ophiodon elongatus. Lineage (NCBI taxonomy): Eukaryota > Metazoa > Chordata > Actinopteri > Perciformes > Hexagrammidae > Ophiodon > Ophiodon elongatus. Next base: position 1,108,318 of record JACSYO010002166.1, read on the forward strand.
AAGTTGTCAGACGTCACTTCCTCTGTCATTACTCGCTGACACACTGACTGCTGCTGCTTTTATACTGACACAAAGAAAGAAGTCTGAAAGTATTTCAAGACTGCTCTCTCCTTCTTGTTATATTAATGCACACTAATCACTAGGTGGATGTGAACATTTGGAAAAATCCGGATGTCTTGGGACAGATATAAAATATTTGGGGTCTAGGTAGAGAGTACATAATCACCTTCAATATCAAAAGAATTTGAGGTAATTCTTTATGGCATTATTATCAAATATTGTGAGACTTCATACCTCACCCATTGTAAGTTGTTTTTTTTTATCTCATTTGTCCTTTAAACAATCCAGCTTTTTCACAGCCATTTGCCTAATCATGTAAAGAAAGAGGCTCCAACACATTAAGCTCTGGATCAAGATAGAAAAATGCCAAAGGTTTGCTGGTTCAATTAATGTATGAGGGTTTTCATATATTCTTTGATTTATATCATTTTAAACTGAATAACTTTTGTTTTATGAACATCACCTTGTACCTTGGGAAATTATAATGGGCATTTTTTCCACTTTTCTCTGACATTTTATAAGGTTACTGATTGGGTTATGGGTGAATTCATCAAAAAACTAGATAGATGAACTCATTAAGAAAATACTAGTGAGGCGCAGCTCTTAATACATTATATGCAAAAAAATTAATTAATTTAAGAACTTGCCCTTCAGATTTATGTTAATAACAGTACTTGGTGACTGTAGTTTTACAAAAAGAAACGGACACTTCAGGAACACTGATCGCTTCTGTCATAAGTCCGTCAAATAACTTCTCTGAACTCCCTATTATACTATAAATGTTGTGTTGCAAAACCTCCTCTCACCCCTGCAGGATCCCAGGCCCAGTCCAAACCTTGTCTCAGCCCTGGTGCGGTGACGATCCGGAGCAAGGAATCCTTCCCGTGGCTAAAGGGCCTCAGCTTCGGAAGCGCTATCCCTTGGTTAAACATGTCGACCACATTCTGTGCTGTTTGCTTCTGCAGCCTAAAAGAGAGAGAGAGAGAGAGAGAGAGAGAGAGAGAGAGAGAGAGAGAGAGAGAGAGAGAGAGAGAGAGAGAGAGAGAGAGAGAGAGAGAGAGACATGGAGAGAGACATGGAGGGATCTATAATTCAAATAAACAGGAAGAGGATTATCACTCATAAGCTGCATAAGAACTTCAGTGGGGAATGTTGAGTTTGCTGAGATCATAAATAAACAAGATCTCTAGAAAGGGAAGAGAGAGACCTCCTTGTTCTGGTGTCAGCTTGTCCCAGCGTAATACATGTGTTATTGTTGCTCTAACTACGTTCTCCCTTACATGCTGCGTTGTCCCAGTTGCATGCTGTAGCAGAGCCAAGGCCTTTGTTTGGCTAATGTCCTGTGGTGGCTTCTGATTCGTCTAAATGACCTGTGACACCTCATTAGCTCCTCAAGTTGGCCTCTCTGCATCATATTATTAATGGCGACATTGAAAACAGAAGCCATATTAACCACCTCGCACTTAATGGTGTTGGTTTTGATTAACATCACCAACACTATAATGACAGTTAGGTTAATGGGAACTTTGAACAGGACCCCTAACACACGCCCACAAGAATGCAGGCTTGCACACATCACACACATTAACATCTTCCCTATCTTGGCTGATATCATCTTACCAGGGATTTGGGTGGTTATCATAGTGAGCATGAAAAAAAAAGACTGAACGGCCCAGGAAGCCTCCACTGACTTGTCTATATGGAGCCTCATTAGGGACATTGATGGATGGGCTATCGCCACCAACGGGCTCGCCCAGAAAAGCTCTGGGTATTATTAGTGTTTGTGTGTTTATAAATTGACACTTAATTACAGGTGCAAAATCATACTACATACATTAACGAGTCTCGGCCCATTGAGAATAATGCAGCCTGGATATTTAAAATTAAGAATTGGTCAATGCTTGATGATTTAATACTCAAACGACATAAGGAGAGATTAGACTTAGTCTAGATTAGATTTAGACTGATTTTCTGCAGGAAATATAAATTTTGAGGCAGCCAAAAATAGAAGCCCTTTCAATTGGGAGAAGAAAGCCTTTGAAAGTTGAAATACAGGAGCTGGCAGCATATTTTTATTTACTCTTTTTATTTCCAGTTTCGGGAAATTAAGATATTTCTCTTGTGTATTCATGTAAGAAGTTTTACAATGACCTTTCAAAAAACAGATAAAATGTTAAAGGTTTTCATCTTTTTTTCCCATTAACAACCTTGGTTAAATACAAATCTTCTTTTGAGGAAGAATATCAGTAAAAGAGCAGAAATCCCAGTTATTTATTTATTTCTATTTTTTCCCCATTCCCCCAAGGTGCAACTACTCAAGTCCAGATGCAAACACAAGTACTGAGATTTCACATTTATCCAGAAATTATGAAATTGAAAACTATATCAATGCAAGCCTATCAGAAAAATACCTAAATATATATTTAAAAAAATCGTTCTGTTTCATATACATCAATAAAAATATTTCTGAAATTAATTTCCAACACCTTCATTTGAAGTTACTGCGAACAGCTGATCTTTATTTTACTAGTGAGCTCCGTGTCATAGAGAAGTCACTTCCCTTCTTCTTCACACACACTACTGTAGTTGCGTATCAGATTTACAGCTGATAGTTTACTTTTATATCAGAGGAGGTCATACAATATGATATTTTCTGTTTCCCAAAATGGCCTCAGCCAAGAGCCCAGACGTATAAAACATACTCCTGACAGCGATACATTTCACGTGATGACACTACTCTGAAACAATCTCGATATTGCCTTTCCCTGTCATAAACAAAACCTGACCACAGTTCTGTTCGCCGCGTGTGTGTGTGTGTTGCTCTCGATTTGTCTATCCAGCATGTGTGTGAAGGGGGAGGGAGAGAGGAAGAATGGTGGAGGGACATGGAGACGAAAACTCTCTTATTCTCAGCGGTAGACGGAGTAAGTAGATGGGCTCACTCTGGGGAGAGCAGAGAGAATGGTTGTAAAACGCACAACTCCATGGTAACTGAAGGAGAAGCGGCTCGGCTGAGAAAAGAAAGAAAGAAAGGGCAGGAGACAGGAAGGAGAGAAGGCTGAGAGAGAAGAGGAAGGAAGAGTGAAAGAAGAAAGAAAGCAAGAGGAAGGGAGGCGAGCGGACAGACAGAAAGGGATGGAACAGACATGGGGGAACTCTGGCAGGTGCTTCATCATCTGCTAAGGCATTGTCGGGCCGCCCGTAAACAGTCATTGGGCTTCTCGAGGGAGCAACCTCCTCCATAACTAGCACAGGTATAAATCTGCCTCTTAGCCACTAAATTAGACACATTCTTGAGAGAGTCTCACTCTGCAAGTGCTGCACAAACCTGAGGGAAAAAGGGAAGACAGAAAACTAAGCAAATCCACGGAGAGTAGTAAAGGAGGTGCATGAATAAGGTATAGCCCTGTGTGAATTTAACCAGATGGCCACTTTGATCTACATGAAAAATTGTTAATGTTTTCACACGCATCGCTGTTATGAATAGTTTCTTTACACTGAGCAAGAATTAATTTCCCCATCATCTCAAAGAGCTGTCATTGCATCACGTGTAAGAGCCTGCTGTGCCTCAAAGCCGAGGGCCAAGTCCAAGGTCTGCGCTCCGTCACCTCGTCACAATGTTTATCCTTCATTACGACTCCAAAAACAGGGACACAAACAGGATTTTTTTTTTTTTTCTTCCTTCAACAAATTTTTCTAACATATATGAAGTGGTGACATTGTGCGACACTTGGATATTGTTTTAACACTTGGTGAAGGGAGGAAAGGTTGTGGTAGAATACACCAAGAAGAGTGATCTAGTGTTCTGACCACATAACGTTTTTACTGCATGTGTATCTATATGTGTCTAGCCATGAGGGCATAAATTACTATTTAAGCCTGCCGAACATTACATTCTAAAAATAGCAGGACAGTATGTGGAGTTCCACTAGACTATATTTGATGAAAGGCAATTTAAATGCACTTTCTATATGACAAACCTTAATTATAAGAAAGCTGTGACGCATACAGATGTAAAAAATAAACACACAATTTCAGACAAACTATAACTCAAGTTAAGTAAAACAAAAGTGCAAAAAAAAAAAAAATGTCTTTGATAAAGACAGAAATAATTGTTTACTTGGTGTATATTTACATGCCATATCTGCTCCACTGAATGCTATCTGCTGCTTTGAACAACTTTTCTGAAGTCGGAGGTCAAATTTGTCATCGAAAAGCCCTGCAAACATGGAACTCAAGTGCGCTGCGATGTGTTGTAACAGGATGCTAATCTCCTAAACACTCCATCTGTATTTGCTAAAACATTGCCTCACTCACAACACGTTTGCTTAAATGGCACTTTACTCAGTGCATGTTTTCAAAAGGTATCCTGCGGGTCAAAGGAAGGCAAAAAAAAAAGTAGGCTAATGTGCAGTTATTTCCCTGTAATAATTAATAACTAATACTCTTATTTTTAAAAAGCGATTTTTAAAGTGTTTCAGGAAAAAGGTTGTGTCCTGTCTTGGTGAAGGCAAAAGAGTAGGCAATCGCACAAATTAAAACAACCAACCTCAAACAAAAATAATGTATCTTTATTTTTTTTATATTTTAAGTACTATTTTAGTGTTATATACATGACGTAATTAACACTTTAAGTCTGCACATAGGAAACAAAGGGCTGTGTTAATCCACGCTAGTAGTCTCGGCCAAGGCTTTGTCATTCCTCCAGTTTAGCGCCACTATTTTACTAGTTCCCCTCTCAGAGAGTTTCTCTAAAAAAAATCCCCACAGGACTTTTTAACATTCTAATAAAACGATTTTACAGAGTGGTGTGAGTGTGAATTTTGAAGATGATGCCATGGAAAAAAGAAAAAGAGGTGAGCACAAGATTGTCAGTGAGGGACAGGAAGAATAAAGGGGAGGTGGTGAGCATACTTTACTCATAAATCAAGACGGCACAATATGTTAAGTTTGAGTCAAATCATGCTGAGTAATAAGAAAATGATCAGATCAATGCACTCTCAGTAAGTTAATGCTGGCGTACAGTTCAGTATAAACAAATATTATTGAAATAAGTAATCATGCTGATGTGGAAGTTTTAAACCAACTTTGAAACAAGATTAATCAAAATGAAATGTTTTTCAAAGTACAATTTTTTATTCACATTTGTTATTTAAGAGAGTTTCATTATATTTGTTTGATTGATCGCACAAACAGTAATGCATACTAAATCAACCAAGCCATGATCAACCTTTGATACAATGAGCCTGGTGCTGACAGAAATAATCCACTGGCCACCTTCTTAATGAATAATTGATGCCTGTCTTAACAGGCTAATGAATGAATGTGGTTTGGGTTTGAGTGATAGCCCTCTCGTTGGAGAGCTATCCCAGGAGGGACGGGGCACTGGAGACAGAGGTGCCATCCTCTATAACCTGTATAATTGGTCTTTTGACATGAGTGACTTGACTGTGTGTGTCCATGCACCGCCGGTGGAGACTGACCCTTTTACCCTATTGTTTATTAGCACTGTTCCAGGTTATCACACCAATTAGGGCTGGGATAACAGTGATCAGGAAAGGAAAACAGAAAAAGTACAAAAATGCATACTATTATCTGAGGGAACGGAGGATCAGTTCAGGCAATGCAAGCATAAAAGCGAACTCTTTTGACCCGAATAAAAATATTCTAAAAGGAATAAATAACTGAGAAGTAATTATAGAACGGGATGAAAGGAGTCACAGATGAAAAAAAAAAAAAAAAGGGTTTTGTTTTAAAGTGCACGCTGTGTATCTCTACTAAAGGCAAAAAAAAAAAAAAAACACTATGGAGAGGTGACAAGGCTCGAAGGCTGTTCCCTGTGTGCATTTGTGTTGGGCTTGTCCAAACAATCATACTTACATTTTAGCACTATTATGCACACACCCTATTTCCACAGGTCTGATAACATTCTCACTGCAGTTTCGGTGTGGCACTCTCACTAAACAATACCTTATTGACACGAGCTCTGGCCTCACAATAGCCACAAAACATCAGGGTTCCTGTTTTTGTTGACACTGTTTGAGCCTTCCATTGAAGGCAAAAGCCAGTGTGGACACAGCAATGCATAATTGGAGCTCTCTGTCATACAATACAACAAATCAACCCTTTAAATGTTTGAGCATGATAAGGCAGAGAGAGGGCACACAGAGGGGGAGCGGGACAAAGGCAGGGGGAAGTCAGGTGAATGGAAGTGTGGAAAGTTGATGGAAATGGAGAGTTAAGAGAGACTATGGAGTTGAGCGCCACTAGGGGACAGTAGTAAGTCATGGACGGCAGCAGGAGAAGTGCACGTATGTATGTGTGTGTGTGTGTGTGTGTGTGTGTGTGTGTGTGTGTGTGTTTGTGTATGCATGCGAGTGTGTGTGCGGCAAACAGTGAACAAAAGACTTTCTTTGTTGCACTCTCAGATAATAAAAGAATTCAGAAATAGCTACTTGACTGCTTTAGAAAAGATCTTGACAATGCGTTGGCCCATAATGCACAGGAACAGCTCCAGATTTACATAATCATATGTAATGTAAACCACTACGCAGCTCCACAACCAACAAACAAACTGACTGGGGAGAGGGTGACAGAGGGAGAGGGATCCGCTTTCCCCTATGGACTTTATATACTCACTAAAAGTACATTTTACTTCATCTGCTCACAACAATAGGACAACGTTTGCAAATTGTGTGGGATTGTTTGCTGATGATTCAACAAAAAATAAGCTTCTCAGGTAAACACCTAAATATACTTAAAGCACAGAATGAGAGTTACCAGTTTCATTCAATTTTTTTTTTATTTACTAAAAATGATTTATAGCTTTAATTATGCAGTTGCACACAAAAGAGGCACAGGATTTAGTGCTGATTCCACAGTGACAACATAGACATTTTATAAGAAAGCAAGCCTGTGTGTTAATGAGACACAAAAATACAGGGACCTTTTCTTTGACCACAGATCAAGATGAATGGCCAAAGGATTTCACGCTGTAACTTGAGGCATTGCTACTTATATTTGCTCTTTTTGTGTTACGTTAAAAGGGGTCATTTGTTTGGTAACTGGTTAAACAAGAGAAGTTAACACCTCCACGTACTTCTGACGTTAGATATAACTGTCAGGAGGGAGCCAGTGTTTCTTTTTTTGCTATGGTAACCGAGGACGTATATTCAAAACATGCTGCCTCCTCCTCCTCCTCCTACAGCAATTAAAAGCAGAACAATAACAATATTCACCAATGACAGCAGCGTACAGTAGTTATGCCCTTCGTTAGTTTCACAATGTTCCTCATGAATTAGTTAAGTCTGTTAATTGCACATTTATTACACTCAAGGCCATAGAGAGATGCACTAAATGGCTCCGGAATAGAATAATACTTGCGCACGTATCATGAAAAATAAATTAAGCTTTTAGATTACAGTTTAACCTTGTGTCGCAAAAATAAGTCGCACAAATTTTATTTACCTGCCATGTTGTCTTTTAGAAGAAATTCTTAACCCATCATTTTATTGGTAAATAAAGGGCTAAATTCACAATTACTACTTTTGACTTTAGTCTAAAAATATTGTTAACAATATGTAATAATAAATAAATAAATAACAAATTTATATTTGAGGAACTTTATTTTCAAGAAAAAAAAATCATAAAACCAACAGCCCCAATTATTGCAATATTTACATTTGTCTCGAGTGCCTCCAAAACAACATGATAACAATAATTTTTATTCAGAGACAAGAAAATAAGGCAAATATCAAAATCATCCACCGGCATAATCCCTTTGTGTTTACACTTTATCATCGCCTTTTCTGATCTCTGGCGCGTTTCATTATGGAGTGACGTTTGAGTGACACTGCGCCGGCTGTCACAGCCATGTGCCGAGGTTCCCTCTCATTTCCAGCACCAACAATAATAATGACTATTCCAGTGCTAGCCCCACTATTTGTGTTATTGTTGTAGGGTGTCAGACACAGGCCCTGACGTTTGCTATGCTATCAGCAGGAGTGTACAAATACAAACACATTTGCCTGAGTTATTGACCTTTATCTCCCCACTTTCTTGACAGCCTTCTCCAGTTATTGACAATACAAACACATGGGACGACGCATAACCTTTCATTTACAGAGCACTCTCTTTCTCTCTCTCTTTTTTTCTCTCTCCCTTGCTCGTGCTTTCCCTTAGTCTGCGTCTCCCTGCTCTTGCAATTTGTTTAAATAAAATGGGGCAGACAATGGTACTGCTCATTTCTGCCATTTTTCTTTCACTCCAAATTTCAGAGGATAATATCATTAGACCGATACAATGGCTGCTATTCAGCCTTAGATACACAGATATTTCAAGTATTCAATATAGTTTTGACATGCTGACATTAGGGGAGAGTGTTGTTTCCCTATTTGTTTGTTTACAATGTCGATTCCGTCATAAATCATATATTCCTAAGGCAACATGTTTGTCTTTATGATGTTCAAATTACCACAGAAATATACACATGGTCAGTGCAATCAAAACACCAATAACATGCATAAAGATGCAGAAATAAAAATCATTTTGAAAAACTAAAATATACTGTTGAAAAATAAATATTTACTGTGCATATATGTAGCATTTACATTAATTTTTAAATACACAGTAAAGTATGTAGAGAGTAGTTTTATTTATGCAGAATGTGGGCAGCATAATTATTCTGAAATTGGGACTGAATCCATAAACCCATAATAAACAGAATAATTTACTGCATCACAATACAGCGTTGAATAACAATGGTCATAAAAACCACTAGTATTCCACTAATGATTCTCCTCCAGGATTTATTGTGTTTTTCAATGTGTGTCCTCTTGCATTTCAGCGTGAAAAATAGCATACATAAAATACGGGTGTCCCCACCAGTCAGCCCCTCTGCAGGTACTTCAGAGCCCCAAAATTAAATTTTAAACAATCCAGACCAGTGTTTGGTGACCATGGTTAATCATCAAGAAACAAAGACATCAAACAATATTTGATAATGAGAAAAATGCCTCCAGGATATTAGGGGATGGGTGGAGAGCACAGCGTGAGCCTCGGCAGCAGAGCTAGGTAGAGAGGCCAGACCAGACACAAGCCGCATTCACATGTCTGTGTGTGGTGATGGTGGGTGTCTGTGTGTCTGTGTGTCAGACACACAAAAACCCACACACGCACGCAAACACACGTCAACTTCTGCCTCGCGCACATTCACACATGCATGTAACCACTCACACACACACACACACACACACACACACACACACACACACACACACACACACACACACACACACACACACACACACACACACACACACACCTCTTATGGAGTTAAAAAGCCATTAAAACATTGCCTCTTTTTTTAAAGTTCATGACGAGATAATTAGAATTCAGTGTATGGAGCCAGTGGTGAGATTACAGCTTTGTGAAATTGTGCTTCATTTTGAACTTGCATCAAGCCTCAACCCAATTATCTGCAGTTAAAATGGCTTAGTGAGGCTCCAAACTGTGACTGACAAAAAAATACAGAGGAGCCAAAAAAGTTTTCTTTTTAGATAAAAGTGATTATATTGCCCAAAATGTTCTAAAAGGCTAGACTTCTATTTGATGTATCGTTCAAACCAAATATGATTACATTTGGATGACATTAATGTATCTTAAAAGTGTATTCATAGACTGGTAAATTGTGAATTTTAAATATTTCTAAAAACACAAAAAGACTTCTACTTTATAAATAAAAAATTATACTTTCACTCATACATGTAACAGAATGGTTTAATTTTCTATCAGGGCAGTGTAATTAGTGCTAACTAAAATAAGAAGTTGGGCAGACAGGGGAAGGGTGGGCTGGGAGGGGGTGTTGGGTAATGAGGAGAAAATGTTTGTTTTTTTCCTCTTCCTCATGCTGTCATGCTGTTGGGTTATCCTTGATTGACGCAGCGTTAACGGTCTGGCCAAATCGAGGCAGATCCAGCAACCTCGGCCGAACGGCAGCATGTGCAGCCACCTCGGACATGCAAATTGCACCCAGGCAACCCGTTGACTATGATTAATGAGTCTGGGCTGCAGCCTTTGTTTCGCCGTGCAGCCGTTTAGAGTGAAATGCAATCCCAAAATATTATCAATCCCGTGTTAATCCAGTAAATTTGTTCACATCGCACATGTTGTTTTGAGCAATTTACAGCCAGTGTGTCTGATAGTGCATGTGTGTGTGTGTGTGTGTGTGTGTTTTATTGGGGTGAGCACAATTGCATTTAATTACATGTCCTGTAATTAAATTCATTAAAGGATAATAAAATAAATGGAAGAAACAGCTTTGAAAGCTAGGTTGAAACACATGTGTCTTGTCTCCCGTGATGTAAAATATGGATGTGGGATTTTCAGGGGCAGTCATGCTGTTCAGGGGGGAATGCATGAATCCGATACCTTGCTAATACTACAGGCATTTCCTGGTTATGGCTTGCCTCATGTTTAAACTGTGATTTTTAGAGCTCAGATCCCAGACTCCCTGAAGATTGGAGAGCAATTCTGTGGTGCAGAGGAGTGAAGTCACTGACTTCACAAATGGAAAAAAAAGAAACATTATGACAGTATTGCTGACGATCTAGTGTAACAAAACGCTCTCTATGTATGGTGAGTAATATCACTGGATATGGTAAGGAGGGACTAATGTGCCAGACATGGGAGGGCTAGCAATTTCCTTAAACTGCGTGATGAGTAAAGGAAATTACACAACCTCACAAATCGTACATTCATCGACTGAAGATGCTGTCGATAAAAAGCTATTTCTCACACACACACACACACACACACACACACACACACACACACACACACACACACACACACACACACACACACTTTCCCTCTGCTGCAAGCAAAATGTAAATGTTTCCCAAGCATTAAGGTATATAAGTGTCATTAGTGGCACCGTGCTTAGCACTACAATGGTGTGCCGAGAGCAGTGGAGCAGAGATCAGTGCAGCGTCTCCTGGATATCAGAGGGAGACATCCTTTGTAAATTCATCTCCCACTGTGAGCAGGCTTCACAGCTGGTTAACGGCACTGCGTGTACCACTGCCCTGTTTACACGCAGCCTCCAAAGCACTCGTCTTTCCCCTGCATCCTTCCCCAGTATCCTCTCCATCGCCTCGCCATCTCCTTCAGCCCTCATCACAGCCCACTGTGGCTCTCGTAGCCATCAAAGATGCACACAGACTGATTCAATGCAAGGGTGTATGTGTGCGTGCACACACACACACACACACACACACACACACACACACACACACGGGTAGACACCTACACACAACCCTGATCCCTTCGCTTTTGGGGCCATTACAGTACACTGCCTTCCAACCCCTTCTCTGATTTTTATCTTTTTATACCATCACATTACACTGATCCTTTTATACCTATTACACACGCGGCTCCCCACCAAACCCCCTGATCCTCTGATACCTAGATGAGTAAACTGCTCCTCCTGCCCCTGACCTCAGCCCTTTGTAGCAATCAGACCAGACTTCCTCAGAGGCCCTGATCTTATCTGGCCATACCAATCCCACTACACAGCTCCCTTTTGTAGCAGGCACAGAGCACTGAGCCCTTTCAGATCCAGGGACTGTGCTGGTGCACACACAGCCCGAGACCTCAGCTCATCTCAGACATCATACTACACTGCCCAACAACAATGAGCTCTATTTTCTGATGCACCACAGGTCAGATAGAGCCTTTCTGCTCACTGATGCATTGTTCACCCACAATGGAGGAAATCAGCAATGTTGTTGTCAAAAGAATGTTTGACTCTAGCACAGAATGGTTTGATGTAGTCATAGGCTTGCAGACAATAATGCCAATTTGAGTTGAGATTTTTAGACTAATTATTTGTGTTGATATTGTTGTTTTATTTTTGGGAAGAAATTTGAAAAATCTGAAACTCACCACAAAATGACTGTGAAACTTCCCTGCATTGGTCTGTTGAGATAGAAGGTTGAAGAGAAAATCTATTAGGGTAGACTGAGGTTTAGCACTGTTCAGAGACTAATTACACAACAATGCCATTGTAAAATTATATTGATCTCAAGGGCATGTATTTGACAAATTAGGTCTTAAAAGATTTTAATCCTATCTAAGAGTCGTCTAAAATCAACACTCCAGTCAGAGGCATCCATATGGTTCGGGGGGAAATAAAGAAACACACTGAATCATTAATTGACTATTGACTATTTTCCCTTAAATATCAGTTTGCATTTGTAACTATTAGATAGCTATTTTCATTGAAATTCAAGCAGTTTGGAGTAAAACAATTTAAAACTGTATCCTTAATAAATTGAACAATATTCTTGTATGTTTTACAAATCATTTCTACAGTAGTACATCATCATCCTTGGCCTAATTTACATATTTCTGCCAGGGGCATTTAAAGCACTACCTTCACTGGTTAGGTGATGATTCTGGGGACCCACAGCTGGGGATGGCCCACAAAAATGTCTGCTGGATGTAGGAAATAATTAAGGAAAGCCCAGACCAATATTTTCTCAGGGAAGCAGAATTCCTTCCTGCAAATGTAAAATAATACAATATATACACATTAATGATGTGTCACTGCAGTGTAATTTGGTAGACGTTGTGTTTCCTTGAAAGGAAAAGTAGGCTAATCACTGCACTTAAATGGAAACAAATCAGTTTCATCAGCGGTTTAAATGTTGTATGTTGGAAGTGTAACATAATCAAATTAGATGGATGATGAAAACACTTTTAAACAGGGCCTCTCTGTTAAGATTTGCAGTTGCTTCTATTTTAAGAATGAGGCAGAATTACCAAGAACCTAAACTGAAGTTGAATTAAGCTCCATGAAAGCCAGGGTAACATATATCGTGCTTTGCTACTTGATCCTTGAATGCAGTTTATTTTAAATATATATCGAAGCCCTATGTTTTAAGTTGACTTTAAATGGACTGTAGGCTGAAGTAGCATTACCAAAGCAAAAGAGCATGCCATATTTGAGAGGCACCATCTTTCAAAGCAGGCTGTAGAGAGCTTATTTTGTGTCTTTTGTCAAACTGAGTGCAAAAAAATAAATGTATGCAAGCACAGAAGTAAAGCTGTCGTTAAACTACAACATTGTTGACACAGAATTTTTCGTGAGCTGTATTTACCGGCGTGGAGCCTTCTACACACACACATAACAGAGAGACGCTCCCTTCTCTCTCTTTATCCGTTCTCCTTCCACAGTTCTTCTCCCTCCCTCTTTAAAATACTTCCCCCGCCCGTATAGTTTAATCTTTTTATTTTCTGTCGGACTTTAGAGTAGTCAACGAGCCTAAGACGACTCATATCAAGCACCCTCTTGCATTTGACGAGAATCCAGTGATGCTTCGGACATGCAGCGCGTGAGCAGCGTGTCTTAGCTGGGTCTCCGCCTTCGAACTGTCAAGTAACCAATCACACGCTGGTATACTCAGCCGCGAGGATGAATCGACCAATCATGTCGCTGCTCACACAAAAGTCACCTCTTCAACTTCCTAGCGGGAAGCCGCTATCGGGAAGTGTCCACAGGCAGCAGGAATCAATGGTAAACAATCCTTTTTACATGTCATTTATCGCTCCACACTCATATTTAACAACCCGATGCATACAGTAGTCCCTCAGTACACATTCGAAGAGTAGACAACATTTTTATTTTATGGTTTGCAAGTGCTGTGTCGCGTTAGCCACAACATAAAGCTAAGATTGGTTAGCAAGGCAGGTGACGTTACAGCTGTTTTTTGACAGCTCACGTTGTTTACCTCTGGAACTCAGGCTGCTACAGGAGCATCCGTTCATTAAACTCTCACTCTGTGTTTGCACATATAGATACAGTCAAAGGCACACGGTCACCGTAGTAATCAAATGAAAATGAGGCTGTCCCGAGCTGAATATAAAGAGATCGTGAGATGGACAGATCAGCTGAGACCCACACGCCAATGTATGAAGACGTTGAAGGACAGATTCCCAAAGTAAGTGGTCACACACTTCTTTCTTCTTTTGTGAGCTTCCTTACTTGTGCGAATGTATTGTGTGTAAGTTAGCTACTGTATGTGTGTTGTGTTCCTGTGCATACGCATCTTTTCTACTTTGTGCACTGTGAGTCAATGATTAATGTCCAAAATGCACAAAATAAAATTATGATTCGATAATAATTTACATACATAAGCGCTCACTTCAGTGATGCCTTTTCCATCTGTCTATCAACTCCCAATAGCAGCATAATTTATTCTTGAGTCTCTTTTTTTTATCTCCTATTGTTAGATATTTATAATCCCATTTAATTCACCACTTATGATCTCTAATTAATTCCACATAGGTTTCTGTATAGGCTTCCACCACAGCATTAGGCAATGTTTTGCCATGCAGTGCCCGCACACCCAGAGATCGAAGAGAGAGGTTAATGGTTGTGTTTGCCTTTCTCCTTGACACTGAGGGCCCTCACTTTATTGAACGTAACATGTGTAATCCCCCAAGGCCACCAGGACACCATGGCTGATCCCGCCGAGGTCACTTACAAAGTCGTATGTATTTGGAGCTTCCTACTTCCATTGTGCCCTAATCACCAATCTAGAAGAAGGTATCAGGTCCCCAAAGGGGACACAGCGAAGCTTGAGCTTGGTTTTGTTCTCACTGTCAGCATTTTACAGAATATGTCATGCGTATAAAGTTCATCCAATATCCTGTATGTTTAGGCACCAACACTAGGAGGTCCTTCTCACGTTTATTTTTAGTTTCCTTTCTCCTTTTGGTTTCCTAATCTAAACTGTCTTTAACAAACAGTCCACATGCCAGTTTTTCAAAAAGTGGTACTGGTGGGTGTAATAATTAAAGGAAAACATGGGGCCGTTTTCATTCCAATAATTCTGCACGATCTCTCTCTCCCGGAGGTGCTGGCTCTTTTGTTTAGTCTTGCTGGTTATTGTTATCATTTCGTTCACCATAACCAATCTTGGGGAGGCCCTTGCTCTTTAAAATCCCTGAGTCTCGTCACTGGGCCTGACAGACAGGCACGGCAGCAGTGTTTTCACAGCCTGCGAAATTATTCTGGTTGTCCAATCAGCTGAGCTGGGCTCTGGAGGGTTAGTGATTGGACTGGCAGGAAATCAGGCTCTTAAGACATAACATATCGACTAGGCCATCCATCATCTCTTAGCATGCGCTCAGGCACGGCAGTCAGCCACCCCCGCCCCACACCCCTCCTGTCCCCTTGGACTGTGTGGGAGCCCTGCCACTGCGTAAATATTGGCCAGGCTCAGGTTGGCAGGAGGGGGGGGGTTAGGGGTTTGTTGTGGACAAGGCTGCACTCTATCTCTCTGACTATAATACTCAGAGAGATAGAAAAGACGGGTATCTGGATATCAAATCATTTCACATCGCATGGGTCGATTTCCAAAAGATACAAGCAATGTTGAGTGTAGACTGTAGATTCATGTGCTGTCTGCCAGCATCATGACAGAGGCTGTTGTAGTTTTTTCAGAGGCTTGTGCCACATTTTTGTTGCAGTGGACAAACCTATTATTTTGTTAAACTCATTTTAGCATAACTTATGATTTATTATATTCTTACTTATTTTTTAAACTTTTTAATAATAATATCTATCCAATCAAACTAATGGTATTGTTAGCTAGAAAATTTGTGCTGATAGTATTTAGTTTTAATTAGGGGTGGACTATAATTCGGTATTATCTGATGTCTTTAAGTGAAATCATATTGCAATTATATCATGGCTCCGTGTTAACATTATATTAATGTGTTGATTAATGATTCTTAGCAAGTTGTAATTAAAATGTTATACATCATTGTAATGCAAATATAAAATGTTGATTTAAAAAAAGAAAAAAAAAGGCCAATAGTTAAATAAAACAATATAAATAACAATATTTTTTCTGATATCAATAAAGTAAAGACATAGAAAATTGCAAGTTAATTTATAAAAAGGATGTTCAACACAATAATATAACGCATAAATAGGTTCCACTGTTTCACATTACAGATCTTCAATTACTCCTTTCAGTATTACAATATGAATAAGCATTATCCTCAACTCTATGAATGCTGTATTGAGTTCAAACCCATTTCATAATCATTGCTTTTGATTCGGGACTTAAAGGGAGGAACATTTTAACTTTGAATAAAATGACTGTTAAAGGGCCATTTCAAGGTAATTTCCACGGAAAGTCTGTCAGTCTTTCTGTTGTACTATGAGTATGGGTAGTGGGAGGAGTGAGGGAGTGTCCCACAGACAGACAGAAAGAGAGAGATGTGATGTGGAGTCCCTCATCTGTAACGGCTGCATAACACAGATGTTGGGAGTCATCTGTCAGCCTGGCCTCTCTTGCCGGGTCCAAGCTGCTCTGGGGGGAAAAGAATTGGACACGGTGCTGTCACTTTTTACCCCCACTCACAATGGAAGGACATGCAAATATCAACCCCCATTCTAGCCCTCTCTTCCTTGCCCTCCTTTTAGCCAGCCGCGGTGTCCTGCCTAGTATCTGGACCGCGGCTAGGCAGCGAGGGGGGTGGGACGGCTCATCACAGGTCGGTGTGGGGAGAAATGTGACATCAGTCCCATCAGGTCCTTCTCTTGCCACGTATTAGAATTGGAAATGATGGGCTGCTCTCTGAGGCCTTGCCTGGCTTCCCTTGGGTCTAGAGGGGACCCCAGTCTTTCCACCCTTTGTCCCCAGAGAGAGTCTGTGTAAGAAGGGCGAGAAAAAGAGGGCGGGAGTATGAGAGTCCTCTGTGTCCTTCTGTGCTGTATTATGAATGAATTTGGATGTAATGATAACCCCCCTCTTTAAAATGCCATTCAGCTCACTCCTCATATGGCTTTCACAGTCATGAAAGTAGGAGGGTGTGCAGAAAGGGGGAGATGCCTCTGTTTTTGAAAATGCTTAAAAAGTAAAGTGTGAAGCATCCCTCCCCTCTAAACACAGCCTCTCTCTCTCTTTTACTTACACACACACACACACACACACACATACACACATACACAGAGCTCCCTGGTGAGGAGTCCCTGAACGTTTTTCGAATCGGGCCCTAATGTGCCGTTTTCATCAGCACTGAGGCGGGCTGCAATATGGTGCTGGGGCTCGCTCTGGGAATATGAATGTTGATTAAGCATGCGTTCAGCCTTTTGAAATTCTGAAGAAGTGTCAGAATAATGGATGTTGAGCAAATGTCAAGCATTTGTTAATTTCTCTGTTATTTGGGGTTTATCTAGCATGATCTTTGGAAGGAAAGCGTGGGACAGGGTTGTTGTGGCATGTGCCATTGATATGGTGATTTCTTGGCTACAGACACTTTGTTTTTGATGGTAATATCTAGACCCGGGACGAAGCTTAGGGACTTTCTCATTGATTATTTATTGTAGCTGTTGTGTTTATCTCTCGCTCTCTTTTTACATGCCGGATGACGCTTAGGATGTGATAACAGGCATGATGCATTAAACTGGCCAGCTCTGTATACATTTAGTTTAACTTCATACCTCAATAACTGAAAAAAAGACGACAGATTATTTTAGTCGACTTTTCAGCAACATTTCTTAATCCTTTTTTATTATTCCTCTATATCAGACTATATTTTCCAGTGTAGTTTTGGGAATCCATTGACAGTTATTTTTATGTTAAATTTGTATATTTTTAAGACTCCCACACCCCAATCAATTGTCTGTTTCAGAAGATTAGGAATCTTGTTAGAAAGTCAAATACAATTTTCGCAAATGAAACAGCAGAATTATCTACACTATTATTGTTATATTGGCCAACTTAATAACCTGAAAATTCACATTTTAATTTTCAGTTCCAAAAAACTTTACTGAAGATTGCCTGGATCGAGGATTTTAAAGATGAACAAATGCCTTTTTAAAAAGGCGAGAGGGCCTCTAAAGACGTACTCATACCGCCGAAGTTTGGAATATATCAAACTTATAAACAGTCCTGGTGCTAAATGTCCCAGTTTGGAGTGTTGCTACATTTAACTGTGATCGCCACTATTGTCTCTGTGGAATCAACCGAGTTGCTGTGTTGTAGCTCTTGTGAAGGTAGAATACTACAGCTTTTCTTGCAGCCTGGAAGTGGCAATGACATTACCCAGAGACTGATCAAGTGTAGAGCCTGTGGGGGCAGCCCCGACGGCCTCCGGTGCACAGACTCACACTCCTGGTCGCCCATATTGAACAAAACACAAACTGGCAGTTGGGGCTTAGGGGTACAACCCTTGAGGGCTGAGAGGATGGCAAACTAATTCCACAGCTTTATGTGGTTAGATGAGCATTGGAAGAGTGAAGGGATGAATGAAGTGTAAGCAGAGAAGAGAGATGTAGAAAGAAGAGAAGCTGTGCTGAGTTTACAACTTCATGGCAGGCTAAGGAGTTCATGAATAATAGATGCAATCAATTACTTGATTAGGAAGCCCAGGAATGACTACTTTCTCTTCATATCTGAGGGACGTTGTCCAAGCACACTCTATACAGTAGATTGTAAAGCCTTTTCAGCTCATTGGGCTAAAAAACACTTAGGTAAGCAGCCTGTTTGTTTAAGTAAGCGATTATAAGGGACACTATCTTGAAGGATGAAAACTCTTGTTATTGGATTGCAAGAAAGCAAATAATATGTTCATATTAGAAGAGGCAAATTATTGACACAGGAATATGGTTTATTGTGAGTAAAACCATTATATTGTCCACTGTATTCGTCAGTGTCGTCCCTCAACCCCCAAAGCCAAACGCACACGGAGGGAAACCTACAGCTAAAAGCAGCACAGTTCAGCTGGGCAGCTATGGTAGAGTATCTTGCCCCAGGTTCTCTTTGCATACTGGGATCAATTGCAAAAGAAGAATGAAACAAATTGCCCAGAATGATACAAGTTCCCCAGCCACGCTTGGGGGAGTAGGCAATTGGTCAGCATAATGTGTTTCTTTGCCAGACCATTGGACGCTCGCCACTTGACGGATAACATGGACCTCATTTTCAATTTCCACGAGAATTTGCAGACGCAACGATGACAATAATTACACTATAACAATGGCAACGCAACATTATAGTTTTAACATGTTTTGTCACACAGAGAGTCATGAAGACCCCAAGCTTTCAGGAGGAATCACAATTAAGGTGGTGATTGTGGGATCTTTCCCACTCTTTTTGCCACCATTATACAACAGTTCTGACATCTCAGGGCACCTCAGCTGACAGATTTTTTTTAAGATTGTAATAACGTGAAGAGGGCTTTGTAGGGGTCATATTTTTCATCTATTAGGACAACTGTAGGCAGTAAGATGCCCTGTTGTGTTTCTGCTAAAGCCATTTCTGTCCACAGTCCCCTTCAGGCTTGTAGGTCTGTGGCCTTCTGCAGAGAGAGTCGGGGGTGGGGGCACTATCAGTAAATGTAGTGGAATTTACTCAGTCAGGCTTTTGCTGAATCTTTCTTCAGTTATGGTAAAAATACAAATGTCAAAGTATAGCGTATACTGTTCATTTCTCATCCTTTACATTCTAACACAACTATATATGAAAAAGAAAAAGAAAATAATAATAATACATTGCTGCAACTACAGTAAATACCAGACATGACGGTTGTTGCATTGACTGTAATAGGAAGAATGCTTTACAGTTGTTTTGCAGGGGGGGAAAAGTAAAACTAATTTGAACTGTAAACACGTGTGCTCATTGTGCAAGTATTTGTATGAAGCTGCATGACACACTGAGATTTGTGTTTGTTTCTATTTCTTGTCACAATATATCACATTTATACATTAACGCGTAAAGATTTTTTTTGGTACACATTTGTTTTGTTGCTGATGACGGTAGGCTTAGCTGAGAAACAGATGTTAGCATTTTGCCTATCAGCATGTGTAATTAGCAGCATTTGCATATCCAGAGTGTTTAACCCACATTCAGCTGTTTTTCACTTTATAAAATATTGATCCATAGGAAAGTAAATGCATAATATATTATTGTCAGCAACCTTGCTTGGATGAAATTATGTATAAATCCCAAGTATGCTAGGGTAGCATTAGCTGATAATTAAGGCGATTAAAGGTGTGGATGACAATATATCCAAGTGTGAAAACTAAGCAATATTTCCATACACTTTGTAAGAGTAAATCATTTCATCCATGTCATTCCCTTTTCTTTTTCTTTTTAAATAGCTTCATTGCCATTAGTAAAAATATGTGCTACGCCTTAATTAGCCAGTTCCATGCCCTGAAGAGTCGCACCATGCAACACTCTCTGCATGCAGATCCACCAAATGCTAAGTACTGTCGCAGCATATGATACCAATGCCATTAGCCAGGTGGCTTTCATTACCTAAATTACAGCTATTGTTTATGATTAATTATTTGTAAATAGGAAGATTTTGAATATAATTGATCGCTTGAATTTCCCCCATCTCCTATTAATTAGGTTGGTGGGAATTTCTAGGCTTTTTGCTGCTGCTTTCTCCTGTATGCTTAAGACACTGATACACTCTGAATGCACGAGGAGATTCAAACATGAATTTGTCAGATTCATAACCAGTGGATAGCCTAACTTAATAGAGCCTAAAGCACTGACCAGACAGGCATACCAGCCCAATGACAAAGTGAAAGTCCCTAATTGTTTTTAATTTAATCTGCTGCTTTACTATTTTGGGTGCCAGTGCATATTAATGCTCTGTCTTATGTTGTGAGGAAGGGTAATTAGGTTTAGAGTGAATGATTCCCTAACCACTCTTCTGTCTCCCAACCTTCTGTTTCCCCATGTTCGAAATTATATCCAAGAGGGGGAGAGTTTTAGTTTTTTCTTCCCACATAAAGGTCAATGTAACAATGTACTGCAGTGTCACAGACTCTCTGAAAAGTTAATTGTTTGCGTTTATAAATTTCAACAATGTAACACTGGTTAGAAACCAAACTGTCAAACGTATTTCAAATTCACGATATATAATTAAGCAGGCAAAGTAATTAGGACAGAGATTGATGAACTCAGTTGTTTACATAGACATCTTGCCGATGCGTTAAAAAACTGAGATTTGTCCGTCTATGTGCCGATACGGTTCTCCCAGACTATCTCTGAGACGAAAGTTGTCCAGTCTCACAATTATTTTAAATAAATGACATTCATATAAAAGTCCTGTTACCTTGTTGGATCTTTCTTTACTTTATCTCTATGTCATATCGAAGCATTAAGAATGTTTTATACAGAAACTAATCCTTCTCATAGTGTGCAAAAACCTGAATAAAATACTGTTCATTAGCTTTGTTTAAAGCCCAAAAAGGCAGAGAGAAATTAATCTGGTTTTGGAATATTTATGGAATAGGTTTTTGTATGAGTTAATTTATATTTATAGCCAGTGAGAGAGGACCGAGTCCCTCTAATGCTGGTATTAGGAGGCAAGGTGGTGGATGTGTTACAGCTACTGTGCAGCAGGCAGATCAGATCCCCATTGTAAGACTGCACATAGCTCCATATTTTAGCATGAAGTGAGCATACTGTGCCCAGGAGAGCACAGATTGGATATACATTAATGTAAAGTCTGCAATAACTTACTATTAATGTCTATTAAATGGAGAAAAGGCCATTATACAATATGAGCGCGGTGTAAAACTCGACAGACTATAAAACGCAGACAACTCTTGGTTTTGTTCCAGGTATCTGCTCTCATCTCTTTACATTGCTTCATACTTTTATCTTTTTCAAATCTTAATATTTGGTCTTGTTTTGGGAATTGTCATTTTCAGCATTTATGAAGCTTTTTTTTTTACAGTTTTGATGTTGGCAAAAACTGACTGAAGTAAGGAAGAAAAAACTAAACTCCCTGAAGTTTTTAGTGTTTTTGAAACCGATATGTTTTCCCAGATATTTAGAGCAGTTTATGTCCCTTTAAAGTTAACAGGGTATAGATTTAGCAATTAGGCAGTAATCATGCTTATTACAGAGAGTAATCCATTTAAAACCTAACAGATGTCTGTTCCTATAGGGGGATCGTGATGGTCCCATGCCAACAATAAGGCCTTAATGTTGTTGAAATGCTCAGGTGCAAGGTTGAAGTGTGGAAGAATTTTTTTCCTCCCTTAAGTGTCCACATGTTGACAGTTGACCACTTAATGGCCCACTTAATTGCAGTGGCCCCTTCGTCCCCAAGCATCATTGTAAATTAATGCTGAGGTAGCAGTGTTTTCTGAGTTTCCCCCTCTTCTCCCTTACTTCAAACATTTGTTCATTCACTCTTTGACAAGACTTAAGACAAGACTCATCTGTGTGATGGGTCGAGCCCCAGAGAGTTAAAATAGTTGAGAATTAGCTGTTCTCCAGCCAGAGTAGTAAAACTCTGTAAAAGTGGCATCTGGAGAGCCTAATATGACGTCTTTGGTGGGGCAAGTCATTAAAACTGCATAACTATTCCAGTGGTTGAAATGTTTTTATTAAGATATGGTCACAGACTGAGACTCCAGACAGAAATCAATGTTTGAGATTCCTTTGGCTTTGTTTACATGTCAAGTGGTTTATAGTGATTGATGTTGAAAGCCTATGTGGACTCAATATTTCAATGCCGATTGGAAGCTTCAGCTTCTCGTCAGTATTTGCATACTATTCTCACGTGACTTGTAACGAAAAGTCCATTACATTTAACAATCAAGTGTATTGCGAAAAGTATATGGAGACCCCAAACTACTCGAGACCATCGCAAAGCAGTTCGTGGATGCATGTGTTTACACTTACTGTATTGGTGTGTTGTTGTGTTTTTTTTTCTCAATGAGATGCAGGGTAGAGGTATGTATCATCCGATTGCAATAATATCCGTCACCGCTTTGAATATCTTCAACCCAAAGGATGCTCTCGGGGTCGGAGAGGGGTATCGAAAGGGCTGTGAGTCCTTGTTGGAGGTGCCTGTTTTCCAGGTGTGCCTCTCTGCCAGGTGTTTGACATTGACTAGAGCTGGTGATGAATGTAACTTATGGCAACCCATGGAATTGACCGACTCCTGGGAGTCCAAGCTTCCTGGAGTGAAAGTTTCCATTTTCAAAGCCCATCAGTTGCTGTGGGAGTATTTCAGAATGGTCCGTATGCCAGCTCTGACAGTGAAGCTGCAAAACTTTCTTGTATCTGTGCATTGCAACACCACTCTCACAAACAAGTACACACTCTCACAGTGGTCAACCGCATTGCAAAGAGACATCGGCCAAACAAGGGAGTGTTATTGCCAGTGAATGCTGTCTTCAATCATTTTCATGAATGTCATTAAGTTCCCTCCAATTTTGCCATATTTAGTTTGGTTTTGATTAAAGAAACTGCACTTTACTTAAGAACAATTTAGCTTTCAACACTCTTACAGGCGAGAAAGGGGAAGGAGGAAGATAGTATGTATGAATGAGCGAATAAAGAAAACAAAAATGTTTTCTGATCTCTCATACAACACTCAACCTCCCCCTTTCTCCCACCCCCACGCCATCGTGGCAGGAATCCTTTGTCAGAGGTGTTCATCTGGAACAACTTTGCCACACTTGTTTTCATGTTCTTTTAGATTACAGGGCAGCTGGCCCCATCTTTGAAGCTCCCCCTCTCCCTTTGTCTCTGTGCAATGCACTCTGGTAATTAACTTTGTCCTTCTTTTATTTGTTCCAGTCACTCGCAGTCCACTCTTCTGAGCATCTTCTCCCTGGAGTACCAGGTTAGAAGTTTTCTTCCTTTGTGAGCCCTGACAGGTGCCTAATTGAATGATGAATGTCCCTTTATTTCTTTGTAATTGAACTGCCAGCTCTCTGATTGGTTTGGAGGATGCCCCCCTACCATACCCCCATATATTCCAGCCCCACCCCCCCACCCCCCACCTCCACCCCCTTCTCTTCACGTTCACGTTGAGGGCTCTTGCCTGCCTGAGCCTCAGTGGATGTCTGCCAAGCCTTCCCATCCATCTGTCTAATAACATCTAGCCCCAGCTTATTTGGTGGACCTGTAATAAATTATGCTAAACCATTATTATTCTGACAATAATAATTTCCCCGTGTAGTGCGGCTGCGTGTGCTAAATGTTTGCTGACTCGCACTGTCACTGCTGCTTTCCACGGCTGACAGCGGATGATGATAAATGGCCGCTGCCGCCAGTGGCAGAAGGCAGCACAGGCAGAAAATGGAGTCATTTATCATCCCCCTGACAGGTGTCAGTCACACTGCCTGTCTCTGTGGAATTACATTTTCTGTGTGTAGTAGTTTTTAAATAAGTTGTTTTTTAACCAATGCTCTTCCTCTTTTATCCCTTATCCTCCTCCTCCTTGCGGAAGATGGCAATTGAATTGCATGGAAATGTCAGGGTTACATGGAATGTGGAATAGGGTCATTGTTTGATCGAAAAAGGGGAAATGAATACACGGTTTGAGTGAGGGGGCTGGAGCGGGATGGGGGTTTGAACAAGGTTGTCTTGGCACACTTTGACCCCCAGAAAACTTATTGAAAATAAATAACTGTGACCCGAGATCGTTTGCGCTTGTTCATATACAATAGAGCATGTAAGAGTCAAAGCTGAACTAGTCTGCATTTTATTCAGGTAAATTGGAAAAATGTAGGTAAAAGCTTTGCCTCCTGACAATATAAATAATGGAATTGTATGGAAATAAACCTTATTATTATTATTAGTATTAGTATTGTTATTATTATTAATAATAATAATAATATTACATTATTGTTACATTTTTTGTTGTTGAAAGAAACGAACCAAAAGGACCTTCTCAAGGCACCATGCACCAGAAGTTATTGAAAGCCACTACCAAAGGTACTGTATTACTTTGTATTGTATTACTTCAGCACTCTCTCTTTATCTTCCATTCATCTCTATCACTATGTTTCTCTATCACTTTTTTTTTCATCTGTCTCCCACTCTTGTGTGCTCTCTTTGTCTCACCCGTTCTGTGACTGTGGAAGGGACTGGCCAAAGTCACAGAGTAGGTGGGCCACCATGACAGATATAATCTCCCCCAAACAAATCACCACCCTCAGGATTCATTCCAGACCTCCACTTGCACCTGCTAAGCTAAAGCTCTGTTCTCCATGTCAAATTGAAAGCAGAAAAATAAATATATAACCAGCCGTTGGACATTTGCCTTACACGGGCTTATGATGGGATGATTATCTGTAATTCAATGAATGTGGATAAATTTAAAAAAGGAAAAACAGGCTGTAGGGGGGAAACCTCTTTGCATATTGCAATTAGCCTTTATCTAGCATATTAGGTCGTTGTTCTGGGGAAAACAAGGCAGGATAATGCACTTCTAATCCATTTACAACAACAAACCTCAGAGACGATCTGGGTAAGATCAGAGGGGAGCTGCAGATTTAGCTGGCGAGGGAAAAAAGGCTTTTTGGGCGGCAGGGGTTAACTAACTATCACTATCATCTGGCTTCAAGGAAATTTGAATCCCTTCAAGCAGTGCTGTTTTAACCGCACTGGGCCTGCCATATGCCACCTAGGGCAAAGTCATCAGGGACATTAGCATGTCTTGGCTAGCCTGGTCTTGTCCCCTCGACCCTTCTGTCTGCCTGCCTTTGTGGGTCATATTTTTTCACTGCTGTTGTTGTTCTTTGTTATAATAAAGGTATCTGAGTGAAGCCAAAGCACATCCTGCTGCTCCGGTCCTGCTCCAATTGGCCAATGAGGTAATGACATAACCTTTAGTTTTTTGGGGTTTTTTCTCCCTCTCTTTCTTTTCTTATTTTTGCAAAAATAAATCTGAGCAATTGATGCCCACTTTTTTTCTATTTACAGATAGATAGAAATTCGCTGCAGTTTTTGATTTTCTGCCTTGTCTGTTAGTCATTATGAAAATTGGTAAATTGGTCCGCTCCATTATCAATTATTTAATGTAATTAGCCCTCCCCTCCATTAAGCAGATGTTAAAATACTTTTTGTGTTTTATTATGTAATTTTCCAAATTGCACTTCAGACAGAGTTGTCCCAAACTGCGGACAGGTGATAGCTGGGTCATTGGTTAATTCTTCTCTTTAACTCTTGTTTACCTTAGGAGGTCCGTGCAGGATTTGTACTCTGGTTGATGTTGTTGCAAATGATATTCACACATATAATTATATGTGAACTTGGTACAAAACTCAAATAGAGGGTAGTGGGTGTTTCTACTCTTGTCCACTTGGCTACTAGTGTCTTGTTACACTCTGTACCTAGTAAATAAATTATTATTTCAGTTACAATTGCTACTCTCTGAATTATTGGGCTATTTTTTTAAGCCAGATACTGAATATGTTGTCACATATTTATTTCTATATTTAATTATTTCTTTTCATTTATTTGTCATTTGATTACATTGTTAGTCTTGGTGTTTCCTCGTATTTTGGTTTGTTAGAATATGCCACGTAACATTTTAAAACGTATAAATGCAGATTTAAATGTTTATCGGCGCTTAGACCAGGCAACAATATTTGAGGGTTTCTTAATCTAAAATCAGAGTAGTTCATATGCATTAGTGGCACCTCAAAGCTAACTGCCATTATTCATTCTCCATTTAATTGACACATGATTTTTTTCTCCAAAGGATTAAATTCAGCTCAGAGATAACTGTCTATGAACCATTTAACTGTCATTTTAATATGCTACTTAACATTTAAACCAAGCACTCATGGTCTCCCAGACCGCTAATTGATGTAGTTTCATCCCTTTATGAGACAATATATCTCCAACAGAGGGAAATGATTAACAATGATGAAAACTATTCATGGATTTCTTTTTTTTCTTTTTTTTTCAGAAGTCTCTTATGAATGGGGGTTTTAAACTCGACATTTGCTATTTTTTTTGCATGCTTTATATGGAGCGTTATGTAAAGGTTACCTAAACATACAGGTTTTATAACAGGTGCAGTTATGCTATATGTACGTGACACCCATTAGCTTTGGGGCCTAAAAAAAAAGGAGTTTTACTGAACAATAAATAGTTTTCTGCAGGATTCAAGGTTCTGTGAATCTTAGTCACATGTTAAACTCATGAAGTGCCGCAGTCTTACTTGAGAATGTAGATGGACTCATGATTAATATGAAAATTAGGGAGATGCAGGTACCTGAACTAATCAGGTGGTCCTTATTCAGGCTGGGCCAGCTTTGGTAATGTTGCCATTTTTCATGTGTCAGCTCTGATGCAGGTTACCAGGAATCTGATGCTCTTCTCTCGTTATCCAAAGGGGTGAATGGAGAGCAGGCCAATAAGCACATAGGGAAAGGATTGAGAGGAGAGGAGAGAAGAGAAGAGAGAGAAGAAAGAGAAAATGAGACGGGTTGGGGAGAGAGAAAGAGCTACAGTAGCTGCAAGCTACAAATGCTAAGTTTAAATGCTATCAGTGGTCTTAATGAAGATATAAACTCTGTGCTCACCCCTTAATTATTACAGACATATTTGGCCTTTTTAGAAGCCGCTTTCTTGCAATATTATGGAGTTGTTAACAAATACTACTGCGGGTAAAAAGATATTGTTTAGACAGAAGCCTCTCTGCTCCCAGCGTTACCAGGAAGCATCAGAGAAAAGATGAAACACTCCATTCTCACTACAGGTTGAGGGCAAATTCACTTTTGGTCCCCAATTATGCTAAAAAGAGAGAGGGAAAAAAATATATCTTTAGCTGCAAGAACGTTTTGTTTCATAACGAGCCGGCTAGGAATTGCTTGTCTTCAAGCAATGCTTTAATTCCTTCCATACTGAAGAGGCTGTGAAATTTAGCACGGAATCACTTTATGTGTCTCATTATTTGCAGTCAAAATGCAATGCTTTTGAAAATAAATTTGCTCCATATGCTTGGTTTACCTTTTTCAAAGCGTACTGTATAAACCAACTTGAACATTTTGGACCTCTTATGGATGACGCCTGTTAACTGAACTGAATAATAAAATAAATAATAGCTCTTGGTTTTTCATGACACATTTTCAATGATAATGCAATTTCTAATGTGTGGGAATGCATTGTGCTTCGAAGAAAGTGGTCAGATAGACACCTTCAGTATCGGTCATTAGTGCTCCCTTACCTGTCAGGGCATCTCCCTCCACTCAAACTAAAAACATTGCACACCTCTCAAGGTGTGTTTGTGTTCAAAGTCTGCTGGAGCCATAGGTCCTATCCTTCCTATTAAGGGCTGCATTCCCACAGTCCCTCCGGTGTGTCCTGTTGGTTCCTGAAGTTTTGCCTTGCTGATCATCCTATGATTAAAGCGCTCCATTGTGTCTTGCTCGAGCATAGCGTGTGCTGCTTTTTCATACGAGATGAGAGCCTGCGCTTGTCCGCTTGACAGAGACGAAGGCAATTCAGTTGGGTAGCTTGGCTGTGTAATTGGCGAACTCTTGTTCCTGTGGGAAAGGTTATTGTAGAGCAACGCTTTCAATGACCAATTTTCACAGGGATTGTCGAAAGTTAGGTCAAGGTTTGGAAACGCAATAATATCATTTAGAGCCATTACAATCATTATTATCTATGTGACATCAGCCAAAGGTAGACTGGCCGTGTAATTTCAGTGCCGTAATTCTTAGGCTCTTTGAAATATGTTCGCACTTCCAACTAGATATGTGGGATTTAGTCTGAAGGTCTGTAAATGGAGTAATTCTCCAGAGAGGAATAACATTTCCATTAAACCTATGTTTTGAAGTAGCATTAACTCCCCAGTGATGCCATAGCCAGTTATTTTTTTTTAAGGCAAATTCTCTCTTTTTTTGTTCAATCTATGTAAAGGTGGATCTGTCTCCTGCACTGATGGCTCGTATCATCCTGGACAGGTTCCTTCAGGGCCTGGAGGGGGGAATACGTGAGTAACACTTTTCCATTTCCCACTCTGTCCTTTCTATCATTCCCCCCATCAGTCTTAATTGTAGCACTTTGTCTTTTGAATCTCTTTCTGTTTGAGTCCCAATTCCAGTTCTAGCTGCTGTATTTTCAGCCTGTCCAAGCCTAATGACAGACAGACCACATTTAGTACTAGCTGCATCCCAGGGCACATGACTGGCAATTAAGCACTGGGAGGACCACCCACCTCTCAACTGCAGTGTGGATCAATTCTAGCTCACCTCATCAGTGTTATTTATAACACCACTGATTTCTTTCCTCACCCTCCTTCATCCCCCAATGCATCCATCTACCCCCTACCTTCTCTTCTTCCCTCATCCCCTTCTCTGTCTCCGTCCGTGGTCTGGCCTTCAAACGAAATTGAGGTGAGGAAAAGTGTGGCAGAAAAAGCAAAATATTTCTAGGTAGCGCTGATGGACACGCATCAGAACAAAATTCGAGATGCAAATATTTTTGTTGAACATGTCAAAGAGATTGTCCAGGTATTGTGTGATTAAAAATAATCCATGTGCATTCTGGTTAATAGCTTTTTCTATTTTTCTCTCTGGTGCTCTGGTTCTTATGCCATCTTCTGTAATAATCTTTGACCCAAAAACTGCCAGTTACACCTTTTTACATATGACGTTTGTTCATTCATACAAAAACCCAGGAACTCCCAATATCGTGTGTGTGTGTGTGTGTGTGTGTGTGTGTGTGTGTGTGTGTGTGTGTGTGTGTGTGTCGCATGCAATGAATTGCATATTTCTCTCTCTCTCTCTCTCTCTCTCTCTCTCTCTCTCTCTCTCTCTCTCTCTCTCTCTCTCTCTCTCTCTCTGCAGTAGTCAGTGCTTTGAGAGTGAATCGCATGATGTCAAAAAGACGTGATTCCAATTTAATCAAGAAAGAGATTAAAGTGGATGTGTGTTATTTTCAACTTCGCCACAGCACAGCCATTCGTCAAAGTCAAAGATGTGATTGCTTTGGACCCACCGTTATCCACTGCCTGTCAAAATACTAGTCTGAGCAGCTTGTAGAACAGGGCATTCATCCAGGAGAAGCACTCCGTCTCAGATAATAGCACACTGCATCCCTCCATCTCCATACAGTGAAAACATCCTATATTATTGCCCAGAATAGATTTGTAGCTGATGAAACTTCCTGGATGATCTTTGTTTAATTTCAAAAGAGTGTTGTAACCATGCAGTATCTCAGTGTTTGCAGGCTAGTGAGTAATGTCATGGTCGTAGTTCTTCTTCTTCTTGTGGAAAGGGATCTCACAGAAGTAGATTACTTTTACAGGATAATCATAGATCCAAATCAGCCTAACTAAGCCTACACGCTGTGACAAAACACTAGAATTTAGATTGATTAATCTCTACTGTTTTCTCAGGTAAAATAGTTTGACTCGGACCTACTATTTTCAAATGATGATGTCATTATGCTGCATCTTCCCAATGTTGCCAGCTGTGAAGTCAGTTGCTTTGAGGGTGACTTTTGTTTTGACAGAGCTCCTCTGCAATCTCGCCATGAACTACTTGGCCTTTGCAAATTAATTGCTGTCCACATGGACTGTTCGGTCAAATCGTCCAATCTCCCTGTGTGTATATTAGACTCCAGTAATGTGTTTCCATTATTAAACAATGCAAGGATAATTGTCTTTGCTGGCAATTAGCTAACAGGTTGGTTCAGTGCTATTGTCAGGTATATCCGTCATGCCCCCCTCCAGCCCCAGACTGCGCTCCAGTGTGCATGTATGTGTGTGTATTTGTGTGTTTTTGTCGGACTCCAGAGGGAGGGCGGGCAGGCACATTGCAAAGATCAATAGACTTCTATATAAGGGACATTACCCCCAACTGGGTGAGTGGCTTGCCTTTGCCTTGCACCATCGTTTTTTTTATTCCCCTTCTCTGTCTCTTTGCATTTAAGAGACACAGGAATGGGGCCTTTGGGACTGTGGAATATATGTACAATCACTAGTGCTGGATCAATACAGAGTTTTAAATTGTTTTCTGTCCCTTCCTTGTTTTGTTTTGCTTGCTTGTTGTTGCCCCCCCCTCCCCCATCTCCACCCACACCCCTGCCCTCCCTTCACACTAGCTACACACACCACCACCACCACCACCTCACCTCAACATGACAACACCACCAACAAGCTCCCTGCCCCCTCTCCTTGCAGCAAAAGTATTGGAGAGAGCATCAGCCAAGCAGAATGAAAGACTATCTTGTGGAGCTTGTAAATAAATCAATACATTCAAACCAGTTTTATCCCGTATTGAATATGATATCAACATCCATAATGTTCCTTGTCTCATGAAACAGACTGGGCATTAGGGGAGGAAAGGTCACGTGTGCACTTTTAGACTGTTTAAAGCCACTATTTTCAGGTCACTGAAAGCTGAACTTGATATGATTTTTAGGAAAAAATACAGTAATCTGAACCAGTTCAGAGAGCTTCGATGTTTGTGCCAGAATTCCTCTCATAGTTGTTGGTTATGGATTAATGTCCCAAACTTTAGACATTAGGTGTCAATTAAGTTTATGAGGCACAAGTAAGACACTGTATGGAAATATTGAATTTGATAACAACAAAACAGAAACAGAAATACGGTAGTAAAACGTATGTTTTCATTGCTGTTGAATCTATCGTTGTGATCAAATTGCAAATGTTTTAAGATTGAGTCCTTTTATATTTTCACCTGTTATTTATTTTGTATTTTTTGTATTACCGCTGTCTTCTTTTTTCTAAAGTACATATCCAGCCATCCATTATCTTTAACCGCTTATCATGTTCGGGGTCGCGAGGGGACTGGAGCCCATCCCAGCTGACATTGGGCGAATGCAGGGTTAACCCCAAACAGGTCGCCAGACTATCGCAGGGCTAAAGTATATAAGATGATAATAAAGTCAAATTGAACTGAACCAAACCAAAACTTAAGTGATTTGCTTTCAAATAATATTATATGCAAAAAAAACTTAACTGATATCACTGGATTGCAAAAAAGATGGTAATATAAATAATAGCGTAACCAACATTAATTGTACTGCAACAAAAATTTAATTTGAAAACGTTTATGTTGACAAGAAAGATTGACATGGACAGATATCATCAAGTGGATTCAACCCAAATCATGTGTGCACAGTGTGTGTCTCAGCCAATAAATACTGTAAATGATAAAGTTATAATTTGATCTGCTTTATTGTCATTCCAACTCTCTCTTTGTAGATACTACTTTATATTGCCTCATATTGAGGGAGCTCCTGCTCTTTCTTTTTCCCCCTCCTGCCATCTCTTCATCTTTCTCTCTATTCCTCCTTTGACAGGAGTTGATGTGCCTCTAGATTTAGACATACTTTTTTTGAGGAGGCAATTTTGCTAGCTATTTGACCTTTTCCATTTTCCCAAGGCCCAGCTCCAGATTAGATTGCTGCTCTATGTTTTGTAACTATGTGATTCGACTGCCTTTAAGATTTATTGTCACATTCCTTTACAGAAGCCTTGTGTGCAAGGTTATAAATGTCCTGTGTTTGATGTTAACACTGTGAGAATGTTAGTGTCTACTATGATCCTTTGGTTCCTTGACAGAATTCATAATAGCTTCAGTGTTTTGCAGATCAGACATGTTGATAACTGAATATTGTATCATGTTCTATCCAGTAAAATCTCAACTTTCGTATCCACTATGGTTGTAATGGTTCATCCTCACTTGTCTTTAAGTGCTCCTCTCTTCTTTCTCTCACCTCTCTGCTACGGTGGAGCTAGTGTGTATATGCAGCCTCTTTTCTTTTTTTTTTTTTTTTTTTTCAAACAAGGAGAGCAAGGGCACTTCATTAGCAAGAAGGGAGGGAGTAAGGAGGCAAAGGCAGGATGAGTGTTTCTGTGCGTGTGTGTGTGTATGCATGCAAGGGGTGTGTGCAAGGGAGGTAAGCAGCAGCGTGGCACTTCACTTGACAAGTATACTAATTACTCCTTTTCAGCAGAGAAGTCAGCCTCTGCCACAGTCTAATGGCCTGACCTAGGAAGCCTCTCTCCATAGTAGAGCCTCCCCAGATCTACTATTACTACTGCCACACACACACACACACACACACACACACACACACACACACACACACACACACACACACACACACACTGAAATGTAGAGTCTCATCTCACCGCTATCAGGGAGAATCAGGTGGAAGCAGATCAGTTCTGCCCCAGTAACCTCTTCAGGGACTGAGCTCCTCCTGCACAGGAGATACCACCTCATATCATCAACTAGCACCTACACACCACCACAGATATTTAAAAAAACACATTTTTTTCCCCGTTCCTCTCATCTCCCACTCTCGCTCTCTCTCTCTTTCCCATCTTCTGTTTTTTTTTTCAATACGGGAGGATAAATTTAAAAGGAGTAAATTGGAAAATCAAATGAGGGCTTTAGGCAGCCGCAGAGATTTGCAGAGCTGTCCGCCAGCGTCGCAGAGCCTCATCCATCATGTCCCACAAGTAGTCAATTCCTCTAGTATCTGTAAATGTTTTCAGATATTAGCCAATTTATATGCTCCGAGATTCATCATGGAAAATCAGCTTTAGCGGCGCACATTATCAGGACCTGTCTCCCCCTTGCTCCATGAAGTTTGATGAACGAGTGCCCCTCCACAGCTCAATGGCTTGTGCATGGGGAGTGTGAGGGGGGGGGGGGTGTGGGTATATAGAGGAAATGGATAAGCGCCCCCCCACCCGTGGCAAAAAGTGGGTTTTTTAATTAATAAACAAACTTGCTCATCAGTGTCAGGGGCAATAACAATCGTCATCCGTTATTGTTTATTACGGTCCTCCCTCAACAAATGTTGCTATCTAATGAGGTTTCTCAACATTTTTTTGTTTTCGAGATAATGACTTTTACACCCTCTTGGAGAAGGGAAGAGTAGTTACAAATGACACAAGTACGCAATAAGGAATAAAGCCAAGGTTATGTTGCTGTTACCTTGCTTTATATAGTTTATCTTGTTTTGGAGTTGCATATGAAAACAGGCTTGTGATTTGTTTACACTGGTTGTTTTCTTTAGCAAATCCCAATGGAGGCGTAGCGTTTCACATCTATTATTCTCCTTTTCTCTGTTCTTCTCTGTTCAGATGTTGACGGTGTGATATGGTGCCTTAGTCAGAATTTATACCAACATGGGACAATTACAGTAAATTTGGTGAATGTTTACAAGGTGCAGACTCGTGCTGCAGGGCTTTGTTCTCTGTGTCTGGTGTTCTTCAGATTATGCTTTTTATTTTCTTGCACATGTTTTATGTGTGCGTCTGTGTGTGCCTTGAGTCTGTGTATTTAAAGAGCATGGTGTGTGTGTCTGTGTGTGGCAGAGAGGAGCTCAGGGTGTCATAGAGGAGTGCTGCCGTGCAAGGCGGGGGCGTCTTTAATAAATGTATGCTGATGTTGGAGGCTGCAGCGAAGCGAGGGATGCAAGAGCCCTGTTGTTATTTACTGCTGTGTTTGTGCACAGCAGCGAATCCTGGGCCTGCAAATGGCATTACAGCCCGTGATGAATGAGCATTAGGGTAAACTCATTTTAAAAGCATCCTGATTTATTAGCGGTCTGGCCTTCCATTTTCATCAGGTCAATGCTTGGCTGAAATTCCACAATGTCAGCGCCAAGGTCACCTCTTTATGGCTATTTTTAACCCCATCGTTCAAAAAGAGCAGGAGGAAGGGATCCTATCACTTATTATGGCCATCTACCAAAAATGTCAAAGTGCTGGAGAGACAAGGAGAGAGCGGGAGAGAAGCCTGGAAGTGTGTGTTATGTGAGAGACCAAAATGTGGTGGTGGTCAACCCCCAATTATGAGCGCTAGTAAGACAAGAGCTTTAATGGCTGCCGTTTGCCTTCGGGGAGGTTTATTACACACTACTGTTTTGCAGAAGCAGCGTCAAATCTATAAAAGGACCATTAGGAAGAGGGAAAAAATCAATCAAAATGCCATTAAAGTGGAATAAGTTGCCAATATTGCTGATGTGGTTGCGGGTCCTTTGATTTTCCTTCAGATTATTAGGCACAGTCGAGTAGTGACTTTGTTAAGGGAAACCAGTGTTGTTGGGGAGTAATATGTCTCCTGGCTTCATAAAGTTTGCTGCCTCATATTTCCCGCTTTATTGATTATCCATTATCATTTGTCATGAGGTGTCCTAACTCAAGGGGAAAATATAACCCTCTTTCTTCTTCGCCGCCTGCACTGCACAGGAGCCTGGTATGGATCTGCGTGTGAAGGTACCAATCTCTGAGAAAAATGAGCAAAGAAATAAAGCACAGCGCTGTGCCTTGCAGCTCTAAGAGGGAGTGTGAGGTTATGGGGTGGGCTGGGGGAGTACCGTGGCTGGGAGAGACTGAAACAGAGAGGAGGTAGCAAAAAAAAAAAAAAAAAAGGAGAGGTGGCAGAAAAAGATGGAGACAAAGAAAAAGAAAAAGAAACCAAAAGAGAGAAGGGAGCACTGAATGTGCTTTGTTCTTCTTCAACACTCCTCCCTCTTTATTTCATCATTTAAGGTAGACGAGGGATCACAGCACTGTTCGTCCAGTCTGTGATCGTTTTCTCAGGGAATAATGTCTGTGAGAGAAATGCAAAGGGGAAAGACGACTGAGAAGAACGGTCTGAAGGGTTTCCAAATGCATTTCTACTAATGAAATTAATTGAAGAAACACTCAATGATCCAATCAGTGTTTGTAAATGTACACCCAAGTCTTTTCCAATTAATCCTTTTTCATTTGGGGTTTTTCAAACTCCGTTTTTATCCATTTCCTATAAATCTTTACATAAGCTGTCTTGTTTTTAACAGTTATATACTGTGCACAGTTTATTTTGATGAGCTTGGAGATCTCTGTGCAGTGTTGGTACAGGCACCATTCAAGCCTGAAATGTGAATAGAAACATTCCTTGTATTGTCTGCAATGCTGCAAGTCTGTCAGGACCATGTATCACTAAAATGGCGTGCCTCAACCATTTCGTCACACAATGATACAATCCATTTAATCCAAATCTTTTTAAGAAATGATTTAAGGAATTTTTTGCTGTTGCACTACCAGCAAATCAATCCAGCAGGCTTTCCTTTCTGATTTATAATGTTAGTAGAGCAAGAATGAGGATGAGAGATGCAGAATAGTCAGCGTTCATAGCATAGATAAACTACATGGGGCTCCTGTGCTCTGGACTGAAACATTTATCTATAGAAAATCTGTATAGACACCAAGCAGCCATCTAATGGACTAGTGTGGAAATACTGCACTAACAGTAGCATGGTGAATTACAGTGTGTCAAGCCTGTCTTTTATCTGTATATTATCACAGTTTGCTCTCAATTCAATGCAGCAATTAGAATATATATTTTATTTTTTTTTTGCATTTGTTTCTTAGACAAGTTACAATGTTTGACGTGATTTGCATATACATATTAATATATTTTTGTAATTGTTTCTCTCCCTCTCTTGTTCTCAGCCTCTAAAACCGTCCTCAACAGCATGCTCAAGGAGCCGTCATTAATTCCAGACCAAATGTTGGCCAAAAACATCTACCAGGTAAGTGTTAACGTTTAAATTTAAACTGAAATATTACAAGAAATCATCCCAATTGTTTTGTGTCACGGAGTGATTTTTAATTACTTCAATTCAATTTTATATCATTTTATTAAGTTTGCTGGCCTTTTTCATGTAACTAATCCCCTGCTTAGGTACAGTGATTTTTTTAGGTGTTATTGAACCACCTGGCTGACAGACGGCATCAGCCGCTCATGTTTGCTGATGAGGTCACGTGAGAGCCGGCGGTCATGCCTGCCAATCTGCCAGCATCTCCTGTGTTTTCTCCTTTCCCGGCACTGTACGGGCTTCCTTCCTTCACCTCCCTTCCACCCACCCACTCTTTTCGCACGCCATAATATTTCTTCCCCCTCTTTTCAGTGCACAATAAATGACTGCTGTTATGGACCGCTGGTAGACTGCATCAAACAGTATCCTATCCCATAAAATTTTAAGCCTGAAATTGACGAGGAGCTATTGAAGGGGATGAGATGTGTCTGGCTTCACCTGACATAAAAGTTCTGCTTCACAGAGGAAGTGTTTCATCCTGCCCACAATCACCGGTATAGCGGCTGAAAGGCGATGGAGGGAAGAGGAGGAGGAGATGATTGGCTGATCTAAATGCATCTCCATGTGCACACAGTGTATCAGACCCAATGTTCTATGATACAAGAAAAAAAAAAAGATCATTCATAAGCCTTGTGGCGGTTATTGTGTTCTTTTATTTGATATTTTACTTAACCCAGATGATTTGTTATTTTACTTTAATAAAAAAAAAAAATACATTTTACTTGCTGATTTTTTTTTTTTTTTTTAAATCCTTTTTAATATAATTGTATTTCGTCCTGATAATTCTCATGTCGTTCAGCACCATGGAGAGTTCTGGGCACACACAGTACAATTTGAACTATTAATTTTGATCACACATGAGTTTTATTTTATATGTAATTCAGTCGCACTCCTTATATATTTTTTATTCCCTTTCTTTGCCCAACTATAAATACCCCTCCTTATCTAACAGGGGCTTAGACTTGACTATAGGGCAGAATTGGAGTCCAAGCTATTTAAGGGCAAGCAGCTGGGTCGCAAACCAACTGTTTCCTGGGGGAGGAGACTTATTTGAATGAGTGTACATGGGTACGTCTGTATGTTATTGTGTCTGACCAAGCTTTCTTGTGTGGTGGGGCTGGGTTTCTCTGTTCATAGCCAGTCAACCCTGTCCCACTCTGCGCTCCTTCCACATCCCCCCTTTTTTACCTTTCTTTGGCTGTCCTCCCGTCAGTGTCAACTTAGAGTCAGTTACTCTGCCACACAGAGTTCATTATATCCGCCCTACTCTGTGGTTTGAAAGAGCTCCATCCTCACATGAGAGGAATGCAGTTGAGTCAATCATGATATGTATGTATTAATTAAATCCATTTCGAGAGATTAGTGTTTATTGAGGGCAGCATAATGGCCTAAGAACTTTTCTCTCTCTATATTGGAAAAAGCCAGTTTTGAAATACGGCCTTGGTAAATACAGGATTATTTTCTGTGGCATCAAGCAGCTTGTATTCTGATGCAAAATGGCATTTATTCTAAAAGCATTTTTCTTCAAAGATTTTAGAGGAATGAGTGGAGGAGCTAGTGCAGGGCGCTTGATGTATTTTGCCAAATTGGCATTTGGTTCTTCCTCATTAAGGTAATGCACTTTGGAGATTTGTTGTGAAAGCAGATTAAGGTTGACTTGAAAACTGTGATTGGGCTAGAGTAGTGGCTTTCACTTTGCATAGTAAGCCAATAGTGGAGAAAAGCAGATTCTTAACTTTAGCTGATGTCAAACATACACATGCACATTTGAGCTCACATCACTTCACATCTGTGCACTGATCCTGTTACCGCTGCAAAAACAAAAATTTGGTGAGCACATTTTTTGTTTTCTCATGAATACCTTTTTGAAACATATTTTTTTGTTTCGTCTTAATGCCACACTGAGACAACACTACCTAAACATATTGGTGTTCCAGCAAACCTATAAAGTACTTCTACTGCTACATGTTCCTTGACTATCTTTTCTCAGCGCTATTGGCCAAGAGCATGAGGTGCTGCTCTGTGACAAACTGAAGGAGAGGAACCTTTCCTTCCTAGGTAAGGCATCTCTTGACCTTCTCATCATATGTCTAAAGTCAATCTGGTCATGGCAGTGTGTGGACTTTTTGTAAGTTTAGTAAAGGATGGCCTGGACACGACTGATGCAGTGGATGTTATCTCTTATTGATTTGCTAACAACCAGAAGCTGTTATCAAATATCCTTGGCTCCCGATGCACCGGCATACAATGAATATTTATAGAATAAAAGCTTCAAAGGTAGGCTTTAATTTTTTTGTTAGTTGAAATGTTTGGTCCTGTCAGGTTGCTGTTCAGTTTTTCAGAGTTAGGAAATTGATTTTGCAAAATTGATTTTGAAAGGCCAGTTCCTGTTTCCATGAACATGAATGAACATGAACATTATGTTGGTACTATTGAAGGGACCTCGCCATTTTTTTCCAATTAGTTGTTCAGGGGATGTAATGTTTAGGTTTTTTTTGTTTTTTGGTTGTAGTTTCTAATATTTTAACCAAATTATATTGTTGTTGTCTAAATATCTTCTACTTTGCTAACACCATTATCTTGTTCCAACAATATTAAATCAAGGTAGAGTGTCCAGGTGTGAAATTGTGAAACCGAATTTTGAATCCCCATCCCATCACCCTCCCCTAAGTCAGATGAGTGATGAAGGATAAAAGTCATTCTCACTGTCATTAAGACCATATCATATATTTGAACCTGGAGTGCTGACCTTTCTTCAGAGCTGACAAAAGGACTGTTCTAAAACTGTCAGAGTTCGGGCAGCACAAGGGCCACTCAGGCAGCCTAACCCCATCTGATAAATGGATTGGAAATAAGCTACCCAACAGCAGGGATGGCCCATTAATTTTAATCAAAGGTGATGTAAAAAGGCGATCAGAGCCACCTGACAATGTCAACAGCCCAGTAGGTATGAATAGAGGCTCCCATCCCACCACATACACATTAACACCCACATTACCACGCCCTGGATGCCCCTCTGTACCACAGGCCTCTGGCAGCCTCTCTGACCTCACTCAGCTCTCTTTCTCCCCCCTTGGCTGACGCTACCTCCTCACCACCACTGACACCGCCACCCTCCATCTCTCCTCAATTCCCTTCCATGCCCCATTAGTTGAGCTTGGCTGGAGACAAAGAGGCAGGCCCTTGGAACTGAATGACCTGGTCAGCCTGAGATTTAATGGAGAAATCAGGTGTTGTGGGGATAATGGCCGAAGCGCACCAGAAGTCAAGGACAATGGCTGCGGCCTGTGAAGACAGGGGTCAGACTTACAGAGGCTATAATGCCAACCTTGTCCCCTTGCTGTATATTTTACAAAGCTCTGCCAAACTGCAAACTGGAAAGCAGCTCTGTAACCGGGCTTTACAGGTCTTTGTGCATCGACAGCAAATACGTGGCAGATATAGTTAATGGTTTTACTGTGCTTGCTGTCCTCTACTGTTATTCCTTCTGCTTTGCTAACACTTAAGTTTTTGTTTTTTTTACCAGCACCTTGGTGAAGGTTGTTAGGTTACCTTTCTGTGATTGATGCAGCAGAACTTGTTTGATGAAGAGTACAACATATTGCAAAGTAAGAGTCAGATGTTACAATTCTGCACTTTATCTCCTGTAGATGAAAACCAACTGAGAGTTATGGGCTACGACAAAACACCTGATATCATCCTGGAGGTTCCCATTGGTTAGTATCTACATATATGATATAATAATATTTTATCTGAAGAAACTGCTTGTTTACCTTGGCTTTCTTGTTTCAAGAAGGGTTATGCAGTTGTCAAAACGTGTTTTCTTAGATTTTGGTGAATGACTGGGAAAGAAATCAAAGGAAATGTCACATGTCCCTTCTGGATTTTGCCTGTGTGGCTTTCTTGTCACTGATTTTCTGAGGGTTGCTCTGTATTTCTGTTTCTGAAAAGCCGTGGAGGGACACATCGTACACTGGATTGAGAGCAAGGCCTCATTCGGAGACGACCACAGTCATCGCACCTATCTCAATGAACAGTTCTGGAGCTACTGGAACAGGTCAGTCTTATCTTCCTATTTTCACCACTTTGTATTCTGTTTTCACATGCTTATCTAAATCAACCATATTATGCTATTTTCCCAGTTGGCATAAAGTTTTATAACTTCTCCTTTTTGACCACAAACCACAATCAGCTTTTCTCAGTATTGCAAGGGCAGCTCATATCTCTGACAAACAACGTTAACCACTTCCTCCCCGGCACAAACCACACTGACCCCAGACTTGAACTTCCACATGCTACATCTGCACATCACACTACTTCCACATCCACTCCTGTCATTGGAGTCTTTTTACAGTCTGAAGGGTCTGCCTGTGAGCTTGATTGTTTTCCAGAGTACACACATTGTTTTGGAGGGGAAGCTGGTAAATGGGTGATTAATCTGTTGCATCTGTTGTCATGAGAACCTTTTGGACAGGAACGGACCCTCGTGGTCTGCCCCTCCATGAGGCAACGGAGGTGTGTGAATGTGTCTGTCTCAGTCAGGGCTGTGTATTGGCAAGAATCTGGCGATACAATGCATCATGATGCAGGGGTTACGAGTCAATATATTGTGTTATATTGCGATTCTGTGAGCAAGGCGATATAGTGCAATTCTTTCGACCTAATTTGAGGAAAATAGATCATCGTATAAAGAGCACATATGCATAAAATCTGAGTAAATTTGTTTGACTTTTTTATGCATTCAGAACAGTGGGATCTGCATTTGTTACAGTCCTTGTAACATCCAACATCATATAAATACTTTGAGAGGGCACATACACTGAGAGGGTGCATATCTTTGCAAATGAAAGAAAGTATTGACTGAGTTAATCTTTGCATATAAACTATTAATTAAAAATCAATAGTGCTTTTGAGAATCGATAAGATATAAACAAAAAAAATCGCGGTACTCAATATGTTTAATATTTTCTTCCACCGCAAGTCTCAATGCTAGAAATGAATAAGGTTTATTTCATTGTCTATTGAGAGAACATAATTTGGATCTATATTATCTTTACACAGTCTACCCACAGAGAACAGCAACTTTTTAATTATTATTTTTAAGACCTAAGACTTAAGGTTTTGCCCCTTTTTTATTTAGTCATTAGTGTGCTAGTTTAATGGCTGAACATGTCCAATGGTGTCCCAGCCATTGAGTAAATTAACTATTTCTCTATTAAATGCCAGCAAAATATTGGCTAAGAGCAGGGGTCATTCACACATGGTCCTCACCTCCCTTGGTGCTGGGTTCCAGTCACCAAGTTGAAAAGCCGCTCACACTGCCGCCATTCGCCCCGGCCCCCCTCAGCCGTGACAGCCAGCTGACATGTTGTGACATGGTGCTGGAGCGCCAGGAGGTTCCAGACCACAGGCACAGCCAGACTCTCTCTGTCTCTCTGTTTTTGTTTTACTGGTGCACGTGCATTACCAGGTCAGGATTTCTCCCATATATCCTACAAATAATTGAAAATTAATCTGTATTTTAAGCAATAACTCTAGTTTTTGTAAAGACTGAAAAGTAAATGAAAGGGAAATAATGGATCCACATTCAGAACATTTTACCCCCACCTATATGACTGCTCTACTGATTTCACTCAGAAGCTGCCAGCAGAGCAATCATTTGATTTTAAGGCAAGATGACTCATCCAATTGCATTGAGCAGTTAAAATGCAGGAGATGAGGTCAAGGTCATAATCAATGGTGTGTTTTATTTTCTCAGAGTAACATAGTTTTATTTGGAAATGGCTTGCTTCCAGAAGAAAAAGACTATTTACCATTGTTGACGTCAGGAACTAAAAGCCACTGAGGTGTGAATTTAAAAAGGACCAATCTAGATTGTTGATGGTTACTATCTTTGTTAGGCCTCATTAAATATCGCTAAGAAAGTTGGTTAGAATAAAAGCTCCAGATCATTCCCAGATGATGTTTAATGATAAAGTACTATATGATGTCTCAGTCAGTCAAACTTAAAATAATGCAATAAATAAGGAGGGCTCATTTGATTAGCGTGACATTAAGATCATACATATTTTACCGTGTAA
The DNA here is from genome assembly GCA_016806645.1 of Ophiodon elongatus. Classification (NCBI taxonomy): domain Eukaryota; kingdom Metazoa; phylum Chordata; class Actinopteri; order Perciformes; family Hexagrammidae; genus Ophiodon; species Ophiodon elongatus. The sequence continues at coordinate 1,150,892 of JACSYO010002166.1, forward strand.
GTCAACGTTCTTTCTTGGTTTGATTTGAAGAAAGTGGCATTAATCTATATTTGGTTTTCCTCCCTTAGTACTCGTGGCATTAGTTTACAGTAGATCAAAATATCTGAATACTAACAGGCTAATTGGATGGTTAGCGTTAGTCTGAGCCTTCCATATTTGCCTACGGGTGTCTTTCATTGATATTCACTGGGGCGGCCTTGTCCGAGTGTATTAAGGAACTGACAAAGTAGATCCCATCATGTCCGCCAGCAGCCCGGTCAGATAAACATTGTTGTGTCAAAAAAGAAAAAATGTCAGTCCCTTTAGACCCTACCTTTTCCAGCACCCTTGTAATTTTTAATTGACATTTACTGCTGACATTTGAAAATGTGCCTCATCTTTCTCTTATTGTTAGACCTTACGGATTATCGTCTGAGGTACATGTGTGTGCGCACATGTGCATGTTTGTGTGTGTTAGCGGTGAATTTGGGGTCAGCTCTTTGTAGTCACAAAAAAAATGAACCAATAGAGAAATAGGGTACAAGAGAGTGATGGGGTGACATCATCCTCCTTTCACTTCTCATTAGTTGGTTTTAGTTTACGAGACGGGCCCTGAAGAGCTGATGTTTAGGGTGTTTGTCCATTCCTCAAACTCAGATTTCAGCGTTTGACTCTCAACCTTTTGGTTTTCTTTTTGACTGCCCTTGGAATCGCACAGCAGTGTTTGTAATGACTTCATTGCTCCTGATTGACATTTCCAGTGATTTGCTTATTTTTCATGAATTCCCTCTTTGCTTTAACCGAGCCGCTTCACCCATTGCTTGTGTTAATTGTTCTTGGTTTGCCCTCAAGCATTGTGGAGTGAGCTATGGGGACATGTTTTTGTCGACGAAAAGAAAAAAAAACATAACTAATTTTCCTCCAAAGCCCTCACCAACTGCATTTATCATCCAAACAATAGTCTTGCCAACACACTAACCCCATAATGAACCCCTCTTCAGTGGAGTGAGGGGTAATGACGCTTCACCTACAATGCTCCCAAGAAAAAAGATAAAAAAGAAAAAAAGATGGAGAGAAAAACGGTCTTCTTGCCGAATCAAACGGCGTGTTCAGGCCCAGTGCCTGGATGAGATGGCGTAGCAGCAGCTATTGGTGTCTTCAAGCCATCAATCTTAGCTGGTGGCGTTCCAGAACCAGTGAGCCCTCTGCTCTGACGGATGTTCACATAATTGAGTTATCCATCTTGCCCAACTATCAGAGTTGCATAAAAATTATTCACCTGCTGGTGAATATTAAACACATAATGAGCCTCTTGTGTGTTTTAGGAGAAGTGGGTAAGGTTAAACACAGCATGTAATGAAATATGGACCCTTCTGTGGTGCCACCTTAACTGTCTCTCCTTGATTATGGTGTACTTAAATCAATTATGGTTGGCAAAGTTCCGACGATCACTCTCTGAGCAGCAACTAAAGTTCTGCCCTTGTATTCGTCTTATTAGTTTCGCTCATCAAATATTTAATGCCAAATACATTAAGATAATGGCAATTATTTACTGACTTCCTGCACTTTGATTGATTGTTACTTTTGTCTTTTTTTATTTTGACCGTGCCACTGTGGTCCCTGTGAGGTTTAGTTACTTATTATGTAGTTGTCAGACTCTAGAGTCCTCTGTAAAAGGTGTGTTTTGATGCTTGATGGATGGATAAATAGATGGATATATAGATCAAGGATTGGGCCTAGTTGTCAGGAGAGCGCGTATCACCGCTGCTAAAAGAAAATATCAGTCAAAAACATTAACACTACAGCCTTCCACATCAAAGCCCAGTCACAAAGCAAACATCTGACATAAATGAATACAAGGGTTTCTCTTGAATTTATAAAATACTTGTTGTTTATATGTTATTTATCTCGTCTTTGCTTGTTTCATAGTTTCACAGCATCTCTTCTCTGACAGTCCAGTCATTAGTCATTTTTCAGATTATGAGGGATCTTTGTGGCCCTTTATTTCCCTCCATGCCGCAGTTGGGTACCATTAAAGAATCAATAGAGTAAATCAGAATTACCACAAAATGGCTTTTCAGCAACAACACTTCTTTGCGGTGGAGTATGGCAGATTAAAAGGGTAAATGTAGAGTTAAATAAATAGATTCACAGCCCTTTTCCTATTTTTCCTCCCCCATTCCACCTACGCCAACACAATGGACAGCCTGTGTGGAAATGAGCATGGACGCGAGCGTGCCCCCCTCCCAAAGTAAATCAGCTGTGAGATTCGTAAACTGCAAATGTGTCAGAGTTGAAAATGTTAGCACTCTTAATGGAGGCTTGAAAAGGTTAGATCTGATAAAAAGCTGTCAGCCGTCTACAAAAAATGATTTATAGCAATATAATGGGACAGTATGCCTCATTTCTCCCTCATATGAAATGGGGGTTAAGACTTTTAGGTTTGCTATTATACATCATCTGGCTTGACCACTTGAAAATGTGTTGAGACGTGAATGCAGGCACATGCATTATGTTCCATCTGGCTCTTTTGTTTTAGTCAATCTGAAAGTCATGCCCTGTTGTAGTGTAGATAATTTATGTCCTCCCGTAATTACAAGCAGAAAATTCTCATGCTGCAAAAGTGCATATCGATCTCCATTCAAATGTGTTTTGTGAAAATGAGATTTGTGCCCGTCCTTTGTTGCAACACTTTTTTATGCACATAATGGAAGCAAAACTACAATTAATGGGGAAGTCATAATTCTGAAGACTCTCACCAGACTGTTCCTACAACATCACTAATCTGCTTGCTGACACATTGGCTAATGAATAGACAAGAATCTGATTTATGTGATGTTTTATATTAGTTGACACAGCTGCAATTAGACATCTTGAGTTCTTTATGAACTTTTTCCAATTATATCTGGAACTGTATGCTGTAGATTTTACATCTGAAATGTCATGGTATTTCTGTTATATTCCCAGATCCGTCAATCCATTTAAGACATCAAATTAATTTTTTGATTAAAGATATTGTACATTGCCGTCTTTTTTTAATGGACATGTCTATCATTTTTTTGTTGAACTTTCCCAAAGCAGTAACGACAGGAATGCTTAATTAATGGTGTGATGTGTTGCAGAAAACCCATACTGAATTCAGCAGATTTTACCTTTTACGTTTAGAAAAGGTTTTACTGTGTGCCTAGATCCTTGGTTGTGCAGATAGTCTGCTTTTACACGTATGACTTGGTAAATATGAATAAAAGCATTTTTTTTTTTCATGTTTCGAAATGCTCGCATGTGCATATAGTGCATATAGTGCATTTAATCCAATAATAGTGGCATGATAAAAGCAGCAGCAGCAGCAGCAGCGGGGCCATCATGGGGCCAGAGCAGATAGGGGATGTCACCTGAGAGAGGGCGCCCACAGGCCGTGGCTGCTGCTGATCCAATGAGGCTGGACATTACAGGGCCATCCCCGAGGACAGGTGCTGGCGCTTCTGGGGTGACATTGTGACACCTCCAAGACCTGTACCCTGCCATACTATACCTCACCTTCCTGTCAGAGATGTGCACAACAAAGAAAGGAGAAAATGAAAATAGTATCCATTGCAATAGTGGCCTTTTTAAAGAATAATTCATATTCACTTAAATTACATTGACCTAATATGTGAATAGCCGCATTACTGCACCTGCCTGCAATGTGTTTAGTTTCTTAAATAAGACGTTCTATTGTGATGTTGATGAAGTGGCTTTTCAGGGTTACAGGGTTTTAAAGCTATGGACTTTTTATTTACTTAATACGCATGGACATTTCTAGTTACAGCTTAATTTCCTCTTTTTTTTTTGAAAGTACAAAAATATTTTTTCCTGGTAAAGAGCAAGCGCCTTTGACATTGCCTTCCTCCTATTTATAGTTATGGATACCCCATGCAGTGCAGGAACGTGGCCTCTTTTATTGTTTCCTTTGTTATGACATCCTATCGTAGAATATTCCACGGCTAGAAAAATAGCTATCCACAATGGTGGTTCCTTTAGGGCTTTGCGAGTGTTTGTTTTAGGGCACATCGGCACACAGAAGTGCAATGCTGGCCCCCAAAGCACAAGCAACTTGGAATATTAATGGCAAATGACAAGTCGGCTCTGATGCTTCAAGGATTTCATGCTTTTAAGGATGCACATTTGGGTGCATTGTTTAAGGCGTCTGGGGTGTAATCCGCACTCTCAGGTCTCGAGCAGCCTCAGGATTTAGCTCTGGTTAAGCCTCCATGGCTCCTATTTATTTTTGTAGGGTTGTATGTGAGCATTATCCAAATTTGTCATTTACCATTGAGTGTGATAGCCGCTTTGACACGGCCGCTGTGTGTTTAAACGAGGAGCGGGACAGAAAGCGGCACCCCAGCGATATATATCCCTCCTCCTGTCTTTCTGCTTGCCTGTGACACTGTGAGAAGGAGAAGAAAGCCTGGAGTGAAATGAGGTTCAAGCATGTCTACTCCATGAATTCCTGTTTTGCCATGGAACTTTTTAAAAGATTAACGTACATTTTTTGTCAGCTTTCACAATGTATGTCATCAGACTTACAGAGACACACGTTTTTTTTTTTTCTCCTTCCATCATTTTTGCAGTCTCCCTGCCTTCCCCCCCCCCCCTTCTTCTTTTCTCTACAGTGACCTTCTGGGTTTCATTCCAGGAGGAAGTCATCAACATTTGTCAAAAGCCTAGAAAGTGGTAGACAAGGATTAGAATGGCTTTTTTCGAAAACTTAATCTAACAGGAGAATTTCAAGAGCATTCACGTCCACATTGCAGGCAATGTGACGCAAAACTTGCAGTGATATTTCCTTGACACAGAGATAGCCCAGACAAATCGATTTTGTACACAGTACACGGTGCTTGCTGTGCATCACAGAAAGGCCTGTGTGCACCCTTATTGCTGCTGGATATCTTCCCATCGGTAGAAAGTTACAGAGAGATAAAAGGGGAAGTGGGAAGGTAATTTTAGGGATGTGTGTTATCATACAAAGGTTGTGCTCTTGTATTTTGCTGCATATTTTGCTGTCATAAAGGCTAAAAGTAATTTAAGAGGATTTTTATTACCACATTATATCCACATACACACCCACATTTTAAGCTCAGTAGTCATAAAGCTACAACACAAATATTTAATGCTTTCGAGGACCTTTTGTTCATGGAGCCTTTTTAAGTATTTCATTTCATGCACCTCCACAGCTGCTTCAAAAGCGTCTTAACACTGCCCAACTAAAGGGCTTAATTGTGTCTTAACCTCTCAGTAGAGCTGGATGAAGGAGGCCAGGAGTCATCAGACGATTCCTCCAGTGTCCTCCTGAGGCCTAAGGAGAGCATTGGACCATGAGTCCCGTGGCCTGTCACAGGAAATGAATGCGACCAAGAAAAAGAAGGGGAAAAAAGAGCATATTCTTTACTGGTAAAAAAAAAAAAAAAAAGAAGGAAATCCCAATTGAATAGAAACAATCTGTTCTTTTGTTCTTATCAAGCAATATGGTCCTGACATTTTGTTTTAAGGAATGGCATTTGGTATTGAGAAAGAGAGCTTTTATTTTTCCATGGTTCAAATGGATACAGGAGAGGAATGCATATTTTAGTTCTGGATGTGCGATTTCATGACATGGCAAGTGTTTAACAGCTTTTTGGGGGATTAAGATTTCCTTGTTTTTTTCTGATCTATTTTTTTGTCCAGTTGACTTGTCACACTGCTAGTACCTTTTCTACATGTATGGTGTAGGTTGCTTGTGCTCATTTTTAAAAGTATATTTCAAGATTTAAATTGAACCTTTTAAGAGCTACTTGGGTTTAAATCAGTGCTGCTGTATATGCTACAAATTAATGGTTTAGTTTCGTCACTTTATCTTTGCTGTAATTTTTATGGCGGTCAGCATTGTCTGGTGTATTTCTGAGCACAAAAACAGTAAACACTCTTTCTATTTTAGACCAAAAATAAATAGATTTTACCTAATGACAGCCAAGGAAACAGTGCTTCATATTTCTGCCTTTGTGTTTAAAGAGCAGCTCTGTGTGTACCAGATAATGTGCTGGTACTCATGGTCCATGGAGGCCCATCAGTCACTGTGTGGAGCTGGTCGCTTGTGATAAGTGGTTCCTTATAGATAATCTAGACACTGGGCTTTTTATAGGCCCACTGTCCCTCACATAACCTTGTTTTTTTTGGGGGGGGTGGGGGGGTTACCACCCATGCTTATTTTCTTCATTTTCCCAATGATTTCACCTTATTGTTTATTCTGTTTGTACATTTAGATATTTTCCTCGTCTTGTACTTCCCAACAAGTACCAATTTGAATTTCTGTGTAACCAATGTTAGTATGGGAAAAATATATTAGCGGAAATATAATTCCATATAAAAGATGGACACACACATACAGTACATGTGATGTACTTGCGTTTGCTGTACTGTAGTTTCCAGCATTGAGTGCTATCCTGGCTCAGTTTGACCTGATAAAATGTTGTCGGTAATTTATACTAAAACGAAGATTTTGGTATTCTGAACTAAGATGGCAAGGTTCTTCTCATTTCACCCAAAAGTCTTTTTGGAGCATGCAGTAAATAACATGTTTTAAGAGAATAACCGAAAATATATTTTTTTAAATCCATAAAAGCCAGCATCACCAAATCACCAATCAGCTTCTGCATCCATTCCACAATAAATGAGGTCGAAAGCAGCAACGCTGTTCTGAATTTGCACCCATCATTCTACATTTAGTTAAGTCATCTGACCTCATCCAGCTCCCAAAATAACGTTGATATAAAGTTTGAATTGTTTGTTTCACTATGTAAGACCTATATCTGATTGTACCTCATGGGAATCGTTTTGATTGATCTATCGTAAGCAACTGAATTTAAATACCAGATGAAGAGGCATTTGTTTTTGTGAACTTTTGTGTTACATTTCAGTATTAATTCCCTTCATTGCGTTGTTGCCAGAAACACTGAAAGAGATATAAGCACATCTGAGTCTTTCCTCACCCGCCTGGCATTTGTTAAAGAGCTTCGTCAGGACCCTCTTCCCCCATCTTTGTTCCCATGCAGCCCTTTCCCTCTCCCGTCTCTGGTTTGAGTTTCACGTCTCGCGGCGGTCTGATTGCCTGATAGCTTAAACATCTCTGCCTGCCTATCCCTTAGTGGGAGTGTGTAATCAAAGACACATGAGGAGCCTGTGTCCAACTGCTGACCTTCTGATTTTGCTCATCAATTCTGAGGGTTAATGTACACGATCTATCAGGTCAACAGATTTGTCTCCCCAAGCTCTGTCAGGTCTATAAATGATTAGGAAACAAATGCATTTGGCCAATGAACCCTATTAAAACTTCTTCGAAAAAATGTGCACTCAATATGACTGCTGATATATTCTTTCTGTTCTCGTGTTAATAATGCTAATGTGTTTTTTCTCTCTATTATGCATTTTAAATGAGCACTATTAACCAAATCTTGATGACATGGGTTTAAGGAGTTAACAGGGTAACGATATTATCCAAATTCCAACTCTGTCCGCTGTCGATGTAACGTTTCATCATAGGCGGGAAGGAAACGGGCGATACCCAATCCTTTTCCTTTTGGACTGATGCGAGATAACAGAGGCATACATTTCGGAACAAGTGAAATATAAACTCTGCGCAGAGTTTGGGGCTTTGAGACGCCCCCTTTGAACGGCCGCCACGGAGATGTCTGAGAAATCTATTTCTCATTTTGAGTGATATCTCCATCAGCTGGCACGTTCGCGCCATGAATCTTCCCCCATGTTAAACCCGGAATCTGTCTCTTCAATGACGGCTGTGTGTTTTAAATGACCACTCTTATTTTTTGTAATGGGTGTCTGTGTGTCATGGAGGTTACAAGTGAAAGGGCAGAATAGAGCTGTCTGGCGAAAGGCCTCTGATAGAAAGTGCCACTTCAATTTGCACACAGCTGCAGTTAAGCCTGGGCTGGCTCACTGTCCGGCCCGACACTTCACATTCTCTTCTCCTGCGACTGGAATGGATGTGAAAACTATTAACTTTAGACAGAGTTTTGGCCTGACCAGTTCTGATCCCTTCCCCTTATTCATGGCTTATCTTTAGCTTGTGTTGTCAGGATTGCACTCTGACAAAGACTGTCTCAGACACCATTTACATCTTCTTTCTTTAAAGTTTGCTGACTCTTTGAAGCCTTTTTGTCAATTTTATAACTTTTTGTTTGTAACTGTAAAAAGTATCATATATATCGTAGATATATGTGTGTATTTATATGCGTGTATTTATATGTGTGTGTATATACACTCTAGTGTATGTATATATGTATGTATGTATGTATATATATGTATATATATGTATGTATGTATATGTATGTGTATGTGTATATATATATGTATGTATGTGTGTGTGTGTGTGTGTGTGTGTCTGTGTATACAAATACATACACACACACACACACACTGTTGTGCACCATTAAATTACGTCGTACATTACTTTTTATATCACTTTTCCATTGGAGAGGTCATTGGACTGCAGACTACATATCTCCTAATTTGGTGATGAGGGGGTTTAACAGTTTGAGGAACTCAATCCGCGGAGCTGCTGACAGTCTTCAGCCCCCCTGAGTCCATGCTAAGGACGGAGCTCGTGGTTAAAGAAAAGACTACTGGCTCTGCTTAAAGTATTCGTTGTGGTTCGTTGTGGTTTGAATTAGAAAGGGGATAAATTCTCTGAATAATGATCGCAAAACATTTAGTTTCAGCTGCCCGGTTGAAACAAAACACTCTTCAGTAAAACTTTGAACCATTTTTCCTTCTTTTTTTTTTCTTTCTACCGTTTTGTTTTCAAATTGTATTGCTGAGTTCATGGGAAACTCTCTCCCAGGTTACCTGCGCCCCTGAAAAGTAATGGGAAAAAAAGGATTACGGCCACAAGAATGTTTTTGCAGTTAGTTGAAATATTACTAACCTTGTCAAATGTCATTTTGAATGAGAAAGCAAACATATTTTAATCAGGGCTTTAAAGGCAGGGCTTTTCAAACTGTGACTCTAGGAGAAAGGGGTCAGCTAATTGCAACGTTTGATGTCATGTTTGGTCTCTCTTCATTTTGATGCGACTGCCTGGAAGCATGCTCGCACTTTTCGCTCTCATTCTCTCTCTATGTCACACACACACACACACACACACACACACACACACACTTTATCACACACAGTCAAATGAAAAACTACTGAAAGGTCCGAGAGTTCTCAATGTTGTAATCTTCATAGTCTTTGCTTCCATTTCCTGTCAGCCCTCCTCTCAACTTCAACCTCCAACCTCTCCTCTCCTGCATCACAGACCTCTAGTGCTAAGATTTAAGGATCTTATTCATAATTTTGTTTATCAATGTGTATGGGCATGCCAGCGTATCAAGAGTAGGGTATGGCAGTCCTCAGTCTACGATCCATCTACCAGTTTCCTTGTTGAATAAGATAGGCCTGTCACATTAACTACTTTGGTGGACGATATACTTTCTCAGAAATAATTTCGATAAACAATATTGTCATTTTAAGACTAGCATGATAATGTAATTGCATAATAATAGAAGTACAGCCTTTATTGAACATTTCATTCTTAAAAATATTCAGACATTGGAATTGGAATGTGAAAATAGAAATAAAACCACACAAGAGTCCGGCTCTGTTAAAAAAAAAATTAAAAATTCCATGCAATGCTCACGTCTTATAATGGCAGGGAAAGCCCTGCTGTTTGTTCTGGCCTCATGTTGCCTAAAATGTTGGCGACATTCTTATGCAAGCAAATGATTAGATAAGTCTCCACCATGGAAATTGCGGTCTAGGATTGTAACAGTGTACCGTTATCATGGTCTGCTGTGGCATTGAAATTGAAGGTTATCGTACCGTGTACATTTGCTGAGTGTGTGGGTTAAAAGGTACAGCCAGGATAATAATAGTGTAATACCGTATAGCGTGAAACTGTGATATTTTCTGAGATGATTATTGTTCCGTGAAAATCTTATACCGTTCCAATTTTATGAGGACATGTCCATATATTTTGTGCGATTAATCGATATAGGTATCATTTTGACAGGCCTGCACTTGGAGCAATGGTACGTGCAAAGCTCTCCCACCGTCCTACAACAAGACAATCCTCCGAACACACAGGCCCAAATCTCTTTTGGTTCTCATAATTACTGTATTATCTAAAGCAGAAGGGGGAGGGGAGGGGGCGGTAGAGGGATATACATTGTAAATTATGTTTGACAAGGTGGGGTTAGTGGTTTTGTCGTGGCTTGTCTTTAGTTATTACTCATACTTCCTCCTGCCAAAGATAAGGTCTGCTGGTGAACAGACCAAGGTGAGCGCTGGCGCAGGGCCCTTATCGCCAGTATTGATTTAGGGCAAAACCCAGTGACAGAGGTCATTGTGCAGTAAAGCTATCCATCATTCAGGTTTGATTTCTGCTCTGACCTGTCTCCAAGTTGTCTACACGTAGGCAAGTCACAAGGAGGAGAGGCCACAGGAGGGCTGGACTGGGAGGTGTGATGTGTGACGGTGCATTGAGGAGCTCTGGATAATGCTCCCGGTTTGTCAACGAAGAGATGACGAGAATTCATAATTTTAAGACTTATTTCAGGTTGATTCATATTTACAAATTCTGTTGAGATATAATATAGAATTAAGGTAGCAGTGTTAACTCAACTTGATCTTCTAATTATGGTGTGGAATCCACAAATGATTTTTCTTACAGCTTTGGATGCTTAAGAAAAATATGTAGCCTTGAATTTTGTTCCGTCCGTAGCTGATGGCCATCTTCCCACTGTTTATTCTGTCACTCACAGTAATTATCCATGTGTCCTAGAAGCGTGGTTTTTCGAGACGCTCACATTTTCCCCAGGTTTAAAATTCAAGGTAGTTCTCAGTCTGTGATAAATTAATTTACAATCATAAACACAGGTTTCCCTCTTTGTAGGGGTATTTTTTCAGATGGGTATTTATTGCTGTTAATGTTGTCTGTGGCCTTCGTGGCCAGACTTGTAAGTTTTGGCTTAAATGTTCTATTCATCCTGGCTTAAAATTGGTGGCTTGTACTTTCAAATATGCTAGAAGTCATATCATCATTGATTTGTCATTATTTATTGCACTATTTTTTTACCAACTTGTGCAAGAGTTGGAAGCTGCCAGTAATTCTCCTGGAGCGATCGCATGTAAATGGCTGTAAACTGTCAGCTGATTCCTGAGGGCAAAGGTATCCTGTAGAATGTGAAGGCATCTTTAGTTATGCTGAAGTAGCATTGGTGGTGCTGCTTACTCTAACCTACCAGAGGATAACTTAAGTAGCTAATTACACTTCAGTCTGTAATCAAATCCATGTCAGGTTGTCTGAGAACCTGGATTTGTGTGGTGGATTTCCGTTAAATACAGGGGCAGCTTATACATTTTATGGTTCTCTCCTCAAATTAAAGTTTATTTCCGCAATCCCCTCTAAAATGTGTCATATCCCATTACGCAAATTTGGATTTGGTAAATTAGCGAGGAGAGTGCTTACGCTATGAATATGTTGACTTTTTTTGTGCTGTATGCAGGGGGTTCGCTCGCTGGGGGTTGGGGGTGTCTTTAACTCTAAAAAGTTGTCTTGAATTTTCTCCCCTTGCAAGATGATGTGTTTTTGCAATTCAAATATTTGCTCTTTCTCTTCTCCATTGCAAAGCTCCCTTTGAAGCGGAAGAGTTCTATCAGGACCAATGACAGTGTGAGCTTGCAGCGTGACAGCGCAAGAGGCAGTGCTGGACTATTTCTAACTGCATATTTAAATAGCAAGGAAATCAAAAATCAAAAATGTATGCAAATGACGGCATGTTTTGCATGCTGATATTTTTATGATTTGGAGCTTGCATATTCAGGTGGTGTTCAGTACGTGCTTAGCTTTAGCAACATTAATCAGAATTACAGTACTTCATGTCTTCAGCACATCCTTGATCTCCCTCTAAACAAACATTCCTGGGGGTGGAAGGCCTGCAATTTTGCAGATTTACTTTTAATGAAACCTCTGCTTAATGTTTTTATGGACCGTTTTTAGTGGAAAGACATATTTAAGGCCTTAGGCTTCATAGGACAGTGTGTAACCAAGAAACTCTGAATACTTCCTTCTTAATATGATTTTTCTCTATATTGCACATTACTTGAATGAAGATTTTAGACGTATTTATTATAATGAACATATGCACCATGACGCCATGCGTGGGCGATTTGGGAAATGTACGTGTTTTTGCAATGAGCAACATATCAAGACAAAGCCCTCGAAATGGGCCTACGGCCTGTCTGCACTCCTAAAGGTATAGAAAATACAGTATAAAATAATTAATTGAATTGTCATTTGTATGAGCAGCCCTTGCTCTCTGCACCCTATAATTCCAACCTCTTTCTCCCCCTTCCCCTCACCACATTTTTCCCTTCTTTTTTTTCTAAACAGCAATTAATCTCATTTTTAGTCCAATTTCCAGCCCTCTGCTGGAGTCAGAGCAAGTCCCCTGTTTTGTTCCTATTTGGCTTGGTTCCTCTGCATAGTCATTAAGGGCCCAATTAATGTCACCCTTTAGCTGAAGAGTGCTCATTTTTATTGGGGAGCTGACAGTCACCGCCATGAGTGCCGCAGTGTAATATGCATTAATTGCCCCGTAACACTGGTAATTACCAGTTCTTCAAGCCTCTCAGTAAACTGTCATGCCCAGACACGACTGCTTTGAAATAGATTACTCATTAGGGGGACCTGCCCTGTTTTCCAATGGGGGCTCACTGGGTTGGCATAAAGATGAAAAAAAATCTGGTGCTTGAACAAATAGTTGCCAAGAGCAATTTCCTATTACAACTTCCCGGTAACGGCTTTCCTGTGTCTCACTTTTTCTTTCCTTCAGATGGCATTCCAGCCGTCACTTGAGTTAAAGAACAGAAGTACAGTTGGATGTCCATCACAGATCTCGCTGATAGCAGTTGGCTTGACTCCTTGTACCTTAGCTAGGGATGGGTATCGTTAGGATTTTATCCATACTAGTATGGTTACTGCTTATCGGTTTGGTTCATTATCAATGTTCTTATCGGTTCTTTTTTATATTCTTTGAGGAAAAAAAGACAATTAGAAACAAAGCGACATTGCTTTATTATTCGTATGTAAACCAATAGTCTTTCTTGAGCAGCAGCAGCAATGTTTAAATAACTCACTATTGTAGACTATACTATTTCAATGCCAACAACAAACGTAGATAAATCAATACATTTATAAAATAAACAAATATTCTTAGCAGCAAAGGCCTAAATAAAGTTCAACACAGCTGCTCTCCTTATTATTAACTATGTATTAAACAACTCAATACACACTATTGGTGACTATTACTTCTTTCCTAAATCCCTTTGTCTCCACCATGCAGGCCTTTGACAATAAACTGTGTTACAGCCCTCTGACACTGGTTCACCCTCTCCTGTGTCATCTTCCCTGTAGCTGGTAGCGGAGTGGACTGGGACCGGCATCAACAAGCCCAAACGGCCCAGCAATCTACAAAAAGTTCCAAAATCCTTAAAATAGCTAAACAATTAGTTGCGCGATTAGCTTTCATTCATCAGCCATGTTCTTATTATCAAACTCTTAATGGCATCGCCAACGTTGCCCGCAGTGGACGAGGACGGACGGCTGCTCGACAAACGGTAGAGAACTCTGCATTTCTGCACATTTAAGTTATGTGTGTTCGCCAAATGTTTTGAGAAATTGCTGGTATTACCAGTCTTACTTGTAAGGGTTTTATTGCATTTGTGACAACGAGAGTTCTCCACTCCAGTAAAATGTAGCCATACTTTTGATTTTTTTTTTGTTCTCACTGTCATGATTTCACGCTGTACTGAGTCGGTGTGTGTGTCTGAGTAAAGCACGGAGCCGCCTCTCGCGCAAAGACAGGCACAGAGACAGAGAGAGGAGGTTTGCGACGTTGCTTTTTTTCCGCGGAGATCTCACTCTGTAACTTCTAAAGTAACGCGATCAGAACCGTTAATTCCAGAACTGAACGATGCTCCGGGTTTTTACGACTGTATAATCAGTTTTTGTTTAGAACCCAGTTTCGGGGGGCATCCCTAGCCTTAGGATTTCACCATTCAGCATATTGCCGTGGTTTTAACTGAAATCTTCAATGTTGATTGTATTTTGTTGATTTCTTTTCTCGCCTTTGTACAACACTGCCCTGAATGCCCCGAGACCAGCATTGAAAGTGTCAGCATTGTTGCTTAATGTGGGGCATTTCAGGGCCTCTGTACATAGGATCAAGGCAGTGTTGATGTGAAGTTCTTGTTCAAATATTGATGCTAACTTTGCTCAGGTCTTGTATTTGCAGACTGTGGAATCTCTGTTTTAAACATTAGCTTGTGCTTCACGGTTCCTGAAACGTGTCCTGCATACCCGCAGAAAAATAAATGAGCAGTGAATGCAAATAGATGAATTTAAAGAAATGGTTAGAGGACAAAAACAGCAGATGTAGTGTGGGTGTCACCGTTGTTCTGCGATAAGATATCATAAAGGAGGGACCAAATCAAACAATGTTAGCTATCACACATCCTCTTGACAGAAAGGTGTTGGCCTATTTAGTCACGCTAGAAACAATATTTAGATTTCACAGCTTTGTAAACACTCCAAGTGTGCGCTGGGCTGATTCTTCTATGGTCCCTGTTCTTTCTTTCTTTTTTCAAAAGCACTCTTGTGTCATTACCCATTTACCATAGCAAGGAAAAGAACAGAATGTGAAGACCAAGGAAAAGCCTCTCTCACACACACACACACACACACACACACAGATAAAAAACACACGCATGCATGCACACACAGAGCTTCTCAAAAGGTGCTGCTTTTGTTTTATCTCCCTTATAGCACCTGCTCCAGGCAATCTGCTCCCACTCGTCTCAAATGAATTTTGTCACGGCCTCTCAGATTCTCAGCCAGCGATGCGCTAATGAAAGGAGATAGTACAATTTGAACTGACCAGGTAGCAGCCAGCAGCGCCCAGCTGAGAGCAAGGGATGGGGACGCACCCCTCCTTGAAACAAAAGACAAGTCAACCGTCCGCTGATATACCCATTACCCTTCTCATTAATACCCTGCAGACCTCGGCGTGTGAGTGTGTCCGTCCGTGTGCACTTGTGCGTGCGTCTATCTGTTTGTGTTGGTCGAGCACTTATCGAATTGTTTATGACAGGCCTAATTGGGCTAATTGAAGACATTAAGATTACCTGTCAGCTCTGTGTATCCAGACTCCCTATCTGTCTGACAACTCCTGACAAGTGAGGGACCCCGTAGCATCCGTCATGATGGAGCATTCCCAGTCCGTAATAGGGACAATAGGGGCCACTCTAATTTGATGTGGACAGCCTTGGCTGCACGGATCAGCCTCTGTGTGTGTGTGTGTGTGTGTGTGTGTGTGTGTGTGTGTGTGTGTGTGTGTGTGTGTGTGTGTGTGTGTGTGTGTGTGTGTGTGTGTGTGTGTGTGTGTGTGTGTGTGTGTGTGTTAAATATAAGCGAGAGTTGGGGGCTCTGTGGCTAATGGAGTCCCCCTTGGCTATGTGACAAAGCGATGAGGCCGTCTGAGGGGAAAAGTGAAAGGGGTCTTCAAGTGTTTAAGGACATGAGAGGGAAGGTGCTCGGGGTGACGGCCTTCACCGATTGAATGACAAGGGAGGAGCGCTGACATCTGTGTGTGCTCCTATGTCAGACAGACCCAAACTTTTTGACTTGGGGAAAGACCTAAATGTAACTGATGGGGCCCAGTCTGACTTTTGCATATGTGTGCGTTCTGTCATTCACAGTTACAGAACACCACTAATAAGAAATATCATGCAAAAACTATATTCATATTTTCTCTATCTGTGTTCTTCAATCGTTTCAATGGAAATATAGTTTAGTCATTATAGTTTATCCTCCTCTGATCTGAGGAGCAGATATTCATAGATCAGGGTTGCCAGATCTTAAGCAGAGCACAGTCCTATCTTCTAAGGCTTAAGGAATGTGCCTGTGCATATTTGTATCAACCCACTCTACCTCCTGTTCCTCCCCACTCGCCTCTCCTGTGTGGGCATTGTGTGGGGCTTTGCAGCATCGTCACTATGACAGATCAACGCTGTCAGCCCAGGAGATCCCTCTGTTTGTTTGTTCTCCTCCAAAAGGGGTTAAACTGTCAAGTTGACAACTCGCAAGACCTTTAGACTCTTGCACTACCGCCTCTCCCCGTCTCTCTTCTCTCTCTCCATGGCTCCCTCCCCCCTGTCCACCTTCATCCCCAAACGAGTGAAAATCAATACCAGATTGCCTGAGGACCACTGTTTGGTGTGGGCCTGACCCCTAGATGTCCCCCACTCTGCTTCTTTCATTACATGTAGCCCAGTATTTAACTTCCATCCTCATCCCTCGCCTAATTAGTTTCGATAAGCCCTAAGTCTCTCTCTCCCTCCCTCTCTCTCTCTGTGTCTCTCTCCCTTTCCCTCTCCCCCTCTCTTACACGTGCACCAGCACACAAGCACACACATGAACATTTTGCTTTCTTGCCCTTTGAAGGGACACTCTGGGCTGGGAGTAATAAAAAGACAAATCCCAACACGCGCACAGAAGCCCCCAGCGGTTCTCGAACTAGGATTATTTTTTTGTTTGCATAGCAAATTCTTAAAAACTACAATGAAATTAGATTTGCACCCCAGATCATCAGTGAAAACACAGGGGATATCCTGTGTTGTCCAAAGGCTAATGGTGCTTTGTGGTGGGCCTGTTAGCAGGATTACACCCCCATGTGTGTGGTTTTCCACTAGGCCTCCCTGTTAGATTGTGTCTCTGTTGAGTTGTCCAGTCACAGACAAAATAGCCATTACTATTTTACAGAAGATACTAGTTGGCTCTTTTTTAATTTCCTCTCACTAAACCTTGTAAATAATTGATTAGCACAAACCCAGAAAACAGTTCCAGTGATTTGTCCGCTGTAGGTCTGTGTGTGTTTTTATGTACCACCCACATGTCCAGGTGCCGCCACTGCGCCGGCTGGCCTCGTCGACCACTGACAAGCCCCAACGACATGTCGGCCCCCCTGCTCTGCTCCCCCCCAGGGGCTAAAATTACCCTCTGGAATGTAAACAGACTGCAGAGTAAGCACACAGCTTTCTGTGGCCCTTAGCCTGAGTCCGTCTCCAAACTGGCCCCCCAAACTTGGACATTTCCATTTTGGACTCCAAGGCCAAGTTTGACGGCAGGGATGCCGTTACCTGTTGTATGTTGCAAATGTTCTATGCAAAAGCTGAAAAAGAAACATATTTCTTTCTTTACTATTTCTCCTCAGACCTCCTTTCCCCTTTTCATTGTAGCAGACAGATGGGCATTCACACCAATTCATTAGGTGTGTGGGGTAGCTGTAAGCGGTGGAGTCTGGGTGAAGAAGTTCACTGGGCCGGGCGCTGACATGTTGATTTAGTGGTGGTAACACGACTGCACTTCCAAAGGTGCTGACTTGGACGAAAGCCAGGCCTCTTTTTCTCCCAGGGAGACATTAGAGGCCTCACTCTAATTTCGGGGCAGAGTTCTTCTCGTGGATGCAGAGGCCAGGAGGCCCTGCACAACAAACATTCACACCTGCCTTTCCATGCCTAACTTTTGATTCAGCCCTCACTTGAGTGGCAGCAGAATTGAAGATATAAGACTGAGCCAGTGGATATTTTGGCTTTTTCAGAATGGACATGCAAGTCCCGTTGCAAAATAAAGACCAGTTAGAAGTGGTGTAACGGTACTGATCCCCCCGCCCCCTCCCACGGTTCGGCACGCACGTGAACCGCGGATAAATTACACCGTTTAATGTTAACCACCGCAGTGTGATATAAAGTTTTACTGACGATCGTTATCTGCCAATATTCAGTAAAATATGAGATCAGGTGATCAACATTTATGCTTTTTTAGTCGCTGAGCTCTGATAATGTTACATTGTAAACAACCAATCAGTGTTTAAACTGACACGAGGAGAACGAAGATTACATTCGGTTACTTTAAGATGCGTTCAGGCTCTGTTCAGTGAAAATGAGTATTGGGTGAAGGTAAATTATAACATAATCATGATGTGTTCACATGTAATCTCGTAAAATGTAGTGTGGGTGAGAAACTTGAATAAATCCCGTTGTTTGAAGGAGATGTTTTCACAACAACATAAATAGATATGCTAGATGAATTATGACCTATTTACACTACTTCTACGCAGATTATAATACATCATTAAAACTACTAATGACAAGATTTGTTTTAATCGATAAAAATATGTTTTTTTATTTCCTTATTTGAATTGTGTGTTTTTATGAGGGAAAAAACACTAAGTAAAGTAAAAGGATAAAAAAAAATTAATTGTTGATGGTTTACAGACTTACAGAATATTTTTTTAGGACGGTGGCAAAAATCTTTTGTCTGGAGCCTTGTAGGCCAGCTGCTATTATCACACAACAATATGGATCATCAATGATCTTAAATTAGTATCGGTGCTAATCTGTGATCCGATCCATGACTCTGATCTGTGATCCGATCCGAACCGTGAGTTTTATGTTCCGTTGCCCCACTAGTGAAGTGACGAAAGGTTTTTTAAAACTTAAAACGGGATAATGTTTGAAAATAGAATGGTCTCGTTTGTTGCCGTTGCATTGCGCGCGTGTTTGGATGTTTATACGTTTGTTTCAATAAGCATAACAAAATGTGGGAGACAAACAGCCAAGTCTCAGGCACACACATGCTATGACCTCACATATAAACATGATATCATCCATACATATACACACACACACCCCTGTTCCTCTGCTGGACACACCAGGTTTGCAGGCGCCCGGTCAGGCTGACGCTGCCCTCGCAAGGGCAGATAGGGTTACAGTACAAACTGTTGTTGATTAGGCCCGTGCCTGTAGTGGGGGATCATCCTAAATTGAAAACACATCAGCCACCAGGGTTAAGGGCAGGATTAGGACCAGGGCTGCGTGGGGCGAGGAGCAGCGGCAGACACAAAATGGCCGTCCCTCTGCATGCTTGTGACTGCGTTTCCCCAGAGACAGGTGGCAATTATCGGCCAGGGCTGCTGGGAGTTCACAATAACAGGTTAAAGGAGCATGTATCCCCTTGACGCTGTAGTCCTCGCCGTCTGCACAGGCGCCCAGCCCCCAGCCTGCTCGCCTGCAACCGCGGGGGGCTTCCTGTCTCCGAGCAGAACTTACAGACATGGTTACTCATCAAAGGCCAGAGGAACTCTCTGGACAGATCTCCAAATTAGCACTGCAGCTAGTGTTTGGCTTTAGAGACTAATAAGCCTCATCTGAAAACAGTAAAAGCCTCAGAGGCATTTTTTCTGCTGTTATTTTTACTCCTCATATCGGATATAATGACGGTAATCTCAATCTTGTGTATCGCATACATTTAAAATGTACACACGTCCAGACTCACAGGTTATTGCCTACTCAGTACAGTACTTGCATAGGAAACCACACAACGCACACTTGTCCCTGAAATATGTGTTGCTAATGCGGTCGGCGACATGCTCAGTTAAGGGACCTAACGAGTTCCAAACACTGATTAAGCTTCCTCCCATTGGCTGGAGGATGTTTGGGAAGGATAATATTGTACAAACGGCTCCTAACCAGGACCAAATGGCGTGAGGAGACTGATGCTTATTAGGTCATGTGCTCCTTAAAATAATCACGTGTTAGCCATGTTATCAATCAGCTGATTGATATAGAGTGTGTGTGAGTGTGAGAGAGTGTGAGTGTGTGTGTGTGTGTAAGTGAAGATAAGGTTTAAGTTAATGTGAGAAGGTGTCTAAGGTGATAGGAGGTCATGAGGGAGACTGAGGTCAGAGAAAGTGATAATTCGTTGGTGGGAGAAAAGACTACAGAGTCCCACAATACAGTGACGGTGCTAGGAGTTAAAGGTTATTAATACAATGATAAGAATAACTTGTTTGTACAATTCATCATTCAGAAAAAAAGTTAGTTAATTTAAGTGCAAAGCTAAGATTTGTTTGTATTATAGTTTATTTTATCCACAAATTTCTGGATTTTGCTATGAGTACCACAAACATATCTGCCATAGTTGTGTATGTTCACTAGATTATTTGTATTCTTCAGAGCACATAAAAACAATTGCCCTAATGCATTAAATTGATACATCTCACAAATTACTGTAATGATATAGGGTCATATATTGTTAGAACACTGTACAAATCATGATTTCAGGCTATGTATAACATTTAAATATGAAATGTTATTTTTGCATTACAGTAACATGATACAAGTTTATTATTTCTTCATAATTATTGTAAGTAAGTGAAATTGCCATCAAATCCATTGTCATTATTTTTATTATTTCTGTGTTTAAATATCTTCTTGATACAAAGGTATATTAGATTTGATTTTGTCAATTTACATAGCCTTATTTGACAGGTAGCTAACTCACAAAAATAAAACAATAAATATATATATTATACATTTACACATATGTAGTTGCTATGGTTACCTGATAAAGCAGTGGACTCACACTGACTTGATCTGACCTCCCACACCCGTGATACTCACACATTGCGCCTCCACACATCTATGTTAAAACCCAACACTACACGTACATACACGTAAAAAAAAAAACCTCTCTCTACCTCCAACAGTGATAAAGACAAACCACATCCGCGCCACGTTCCCTTTCCATACCCCATCGACAGAAAACATAAAAATGTCGGGGAGAATTACACCTGGCGGAAGATGTTTTATTTTTTATTGCCCTCTATTCCACCTTAATTACGATGCTTGCGTAGGCTTGGGTGACTCATTTAACATACGATTGTACGCTGCGGCTGCCTTGTATTTGTGTTTTACATACCTGGGCAGATTGAACTTTTCCTTGCCCACAAAAATAAAGGGGGCGGTGGTGAGAAAAAAGAAGGTTTTCTTTTCTTAGCTCTAGTCATGTTAATAACTTGTCTGTGGGAGGTTTACGCTTCCATTCAACTCCTGTTATTTATGGACAGGAGGATGTATAGTTTGTGGCAAGGGATTATTTACCTCCCTGTTCGTGGACGCCCCTCCAGGCAGAGCCAGCCTTTAAATATCCTATTTGTGTGCACGGAAGCTTGTGTTATCAGGGCGTCTTCATCATAGGGCTGGCTGACTTGCTACAAACAGCTAGTACCAGGCCATTAAAATACACACGCTGGACGTACAGTGATCAGCTGCGGGCCATATCACCTGGCATGCAGGCCCCGGGTCACTGCCCCCCCACCCCCCCTCTAAAACTCCACACGTACAAACACATCACACAGTTATTATCTGACCCTGTAAATAAACTCCAATAGGGAGCTGCCTATAGCATGAACTGACCATGAAAGGTCATTTCTCACTATTACACACATTTGTTTGTCTTTTGCTATGCACATAGTCCTTCTGTCTCCAACACAGAGACTTTTATTCCACTATACCTCTCACCCCAATTACTCTTAATGCTTTCTGCTTCAAAAGAAGTTGAGCAGGTTTCATACCTGCATTTCAGGGAGCAGAGAAAAGACTGACTAAAGCTTATGTTTGGCAGTGCTTTAGTGGGTCTACCTTCTGACCTGATGTATGGATGCTGAAAACAAAGAGGTCTTTGTGGGGAAACCTCAGAGACATAGAGTTCATGCTCAGGTAAAGGCTTATGCTGTCTAAATCATTGCCAGGGCGTTTGTTTAAAATGGGTCTGCGCGCTATGTAAAATGAAATGACGTGTTTTAAAGTCGAGCGTAAATTCATCGTGATTTTATTGATAATTAGTCATGTCGCGTAATGTGTTTTGGCAGAAGTGCTCAGCCCCCCAGTTTTAGTAAAGCTTTTTCTCACCAAATGTGGCAGATCAAATTAGCCTTGATCCGTTTGTTCGGTAGAAATGTTAAAACGGCAAGTTTTTTTTGAAGGGGGGGCGGGCGATGAGCTGTCTGACCTCCAGCAACCTCAGACTTCTCAAAAAACGAGAGGGGCATAAATAAGAAAAAATCAAGACAGCAAGTGTGCACATTATTTGAAGGGTACGGTTTATATTTCACTGTCTTTTTCACTAGATTGCAGTTCATACTTTCTTCTTCTTCTTCTTTTTTTTTTTTTTTTTACCAGTGCTCTGTTTACATATGGGTTGTGCATTTAAGATGCAGAGATTTAATTCCAGCTCTGTGTGAGGCTTGGCTGCATGACTCGCTGTGTGTGCACAGGCAGACACTAATAACACTCCCTCTCCTCCATTCCAGGGTTTTTGTTCCTGAGTGCCTTGCTCTCATTAAGCTGCCGAAGTAAGCTGCTTGGCACCTGCTTTAAATGCGACCACCACCCGCTCATTAACACTAACGAAAGCGTGGCTGGCAGCCGCAATCCACGCCCAGGCTCGTCAAGTGTCCCCCTCGCTGAAATTAGCTACGTTTCACAAACAATTTCACCAACTCGTTACATAGTTAGGTGTTTATTGGAAGATGGCGGACTCTGACTTAGAGGTGGTGTGTGTAATAAGCACACGCCAGGTTAAGATGAGCCAACCCACATAATAAACCATAATTTGCCTACAAATCAAAACTGATCTTACAGTCACTTCCTCAGGCGTTATTACACACAAAGGGATTGTAAAGGAGTATATAGGGCATGATATACTGTATATTTATTATTGCTCTATTGAGTGTCTTGATAGTGCTTGGAACTTTTTCTTCTCATACTGTGGCCATACGGCTCAGTCTTAGCCCCCTGACCGTGCCCTTCCCCCTCAGTGTTATTGTTTGTATTCCCGGTCTCAGATTTTTACCTCAAGCTCCCTGTAGTATTGACTTGTATTAATTCGGAGTAGGATTCAAAGTCCATTTATTTTCTTTACGGTATGGAAAGGCCTTGGTGACATGGCTCCCCTGTGTTTATAATTTTGCTTGTTTCAATTTGCTCTCTGCCTCCCCTGACAGACGTAGGACATGATGTATCGTACACCGCTGCCTTATCTGTTGATGTACAGTTTTAACCTTTCCAGAAGGTTGCCTCTCTTCACTCTCTGCCGACCAGTCTCCATTTTCTCCCCTTTTCAGCCTCACCTCCCCATCCAGAGCACAGGAAATACATACAGCACGGCGGCTGACTAAAAAGAAGAGCATAACCCCTTTTCCAAAGTCATCTAATGTAAATGTTTAGGTTTTGTTTCCATAACATTTCCATATTAAGAGTTGGCGACCATGTGCAGCGGTGGGCCATGGAAACGATGAAAGTTTGTGGGCTTGAGCTTTGTGCGGTGCTGAGAGCCTGAGCTATGTGTGTGACATTGTGGTGAACTTTCAGTGTGCATCTGTGGGCTTTCTCCAGGGCTGTTAGCGTTGGCCTGTTCGCTCATAGATACAGCACCGTAAATCACACACTGTAAAATGTAGAATCCGGGGACGGGGTGCAGAAGCATGTACTGCTGCAAGGGCCTCTTTGAGGGAGGGGTGCATGCGTGTATAGTCACAAAACATTTTTCGTGCATGTGTCGGTCTCCATGCAAGTACTGTATGTAGAACATGCATTGCCTCAAGGCTCAGTCAACAGTACACATGCATAGTTGGCAATGTCACGAACAACTGATTCTTCAACTCGCATTTATAATTTTTGTGGTTAGAATATCTTGTCAAAGTTGTAAGGGTCAAACATCCAGGTATTTATAATAAGCTCATAAGTTAAAGCCATTTGAGAGCCTAAATATTCACATAATTATTATTAAAATAACACCATAGTGTGTTTAAGCCAGTATTTTAATACAAAATGATTGATCACAGGTTCAAGGTTTTATGCACTTTACCTTGGAGCTGAACTTCTGTTGCTCTCCGTGGCCCTTTGGCTAGCTTCCTGTCTAGGTCTCCCGAGGCCCCACAACATTGTTAACTGTCTGAGGATAGAGTGTCTGGGACCAGAGCACTGTCAGCCCCCTTGAATCTGGAAGCTGAGGTGCTCTCCGTTCAGAGTTCAACTGTGACATGTCTTTATGCATGGCAGCTAATGTTCAAAGAATATGTATGATCTATATGAGGCAGAGAGGGGCCACCGGTGGCTCTTTGGGGCATAATAAATAGCTTGAAAGATGATTCATTGACTTTGCGAGAGGGAGAAGTAGTGAAATAACGTTGCACATGCCCGGTGAAGAACTCCTTCATTTTAATTGTTTCTACACCTTTCAGCAGACCTTCAGGTGTACAGTAGCTACACTGTCTATAAGAGACAATAGCAACAAAGTGATGAGAGGGAGAGAACAAAGGATAGAAGGAAGAAAAGCAAAACATTTATTTAAATAGTTTGAACTTGACTTCTGAGTTGCTTGGCAAGTCCTTATTTATAGCTTTTAGGAACTGCAGTACTTGCCAACCGAGGCAAAGTTGCTTTGACTTTCAATGTGAATGAAACAGCTGGACGCTGTTGGATTGGCTAACATTAGCCGCCAGATGCAGAGTGTTTAAGTCTCAGACTTTGTGTTGAACTCTGTGTGCTCTGCTATGTCCCAAAGGCTTCCGACGACGGTATCCGGAGGCCTTGGTGTAGAGCTTTGTTATTTCTTAGATTATTGTTATTTCACTGCCATTGTAATGTGATCAAGTGTGTATCACCCTGTCAGAAAGATCTTAATCTTCCTGGCCGCTTTTTCATTTGATTCAACACAAGTTTCCTGGATGGTGATCAAAGGAAAAAAACCTAAGTGACCTTATCTCTCATAGATCACTTCTCGCTTGTGTCACATTCTTTCTATCCCTTCACTTACTTATTCATGCTTTTTTGTTTTGCCTTCCAAAACCAACATCAGCAGCCTTAAGCATTGCAAATTTAAAAGAAACTGTAAGTCATTCATAGCTACTTCAGAACTCTCAGACCTGACAGCAATGATGCACTAACAAAGAATATGGTTTTGCTTTTCCTTTTGTTTTGCACTGCAGGTTTGGTCCCGGCCTTGTGATCTACTGGTACGGTTTCATAGAAGAGCTGGACTGCCAAAGAGACAGAGGTATCCTGCTCAAAGACTGCTTCCCTACAGACATTGTCCTGTGCCATGCCGCTCAGCAGGACGGACCGCCACATGAGCCAGAATAAAGACAAAGAGTGAGAGAAAAAAAAAAACTTGAGATGGAAGGAAAGAGAGAGGAAAACAAGGAGGCGGGAAGGGTAGGAACAGGGGTGTATACCTAGATCCGGAAGCAATTTGGCTTTCCTGCAGAGTGAGACGACTGGCAAAAAATCTGCCCTGAACTCCACCTGACCCTGTGTCTGTCTCTCCCTTCCTCTCTTTCACTGCCCCAAAGCTACCACATGTAAACACACACACCACCTTTCTGTATATCTGACAGCACAGGGTCAGATTCATACCTGTGTGCAAAAACACTGTCTTGGAGGCTTTCCTGGTTGTGGTCAGCTCCTGGCCCCTGGATGGCCTCTTGCAACGGACAGCCAGGGTGAGAGCCAGGACCAAAGCAGGACATTAGGCCCTTCCTTATCACACCCAAAGCCCTGGCCTTTGTCACTCCTTCCTCCTCCACTCCATAAGCAGATAAGAGAGGGGCAGTCCGGGGGCTGGGTGGAAGCCTGTGTCTCACCTGCGTCACTCAGTGCCCTCTCAGTTGCTCTCCGGGAGGTAAACAGGATCATTTCTGGATAAAGATGGCCTCAATGTGACCTTTTTCACTTCACTTTATAATATCTATTTAGGGTTCTTTTTTTTTTTTACCATGGTGGGTTGAAGCAGGGGTTTACATCACAACTAATTGTTATCGCGCAAATATTGTCATTTTGTTGACTTTAAGTGACAACAGTGATGTTACACAACAGGTGTTTCTGTTTTTCTGGTTTGCCTGATGTTGGATACAGGCATAGTTAAATAACACAATATTGTTTTCTAACAATTCATGTGTTGAATTTTTTTTTTTATTAATTGGTTAATCATTTGGTCTATAAAAGTTGAAAATGAAAGAAATTACCATCACAATTCGTACCTCCCTACCTGATACTCAATTTGCAGCGATATAAAACAGAAAATATAAAGTACTTGCATATAAGAAGCTTGTATGCTGTTTTCTGCTTCACAAATAAAAATGACTCATTGATAATCAAAATTGGTGTTGACTCATTTTGTCTATACAGTTTCTGTGTTTCTATTGACTGACTGGTTGAGCGACAAATCATTTTGGCACTCATCATAGTGCACAAGGTTATTTATTAGTCTTAAGTCTGTCCTGAACAGTAAAAAAAACCTTGGCTGTTAAAACCTTGGCCCTCTTGTGAGGTCGCCATTGGCAACCATTTTTAGAATTCTTTGCCTATGGTTGCCATCAGTGGCAAAGACTTAACATATTAAAAATAGCAAAAGCAAACCCTTAAAATATTTTTTTTATATTTGTTGCATTACTAGTATTTTATTGCTGTTAGTCAGAACCAGACAATGCTGCGTGTGCTCACATGCTAACAGCAATCTGTTGTATAGACATTGTCGAAGGAAATTAAGTTGTTTGACTGGGGTTAAAAGTTCGTCTAACCCCATTAACATCACAAACGAATGTGGAAAATGATTCAACTGACAAAGAACCAGATGAACCTGAATAAAAAAATAAAAAAGGAAATTTGTTAAGTCGTGAAGTATCCTGGAATCTTTGAACTGGAGGGAAACATTTTCTGCAAGGCATGTAGGTTACAACATACACCAGACAGCCCACCCTCTCACATTTGCATTGCTAAGATGACATATATATATAGTATAGTAATTACTCAAAATATAAGGTGACAAAAAAAAAAAAATTCGGTTTCAGAGCTGATGCAAGCCCGGCAACCACTTTTAAAAGATAGTGTTGAGCCCTGCCCTCCTGCCCTCATCCCTAAATAAAAGAAAACTATTATCCTGCTATGTCTTCTCTTCTTGTACTGCAAAAGTAACTTATGACAAGTCCAGCTCTGAAACAAAAACAAAGATGCCTCAACTGTGCACCGTGTAAACAGCACAGAGAAAGTGAGCGTAATCACCAAAACATCTTTCTTAAATGGAATGCAAATCCTTCTTACAAATAATCAAATCATCACACAAGCGACTATGCAACAGACACTTCAGAACCATATACAGTGAACAGCAGCAACACTGCGACAGGCACTTCATAACCATGTACAGTATACACTGACTAACGATAGCCTAAATGTTCATAATGTTGGTCAATTTACAGATTGGCCCGTAATTCTTTATGATGACATTTTTCCAAATAAACCTCAACATATACAAAACAATTGCACCAGCAGCCAGAATAAAATCAGTTGGCATTGAGGCCCTTTTAGATTTTGAATGACTTACCCTTTGATGATCGCATTACTTGAATCGGAAGCCCATCCTCCTGTCCTTTAGGATGAAGTGGTTGATGGCATCATCCATCAGTAATTCCTTCTTGATGGAAATTAAGCCCAAGTCTAACAGTTAGGCCTGCCCAGATGTGTTCCTCGTGAATGACCTCTCCACGGAGGCGGTGGACACAGGGATTGTCAGACATGTGAGAGTGTACACTTGTGCCATGCCTTCTTTCAGTTATTTTTTGATGAATGGTGGCTGGGCTGAAAGTCAGACAAGCAGTACATGACAGTGAGTTCAGGGTAGAGTCCGAGCTGGTCGAAATATGCACCACCCACTCTCTGCACCAAACAGCAACCAATCCTTTTGCAGATTAACACAAACTTTCATTAAAAGTTAATCTCGAATACGACGTGCCGTGGATATTAAATTCGCAACGATGTCCACCTCTCCTCCTCACTCGCGGCTTTCATCGTGGACTAACTAACAAACTAGCTGATTCCTGACAGATCTTGTCCAAAAAGTTAACGATAACAGAGCCCCTGCATTAAGAGCGAAGATATGATTGGTCAAATTTACTGTCATTTGAAATCGTCTTTCCCTTGAATTTATAGACGCACCAATCAGAGAGCTGAGAAGCATAACATTGTCCTCCTAGCAACTGCTGATTCTGTCTGTTGAGCCAGAGATCTGGGGTCAGTCAAAGTAATTAAGTCTATATGTCACCCCCATGTGTGAAGGATTATATTATGTGTCTATCCCACATTTCACGCTGTGATCATTTTAAGAAAATTTCTATTATACAGTGCTATTTCGTATGTGTTATTGTCTTGAATATTAAAAGCCGAAACTTTATATGTCTATTATATACACATTAACTTAAGTTAAGTGCCTGGAGTAGAAACACCTGATTTTATTTTTTGATTGAAGGTGTGTGACTATCCAGCAGTTGCCTGTTGCACTTCTTTACAACCTTTTATGAGCAGATACCAATGGAAGGAACACAGCAGGGTTAGGAGAACCAGAAGTGAACATAAAATTGAGTGATGCTTTTAGAGGCAGATATGCACTGCCTATAGGGGGTCCCTGTCCTGTCCTCTTCTTTATGGCACACAAAACGATAAGAGGAAGGAAAGTGAAAGGGTGAAGAACCTACCACCATCTCAGAAAATGCATCTTAAAATAAGAGGCAGGTATTGTGACCCCTAACTGTAGCAGTATTGAAACTGAATAAAGAAAATAATTAATACACAGATCTTTCAGTAGAGACTTTCGTCCATCACCACTCGCTTGCAGAGAGATGAATCAAAGCATACCTCAGGTAAAAGGTATAGTGACAAATGAATAAAATTGTGTTTTTCTTGTTTTACTATAGTGTAATCTGTCCCAATCCTGACCAACACATTTCTGTTATTGAGGAGAACTCCCCCATACAGAATAAAAATAAGCGCTTCTATGTTTGTTCTGCACAGTCATGCACCACTCACGAGGTTGGAGAGATATGGTATGTGGGGGTTAAATACCACTAAAGTGTTGCTTGATTTGTTACCCTTAAACCTCTAACCCTCAGCTGGCTCCCATCTAGGCCTTGATCCCTCCATGAGGAGGCCAGTGGGTCACCGCGGGGTCGCCAGGCGGCCATGGCTTCCTCTGTCAGGCCCCCCCCTGGTCCATGTGGTACAAAACAACTGTCCCCATGTGTCCAGTTAAACTCGGGCCTATTGCCTGGCCATGGAATGCTTAGACATCAGTTTATGGCTCCTGTTGGACACAAAAACAGAGCTATTTTACTCAGGGAGGGAAAATTCTCTATTGAGTAAGAACAGAAAAAAAAATGGAAAACAGCAGATTCAGTTCCTCTCAAGTTTCAAGCCTTCCTGCCATTGTTTTCCAAGATGGCTGTCGCACAAAAGAGGAGCCAGGGTCAACTCCAATAAATTAGGTTCTGCACACAATGCGCACTAAATACAGCTTAGTTTTTTTTTTTTAATCTACTTCAAAGGCGAGGGCCGACATTGGCGTCAGCTGACAGTATTTTCATGATGTGGGTGTAAATATAGAAAAAAAACTTCCATCTGATGATTTTTTAAGAGCCAGACATCTTTATTTTGTGTTTTCCTTGCCCTCGTCTCCCACCTCTTTTTAGATTCATTGTTCTTGTCACAACAATGGGGCACTCGAGTGCTCTCCAAATAAGGCAAGTTTGGAGAGGTCGTTTCCTGGGGACAGGAACACCAGTGTTGTGGAGAAATGTGATCCTCAATAGGCATCCAGTAACAACAAGACTCAATATACAGTATTTTCTCATTGTAGGAAAAAAAATACATTCAGGAAAATATGAGTATTATGATAATAAATTTTGTGTGAAGGAGAAAAAATTGAAGACATACTATAAATCATGTGATTCCTGTTATAATATTGCCAAGAAACTACATGCAGAACTATTTAGTTACACATTTTATTCAGTTTTGTACTATTGGTTACAATACTTAAATCTGTGACTCCCATGTGTCAGATTAGTTTGATGCAGTTCACAGCATCCACTCTGTCTGGGCCTGCAGGCTATTGGAAGTCCACTATCCACTCAGATGTACGTCTTGGCCCAATCTCTTCCCGATCCTGCTGTTTTATGCCTCTTCAGTCAAGCTGCTAGATAGACCACTGAGACACGGAATGAGAAAGAAGTACAGAACCATAGACAGACTGAAGGGTGGGTTCTATCCCTCCAGCAGACCACCAAACGGACTTCCTCCACGCTCCTGTGTTATTTATGTGGAGAGAGCTCTGGCCTGTTTCTGCCCCAGGCAGCATGGTGCTTTTAGTAGGGATCCTCTCAGCCTCCCTCAGCCAGCAAGACATCACAGGGTGGAAAGAAATAAAAGTTCTCCAAGAAGAGTCAGAGCAGCCAGTTTGAAATTAAAAAAAAATGTTATTTAAGAGGGCTTGAATAACAGCACTGGGAAAAAAGCAGCCACTCTGCCCTGAGCTGAAGCGGATACGAAGAGTTTTCATATTTATTTTTAGGAAGCTCTGCCTGCTAATCAGAGGCTGTTATTTAAAAACAACAATGGATCATGAGAAAAATGTTCTGTGGGATTTCAAATGGCAAAGCAGTGGATGTTTGATTGACAGGATGGAGGGCAGATGGTATGTTTGAGGGAAACTGAACAACTATGACACATTAATCCACTCAGAGGGGTGGGGGTGTGGGGGGTGTGGGGACTTGTTTAGTATGAGTCACTGGTAGTGCAGGACAAGCAGAGACACGGCCGAGAGCTTCAAAAAACAAAAAAACAAATTCAGAGCTCTGAACACCCTGCAAAAATGACTCCTGACACTGATGTGACATGGGATCATATGCACCCAGGGCCTGGCCATTGAAATATTCCATTTCTGACAGCCAAAAAAGAGCAACTCAAGTCACTTCCTGTGTAAAGGAACAGCTTGGTAGTTGAAACCTAGATATCTTTGATGGTATACGATGTTAAACCGAGAGGTGTTGACTGGGCATCTTGCTAATTGAGGTATTCCATTTAGAGCCAAGCTCCCATTTGTAAAAACAGTGGCGCTCGTCGTGTAACCCACGCCTTCAAATAAATCCAGGAAGCATATTTAGAGTTCCTTCCAGTGAGACCTGATACACCATGTGTCTGTGGCCATCGCTGAGGCCTGTTACTGTCCTGAGTTTAGCCAAGATGTCATACATCAGCCACATTTTACAGTGTCTATTTTTTGCTTGTCAGTTTTTATTTGTACCCATTGTTTTAACATGTATTATCATGGATAAAAAGGAGGAGGGGAATACCTCAGAGGAGCTAGGGGAGTTTGGAAGGAAAAAACGGTCTGTCAGTGAAATGGAGGAAGCGTACGTTTTGTGGTTGGAACCACAGGGGTGACAGCCTGCATGGAGGCTGCCTGCTCTAGCATCGGCCACCAGAAAGGTCAGCCCCCCCCGAGTGGCATTTGGACTGTGACAGAAGTGACCCAGAAACTGTGTCATCTCCTGTTCTCAGCACGGGGTCCAAGGGAGGCCTCGTAACAGCCACAGGTACAGGTACAGGCCAGCATGGTAATGGGCGGGGGTGAGGAGAACAGCAGGGTAGAGGGGAGGTAGAGGAGGAAGAGACCGCAGAGAGGCAGCAGTAGACGTATGAGGACCAGTGACATTCTAAAAGATTAGAGCTGTGCGGTAGGAAAATATGACTGTGGAGGTAGTCGGGGGGGAAAAGGTTAGCTGCAAGAGGCTGGAGACAAAATTTGATTGAGTCAAAACAAACCCTGGCTCACCCTTTCCCTTGTCCTTTATTTGTGAGTGCGATTGCCTGATGAGAGCTGTTGCAAGCTTGTTATTATGAAATAAGTGCAGTTAGGAGAAGGTTGGCCTACTGTATACAGGCGGTGGTGACCATGGAGACAAGCATAGCTATTATGGGATGCATCGACCACAGGTTTTGATTGGTGCTGAGAGCAAGGCTTGGATCCAGGGCACAATCAGAGCCTCTAATCCAGTTGATCTGGCTCTGCACACCGTGCCGGCCCCGCACTCATTCAGAAGTACCCCAGCATTTGTCAAAACAAGCCTCACAAACATTTATCACACCGCAATAAATCCTGGCTTTAAATCCTGGCTTTAAATCCTGGTTTTAAATTCTGACGCACAGATGAGACGACTCGTCCATTATGTACAGACTCAGCTTAATTTTGGAAATATTTGAAGGAGCAGATGTGATTGGTAATTTTATTCAATTGTTGCCACTGGCAACAAAATATTTTGGTGCTGGGAATTTGTGAAGGGCAGGGATGGAAGCAGCCGTTTCGCCGAAGGAGTCGAGGAAAGGGAGAAGGAGAGGGAGAAGAGAGGAAGACTGGACCAAAGGTTTTTCTTTTTTTTTGTGATGCTTTATGAGTATTTTGTTGGGCCTTCACTGTGCTGAGCAATTAACTGTTTGGCTGAAAGTACAGTGCCAGCTCCGGTGCTTCTCAGCTCGAGAATTGTGGGCCATTTATCACTTTTACAACTCATTTTCACCCCCAAACCACTCCCCTCTTGGGCTGGATACAACCTCGCTGCTGCCATGTCCTTGAGTTCCTGGTGACAGGTAAATATACACTTCCATCCAAACACATGTCCCACATCGTCTATATTTGACTTATGGGAGGTCAGCCTGCGAGGAGATCGATGTTGCAGTTCATTTTTAGAGGCTTGATGATGTCATGTTGCAGTGTACTGTGGGTTATGGGTCCATGAACCTGTTGCTGCAAGAAAGAAACAGTCCCCACAACTGCCTTGACTCAGAGTCGGTGAGGAGCGCATGAGGCAATTTTTCAAGCACACTTTGAAGAAAAACTCGAATGAACCGAATCTTGCACACTCTCGACTGTAACTTCATCACATCACTCCACTGACAACTTCCCAGTCCCACAGGGCTCATCGTCGGGTCACACAAGAGGGAAGAATGAATGGAGCGATGTGATGTTGTCATTCAAATGCAATGGATCACTTGAACTCCATTGCCCTGTTGTAATGACCCTGTGTAAGGACCTGTAATGTGGTTTTCCCATTGGGTTTGAGAGAAACCCTATGCCCGGCCATTCAGGTGCGCAATAAAGTGCTTTTCACTTTCTGAGGACTTCCTGTCTCCAGTGGCGTTCTCCATTAACTCCTCACAGACAGACAAGAGCCTTTCTATTGGCCCAGACGCTCTTTATCGCAGCAGTTATTCCCCCCAGGTACGGCGCTACCTGGCCCGCAGATAAGATAGGAAGCCGGCTGCCTGTCATTATTGGCAGATGAAGGCTATCTGAATATTGACAACAGTTTACACTCCTTGTTGAGAAACAAAGTTGGACTTGTGACAGTGGCACACAGGGCTTTTATTGTGTGGAGGAGATATGAAAGCAGGTTCCCTGTGGTCACACACCCAAATAGCCTTATGTCACAGCCCCCCCCCTCCTGCTCCTCTTCAGTTGGCTACTATTTATTCCCACCAGCTGTGATGTGCTAAAAAAGTTCTTGACACCAGCTATTGCTTTTCATCACTGCAGCTTCCGACTGCTAACAGGGACCTGGTAGCTTTTCCTGCCTCTCTGTACTGGAGGAAATGCTCACATATGAAATTACAAACACACACACATTGTAAGATATATAAAATGTATTTCTTGGGAATCCTCACAGCATCAGTCGTTGATGTTCTATGCATAAAACACCGGAAATGCATATAACTTAAAAGGGACAGACTGAACAAAAAAATAAATAATTGGGATGCTGCATCACGCTGATTTTTTTTTTTTTTTTATCTGCGACGTGGATGCGGTTACTGTCTTTGACACAATTTGTTTTGTAATCCAAAGAGAAATGCAGTTTCCTTCATTTTCAGTCGTTACACATATTTAGCGGTTCATAAATTGATTGTTTGCCCTTTTGATATAAACTGATGTCAAGAAAAACGTCACGATATTAGTCTCCAAAATGAATACGTAAAGAAATAAAATAGGGTTGTATTTTTTTAACAATAATTTTAGACGACTACTTTTTGGGACGATTTAAGGTGAGGATAATCCCCCGAAGTCCCGACACGTTGTCGAAATGTTCACAAAGCCGTTTCCACTTTTAGACAAATACATAAATAAACACAATAATTTTCTTGCATTTTTGAAAAATCGATTTCAAGATGTCGACAGTCTTTTACTTTGTACTTTATTGACAATACAAAAACGCGTTTATTTTAGTTTTCCTACACGAAATCATTGTAATTCGTTTTTATTTGATTTCATAATGTTATAAAAAATATAGATGATAGATTATTGGTAATAACAATAACATTATGCATAATAATAGCCCAAACATTATTACTATTATTATTTGTATTATTATTATTAATAATAATATGGTACTATATTTTTAAGATCATTATTTAAAGCATTTATTCGATTGTTGATTGTTATCTAATCAGTATTAAAGCAGCCTAGGCTACGTAATGAAGTGGACCACCTCTGTGTCTCCTTGATATTTCCTCCAGAGGAAACGCTGGTCTGTAACTCCATCCTAGTGACACCAGTCTCCCTCTCCTCGTGCTCCCTCCCCCTTCTTTGGCCGTTTTTTCTCCGTATAGACTTCTGTGCCATTTCATTGTTTTGAAAAATAAGAAGAGGTTTTAACTGCCATCCGAGACGATAATGGTTACCGATTCTATACTTTCAGTCATAATCTTCAAGTGGACCGTGATTAATGATGTCAGTGTTCGCCGGGTCCTTCAGGCCCCTGGCTGGATGACTTCAGCCTTGCTGCCCTGCTCTTCAAGCTCTCTCTCTCTCTCTCTCTCTCTCTCTCTCTCTCTGTCTTTGTCTCTCTCTCTCTCTGTCTCTCTCTCTCTCCTTTAAACACACAGATAGTCCGACCGTGCACGTGCAGCTCTTGCAGAGATGTAGTCGCATGCAATGAATTGCATATTTCTCTCTCTCTCTCTCTCTCTCTCTCTCTTTCTTTCTTGTTTTCTCTCTTGCGCTCTCTCTCGCTCTCTCTCTCTCGCTCTCTCTCTCTGTCTCTCTGTCGCTCTCTCTCTCTCTCTCTCTCTCTCTCTCTCTCTCTCTCCCTCAGGAAGGGGAGCGGGGCAACAAGTCCCCAGGTGCGAAGCAAAATATTGACCCTACAATCCATCTCTATTGATTTTACCATCAACGTTTCCGCCTAATACATGCATAAGGAGCTTTATACCTGTGAGTAAATATGAGATGAGAGTCTTTGGAGGTCACATTTACTGCAGCCGGTTCAGGGTCTCATCATCTCAGAGGATGGAATTGGATCAAATTGGCGGGAAGCCTTTCTGCGTGGTTTTTGGAGTGAAGGATGATCAGTCCTCTCGATATTTAAAGCAGACGCGTGAATGAAAGCGTTTTTTTAGGAGCTGGTGTCACAACAGGCCGCCTCTTCTTCTTCTCTTTCTATAAACACATTTACTTTGGCCTCCAGAAGGGGTCGCCATCATGTAATAACAGTGCGCCCAAGGGTGTGGTGGGGAGGGGGTCTCGAGCTCTGTCTCCTCAAAAACCAACGAACATCTATTATA
Organism: Ophiodon elongatus; assembly: GCA_016806645.1. NCBI lineage: Eukaryota > Metazoa > Chordata > Actinopteri > Perciformes > Hexagrammidae > Ophiodon > Ophiodon elongatus. The sequence goes on from JACSYO010002166.1 coordinate 1,186,280, forward strand.
TTGGAGTTGTTAATTAATTGATATGAAACGTGCACTGTGCCTATAGAGATGTGCACATTGACCAATAGCCCGGAGGAATTTCATATTTTAGAATGAGCTCTTCCTCTCTCTCTCTCTCTCTCCCTCTCTCTCTCTCTCTCTCTCTCTCTCTCTCTCTCTCTCTCTCTCTCTCTCTCTCTCTCTCTCTCTCTCTCTCTCTCTATCTGTCTCCCTTTCTTTCTCTCTCAGCTCTCTTCTGTTATTTACAGTTCTTGTGAAATGTCTCACTTTGCTGCCCTCGGCTACCCGAAAAATATTTCTAACCTTTTTTTAAGCTCTCAGAATAACTGATGAAATTAAGAATACAAATGTAGGACAACAACCCATGAATTAAAGGAAACGACTTTTTTTTCCTCGCCGTTCAGTGTTAGGACTTCCGCCTTCTAATGGAACAATGCCAGATTTATTTGCGAATCTTATGGCTACTCAAGCCATAAAGCGTGATTATTTCACTGGAAAAAAAAAACGGTCAAATGTTGACAACCTTAGGGGCATTGTAACACAGCGCTGGAGAAGGCAACATAATGAGAAAAAAAGGAGACGGCCGGGCCCGAGGCTTGCCTAATTAAATCTTAACTGATTGAAATAAAGGTTTGAGTACCTCAAGGCTTGACTAAACTCCGGCTATTTCCTTTTTTATTGCGCTTTATTTATTCTGCACTCACATGCCCTCCTTTATGCTTCTTCGCAACAGGCCAACTGCAATTTCCAATCCCTGCTCCTTCCAAACCCCTATAGCTACATTATTTGACTAATTATAATTTTCCCATCATTAAGATTTATTTTCGTGGGGTGAGTGTGTGTTGGGGAGGGGGGTGTGGGGGCGATTGTCACTCATTTTTAAGAAGACAAGCACCGCTGAAGTGTGAACAAAATCGCCCCTAATTCAAGTAGTCGCGGCCATGCGCAAGAAGTCCTGATATCACCCATCTGACAGATTTATCTTCAATAGTTCCCCTAAAACCACACTTTAATTTGCACGTTTACGCTATTTGATAATTTTTTTAAGAACTCGTCTTTTTTTTAAATAACGCTGTATATATATATATTTTAAATAAAACAAATAAAATAGGTTTAATTCGAATCCTTATCCCGCATAATTACATCATATTCCAATATATCAAGGCTTTAGTTTTTAAGATAAAATCCTAATTTTATATTTATCAAAAGGCCATCGAATAAATGAGGAAGTGCGCATTTGTGAAAGGGCAGTGGAGAGCCATCAGTGGGATATCTGTAGGCGCGTTTCTTCCTCCATTGTCTGAGAAAATACTATCATAAATGATAAATAGATAATGGAGCTGTCTCCTGCAGACACGTTCATCAGCGGTAAATGGGAGCTGGCGCGGAGAGCACCACGGAGAATTAAGGCGAAAGAGTTTGCAACATTCCTGCAGGGGATAAGTTGTTGACAATTAAAGAACACACACACGGAGAGAGAGAGAGAGGGAGAGAGAGAGGGAGAGAGAGGGAGAGAGAGAGAGAGAGAGAGAGAGAGAGAGAGAGAGAGAGAGAGAGAGAGAACATGAATTTACTGGCCGTCTTTTGGGACTATTTTGTTTATTCCAATGTAGTAGCCTATTTTTGCTCTTTGACCAACAAAACAAGACTACTTTTGTTTACTCTGAATTTTTTTTCGCTTTCTCTTCAAGGCCGGTTTGGCTTTTTGGAGTCTGCATCAGGTGTGGCTGCCATTTGAACGTCTTTTGTGCCATCAAAAAATACTATTTGTATCTGAAATTCCACCTTAATGGACTCCAGGGTGCTTGGTATAGCCTTTATGTCCTGTGTGACTTCCAGTTTGACTTTTGATTCATCATACAAATCACTCAAGACGTGAATGGATATGGCTTCGTGTGCCTTCAGTGTAATTGACTTTAGCAGCTGGACGCAAAGCTGCACTCTTTATCTGTCTGTGATAAGGACGGAAGTTAATAGTGTATTTTTGGATTCCGTCCCATGAAGAAAAAATAAACTATGATTTGTTTAAAAAAAATCCCACAACAAAAGAGAAGGAAAAATAAGGAAACACAACACAATCCTGAAAAAGAAAAAAAGCATTCAGTCATGAAATCTGCGTACAGATGAAGTTTTGCCTCAAACTTGATTATCTTTCCGGAGTTTGGATTGCGCAGATCAACCCTGCCTTTTATTTAAAAAAAAAAACAAAACAAAGAAAAGAAGAAAAAAAGGCAGCCAGTCCCCTTTTAAAGAAAGCCCTTTCGGTGGTGCTATAATAAACCATTTTCCCTGGGCTTTATTGATCAGTCACTCTGAGCTAATGTAATTATCCTCATCAATAGGGGGACTGCAGGGAGAATCATTATGCGGTTGACATTGATAAATGATCAGCCAAATGCGGCCCTTTTCTCCCAGGGCCCTCCCCCTCTGACCCGCTCACACAGGCCTACATAACGTAGTCATAGAAACACCTTATGGCAAGAGGAGAGAAAACTGCTGAAATGTTTTTTTAAAAAGGAGGGCAGCGCCCCTCCCCCTCCCACTACACACACACACACACACACACACACACACACACACACACACAGAGACAGACAGGCCTACATACACAAAACCTAAAAACTGTCCCCCTGAGCAAGTCATTTCGGGAAGAGCCAGCTGCAAAGCGAAGGACACTCAGCCCCTCGTGCACGTCCATTTCTATGACCACTATCCAATTCAGCAATTTGAAAGAAAAACAAAGCAGAAACAAAACTTTTTTAAAAAGCCAGCAGATGCACTTGTGTATCTAAAAATACACAATTGCGGTCGTGTCTCCCGGATCATACACTTTACCAGAAGCTCTGCAGAGAAAAACACAGAGCCAATAACATAAGCATTATTAACATGTTGCGTCTGGAACGCACACACACACGCACATAGTGTTTCTGGCGAGTAAACTGTGTGTGGACTTTTAATATTGTTGCACGGGCGTCTTCCCGAGGACCAGGCTGCATTGTGCAGCAGTGCAGAGGGAATATATTCCTTATTTTATTCCTGCAGCAGCAGCCCGGACTGGCTTTGACAGGGAGGAGATGAAGGGGAGGAGTTGTTTAGCTCGGCTGGATCATCCATCATCCCTGTCACACCGAATCGGCAAAAGGAAAGCAGCAGAGGCAATCTACCTTCTGTCTCATCGGGGAAGGGGGGAGAGAAGGAGGAGGAGGAGGGGGAGTGGAGGGGGGAGGGAGAAAAGAAAAGAAAAAAAAAACTATTAATATTAAAATCCTCTCCAGCCACAGTAATCCTCACGTTTTCTCTCTTTTTCATCTGATAATCTCCGCACAAAACGGAGGGCTTCTTCCTTCCGTTTTATCCAAAGAATAATAGAGCGCCAGAAAAACAAAAAAAGGACCTTTATGTTTTGAATGGTTGAGGGAAGAAGATGCATCGTTAACTAGACTCTGGTGTAAAACCAATAAATACACTTTTTCCCCCAATTTGGTTAAGGCCTTAACATCCCTCCGTGTGCATCCATGTGTGCAGAAAAATTGTTTAACAAACATAAACTGTGCAGGTATTATGTCTGGAATTTTTATAAAACAACTCGCGAGTAGCATTCAAACCAATTGCTAAATATAACTTAAAGGAAATAATGCTGTAGGCTGTAGACTGTGAGTTGGCTAAACAGAGAATGTTAAATAAACATAAAATATACTGATATTAGTTTTACGATTTTAAAATGGCTTTCCATGCGGGAAATGGTACTGAAAATATTTAGTGTATGAAAGTGATTTAAATCACAAAGTGAAGTCATTGTGATTTTCATCAATTTCTTTTTTAACAGGAACGTACAAAATCCAACAGGTTTATAAATACTCGAACAGGCCTATATATTCTGGGTAAACACATATTAATAGTTATTTACGATGGTTTAGATTAATTGCAAATTAATACAAAATTAAAAAAGAAGCTAAATAAAGGATCAGGTCATATTTAAGCCAACGTTGTTTTTTTGTTTTTTTTTTACAAATTGTTGGAAAAAAAATCAACTTAGAAGGCCACATGAGAATAACAGCAATAAACAGCTGAATGTAAAAACGAAAAGTTTAAGTAAACTCAATACATAAATAAAAATACATTCATTGTATTGATTGTATTATTATTATTATTATTATTATTATTATTATTATTATTATTATTATTATTATTATCATTATTATTATAGTTTGGGCTATGAGTTTTATTTGTTGATACACACACAAGACAAAGTCAGCAGATAAGCTTAGTTAGTATTAAACAAAATAAAGAAAAGAAAACTTAAAAAAATATTCGAGGCCTTGATCCCGATATAGCAGAAGTTTAAACTTCTATGTGAAGGGCAGAAAATATTTCAGCCGAAGTGATGTTGTCATTTCTGGTTTTAGGCTATGACTTGGATGGCCGCGGGCAAACACAGGCAAGGAGATAGAGAAGAGAGAACAGATAGCCCATCAAAGCCCATCTGTGTACTCCTTGACGGCAGGGCCACATTCGGCCGACAGGCGGCGCTGCAAAACGGCAGAAAGGAGCAGAGCACGCCGAGAGAGGGCCAGCCATGGTTCTCACTATCGGGGCAATTACACTGGGGACAAATCCTCGCTCTATTGTTTGAACACCAGGAAAGAGTGAACTGCGAATCCACCGAAACTAAATTAACTTATTTTTTAATTCAAAATGAACGTTAACCCTACCTTTTTACACAAGCAATAATATCTTAAAAATGACCTCAAATACGTTTTATTAAATTGCATTTAATGGCAAATTGGGATTTTCTTGCCAAGAAAATTAAGTCATAAATATTTGCTCTTTGGAAAAATTTAATTAAATGTATACTGCCATTTTTGTCCCTATACATTTAGGGGCTGGAGGTCACCATTGAGCTTTTTTATTTACCACCACATCACTGCTGACACATCTTTTGGTCTAAAACTTGTATGTGTTTGTGGTGAATTTGCTCTTTAATTTGCACTCTTCATTTGCATTTCACAGATATTTATCATTTAGAGGACATATTTGTGTGCCTAAATAAATTGCCAAGGCAAGATATATTTTAACAATAATTTGTTATTGTCATTATGAGAGGGAATTCAATAACTAAATGGGCAGTATGGTTAAAACAAGCTACTGCAAATAGATTGCTGGAAAAAGTGTGAGCTTGACTTGTATTTTTTGACCATTTACAAAAATAAAACTAAAACTTGAGGCCTTGTTGACAAGCAACAACGCAGCCATAGCAGCTGAACAATAACAATACTAATACAAATAATATTAGTAATAATAATAATAAACCAATTAGTATTATTACTATTATGTGGATAACAAGTCTGTTTGTAACAGTTAATCACACAAAAATCTAACAAAAATCAAAAATGAAATATTTATTACAGCATTTGTGACTGAACACCTTTTAAACATTACGTCACAGTCCTCATACAAGTATTTAATGTATTTTTGACAAAGCTTAAGGGAGACGGCATCTTATCATCTAGTGAGGAACACGTGCTGAAAAAGGAAGGAATTCATGGACATACAATATCAATGCCACAGCAGATCTGAAACTAGCAAAAACATTCTTTTTCAATTGAGGTAAACACATAGAATATCTAACATGAAACAATTAATAGACTGAACTCTGTACGAAGTTTGTTACAATATTCTCTCAGCTTCCCCCCTCCCCCCCAAAAAAGCATTGAGTTCATAATTTAAGTTTTTTTTTCCTTTTTTTTTGTTTTAGGTTTTTTGGTGCATCAACCATCAAATGCTTCTCCAGTGCCGCAGAATCAACGTTTGTGTCAGTATTGTCCTTATGGCAAGAATGTTGATCCGCAGATAAAGAAGCGCCGTAGGATGTTGCTTTTCCACTATTAAGCTTCCTTCAAGAGGCTCTTACCAATGAGAGTCCAGGGTACAAAAAAATAAAATAATATTAAAATAAAAATGTATAAAACCAACACAATCCAGTGCTTGGGCAATTCAAACAAAGAACTTTTTTCCTTTAAAACCTACAGGGCAACATTCATTCATGAACCAAAAAAAGAGGGGCATGACAAATGTTCAAACTGAATCTTCTGGAGAGATCCGGTGTCATTTAGCAGCCTTCTCCGATCTTGCCCTGTTCTTATGGGGGACAGGACCTGATTGCCCTCTATGGTTTGAGATGTTCCATCTTCTTGTTGTTTTTTTTCTTTTATAGTGCTGTGCTGCGAGACAGTTTCTCCTCCAGGAAGGAGCACACACAGTGTGAGAGAGAAAAGGTTAACCTTTAATTCTAAAACTAGCTCAGGAAACATAAACCATGTGATCAACGAAAAATGCACAAGTTTTAACTTATTTATCTATACTTTTTATACTACAGTAGTTATAACTCTTGGAGTCCTTCTGTTGTTTCTTTTTTAAATCTTCCAGAGTGATTTTATTTTAGAAGCGTTTGAGCGCGTCACATGAAAGTGTACTGAACATGTTTATGATGGTGTGTGAGTGAGTGTGCGAAAAGTGTGTGTTTTTGAGTGTGTGCATCTGTCCGTTCTTTGCACACGTGTATGTCAAAACATCCTCTGTTGATCTTTACCAAAAGCCCAAGACTTTACAAAGTGTTCTTGTCAGCTTGGTCCTCTGTTTGGATGAAAGTAACAAAATTGACAAGTCTAAAAAAAAAAAAAAAAAAAAAAAAAAGTATTATCACAGCTCATCTGGAATTCTGTTTCTTTAGTGTCAAATTCTGGTCAAAAGGGTTCGCTTTTTATTCTTAAAAATAGTCTCCAAATAGGATTTATTGTGGGCTGCTGCTTTCTTTTTTTTTAAACTGTTTTCTTGAAGTAGCTGCTGCTGTCATGGTAGCAAAGTTCCCTTATACTATTGGGCATGGATGTCCAGGCCTTGTCCTCCAGTACTGGGGTCAATGGGAGTGAGCAAAGGGGGTCTCTGTGCAGACATGGTCATTCCTGGGTGCGATGAGGGTCCTCCATGCATCAGCATGGCGTGGTGGGGATGGTGATGATGGTGGTGGGCGTGGGGGTGGTCGGGCAGGTACGCATGGAGAGGTGGTCCGTGTCGGAGCTGGGAAGGGTGAGAGGTCATCTGATGAGGGTTGGTGTAAGTTGGTGGGGCCATGCTCATGCCCATAGGACCGCTCTGAGGTACGTACTCCCCTGGCATGCCTGGCAGACCTGAGAGAGAGACAGAAAGAGTAAAATGAATTTACACACTCAATAAAACTTTTTCCTTTGACATGTTCCTTCTCCATTAACAGGGCTTAACTCAATTTAAACGCAACTTCAACAACAAAGGGCCGAGCCGATTTTATGACACTGCGACTGTGACTACAGAGTTTTTCGCTTCGACAAGTAAAGATAGACATTATTGCGCTGGGCTATTTTGGGCTATGGTGAGTGGTTTACAATGCCCAATAGTGTTGTGGTCTGGTCTCAGGTTGGAAAGTGATCCTCAGTCATCCACACACACTACAGTCCTGGAGGATGTGAGGAAAACCAACCAGCCATATTGATGTGGAGAAGTGCTAATACTTTTACAAGTGGAACAGTCAATTCCCCAGCTGACTTAAGTGACAAACCGAACAGGCATTCTCTCATGGGAATGAGCCTCTGTGAACATATTTGATTTATGATGCTTTAAAAAAAGTCATTAAATAATTTAGGACTCAGTTAGCTGTATCAACAAGACACAGAGCATAAAGTCTCAGTTCCACTGAATGAAAGCATTTTAAGCAAAAACAAAGTTCTGCTCTTAAATGCATGGCGTGTGGGCTTTGCAAGTAGAAAAAGAGCAGCAAAGATAAAAGGAAGGAAGTTAAAAGAGAAAAGAAAGGAAATGCAGGGGTGGTATACTGATGTCCCCTAAGATGTACTTCACTTCCTATGTGTAGAGACCTCAGCATGCTGGCATCTCTCATACTGTGACAGGACCCAGGACACAGAGCTGGCTCAGCAGTGCCACTGTTTGGCTTTTCACACGGCTGTTTGTTGAAATCAGAAAGAAAAAAGTAAGATGTGGGGGGTTGCTCCTGGAGCCTGGGACTGTAGTATGGGAACATGGCTGGTCTAAAGGCCTGGACCTTGGGGAGAGGCAAGTGAGAGCAGGGGGTCCCGCTGGAGCCAGGGGGCCTGGGTCTGGGATTGGGTCTGGGCCGACCTGCTTTGTAATGTGAACCCCTGGGGGATTAGAAGCTGTAATAGGAGGGGAGAGGTCGCTGCAAGGTCACTAGGCATGCTCACTCTCTGCATTCCTCCACCTTAGTACACTGCAATTAAGAAATTACACTGGAGGGCCCCGGTGAGGGGAAGAGGAGGAGGACAGAAAAGAGAGAGGAAAAAAAAAGGACAGCAAAAGCCAAGATTAATGACCAGTCTCATTGGCTGAAAGCTGTGCCATTTTCTAATACTCCCTTTCCATGTCAGTTCATTTGAAATGCACATGTTTGTCAGAGCAGGTCTCTTAAAAACTCACTACTGGGGTCATAAAATAAATAAATCATTCAGGGTGTTGGGGTATGATGGGTGCCCTCACCTCCATATAACCTAGAGCAGCTCCTGTTAAAAGGCCCAGCAGATGTTTTTGACACTGTAAGCTGGTAATCTCCAGTCTTGTAAGCTGCAGTCATTCTGTTAAGTAGATCTGAGACCCCCTCCTTTATTAACAAGAGTGGTAAAACCATCTGAAGACAATAACTGAGGACAGACTGGGCCTCTCTCTCTCCCTCTCTCTCCATCTCTGCATGCCTGCCTCCCTGGCTGGCTGTGCACTTCTGTTATGGCACAGCGGTCCTGCTCAATGGCTGGCCATAATTAAGTACCAAATATACCATATTGTGTGGCTGTGTAATCAAATCAAGAGAGGATAATATTCCTCTGTATTAAGCTATTAATGTAATTGGTCATGAAGCATAAAGTATGTTACGTAATTAAATAGTCTCAAAATTATATAGCCGTATATTAAGAATTAGCCAACCTGAGCAAATGTTGTCTCTGTGTGGCTGTTTTAGGGAACATTGCTTCCTGATTTTTTTTTTCTGCTGCCATTAGCAAAGACAGGAAGGGATGAGAGAAAACGAGCGAGAGACTGAGAGAACCAGAGGGAGAGGGGGAGAGAGAGAGAGAGAGAGAGAGATGAAGCAAGGACTAGAGGGGTGAAATGATCTCTGTCGGCAGAATTGCCGCTGTGACCCTTTGGAAAATTCTGTCTCCATTTACATATAAAGGGTTCTTTTAATCAAGGTAAGTGTTATTATATTGTGCCTCATTGGGCAAGGGAGTTTAGGTGTTAAAATAAAATCTCTTCTGCCCTGCCGCCTTTGGGATGTGATATGTCTTGATTTTTCAAATGTCAGCACTGTGGCACAAGCGGGAGGTGGAATGGCCAGCTTAATCAGACTGCCGCCATTTAGCTGAATAGGGATTGTGTGTGTGTGTGTGTTAGTGTGTGTGTGTGTGTGTCTGAGAGAGAGACGGAGAGTCAGAATTACAGCGACACAGAGAGACTATATGTATGTGTGAAAGAGATCCCCTCCTTTTAGATGCAGTCATGCTTGTGTCTACAACCTTATAAATTTATCTCAATGTCTCCCTGCTCTTGTCTGTGAGTCTCAGGTCAGGCTAGTCACTGGCCCCCGCCCCCCCTTAAATCGTCTCCCTCCAGTAAAAAATAATCAAAACACACAGACTCATTCCTCCCTTTACACAGCTCAAACCAAACCCCCGGTGAAGGATCGGCCATGTCACCCACGGCCCGTATATCTCGCTCAGGGACCGTAATGTACTGCGGTGTTCCCGTCTTTGCATATAAGATAATTTGGGCATCAATCCTTCCCCAGACAGATTTATGTCACTCTGAGGACAGTTTCACTTCTCCTTCTTTATCGCTTCACTGGAGCCTGCTTAATTTCTCCCCGTCAGCCCCTTCCCCAGGAGATGTTATTTTTTCCCTAAATGTCCAACATTTGCATTGGCTGTCCGGGATGGGGAGAGCGATGGTGCTGTTGTGATAAATAAATTTGCGCATGCCATGCCAGGTTGTTTCTCCCCCTCCTTCTTCTTGTTGTTGTTCCTGTTGTCTGGCGCCACAAGTTGACGGGTCCTCTCTGTCCCAGGACGGTTTCCCCCTTTTTCCCAAGTCTTAAATTCATCCTTGGCTACTTCCACCTCCCCCTTTTACCCCTAAAAGCATCTTTCTAAAACAGCTATGCATCCTGGATCACAGTTGTTGATGCTAGGGAGTAGGGGGTTAGAGCTTGCTGCAAAATTATGGCCAGTGTAAGAAGGGCTAGCACTGGTGAAATGAAAGGGAATTGAGGATGAAAAAAATAAAACCCACAGCCCAAAAGTGTAAAAAAAAAGAGAAAAACAAGGAAAGAGCCCAGTACTTACTTCCCCCTTTTTCTTTGCGTTTTGCTTTACAAGATGGAGGTTACATGTAGTGCCATTGCCCATCCATGCCCATATTCATCCCCATTCCACTCATAGGCCCTAGAAAGAGAAGATAAACGCCAGAAAAAGGGTCAGAAGGAGTTTGAATCACAGAGAGGTCAGAGGAGAACCACTGATAGAGAGGATGAGTGGTTAGTGTTAGATGGGAAATTATTAGGGAGGTGAAAGATGTAAAGAAGTGGTAAGTGTTTTGCATGGCATCCCACAAATCCCTTTGTTATGATAATTTACAAGGGGTTTTCCCAGATGTGTTTGATTAGAGGAAAAACAACAAGCAAGACAGGCAGCAGACAGTCCGGGGAACGGTGAGGAGTCTTTTAAGGAGAAGTGTTATTGTGGTTGTGCAGCAGTTGTTAGTATTAGGTTTACGTGGCTGACTCCGGGGCTTGCTCCGTGCTGAGGTGACTTAATCTCATGCTACAGACAAGAGGATCAGTGTTGATCAGCTGTGCGATAACTGGGATGAAACTGGTGACTGGTAAAGAAGGCAGGCGGGAACATGGACGCAGGAAGAGAGGTGGACGGACTTACCGGCTGGTCGGATCCCCATGTGTTGCTGACCATCCAGCACGAAGCTGCCCATTGGCTGGCCCTCTGGACTGTATGCTGCTCCCTGGCTCACTGAAGGATCAAGAAGAAAACCTGATTGTAGTCAAAACGTGGACATGAAAAAGGGAGGGGGGAAGAAGAAGAGAAAACACACCAGACAATCAGCAATTGTCCCGGCTCCAGCCCAAACATACTGAAAGACATTGTGCTCATGTTTGTGGACCGCACTGACTGACGCGTGGCATGCAAACACGCATACAGTAGGTCCCAATGCATGCAAGCACTCACATACACACACAGACACACAGACACACACACACACACACACACAGACACACACACACACACGCACACACACACACACACACACACACACACACACACACAAACACACACACACACACACACACACACACACACACTAGTGTCATTCAAAACCACATTCACATTGTTCTTTAAGAAGAAAGCATGCAGTTTGACAGGATGAGAAGAATGTCTGCCATGGGGCAGATCACCCAGTCAGTACTCAAGTCAATAGTCATCTACTCCTCGACATAACATAACTCTAATTGAACATTATTGAATATTCTGAATGATTTACCTGATTATCTGTTATGATACAGAAGAATCAGTTGCAATCAATTTTCTCAGTTGAATCTTGTTTTGCCTACTATTAGCCCTAATGAACTCAAGACTGTTTGGAGACTGTAGAAAACAGTATATTTTAGGACTATAGCAGTATAATCTTGGATAATCTGTAATTCGTAAAGATTAGGGGGAGCTGTTAGTCATGCTGTTTTTGTAAAGATTGTTGATTGGCACACATAGGTTGCACGTGAACAAATATGCCACACAAGAGTGCTATAATTGCAGAAAGAGTCACCCACATTTTTAAGTGCATCTCATTTTAATCACGGCTCATGTTCGTTTTGAACAATCTCCACCCCGGTGTGTGGGGACCTTTTTAAGATGGGGAGCTTGCTAATCAACAATAACAGCTTTTCCCTCCCTGAGACAAATTACTTGGCTTCTTTTTGGTAATGCCAAAGTCAATGAAGCTTAGGGTGACTGAATCATTCCACGGGATCACAGAGTGGCGTGTTTACTACTCAGTTGGTGCTTTTTGTAATCTGACCACAAAAGATATGGGAAATAAATGTGTAATCAATTAACAATATAAAGCTTTCCATAATCTGTTTTAAGAAATGAAATTCTCTCCCTGCGTTGGCGTTAAATCAAAACATCAGATCTGATTTAATCAAGGCATAGTATTTAACTCATTCTTCCTCCTAAAGGCAGTTTTCATGACTGAAAATACATTAACTGATAATGTTGTACTAAAAATCTGTCTAAGCAGCTATGTAGCAGTCTTGATATTTGAAATGTGCTGAATGACTACTTAATATTAAAATTCAGAACAGTGATTCTTGAGGGAATAAAATAAAAACGCAGCAGAAAAAGTGAGGGGAATCCCCCTAACCCTCCACTGTAAAAAAAAAAAACAACAAATACAAAAGAAACAGCCTTAAAGAGGAGATAACTCATAAATTGCTGCTAGCATTTCTGGCACTCCTCTTGTGTCCAATTAGTAATTCACAGAGAGGGTGCTAATATACCTCTCTCTCCACTTAGACTGGGAAATCTCCAATTAGAGTCAATCAGCAAACGGCCCGCACCCACTGCTGAACCCATTTCATAAAGAAAGATGAGGGAGTAATAGAAGAGATTGCTTTTTTTTGGGGCAGGGGGGGGAGAGAGACAGAGAGAGAGAGATGTAGGGTGCCCCTTTAAAAAATCTGGGCTCCAGGCATAATGTTCATGCCAGCAAAGGATTTGGAAAGGGTGTCTACATGCTGGGGTAAGAAAGAGAGAGAAGCAGCAGTCAGCTGCTGTACGTCGACTGGGTTGTTCTTTTTTTTTTTTTTTTACCTGCTCGATTTGACTGGTCAATCATGGGCTGTACTATTCTTCTCCTGGCGTTAATGAACCTGGCAGAGAGAAGAGAAAAAAAAAAAACAGAAGAGAAAAACAAACGTTAAATCACCCCGTATTCACACACAGAGAGATTCATCACAAGCCTCCACAAAGACAAAACAGTTTTGCATGACTTAATGGCAACATTAGCCACCGAGTCCTTGAGAGAGGCGCTCACAACAAAACTGCAACAAACAAAAGGGCAATTGTGTGCTGACTTGGGAACCCAGCGAGGGATACCTTTAATGTTCCTTATGATCTATTCCCCCTTCTTTTAATAAAGCTTTTGATTACGTTTGGTTGCTATGGGCACCAGGGAGACATTCCTCACGTATTAAGTGCAGCCTGGGCACAGAAGAACCCTCACCGTGGCACATCCCTTTCTTTTCCTGCAGCCAGCCACACATAATGTACAGTATCCTGTCTACGGTTCCTTCTCCAAAACAACGTTGTTTCTGGAGTGTTATCACCCATTGGAATTTCAAAGTAAGCTCTAAGTTAGCAAAGTGCAGGATACAAATGGTTCCTTTCATTACTCCCCACCATTCCACCCCCACCTCCACCCTTTCCCTCTGTGGGACCCCCACTCTGGCTTCATTGTAGGGGGTTCTGCTCCCCTTCCAGCTGTCTAGAAATGAGGACCAGGCATGGGCCACTCCGTGCTTTCACAAGGTATTGTTATGTCAGCGAGCCCATCAATTAGGCTGTCTGAAGTTTTATCACCACCACAGCAGCGAATAAGTGCAGCTCCACAAAGCCTCTCCAGCCGGCCTTGCTCCTGTGGCTTTTCCAGTGTAGAGCCGGAGGTCATCCGGAGGTGAATGCCAGCCAGGGGCAACCTTTTTAACTTAGAATGGAGATGCCTTGGGCTGTGTCAAACACAAGCTGGCCACTCGGGCCAAGCAAGTTCTTCAACTTTTTATCTTTCTTCCTCTTTTACCCCCTTTGAGCTCTCTCTGTCTTTGTCTCATTCACTTTCACATAATAAAAACACAGCATGGACTTAGCACTACAGGTACCACCATGTGGTTGATATTAAAGAGGGGTTTCAAATCACATTGGAGCTGTCCAGCATGGAGTCCTTTGCTGGTTCCAAAAAAGCACAGGAGAGAAAAAAAGGCCCCACAGGCCACCGCCCTCCTCTAACGTACGGTCCACGGCAACATCAGTACGGTAAAGAACTGGTCATTAGAAGGAAGGGAGAGCTGGAACCAATTTGGGCTCCTAATCCCCCATGAAGCCCTGATACCTGCCCTTACCTTCTCCAATGAACTTAAACGCCTGTAATCTGCCCGGCTCAAAGTGACATGGTTAAACGTACAAAATGCACGGTTGGGAGAAGAGAGACGCGGTGCTCATTTGCCAGGGGGCATCCAGAGTGCAGGTACGAAGGGGTGCCGCGGGCCCCTGAGAGAAAAAGATGAAACGCATCCATATGAGAATGAGAAGGATCGAAAGTGGATGAAGGGAGGTGGGGTGCCCCAATGAAAGTTGGATTGGAAATTATATGATTGTAATGCATGACTTGTGATTTAGGGGAGGAATGAGGATTAAGGTTTATTAAGTGTGAAAGTATTTTTCCATAGAACAAAGAGGACAAAGCATTCTTAGATAGCTATGCTGCCAGAAATACCTGCAGTGCTTGAGAGAGAAAGACACTTCCAGCATCAAAACCAGCTAAGCAAGTAAACAGTAAGACATTCCTGGTATCACACTCCTTTCTTTAAGCTCAGAGTGCAAGGGCTGCCAAAATATATGTCTTGCTTTCTCCCTTCTAAATCACAACCATGTGCATTCTTACCTATTCTGGGACATAACCATAAACACATAATATCAAGAATGTTCTTCCCAGGTGCTAAATTTGCCCATACGGTTTCCAGTGACTGCAGAGGAAATCCTCTATGTACTGGAGAGTATGCTGTAATTCTACATGTTTCTTTAAAAACAGCGTTCTTCCTCTTGTGTTCGTCCAGGAAATGTATGAGAGAGTACACAGGAATATGTTTAGCCATCATTGAAATAGTATTATTTAATTATAGAAACAGCTCATTGCTGTGAACACAAACATATGGATATTCAAATATGTTCCCTCCAAGCTGTTTCAGAGATGGACCTGCTTATTGTCAACATTCCCTGTTGGCCAACCACCACCATATCTCTCACACACACAGACACACACACAAACAAAGGCTCTGTTTTGTACGCTAAACAAGTTACCATAGTAAAGCAAGAGGCGATGCGGTGCACTGGAGGGAGTGGGGGGTGACCAAGGGCCCCTCTCGTGGCCTTAGAGCACCTTTTATCAGTCTGAGTAAAGCCAATTGAGATTATCAGAGCCAGGCCTGATAACACTGTTTTCCCTCAACCCGTGAGCTGCTAATGGTGTGTGCTTAGAACAACACAACCAGGAATCCTCCAGAGATGAAGGCCAGTCAAACTGGGATGGACGGACAGATGGACGGATCTGAGGAACTAAGGCCCTGAGAGAGAGACACAGAGGTTGACCACAGGGACTCAGAATTCCCAACCACTCACTAAAACATACGTGTGCGCGCTGTAAATCTACACATCGACACCATGGACATGACCACAACCACCGCCAGTGTGTCTGTAGACTAACCAGAACACAGGAGGCTCACAGGGGACACTAGCTAAAAAACCTCCAACCCAAAGCCCATGTTTTATTATCTACATCTGGTGGTCTAGCTTATTATGGCCTGCCTCTGCTCAATGTTAGAGCACAGAAACACCAACACACACACACACACACACACACACACACACACACACACACACACACACACACACACACACACACACACACACACACACACACACACACACAGACACACACACACAAAGCCTCTCAGCATGGGAACTCCATGCTGTCTTCAAACAAATAATTAAAGGCAAGGTTAGGGGGTCGTGTAGAGGTCATTCCTCTGGATACAGCTCAGAATGTGTACATTACCCTGGGAGAAAGTGGGCTGGTGGGGGCAGCGGTCCACTGCTGTTTAACGTGGGCAACTGGTCTCTTCAAGCCAATAAGCCTGTCACACATTTTCAAGTTGCATATCAAAAACTGCTCTTGCAGTGCTAAGAATGCGTTGGAGCGTGCATGTGAATTATGTATGCACGTCAGTCAATATGTGTGTATGTCCACGTTGGCACATTCCTCACACGCTACTGCCAAGTGGCCTACAGTAGCACTTCCCGCTGACATACCCTGAAAAGCGGCAAGTGACATGTGTGTACAAACATGTGTACACGCAGATACAATATGACGACAGGAAGACTGAGAACCTTGCTCCATGACAATATAGAGTGCTAAGTTTACTAGCGCCCTGAGTGTTGTGGCTGTGGAACGGGATCTCTGCTAGGCTGGATCAACACGGCATCACTGGTTACTAATAACTGCTCATACACAGAGGAGGGGGACACTCTTCAGAGAGTGTCTGCTTAGGTGTTAAATACCCTGGCTAGCACACAATGTATGCTATACCGAGTGTGTGTGTGAGTGCGGAGTGGGTGAAGGTAAGGGCTGGTCTGAGACAGGAGAAGAGACCTAATAAGGAAGTTACTTAATCCTAAAACATACCATGTGCTATTTCATAAAGTAAAGACCTTCAACTTTATGACCCTTTGATGCATCATCATCATCATCATAAAATAAAGTTGACAAATACTATTTAAAGTGCTGGTAGTTTGAAGATGAAATCACATCAAACCAGTCTGACAGAGTCAGTGCTTGTGTTTATTCTTTTTTTTTTTTTTTTCTTGCTTCCTCATCTCAATCCGTCAGAAAGGCCTCGTTTCTGGTTAACTGACTTGCAGCCACACCTGGTAACTCGCTCCTGTTGTCAGCATTCCTTCTCTGAGAAATCGTCATGCCAAACCACCCTAGCCTGGAGCACAGCCAAGAGAGAGAGAGAGAGCGAGAGGGAGAGAGCCTCGCTGCTTGGCTGGCCAATTGCTGTGGAGATCGGAGGGAACCCGGCCAATCAGGAGTAGGGTCACTCGTTTGACGAGTTTGTGATGAAAGAAAGAAACCGAGCCAGAGCCAGAGCCAGAGTGAGACAGCAGAGAGAAACAGAGAAAATACTGAACATGTATTCTCCGAAGAAAAGACCGCCGGACTGTTCCAAATGTAGCCCGGTTGAGTGTGTGAACGGAGGAGGCAGCTTTGAAATTGTGACGCAGAAATCGTTGACAGTTTCTTGCCTTCACGGCTGACCGGCAAATGCCCATTTGGAAAGCTCATATGCCAGGGACATGGGGGCAAGTTTCCGTTTGTCAGTCAAATTCCGGGGCCCCTGTCTGTCTTTGCAGGGAAATTAGATGCAACACAATCTGAACAAGAACGTGCTGAACTCGATGCCTGATCACTGCTTGCAAACATGACTATCCTCTGGTTCCTATTAGAGCTCATTGCTTCCATACTTCTGCTTCAGACAGAAATAAAGATTCCAAACCCCCAGCGATTGAGTCACAACTCACTGGAATCAAAGGAGGAAGGCTTTAGTTTGATCCCTCCCTCTCCCGAAAAAAAAAGTAAGAAAAAACACTCAGTGTCCTTTTACCAGGAAGTGCATGTAAATTAACCCCATGAGGAGGGTGTGTTTAGTATAAGCAAACACTAATTATCGTCCAGTCAGACAGTGGGGCAGTCTGGGGCTACTGAACCTCCAACACTGATCTACTGTAGTGTCAACAACCCTGATTGAATCAGCTCACATCTTGCCACCAGACTGAACCTACAGTATCTATGGATTTATCATAAACTATCACAAAGGAGCGTTTCAAAGGCTTTACTTCTCCAGGATGGAGATAATGGACAAAGAGATAGGGTAGGAACAGGGAAGCTTCCTCAAGCTCATCCTATCAGAGACAGTTTCCCTTTTTCGATCCCTTCTTCCCTTCTTTAAGTTAAAACAGGAGTCAAGAGACATAAGCCGGGCGAACATTACCTCACCCCTGTGTTTGATTTAGTGCAGATGTGAAGCGGAGCGAGGCAGGATCGTTTTTTAGGAACGTCAGAGAGGGCCCACGTTTAGGGCAGCCACTGTGTTTACATAGTTTTACCTCTGTCTCTCTCCCTCTTTCTCTCATCCACTGTGCCTCCATACCCCCCTCCACACTCTTTTGTCGGCCTCTCAAAAGGGGACTGTTTCACCTCTATTCCATGGACTTTCACTGACCTGTTTTTCTTTCCCTTTTTATTACTCCACTCATTGCCCTTTTGTGGCATCCACCCTCCCCCTCCTCAGTCCAATATGAGTAACATTTGCATTGCTCTGTCAGTCTAGCTGCAGAAGTCATTCCTCTCTGAAACCCGGGGAGTACGAGTCATTAAGACTCGAGTGGAAAATCAGACAAAGAATTATATATTTGTGTTGCAAACTGACACGATTTAACGAGCAGCTAATTAAAATAAATCAATAGCACTGCGGCATGCTCGCTCCCTGTCTGTCTCTCTTTTCTCGCTCTGATTTTCTGTCAGCACCAAAGAGGTGGAATACTGCAGTGTGGAGTGCAATGCTATTCTAGTGATGGTTTTACCCTTAAAATTAGGCTTCAACTGCCACCTACGTGGGAACTTTTCACAAAAGACAAAAGAAATATCTTCCAGTCCGATACAATTTGGATACCAGAAATATACAGTAATAGTCCCAGAGGTAACGCTCTGAACTACAACAGCAAGGCAAACAACAAAGGAAACAAACATAGACATCTCTCCCTCTATTTACCCTCCCATCTAACACCTTCTCCCCTCTTCCCCCTGTCCAGTGAGGGCATGTCACCCCTGGGCCTTGCAGTCCAGCAGCCTGACCCCTGCATGGCGGGCTGTGCGGCCCCAGCTGCTGACTGTCCGTCAAACACCTCCAGAGCAGCGTTGGGCCAGGAAGACCACGCTTGTTGCCCCTTTGATCCGGCAAGCAGCAGCTGCTGCTCCACACAGCAGCACTTTGTTCCTCTGTCTCTTCACCACACTCTGTCCTACGGCACAAAAACACAGAATCCGGTGCAGAAGTGGAGGGAGAGAAGAGGAAAAAATGTGGGGGTTATGGAAGGAGGGGGGTGGGTTTTAAAAAAAAAAAACTAGCCCGTTTTTCCCTCCCGACAACATCAACAAGCTCTGACAACGGCAGCGGGGGTTTTTCTTGGCCCCGACACAGCTCTCAGGCATCTCCTTCTTGACGCTTCACCCTCCCTTCTCTTTTAAGAGATATGATAGTTATTGTTCAAATCAGCCAGGGTGAATGGAATGGACCGAGGCCAAGCCTGCCTCAGGCGTCAACACACCTGTATGAAAGAGACCTTATTGTAGTAACCCAACATGGCTAACCTGCCATAGCTCAGGAGGAAGGGTGGAATCATCTAGTCTTTCGCTTTCTTTCTTTCTCTCCCAGACGATCCCCTAATATTTCTCGTCATTAACCTCTCTTTCCTTCGAGGCTGGCACCCCTGCCCTGGAATGTTTTTACAAATGCTGTTATTTTTGAATACCACCACAAGACAGCGGGATTAAGGAAAGAGTTTATCCACATCTCCCTTGTTAGCGAGGCCTCTCTCTTCTCTTACTTCTGGGCTCCCTCCCTTAAGACTACACCTTATTAACGTGCATAGGTGCACAAAAGGTATTCTCTGCCTGCCCAGGAGCTGAGGGACTAACAGCTGTGTTTTGCGTTGTTTGAAGAGCATCTGAAAACCTTCAGCATATGTCAATATTAGCCCCCGTCAAAGGTTCCAGCACATAGCGCGTGACAGAGGTCGTCAGCACTGGAAGGTAACACTCACACTTCATAAGCCAGTTTCTCACCTTTTGGGTGGGTGAGGGCTTCCTGCTTTCAAGCAGCGCCAGCGGGAAATAGAACATAGATGTGCTGGCACACACACAAAGATGCTCAGACACACACAGATGATGCTCAGATACACACAGAAGAGATTGGGGGAAAGAAAGAATGAATCCAGCACTATGATTACCCCGGTCTACCCATCAGCCCTCCTGAGATGAGTTGGTGCGCTTACAAGATCGCCCCATTTTCTCAGTTGTGAAGAGTGCCACCCCTATTGCCCAGATTTCTCGTCTTCCCACAAAGCCAGGCCAGTTGGGCTCCTTTGTATGTCTCTGTGGGGCGGCAGGTATAATCCCTGCTACCACCCACTTCTCAATGCTATCATACAAATGTGTGACTTTTTCAGGCTCCCCGTTTCCCTCCTGCAGTATCTTTCCATCTCTATTTCTTTCACCCTCTCTTGCATTGCCTTGTCTTTTGCTCCATCGTCTTCTGCTCCCTTTCATTCTCAACCCTTTTTTCCCCTCTCTGCCTGGTAATCGAGTGAGAGATTCTGCGACTCTGTGACTCCCCCTTATTGTCAGATATCAAACAGGGCGGCTTTGTGGATTACCAGGGGAAGCTGATAATGGCATGATAGAGGCGTGATATTTCAAACAAAATTGAGTGTCAATTGCCTGCATCGTCTAGGCAACACAAGTGTCTGTGCTGCAGCAGCCAGGCAGGAAATAAGGCCAATCTATTTCCTTTGCTTCATATCAAACGTCTCTACTTCTCCCTCCTTTATAAGACTATAATGGGTTCAGCTCAAAGAGAAGAAGAGGGGGCCTGCCAAGAGGGGCTTCAGCAGTTACGTCCTTACGCAACACACATACATGCCAGGGTACACGTGTGAGCATGCATGTACACGCACACACACACACACACACACACACACACACACACACACACACACACACACTTGCGCTCCTGAATCTCAAATGCATTTGCAGAAGTCAGAAAGCAGAGCCAATGGGAGGTTGCACATGCTGGGTGCCCCCATTTTACCACCCCATCCCAAACTTATAGACGCAAGCACAGGCTCTCTCTCCGCTTGCCTTTCACTTTTTTCTCTTCACACTGCTGTACTATCAACCATGAATTTAGGGCAGTGAAAATGCACAGCAGTTTGAGCAATTAAAAAGTGACACCTAAACCTAGACTGTCGGGATTCTCTAATGCCTGGGTTTAGGTGCCGGTGCACTTGGAATCTTTAAGAGCCAGACTACTGGGGAGTAAAGGATTGAGAGTGTGTGTCTGTGTGTGTGTGTGTGTGTGTGTGTGTGTGTGTGTGTGTGTGTGTGTGTGTGTGTGCGTGTGAGTGTGTGTGATTTGGAGAGGGATTCTCCCTCCCACTGGGAAGTCATCATCTTCTCACCATTGTTTCTGTGGCGTGTGAGTGACTGTTTGGACCAAGCACGTTTCCATGATGTGTCTGAGTAAGTGCATTTGCACATATTAGTGACGAGACTCATTGGTCAAATGTTGTCAGCTTGCCTCTGACTTCCCTACTGAATAATTAATCTTCAGTTTCAATTGCTCGTAATCGCTTTGACACACATAAGTGTCAACACAGGCACACAAACACACATGTGCAGGCACGGTCAGTAGCAGAGTTTAGGGCTAAAAACTCCAGCAGCAGGCAAGTGATATAAATAGCTGTTGTTTGTGGAGAGGACTGCTGGCAGAAGCAGCACTGACACTGTGGAGTGGACCACAGGGACTCTGATGTGCCTGGTGGCCTGAAGCGAGCCCTCGGCCTCTCAGATCAGCTCTACCACTGACTGTGTACAGCTTTGACTGGCCTCCTTCATATGTGACAGCCTGAAACAAATACAACAATATCTACAATTCAGCCTACACTGCAGAATATGGGCTTTGAATGCAAGCCTGTGAACTGTCATGAGTAAATCTTCCAAATAAAAGCAATCCCATTATCAAAAATGCCTTATCTTGTAGGTTAAGAATAAATTATCTAAGGAGTGAGTTTGACCATGATTGGTCTATTATTTCAGAAAAGGTGTAACTATCTAACAAAAGGCAGATAGATAATTTTGGAGACTTGCTATTTCTTTGCCTCATTCCTGTGAGAAAGCGGCAGAAAGTCTCAGTATAACAAGAAGATGATAGAGCAGATATGTCTTGGGGGTAGGGGGGGGGGTTACAGGCAGACACCGTCAACCCCCACTAGGGAAAAGATATTTCCGCCGCCCTCCCTCCTCACCGCACATGCTCACAGAATCTCCCGATTGAAACATCATTGTCGATAATGGGAGGAATAAATATTCATAAGGCTGGGAGGAGAAAAACCCTAGATTAGGGTAATGTAGTCTTCATTGTTCTCCCCCCTTCCTTTATTCAGCTCTTCCTCTGTATCTTTGCATCTTGTTATACATGTAATAGTGTTGGATAATAGTGGCTAATTCCTCCAGCTCACTCTGATAACTTCGTCAAAGCATGTCTGTTTGTGCGTGCATGAAGAGAATGTGGCTGCAAGATGCACCGTTTATTTCTCACCTCTCCCAAATTGCTAATTACCGGGTTAGATATCTCCAAGATTTTGGGCCACGGTCCAATTAAGATTGGATTGTTTTTGTGGAGAGGCCCTGTGACTCCCTCCCTCTTTGCCTTCCCTTTTCTGCTTGGCACTGACTCCACTGATATCTCATCCATAACAGGCCTGAACTGGGGTAGAGCATGGCTTAAACAAACAAAGGGCTATATTGATTTATAGGGTCTTCCATGATGGGCTTATTGGCCTGCACCTCAAAGCCACACGGGCACCAGGCCATGAATCACAGCTTCAGAAAACACACAACAGGTAAGAATAACACATTGGACCATTGTTAAGGGTGTCATTACAACTCTATCTCCCTTTCATATTCAAAAACACTCACTCTCATTGTGTCTTAAAAGAGGGGGAGGGAGGTCAGTGGGGGTTATTTTTAATGTGACACCACACAAACAGAGCAAAGATAGATGCTTATTTACATGCTGTTACTGTATATCCAAATACAAGGATGGAGGGAATGCAATGTGTGAAAGAGGGAGGTAAAGAGAAACAGAGAAAGAGAAAGAGTGACGGAACGAGCGTGCCTGGACAGAGAGAAAATACCTTGTAGAGGTTCACAGAGTTTAAAGAGCTCAGCCAAAGAAGGAGATCCTGTCCTCTCTGGCTCCAACACACACACAAACACACCGCTACCCACCCTCCCTCAAGGCCATTCTGTTACACCTGGTCACCTTTATCCTTTTTAGTCCCCCACACCATCACCCCTCCCTCCAAACACATACACCAAGCACACAAACACATAGACAACGTTCAGCAACCCGGAACACATCGCCACATAGAAACACATAGCAGCACCCTTTGGCTAACACACAGCTCCTCCGGCTATCTCCCTCAGCAGATAAAACTAATTATTCCAAATCTACTCTGTCAGGTTGTCTGATCCTCTGGGGCCTCAGTTTAAATCTCTCTCTCTCTCTCTCTCTCTCTCTCTCTCTCTCTCTCGCTCTCTCTCTGTCATAAGCCACAAAAAGACCCCAAATCTGTGCCAAATGACCTCCAGAGTAAAAGCAGAAACACAGTGACTAGCCATAAAGACACATATAGCACCATAGCAGCTGATGTACATGGCTTTCTTTGTGAAAACAGACCATTCCAAGCAGACTGACCTGAACTTAGATTTTTCTTTAAAATCACCACTCCAACACTAATCAAGTCAACAGTGATCAAGCCTCATACTATAAACAACTTTGAAAGATCAGAATAACTGCATGACATCATCTAGCATATAACCCAAAGGACTTATGCACCTATTCAGACGCCTAGTCCCTCTGTTGGCACTTGCCGTTGGCACCAATGTCAGGCTTTAGAGCTAAATAACAGGCCAATATCCCAGGGTTTCCAGCTGCACGCTGAAAGCCCATGGAGAAACCCTTCGTCCCAATGAGCTCTTAAGGCAAATGGAAGCTCATAAACAGAGACTTGACTGTATAGACTTTGCATTTTATCTTTCAGCAGTTTCCCCTTTTATGGGCCAAGGACCCCTATAACAGGGGGAGGAAGGGAGGGATGAGCAAGATGGGAGGATGGCAGGGAGAGAGGAAGGATGACAGTAAGGATGTTAAGAAAGAAGACGATGGCGGAAAGAGCAGAAGAATAAGAATGAGGTACAGGTTGGCAGAATGAAACAGAGGAGAACTGGGGTCACAAATCTTGCTGCTATTCTAGTACGTGACATCTTCGCTCGTTTGCGGCTGCTCATTAACAAACAATACTGCTGTGAAATTGGTTTAATGACAAAGTAATAAAATTGCTATTCTGCTCACAGATGGCCTCAGGCACAGGGAGATTCTGGCAGGCTTACTGTGGCTGCCCGTGTGCATTAAGCTGCTTGTTCATGAAAACAGCATCCTACACTTTCTTTCTCACTATCACCAACCTTTTTTTCTTTTTAAGTTCTTTCTCTTCCTGCAAATGAAATAAATTAACCTACTTTCCTCCCTTGTATTCTCCTTGAATTTTCTCTATCCCACACTCTCACCCTTCTTGCTCTCCTTCTGAGTTCCTCTCTCGTCTCCCCTCTTCTCTTTCTAGTGTATTATCTTTCTCTCTCTCTCGATCTCTCTCCAGTTCTCACCCCTAGTACAGAAATTACCATCTTAAAAATAAAAAAAGAAGGCTCGCCCACGCAAACGCAGCTCTACTTTATTTCAAACGCAGAGCCCTTGTTATTAAACGACCCACCAATAAAACCAAGCCGTTGAGGAATAAAAGAGCCAAAAGGAGCAGAGAAGTACAAAGACCTCCCTCCTCCCATCTCTCTCGCTAATGCTTTCTCTGTAATGCCTCTTTCAGCTCTTTGCCTCTCTATCTTGCCTCGTCTGGCTTCGTTCTCCTTGCATGCCGTCTTTGCTGGGAGAATTCCACAGCCTTGGAGAGTCTTGAGCATGTAATGGGAAAACAAGTAAAAAAGCATTCATTTTTGTGCATGATCGCCGAACAGTGCCAATTTTTTAAAAGCACCACCTGTTTTTAATAACTCTAGACTCACAGCGAGGTGGGCACTGGGCTGCTTCACGGTCACGGTGGGTGTCAATGCCATGCTATGACCCAATGTGCCCCCAGTGCCTGATAAAGTGGAAGTGGGGCCTGTTAATCACACCGAGCGTTTCAACAGTGGCATGTGCTCATGTATTTACACACAGCACATATACTGTGAGTGCACACATAAATACAGTGGCGCACATTAGCATCAGCTGTTCAAGGCTACCATGGCTTATCCTGTAAGTACGGCATGTGTCTAGATTGCACTGCGAACAGATATTTGGAACTGTAACAACTGCGGAACAAAATGAAAAACAAAATGAAACCTATTCCAACAGGGAGCCGTTATATTTTACTCTGCCAATAATGAAAATATGGTTTTCCAAATGTGTTTCTCCTTCCAAAACAGATAAAATGGGATTATTATTACAGCATCAAGAAAGCAGCCAGATCAAATGAACTTAGCGGGTAGGGGGTGTTGGTAGGGGGGCTGGCACTTGGGATCTGACAACAGAGTCAATTCTGCTAATTAACTGCCAATTAGCGGTCCCTAAATGAGAGGGATCATGATGCCTGTGTTGGCAGCGCCCCGATAGTCTCTCTCTCTCTCTCTCAGTCAGACTCACATATACACTCATGCTGGCGCACAAAGACACACCAGAGTGATATACACACAAACACACACACAGCCGCAACCTCTCCACACTCCAGCTGTATATTTAGAAGGCCAGGGGCATAAGATGGCCACTGCCGGGAGTCCCTGGTTGCAGCCAAAAAAAGGCCTGACATTTCCATCTGGGTCAAAGTTAGACAGATAACCAGCAACTTCAGTCAACTGGCCCACGAGTGTGGCAGAGATGAAGAGACATAAATGTAAGGAATAGGCAGTGATATAGAGAAGAAGAAGGAGAGGGAAAAGGGACCTCAAAAGCATCTGTGTGAGATTCATAAGACTTAAATACTTATAAAGAATGTGGAAAAAAGAGGCGGCTGGGGCAGTTTCATAGCTTTATGTTACATTTGGAAAATATTAGTTATTATTTTGCATTTCATTACGGGCTCGCCCGCCAAACCAGAGGATCATAAAAAAAATCATAAAAGCCAGTGTTTCTAAGTGTCTCATTGGACTAGGGAATAGGACACGGAAAATGCTAAGCTAAGTGGAGGAACAAATTTAGGTTTAGTTTTTCTCTTTCTTGTTCTCAGATTCTACAAACAAATGTGCTTATAACAGTTTGCGTGTGAACCTGCAGTACAGCTTCTTTGTATCTCCATTGGGTGAGTTAAACTTTGAGAAGTCTGGAGAGAAAGGGGAAAATAAAGATCTGAATGGGAATGGGGAGCATGCTGTGAAGGGAGCTTTAGAGCAGTGAGTTCAGACTAGAGCTAGCTAAACTCAGTTTATTTGCATGCTGTGCTACATACAGCAGATTGCAATCTTGGAAGAGAATCAGGATTCTATGTTGATAAAGAAAATTCTTGTGAAGGCATATGAGTGTTGACATTTAGTATCTGTATTATGATTTAGACCTCTCCGTTAAGCTTTTATTGTATTTATTCCACCTGAACATCTGTCTTATTCTGTCATTTACTGGACACAGACATGTATGGCGTTTTGGTAGTCTAGTCTCATGAGCATATTTTACAGTTGTCGATTTAATATAGTGGAATTAAATATCTAAATATTAATGTAAACATACAGTTAATGTACAGCGAGTACATTATGGGAGTTTGTCTTTCTGGGGAGGCTGGATTCTCAAGAAAAAAACAAAAAAACAATCAGTGCACCATGCCCTGCCCTGAGTGACTGGAGAGATTGAGCCTATTTCATCTCCTCAGTGGGCACAGGCTGCTTGGCGCCGTCGTCTGGCGGATATCCTTCCCTTATCATGTGACCTGTGCTCCGACAGGGGGCAAAGGTTGGCTGCGATCCGCCCCTGTGTCTTAATAACTCACTCATTGTATTCCTTTCTGCCGCTAATTAGAGCCTCTCCCCTGTGTGTGTGTGTGTGTGTGTGTGTGTGTGTGTGTGTGTGTGTGTGTGTGTGTGTGTGTGTGTGTGTGTGTGTGTGTGTGTGTGTGTCTATACATGTATTCCCTCCTGGGCTGTAGAGAGAAGGTAGAGAAGTAAAAATAGAGTGTGGCTTAGTGCCCTCTTTATTGTTATTAGTGCTCCAGTGGCACAGCAGTCAGTCATCATAGATGCCAAGGAACTGACATATTCGCGCTCTCTCTCTCTCTCTCTCTCGTCTCTCTTTCTCTCTCTGCCGTGGAAATGACCAACTGGCTGCCTGTGAGATGAGGGAATAATGAGGGGACGATTTCCTTCCTTTTTTTAGATGCTGTTTCTCCCAGTCATCTGTCATCGGTATCATCTCTCAGGCCAATGTAATAACCCTGCGTGCATGTACTGTATGCTTGCGTTTGTGTGTGTGTGTGTGTGTGTGTGTGTGTGTGTGTGTGTGTGTGTGTGTGTGTGTGTGTGTGTGTGTGTGTGCGTGCGTGCGTGTGTGTGTGTGTGTGCATTGGTGCAGTGGTAAATAACGGCAGTATTGTTGGTGTGTGCGTTCATGGCAGTGAGTGAGGGCACATCATGCTGGGCCTGACGCTGAGACATGAAAGGATTCGGTCAGGCCCCATTTAGCCCAGACTGATAGCAGGACACCAGGAGCTGCTGAGGCAGGCAAATATACCGCTAGATACTGTAAACTGTGAACGCTTCTCCAGCGCATAGACACCCAATTCTGCCGTTTCACCTACTTCGCTATCCCAGAATGCCATGTGTGACACGTCCCTCACCTTTTCCTGCAATCTTAAACAAATGCAATTACATGTCAGACCACTCCCCGGTTCTGTTAGCATGACGCCAGTTGTCTCAAACATGGCCAGAGCAAACACACTACCTAATGGTCAACTAATGGTGTCCTGACACACTGTACACACATAACATCTCTGAGCATACTGAGAGAGCATAGTGTCCCATTAGTAACACTGTGCATTACGTGCACACACACTCACACACACAGCCTATACTTTTAACTGGATAATCAAGTCCTCCTTCTCATCTGCTCAACACCAGGGCAGTGAAATCTTGGACTTTCACCTTTTCCTTTGTTCCTTATTAACATCAGACAGCTAATGGGGTGTGTGCTACAAACAGGTGAGGCTGCAAGCTAATGACAGAGACTAGCTATAGAATACGGTGTCTTCTGTGGTACCAAGATAAAAGGTTTCAAAACAGCTGGAAGTGGTTTACTGTGGGTTTTGTTTTATGTGTGTACAGGTGAGCTGCAGGTAAACGTACATGGAGGTGCCAGTTGGAGGGTATGGGGTATGGTTTGGGGAGGTTTGATGGGGCAAGTGGGGAGAGAGCGAGATGCACTCTCTATTGACTATCACACAGAGCACCCTTGTGCCCTCGCTGGGCTACGATTGTGCCTGCGGACAAAGCCCTGATTCAGCAGATCCTTTCCCCGGGGGAGAGCTCTGGAAACCGAAGACGGCGGCCATCCCCTCCCTTTCCCCCCACTCATCCTCTGCTTCTGTCTCTCTCTCCCTCTGTCTCTATCTCCCTCTCTCTCTCTGGTCAGTAACGTGGCAGCGGCCATGCATCAAAGGGAACTAAAGAACAATGCAATGGGCCAGCCAGGAATTTGAGGAGCTTTTTAAAAAAAAACAAAAAAAACCCCAGGAATTTCATATGGTAGAGGTCTGTCATATCCTGGGTGGACCATCTCAGCAGCCAACCAAAGAGGAAAAAACCAGGGCACAACCCAAACAAAGCGTTATTTAACTGTAACTTACTGTCCTGCCTGGTTTAGCACTTCGAGGGGAAAGAAGACTTCAGCATTGTCTCTTCCTCACCATAAAATAGACATTAATGTGGCAGCATCCGCCAGGCAAGTTGACAACAACCAGAATGTACCAGAGATAGACCACCAGACACTAAGCCTCTCTAATGACTTTATTTGTGAAAATTGATTCCTGGTGTGTTTTTGTTAACACGGCTGGTGTGACATTAATACCCAGCTCCATGACCACCTATGTGTATGTGCGTATGGAAACAGAGTTCATGAGGATGTTTCCCAGCACGAGATTCTTTCAGACCTCTTTATAAATGGATCTGAGGCATTTCAGTGCCAGGCTTGGATTTCATGGCCTCGGAGAAGGCAGGGACTCTTCCTATATCTATCTCTGTCAATGTCTCTGTCTATTTCTCTCGCTCTCTCTCTCCTTGCAGGTTTGCAGACTATTTCTGCATTAATCACCATGACACAGGCAAGGCAACTCAATTTTCTGCTCCTGTAGGTAAGGTGCGTGGCGTCCCGAAACGGTGGCACGAGGCATGAAACAGGCAAGCGGGGGCTAATCTTTGGTTACTGGTGTAATTGAAATGCTATCCACACTGTAGGGTGCATTAAAGTCTGATAACAGCGGTTCCTGTGGCCAATTTAAGTAGCTTGACTTCCCTTGGCTAGAAGGGAATAAAGAAACGGGTGAGAGAGGGAGACTGAAAGAGAGAGAGAGTATGTCAGGATGGAGGGGGGAGGACGAGGGAGGGGGCTGATAGATAAGGCCGACAAACCAGGCTAATTCTCTAGGCATGTTTCTCATTGTGATCCAGGAAAAATGAGAAAAAATGTATCACAGAACCAAAAAATCAATTGACCCTCGGGTGGCTTGTCAGGCTGCGAGTCTGATAAACCTAAAAGCTTCGTTAATGTCGGCCTGCCTGTACCCAACAGATAGAGCACTTTGTAAATGAACCCGCTTTGATAAATATATTAAGGAAAGCTGTGAATAAAAGGCACAGACTTGTCATTTGTAAATAGAACCCCCGCTACATGGAATTAGAATGATAAAATGGGGTTCCATATAATTAAGTTTGTGTAAGACCTGAAATCCGTGCAAATACCTTCCCGGAAATTTGAAAGGAAGCTGTCAGTTCAATTAATCTGAACATCACCCTGAGAATGTACTGAACAAAATTAAGCTGCAGATAAAACCTGGGCTAGTATTTTGATAAGTAATTCCTGTATCATTTCTTTGCTTCTGTGATCATTTTATTTAATCCACCACCCCCAGTTATGTGCTAAGCCATCTACAAAGGCCCTGCTGGCCAGGCCACCAAAACCTTAATCCACCATATAGCTTGTGTAAAATAGGGAGGGGGTGGAAGGCAGTTTTGCCTTTTTGTGGGGGCACCAGTGGCAGTCCTAGGTATGGTTTTTGGATGAAGGGGTGGGGTGGGTGTGGGGGCTGTAGGGGTAGCTTATGATCTCTGCCTTTCTCCTTAAATATATCCCACTGAATACATGTGCATCAAACCACAAAGACCACTGACTTAGCCGCAGAACACTTCGCCGATAACACCGGAACATCCTGGTAGCTTACATGTAATAATGTTACAAAGGTTGTCTGTGTGTATATCAACGCGTGCACCTCCGTGTGTGTCTATATGCGATGGGGAGGGCTGTACATAAACGGTTTTCACACTTGGCAGGGAGAGGGAGGCGAAAGGCTTTTGAAAATTAAAGGCAGAGCGATGCTGGTGGTGGAGATAGGGCAAGCAGAAATCTTGACTCACCAGTTGTTTACTTGTAAGATGGTGAGGCCTGTGTCTTGGGCTAGCTGCTTCTTCTGCTCTTCAGAAGGGTATGGGTGCTGCAGGAGCAAACGGAGAGAAAAACACACACAAATGAGCCTCTTTGACATACAGATTTACATAAATATTCACTTATGCAAGCACTCATAAAGAGAAGCGCTGGAAGGGAACACAAACACACACGCTATGAGTCGAGTTCCTGACTGTTGCCTATTACTGTATGTATTCAATATGTTCCCGTGTTTGTTGTATTGTGTAACCAAAGACCGCACCTTATCATGACCTCTGCCCAACCCTGCCCCTCCCTTGCACTGTATAGGCATTCACAGCTCACACGTGTCCTCCCACACATCAACATACGGAAGCAGAGTCAGCGTTAAACCTGTCAGAGCTGGCCGAACAAGTTTGTCAAAACTGTCAACTGTGATAACCCCCTTTGCTATCCCCACCCCGCCCACACAAAAACAACATTATGCGTGCACACCGAACATATGCACCACACGCAGCATAAAAAAATAAACACACTTACAGGCACACGCTGACAAACAAGACTTTCAAGCCGGCCTAACGCAGATACTGTGGTGTCTGAGAATCCTTCCATAATACCAAGCAACAGAATGAGTGGGTGCAGATTTGCAGTGAATACATTTATCTTTCCTTGAATGTCTGACATGTATCCTGGTGGTGGCTCTTTCATAGAGAGCAGCAGAATACAGACTAATGCTAAAAGAACAGAATGCTGTGAAATCTCCTCCACAGCCTCGCCAAGATTTTTACCTGAAAATGTAATTCTGGGACCAGGGCTGCAAAGATACTATTTGTGTCAGGTCCAATCTAGAGAACATGGGCTGATATAAATGGCAGACCTTGGGCTGCCTTGCTCCCCCTGGGCTTGCTATGAAGCATGACAAAACAACAGTGATCGCTGGTGACAGATGTCTTTAAGGGCCAGATTAGGAGTCGGGGCGCACGCAAACGAAACAAATGAGACACTATGTGTTTCATTCAGCCACCGTAGACTGGGAACATGCATGCACACAGAGTTACACGTTCACAAGCGCACATTTCTGTGAACAGAAATGCACACAGACAAATATCCATAGACATGACACCTGCAAATCACAACACACAAAAACTCCTTTTTAAAAGGTGACACTTAAATCCTCCTCTATTTTTGTTTAGTTTTAAGCTCCATTAACACACATTCATCCCCTGCACGGAAAATACCTTTGGCCTCACAACATATACCCTTTTTTCTTCAGCTCCACACTCACTGAGAAAGCAAATTTCATGAAGCTAGTAATGTGTGCCTGGCTCATGTTAATTGAATTCAATTTTAACTTGAAATGATAACAGTTGCTCAAGAACAATTTTCTCATTTATTGCAAAAATAATTGATGTAAGTGAGGTTTCATATCAGCAGAGAGGACGATTTCTCCTTTCGTGCAGTACTGCCTGTCGAAACGTAGTCTGTTTTAATTAAAGGAGAGATGAAAAAAATGGTTTGAGGAATGTGCTCAATTAATAACAAACAAGGCTGAGATTGGTCAAATAATGAGTCCCGGCTGCATAGAGGGATTACTCTGATTTGTACTTGTGTACGTAGTCCCTTTTAATATGCTAAAATTATTAACAAAGGAGAGATGATAATGCTTGCATAGGAATACATTTTTTGATTGCCAGGTGTTGACATATCCTTGGCTTGGGAAGACAGAGCAATGTCTGTTTTGGTAACTGTGTGTGTGTATGAGTGTGTGTGTGTGTGTGTGTGTGTGTGTGTGTGTGTGTGTGTGTGTGTGAGTATATAAACGAGCTCAGTAGAATGCAACAGATATACATATCTACATCCTCGTGTGTGTGTGTGTGTGTATGTATTTGTGTGTCCGCTCTGGACAACAACATGTAATAAGAGCACTACCTCTCTTTCCCTCCCCCTTACACTCCTGGGCTTCCTAGGCGTTTTCACATTAGCTACGACCCCGGTCACGATCAAAACATGCTCGCAAATATAACAGGACACACACTGCCTCCCACTCTTTTTTTATGTACACACACTACACAAACATATACACAAATTGAGACATAGCTAAAGATGATATGGTATGGAGGTGTGGGGAGAGGAGCAGCCTAGATTGGAAATGGGAGTGGGTCATTTACATTGTATTAAGGCTTCCTCAGCCTCTCAAGCCCAGACCTGGTCATCAATCGCCTACTGTCAGCCAGAGCGCGCTTTAGCTCGGTGATAAATACGCCGGCCAGCGGCATCGCTCGTCCAGCATGCACCACGTAATGAATGGTTTGAACAAACAAGAAAGATGTCTCATCAAGGAGAGTGGGGACGTTAAAGCCCCCCTCGCACACAAAACCCCTGAGTAAGGAGATTTACTCCGATCACATAGACACAAGACAAAAAAAAAAAAAATCCCATTTTGTTCATCTCATACCTCACCCAGCCCTCGCTCATTCCCCTCTCCTTCACTCCCCGTGTCAGACTAGATCGCTCCCCTGCAACCCCAAGACTTGCACATAGAGAAGCAAACACACACAACATGCCTGTATGCAACCTTTCCTCAACACTCTCTCTCTCTCTCTCTCTCGCCTTTCTTGCTGACAACCCCCCCTCCTTGATACAGACACATACTTTTTATGGCCGTGACTGCAGGCCACCCACACTTGGGGCAGCTTTCCTTAAAGCATGGCCCTCTGAAATATCAGAAACAGAAAATGATGTGGCCGAAATGGCGACACACATACACGGACGTGAGGAATAAGCCGACATGGTGGGTCCAGTGGTTACAGGGCTGCAGCAGCCGTGAAATTGGAGAACGGCTATTTAGACCTCGGAGTAACCTCTTAATGTTAATTGCCCCAGTAAAAAAAAATATATGTTAGTAAATCACCCAATGAGTACAAGAAAATCCTATATGAAAAGAGTAAACGTGAGATGAATTGGTGAATAAATATTAAATAGAGTCAGAGTACTAAATCTGTTTAAAGTGTTTCTTCCTTGAGATGTCCTTCCCTACCCTCAGGAGACAGTATGACATGGTTATTTAATGGATGAAACACAAACATGGAGCTAGATCAAAGATGGTATTGATAATCTCCCCCACTAGCTTTGGATCCGCTCAATATGTTCAGTTACAAACACCAAGGCCAATATCCTTAAAAGAGGATTGACCGCAAAACGTAAAAAAGTCAGTCTATAAATAATTAGAGCCAGAAATGAGCAGCTTCAATTTGTTGTCCGGGCAGCGCCAGATAAAAAAAAATCTCTGTTAATTACGCTAAAGCCTGTTAATGGCACAAGCGTGCACTATCCTGATGCACTCATGTTGTTCAACTCCTACAATCTGACCTGAAAAAGCACAGCCAAACATCAACAAACACACACACATAAACACAGGCGCATATGCA
The DNA here is from genome assembly GCA_016806645.1 of Ophiodon elongatus. NCBI lineage: Eukaryota > Metazoa > Chordata > Actinopteri > Perciformes > Hexagrammidae > Ophiodon > Ophiodon elongatus. The sequence goes on from JACSYO010002166.1 coordinate 1,220,174, forward strand.
GGTGGATCACATTCTGCCAGTCATTGAGAATCGAGCCGTGTGTGTGTGTGTGCGTGTGCGTGTGCGTGTGTGTGTGTGTGTGTGTGATGGCTAAATTACAGGGTGTGATGTGTTCTGTGCTCTCTGATAGTGCTGGATGTAATGGCCCCTGTGGTTGCTAAACATTACAAGCTGAGGTGGCTCCATCATCTGCTGTGTTCGGTCCTTACACCCCCTCTGAGCCCCAGCTTGGGATTTCACCATATACAACAACCACATCTACTGCTGGATCACTCCTACTTCACACCACTCCTTTTGCCCACACTGACTCTACTCATTCAACGTCCAGCTTGCTACATATCAGATTCATACTCTCCTGACAGCTATTTTCTGCTATCGTCAAACCCCACAGCTCGATCATTATCCCGACTGTTTTTCCCACTCTGCCCCTTCTCCTCTGCTCACTGTACCTGCAGCCCATTGCCTGAGCCGCTGGTGGACCCCAATGATGAATGACATCATCAGTGTGTGACATGAGTTATAGAGCCGGGTCACAAGGTCGCATCGGTTTGCAAACCTATTCCATGCTAATGACTCTCAGGAAATCACAGGCCACTGGCTGTTTACCATGTTGCCGTGGCAACGCAGCTGATTTGCTGATGATGATTCCTGTGATTTAGCCCCAGCTACTTTGTCAATGGGATAGGGTTATTAGATAATCTGCATATATATTTTTCATTCTATAAAAGTCGGTGTTTATTCATTTTAAAGTATTAGATTTGATAAAAAGTGTCAAATCCTATACAGATATAAGTTGATATAATATTAGATTAAACTAGATTTTGCATAGTAATGCTTTTATGTGTTTGGAAGTATTTGATGGGCTTCATTGTGAGTTTGTGTCTAGTTTTACAGCAATATTGTATCCCAGTACTTCCTTTCATATATGCCTTTCTCACATTGATTGGAATCTTATTTGTTTTTAATCAAAGCGACTGGTGGATGATAATAATATTCACTGTCAGAAATAAACGCAATCAAATAAATGAATGACATTTTAATATGGATTCTGCATTGAGCTGGGGTAAGATTGGCACATTTTAAATATCAAGTTGCCGTTGTTAATAATGCCACAATTGGCTTCTTTGACAAATGACAATGAGATTGAATGCATATCGGCATTACCGGGAGATCAAACAGATATGACAAATAAATCCAGTTGGAGTTTTTGAATCCATCAAGGGTGTTTATATGCACAGAGCAATATCTGGCATTTTAGCTGCAGTTTTCTGACAGATTTGTGGTTTAAATTGAAGGATACAGTTAATTACTTCTGTCTGTAAACATTGAATAGATTGACGGGTGACAATTAAAAGAAGAAGAGCTTCATATTTCTATGACAATGATATTTCAAATTTATTAGGATAAACTGCAAAGAATTATTATCAAAATTCAATTATAAGTAATGAAACTTTGTAATTGCAAAGATCAATTTGATTTATTTCATCAATTATGAACTAATGTCTGGCTTACTCTCATACTAGGTGAAACCAAACTAAGGATTGCAAATTGAGTAAACTGGTTGAAGTGTGTGTAAACTAGTTACATAAAAAAGTATTTCTCTTTCCACCACCATCTTCATATCCATCTCTGTGCTCAACTATACTTTATGCTCTCTCTTTCTCTCATTCCCTCTCTTTGTGTGTTCTTAGGCGGGTGGAGGTGGGAGGGAGTAGAGGTTTTTTGGGTGTTTGTTTTATTTTACTGGGAACTACACTGCTTCCTGACAACAGTCTGAAAACAGGCAAGAATGCCACATGACTCAATGACTCAACCCTGCTGCTCTGCCTTTCTCTCTCCCTTTCTCTCTGCCTCTCTTGATTGCACACACACGCAGACACAGCCAACTTATAAACAGAACTCACATGATGCCAACCTACAAAACTGCACACACTGCATGCCAACCTCTGATAACAGCAAATGAAAATACATCCATATCTACATCTCACACCATCTGCATTCAGAACATACCACTACACTTCTGTCTCTCTCTCACTCCAGACTCCAGCGCTTCCACAATAAGTATAAGGGCTCTCAGCGGACTGCCCTCTAACAGTGAAACAGTGATGTTTGCAAATACAAGGCGGACTGGCGAGGCCCGCGGCATCTATTATAGAGCAAAAGGGCCCCCAGTCTGTCTGTCTGCCTCTCTGACTGGCTGGCTGGTTGGTTGGCAGTGCATCAGTACTACTAGCGCTGTTGCTGCCATGGCCCGCCACAACAATCGCTGGCTGGGCTCCTGAAGCCAGCTTCTGGACCAAAGCCAGCAGCCTATTTGCTCTACACCA